>CM077157.1:100059169-100659169 GCA_039583875.1 Platanthera guangdongensis
GTAGCCTTCATCACACAGCTGACTGTATGCTAATTAGGTTGTGCTTCAGTCCTTCTACTAATATGCTACCTTCTTGAAAGCTTACTGAACCAATCTGGACTGCACAATATCCTTTAGTCTGTCCAAAGTTTGAATCTCAAAGATAACTTTGGGTCTAAGTTTGGCTCTGAAGATTGTGAGGTTGTCCTTGTTCCCTGTCATGTGCTTAGAGCACCCACTATCCAAATACCATTGCTGGTTAGATGTTGGATGGGTCTTCACCTGCACATAAGACAATTCATTTGTTTTTTGACCCAGTTTACCTTGGGCCTAGGTTGATAGCCTTTAAATTCAGAAATGAAAGACATCCCTGTTCGTTGACTCTTATATCCTTCAGGATGATATCTCCTTGGAGGTATAATCCATTTAGTATAAAGGTTAAAGATTTGGGATGAAGAACCCTTAGGATTCAATTTTGATTTGCCTTTGAAAAATTTTCCAGAGCTCTGACCTCTGTTCGACGATCTTGGAGATGCGTTCAACGATCTTGGGTCAGATCGTCGAGCTCCGTTCGACGAGTCGTCGACTACTGGTAAGGTCAGGTATATGAGATCGTCGACCTGCGTTCGACGACTTTAGCTGAGATCGTCGATCTGCGTTCGACGATTGTGCCTGAGATCGTCGAGTTGCGATCGGCGATCGTCGATCTCCGTTCGACGATTGTCGACCTCCGTTCGACGATTTCTGCTGGGACTTAATTTTCTGAGGCAGATCAGAATTTTTCCTAGCAACATCTACAACTCCTTTCCCTTGCCAGAAAATGAATTTGATGGGAGTTGTTAGGACTATAGGTTGGCTGGATGAAGCACCCAAGCCCAGTGTACTGTTAAATCTAGAGTTCACTGTGCTTGTGATGTCCATCAGCTTGATGCTTCTCCCATTAAGGGATTCTTCAAGCTTCTTGGCCTCAGAGAGCTCACTTTTCAGTGAAGCTATCTGTTCCCTACAGCACTCCAACTCCTGAGAGAGTTTGAGGTTTTCTGACTTTAGAGCATTGTGTTCAGATAATTGATTTCTGAGAGAGATAATCTCTTTCAAAGACTTTAGCAGGTCTAAACACAGTGCTTTAAATTCAGATTTAAGTCTTCTGAAACTAAAATCAAAGGAACCAATTACCTGATCTTCTTCAGGTTGAGTCTCTGAGTCTGACTCTGACTCCTCTTCTTCTGAGTTATGCTGTGAGGCATGATTGCCATCATGCAGAACTTTTTCTTCTGCATCATCTCATCCTCATCATCACTGGAGCTGGATGAGGCTTCTGACTCCTCTTCTGTCTCACTCCAGGATTTCAGCAACAAACCCTTTTCTTGTATGCTTATTTTTGCTTGAAGAAGGTTTGCCATTTCCATTCCTTTTGGAGTCTTTCTCCTTTCTTCTTTCTTTTCTGTCCTTCTGTCCTTGTTCTTGTTCTCTGGACAGTCAGGAACTATGTGCCCTAGTTTCCTGCAACCAAAGCAAATAATGTCTTTGTTATTACTAATGGACTTGTCGTACCTTGGCTTATCCTGCTCCTTGTATGATCTTCTTCTGAAGTCCTTTCTGGCCATCTTGTAGAATCTTTTGGCCAACAAGCTGAGTAGTTGTTCATCATTGCCTATGTCTTTATCTTCAGGCAGATCCTCAGTTGCCTTGAAGGCTATGGTCTTCTCTCTTCCTTGTGGCTGGTGAAGCAGCCTTCTGTTCTTCCTCTCTATTCTTGATGAGTAGCTCATAAGATTTGAGCTTACCCAACAAAGCTTCAGTGGTGTATCATTCAGACTTCTGGCATCCTTAATTGGCCAGATTCTTGAATCCCAAGTACTGGGGAAGAACATTAGGATCTTGTCATTAAGTTCGGTTAGAGAGATCTCTTTGTCCAATGTCCCTTAGTTCACTAACAATTAGACTTAGTCTGTTGTACATGTCTCCCACTGACTCAGTCTCTCCCTTCTTGAAATTCTCATATTGGGAGATGAGATGGGATCTTCTGTCCTTTTTCTCATCAGCTGAGCCTGAGAATATTTCTGAGAGCTTGTCCCAAATTTCTTGGCTGAATTGCATTCAACTACCTTTTTAAATATGTCATCTGACATTGTGTGGGCTAGGATGTTCATAGCCTTAGCATCAGCTACCTTCCATCTCTGATGTCAGCATCTGTTCCCTGATGGAGATGGCACAACATTTGTGCTTGTGTTCTCTGTGGGTCTTGGACACACTGTCAAAACAGAGTTAAAGATATCTTCGTCAATAGAGTTCATGTAAAGCCTAATCCTTGCTTTCCAAAGTGCAAACTTGGAAAGATTGCACACTGGAGGTCTGGTGCTTGCATAATCTTTGTTTTGGGCCATGATTTGAGAAACAAAAATCTAATAATAAAATACAAAGGACAGCAGATCTAGTTTGGGATCTTTGGGTTCAGGTGTTAGCTTGTACAACCAATCAGGTATGTATGTTTAACCAACTTGAAAGATGTGGTATTTTTACCAACCTCACTTTGATACCAATTGAAGTGCAACTAGATCTGATATACTCTAGAGGCGGGGTGAATAGAGTATATGGTGCTTTAGAACTTTTACAAACTTTTACAACTATTGTATGTACTATGTGTGAGCAGGGAAGCAATAAAAAATCTAACCACAGTACTAAGTTAAACAAAAAGCTAAGCACAGAAAAATCAAGGCGAAACAAACATAAACACAAGCAAAACTAGATGACACAAGGAAATATAGTGGTTCCCCAAACTTGGGTACATCCACTCTTCTACCACCCTAGGTAGGAATCCACTGCAGGATGAGTTGATCAGGTGTCTCTGGGCACCAATGAGCTTTGATAAGGTGCTCAAAAACCAAAGCAGATTTTTTGATCAGGTGTCTTGCCACCAATGAGCTTTTGACAAGGTGCTCAAAACCAAGTTCAAACTTTTGAAGGGAGTTTGAAAAACCCTTTATAGAGTGGGGGTGAGAGAGTGATGGAAGTCTTCTCTTTCTCAAACAACTGAGAAGACTATGTGGATTGATGTCAAAGCTCCCCCTGAATCCTTGAGATCTTCAGGAAGAAAAGCTTTGTTGAGGGTGGTAGGCCTTCAAAGGTTTGAACTCCAGCAATAGATGATTTCAGCAATAGCTGAAATGTTGAGTGTCTGGAGTCTGAAATATGTTGGCCTTGAACATATTGAAAACTACAGAGATCTGAAGAATGCTTGATCTCCTTGGATGAGTGTTCTTCAGAATTCTTTTGTGACAGAAGATTTTTGAATGTGTCACTGTAATCTGTATTGTGTGTGTTCTTTTTTGTTTTCTCTGAGATTCAAAAAAACATTCTATCTTTTATTCTCTGGTCCAGAATAGAATATCATTCTTGTCAAGATAGCTGTTAGCCTGCATTGATTGCATCCTTAATTGCCTAATCTCTTTGGAGGAAAGTCCACAGAATTATTCCTTGAAAAATCCCTTGAAACTTGGTCCAGAAATAAATGAAAACGGCTAGCAAATCTCTGAATTAATTGCAGAATAACTCCTAACTGATTTGAATTGGAATTAAGAAATATCCTAGAAGTTATCTGAAATCAAGAACTGAGCTCTGCTATCGTCGATCTGAGCTCAGCGATCTGGAAATATACAGCAGCAAAATATCGTCGATCTGAGCTCAAAGATCGTCGAACTGAGCTCAGAGATAAAGATCCAAAGCATAGTCAAAAATCGTCGAACTGAGCTCACCGATCGTCGAATGGAGTTCGACGACATAATGAAGTTGAGCTCAGCGATCGTCGAATGGAGTTCGACGATCTTGTCGAAGTTGAGCTAGGACGATCATCGATCGGAGTTCGACGAATCGTCGTGCTGAGCTCGACGATCAGACTTAGTCTCCAGACAGAAAATCTTGGTCTTCAGGGCAGCTTCCAAACTAGACTACTAACCTTTAGACTCAATTCTAATTGACCTATTAAGCTATACAGGAGGTCAAGCAAAGGTTCCTAGAGACATAGTGATCCTGACCCAAATGAGTAATAGGGTGTTCCAACAATTTTCAATCTGTCGGTACAGTCCTTTGTAGAAGAATTATTGTTGATGGATATTGTGTGTTGGGGTAGTACTGTGCCTACTAGTCTAGAAGCAGAAGAACCCTCTTGTATTTTCCCTAACTAGAGCACATCAGAAGAATGATCCGGATTTGTTTCACCTCCAGAATAGGACTGTGAAGGGAGAGCTTCCTGATTTCTCCTTGGATGAGTTGGATAGCTTGAAGTATTGGGGTAGATTTTGCTTCCCCGCCTTTGGAGACATTCAGACTAAGATCTGTGCTGAGCTCATGGTTCCAGTGTAGCCTACCATCCTGGTTCCACCAAGATGTATAAGGATCTAAAGCAAATTATTTGTGTGGTTAGGAATGAAGAATGACATTGTGAAGTTTGTGTTGGAGTGCTTTACATGTCAGCTTGTTAAGGCTGACCATAGGAGGCCTGGAGGTAAATTAACACTGCTCGGTATTCCAAGTTGGAAATGGGAGAGTATTTCGATGGATTCATCACCGTTCTACAATTAATATCTCCCCGTCGGCACGACTCGTCGGTGTGGGTAATAGTCGATAGATTAACTAAGTGTGCTCACTTCGTCCTTTTATGATTGGATATTCTATGAAGAAGATAGCAGAATTATACCTGGAAGAGGTCTTCAGATTGCATGAGTTCTATCAGTATCGTCGTTTAGATCAAGACTATAGGTTTATGTCTCATTTTTGGAAGAGCTTACAGGAGCGGTTGGGTACCAATTTAAGGTATTCCATCGCCTATCATCCGAAGAAGATTGGTCAAGCAGAGCGAGTTAATCAGATAGTGGAAGACATGATCAGATGTTACATATTGGATCACAGAGGTGCTTGGGATGATCATATTAGACTCATGGAATTTTCTTATAATATTAGTTATCAAGAGAGTCTGCAAATGGCCCCGTTTGAGGCCTTGTATGGGAGGCGTTGTAGGACGCCTTTGTTTTGGGCTGAGGTTGGTGAGAGACCATTGTTAGGTCCGAAAGCCATGAAGAGATGAATTGTGATGCAACTCATATTTGAGAGAAGCTCCGCGTAGCAAAAGAGTGTTATGAGAAGTATGCAAATCGGCGAAGGGTTGATATGGAGTTTGTCGTGAGGGACTTAGTTTTTCGGAAGGTTTCTCCGATGTCTGGCGTTAAAAGGTTTGGAAGGAACCACAAATTGACCCCCGGTATGTGGGACCATTCCAGATTCTTGAGCGCATCAGAGTGTTTTCTTATATGTTGTATTTGCCTCCTACCTTTCCTGGCATCCATGATGTGTTCCTTTTGAGCCAGTTGCAGAAGTGTGTCCGTAGTGATCGTCAAGTCCTTGACACGGTGCCCCAGATTCAGCCCAATCTTTCGTATGTGGAGGAACTGTTCGTATTCTGGATTCTCAAGATCGAGTGTTGCGGAGAGAAAGACCCATCCCTATGGTTAAGTTCTTTGGAGAAATCAAGAAGTCGAGAGCGCGACCTGGGAATTGGAATCGGTGATGAGAGAATCTCATCTGCATCTCTTCCCTTAGTTCATGTATGTCTTTAGGTTTTTGGTAATAATTAGGTTTTGTTTGGGTTTGGTTTTAAGGTTGTGTTAAGTTTCGAGCCGAAACTTCTTTTTAGGGGGTGTGACTGTAACCCCCGATTTCCTGGTGTATTTATTATTGGTCTGTCGATGTCATAATTACGACGTCATGGCATTACCCTTCTCCGTTATGATGTTTGTGCTGCATCCGTGTTGTGCGTTTTTGCGTCTGTTGGGATTAGAAGTTTTTCCTTAATAAAGGAATGAGATTTGAGGTTTTGATCTTGACTAGTTATGTTGCGACCCAAGCATTTTGGAGTTCTCGGTGTGTTTGGCTGTGTTTGGATCTTTGTGATGATTTCTGCTTGTGTCAGCATTTATTGATATTGTCTCAAGGTTGGTGCATCGGATTCTAGGTTTGTCTCCCCTGCTAAGTTCTTAGAGTCTGCTTTTTATCACATAATTCAAGACAATCCAAAATTTTCAAATCTATCATGCTCAGTTCTCGAGAGGACCTGGAGTTCTCGGAGAAGTATCTTCAAGTACTTGAGTTACCTCTCTTCAATACTCGACTAATGCGTGCTTGTTTACTCGAGAAGTACCTCCTTATTCTCGAGAAGTACCTGTTGTACCCGTGAGTAGGCCTTTTCTTGTACTCGAGTAAAGCCCAGTCTGAACTCGAGAAATATTTTTCTCTGAAGTCTCTAGAAGTGCCCTTTGATCTCGAGTAGTTCTGGTGTACTTGAGATATTTCTTCCTCAGTACTCGAGTACTGTTTTCCTGGTACTCGAGTGGTCCTTCTGTGTTTCTTGAGTTGCTCCTGCCTTCTTGAAATCGAGTAACTTGCTAGTACTCGGAGTACTTTCCTTCTGCACTCGAGTCGTGTCATAGCACTCGAGTAATTCCCCACCCTGGTACTCGAAAGATTCTTCCCTTGTACTCGAGTAGTGTTCTTCCTTCAGTACTCGAGTAATCGTCTTGTACTCGATTAATCCTCTTGGAGTACTCGAGTAGTCGCCTTGTACTCGAGTAATCCTCTTGAGTACTCGAGTAGTTGCCTTATACTCGAGTAATCCCCTTTGCAGCACTAGAGTAGTCGTCTTAATAACGCCGAGTAAGTAATCCCTTGCCGTACTCGAGTAATCGCCCCTTAGTACTAGGGTAATCCATTTCGTCTTGTCTCGGGAAAACTGGTTTCAGCCGAACCCGGTCTGTTCCCTAGTATAATACCTTCTCCTTCTTCTTCACCTTTAAACCGACGAGCCGAGATTTGTCTACTTCCGATCCAGAGCGGCGTGAGGCGGAAAAGAGGTTGTCCGTCTGTACTTCTTCCTGTGGCCGTCGACGGTGCTCCGATGCTCGAAATCGCGGAACCGATCGTAGATCCAGAAAGCCCTCGTCGTGTGTGCTTCGCCATCGTGGTAAGATCTTCCCATTTCTTGAGTTTTTCTCGTTAGGGTTTCTGGCCCAAACTTCTATCATGGCTATTTCTTGTTGGATTTTGACTCCATCGTCTTCTTTAGCACCGATCTACGACAAGGAGGAATTTCAAAGAGTTTTTCGCGAAACCAAGACAAGTGGTGGTTTTCCCTTTTCTCTCTTCTTTCCAATTTGATGGTGTAACACCCCCTATCCGTCGCAATAGCATATAGTAGTAGGTCCGGCCGGGGCCCGACGCCGTATGCCACAGACAGACGGGTGGTTACTCATGGAAAAATCCAACCAATCATAAAGTCCTACACAGAACATTCTAGCGGAAGCAGTTTTATAAAAGTTGCAATAACAACCCAGCACTAAAGCGTGAATGTCCACTAATACAAAATTGGAATGTTATACATATACCAACACAAGCCTTAAAGGCCTTACAAAATGTTTCACTTGATATACATGATTTACAACACAACGGCACGCAGGCCGGTCATACATGAATAAAACAGTAAAACTTCCAATTAGGCCTTCGAGGGCCGGCTTGCGCACTTGGCTTTAGCCCGCTATTGACCGCTTGGTCCAGCAGCACCTGCAAGCAACAAACCACCGCACGGTGGCAAAACAAGGCAATGGTCAGCAATGCGGACCAAATTATAACGATCCCGCCCCCAACTCAGGGCGGCGAAGCTCCTTCCCTGTATTTCATTAGCATAAACGAGCAATATATAACAATATTCATTTCATCACAGACGTTGGCTCACACGCCGTCACACGCCCCGTGCTCTCAAGGCACATTCTCGGTTAACCGGTCGATGTCACGTCAATTAAAGCCATAGACATTCCGGACTCACCACGCACTTTGACGACCAAACCTATGAGCATTTTGTCTTCTTGGACTGGGTCACGACAATTTAAGCCATTGACCGCCGAAGACCCTAATCTATGCCAACGACAAGTGCTACGTACCCTTAGGTCTCTTTAACCGCAATGAATAGAACGGGTACGGTTCCATCTAACTCGTGCTCACATCGCAACGACAATTTAAGCCATTTGCGCGGGTCAAACTTCTCCCGAGTCCCATTTTCATCATAATTCACCATAACCCGGTTATGTTCCAATTGGCTCTCAGGCCACCAAGTTGGCAAGATCACGTATCCGCCCAGTTTCCGAGTGCACCTTTGGGTTAATCCCCAAGGCTCCCTGTTGCAATCTACCCTGTAGAAAACCCGAAAAACAACCAATAACACGGAGTCTTCTCCGGCATTATGCAATGCAACATCACCGATCCAGACCAACATGTCCGGATAGGCTTCACACATCATGCCTATGTCCATTCTCACTTACGGACTCTAAAAAATGGGGACTTCACATATCTACCCGAAAGGAACGCCTCCAACTCTCCACAAACTCGCGAAGAGCGGGGTTCCTATGCAAAGAAGGAGAGCTACTCATGCTCAAGAAGAGAATCGTTACCCTTGCGTTCTTCTTTGGCGCCATGGGAAAGTAAGCGGATGAAAAGCACCGCACTAGCTTTGCCTCCGTGGATCCGGAGTCGGCTCGCGATTTGGAGCTTCGAAGCTCCTCCAATGGCCGGATCTAGCTCCTTCTTCCTTCCTTGGCTCTCCTCTCTCTCTAAGTTTTTAGAAAGACAACCACTCATGAAAAGTGAGGGTTTCTAAGGCCCAATCCCGGTATATACCTTCAAGAACAACCCCCAGCCGTTGGATCATCAATTAAAGAAATGAACGGCTTTGATTCCGGACTGAAATGCCCAATTTGGACCGCACACGGCCTGGCACACGCCGTGTCCAGGGCCGTGTGCCTCATTCGCCGTCAAAATCGAGTCGCCTGGAACAACACACGTTCATCGAACACGCCAGTGTTTGATTTGACACACCCGTGTTCCACCTGACACGGCCGTGTGGCCGGCCCTGTACACCCATCGTTTTTCCCCCGAAAACAACCCGAGCATTGCACGGGTTCTAGGACACGCCCGTTGTCCTTGCCGTATCACCTCCAACATGCCTGGGCTCCAGGCCCGTGTACACGATCTCGACACTCGACACTTCATCGAGCGAAGATCGTCGACCTGACGACACGGACTTGGACATGCCCGTGTCCTAGGCCGTGTGCCTTGTCTCGACACATCGTCGAGCAAAGTGTCGACTTCCCGGGACGAGTGTCGCCACGGGTCGACACCCCCTGCGACACACCCGTGTCGCAGGACGTGTGCCATGTCTCGACACCTTCGTCGAACGCAGATTGTCGACTTCGCGGGCTAAGTGTCGTCGACACGGTCGACACGCCCAGCGATACGCCCGTGTCGCAGGCCATGTGCCCAGTCTCGACACAATGTCGAGCTCAAAATATCGACTTCCCGGCTGGAGTGCTCGACACAAGCTTGACACACCCTGGGACCACGCCCGTGTCCCAGGCCGTGTGCCTCCTGCCAGAACCCAAAACTGGCCCAAAACGTCCCCCGTCGCTCCTTTGAGTTCGATGGGCATTAAAACTCTCCCCCTCTTAAAAGAATTTCGTCCACGAAATTACATAAAGGAAAGACATGTACAAAACCAAAATTTGTTACCTGATCGTGAACAACTCCGGATATTCGTCAAGCATAGTCTGCTCTCGCTCCCAAGAGAGCTCCTCACGATCGTAATTGTCCCACCAGACCTTGACCATCCTGATCTCTTTATTGCGTAGTCACTTGACCTCCAGTCCTCAATCCGCACGGGCCTTGACTTTGTCGTCAACCCACTTTCCACGGCACTTGATCAAACGCGATCACTTGCGAAGGCTCTTGCAACGCCTTCCGAAGCACCGAAATATGGAATACATCATGTAAACCACTAAGCTCCACTGAAAGCTTCAACCGATATGCTGCTTCACCAACTCGCTCCAGAACCTCAAACGACCCAAGGTACCTCGGGCTTAGCTTTTTCAATCGCCGCACCCCGCAGAGACACCCTTGAACGGCTTGATCTTTAAGTACACATAGTCGCGCACAGCGAACTCCACGTTCCTGTGCTTGGCTATATAGTACTTCGCTTGCCGGTCCTGAGCGATAAGAAACCTCTCCCGAATGGTTCTCACAAAGAAGTAGCATCCTCCACTTCCAATCGCTTATATAACTTTGACTCACCCGTTTCTAACCAAGACAACGGCATGCGACATTTTCTACCATATAGGCCTCGAAAGGCGTCATCTGAATACTCGCTTGGTAGCTATTGTTGTATGCGAACCCCACCAAATACAGGTGGTCTTTCCACTGCTTTCCAAAACCAAGACACACATGCGGAGATATCTTCCATGGTTCTATTGACCCTCTCGGTCTGCCCATCCATTTGTGGATGGAAGGCTGTGCTGATTTTCAGCTTTGTTCCCAACATTTGCTGTACAAGCCTCCAATCATTGGACGTGAACCGCCCATCTCGGTCACTCACGATGCTGCGGGGCACACTATGAAGCCGTACTATGTTGTCCACATAAAGCTTTGCCAACTTCTCCATCGGATCATCCTTCTTACGCGGAATGAAATGCGACACCTTCGTTAACCGATCCACGCACCCAAATAGCGTCGTTCCCCTTTTGCGACCTTGGCAAACCGTGCTTAAAGTCCATAGAGATGTCGTCGAATTCCACTCCGGGATAGGCAAGGACTTAATAAATCCTCCCGGCTTTTGGCACTCCGCCTTCACCAAGGCGCAAGTTTGGCACTTCGCTACGTAGAGCGCCACATCTTTCTTCAAAACCCGACCACCAAAATAGTTTCTTCACATCATGGTACATCTTCGTGCTCCCCGGTTGGAGATCGAGTACTTGGTATGGTGTGCCTCGTACAACAACTCCACCCGCAAATTAACCACACTTGGGACGCACAGACGACCGTCCTTCCAAAGTAATCCGTCCTCCACGACGAATTGGGAATTTGACCCATCCAGAGCCTCAACCATGAACGCTTCATATGAGCATCCATATCCAAAGCCTGCCGAATACGATCAGCCAGGTCATATTGGACTTCAGTCCAATTCAGAACTGCTTCAGCACTTGATTGCTTGTCCACACAAACAATCTCCAACGCCTCCCAACTCCCGCACCAACCGCTCATCATGCACCGATAGCCAATTGGCTTGAGCTGGGGCTCGGTGACTCAACGCGTCCGCAACCGCATTCCCTTTACCAGGCACATAGTGGATCTTGAATGTATAGTCCCCAGGAACTCCATCCATCTACGCTGCCGCATATTCAGATCCTTCTGATCAATAAGATACTTCAGGCTCTTGTGATCGGTGTAGATATCAATCTTTACACCGTACAAATAGTGTATCCACAGCTCCAAGGCAAAAAAATCACGGCCGCTAACTCCAAGTCATGGAACGGATAGTTCCTTTCATGCACTTTTAGCTGTCTCGATCCATAAGCTATTACACTTCCGTGTTGCAGTAGCACGCAACCCAAACCGCTGCCCGAAGCATCACTATAAATCTCATAGCCTTCGTCCCACATGGCGAACTCAGCACATGCGCCATGGTCAACTGACACTTCAACTCCTCAAAAGCTCGCGCGCACTCCGGCGTCCAAACGAACTTATGCTCCTTCCTCGTCAAAGTAGTGAGAGGTAACGCTATCCGCGAGAAGTTCTCTACGAAGCGCCTATAATAGCCGGCAAGCCACAGAAAGCTCCGGACTTCCGCTACCGTAGAAGTTTAGGCCACTCCCGTATCGCAACGATCTTCGCCGGATCCACAGCAATACCCTCTCCGCTTACTATATGACCGAGGAACGCCACTGAGGATAACCAAAACTCGCACTTCGAGAACTTGGCATACAGTTGATTCCTCCTTAGCGTCTCCAAAACCAAATGAAGATGCTTGAAGTGATCTTCCTCACTTTGCGAGTACACCAAAATATCGTCGATGAAGACTATCACAAATTGTCCAAGTACTCCCTAAAAGTCCTGTTCATCAAATCCATAAACACTGATGGCGCGTTAGTCAGCCCAAACGGCATGACCGTAAACTCATAATGCCCGTATCTCGTACTAAACGCTGTCTTCGGGATATCACTCTCCCTTATTCGCAGCTGATAGTACCCAGCCTTGAGATCCAACTTCGAGTACACCGTCGACCCGACTAACTGATCAAAAAGATCATCAATCCGGGGGATCGGGTACCTGTTCTTCTCTATCAGCTTGTTGAGCTCCCGATAATCAATACATAGCCTCAGACTTCCGTCCTTCTTCTTGACGAAGAGGACCGGCGCGCTCCAAGGCGAAGAACTCGGGCGCACATACCCTTGCTCTAACAACTCTTGCAGTTGAACTTTCAGCTCTGCCTTTTCCTTAGGCGCTAGCCGATAAGGAGATCGTGACACAGGCTTTGCACCTGGCACTAACTCAATCGTAAAATCTATCTCCCGTTGAGGCAGGGCTCCAGGAAGATCTGCGGGGAACACATCAGGGTATTCCGATACCACTGAAATACAATCCAACGCGGGCTTCGGCTTTGCAACCTCCACTAGTGTAAAGAACAGTTTTGCACCGGCACGAACCGCCTTCACCACCTGAAGAGCAGACATTACGTCTTGCTCGACCCCTTTAAGCCCGTAAAAGTCGTTTCACGACTTGCTCCCAGCTTGACTTCCTTACTACCGCAATCTATATTGGTCTGCTGCTCCGAGAGCCAGTCCATGCCAAATATGACGTCGAACTCCACCAACGGAAGTAACGATGCCTGCATATCGAACTCCTGATTCCCAATACGAATCTTAACATCGCAGATCCTATCCGCCACATCGAACACCCATTGGGCAACAACACATCCAACTTATCCTTCGCCATCGAAGAAAGGACTCTGATGCGTGATATAAATCCCTCAGACAATAAGGAGTGTGAAGCTCCCGTATCGAAGAGTGCTCTTGCCGAATTTTCACAAATCAAAACAAATCCTAAACAAGCAGTGGTAAGGTAACATGTGCATAACAAGTATTTAAAGAAATTGACTTGCTATAAATTAAATCGTACCTGTCACCACATCAGCCTGTTTGATGGCCTCCTGTTGGCCAAGATTATACACCCTTGGTTGGGCCGGAGCATAGTGGGACGCGGTCGACTCCACCGCCTTGCCCTTCTCTTCATAAGGTCGCTCCCGGCCTTCTCTCGGACTTAGGACGTCCGCTCCAACAATTGCGGGCAAAGTGCCCTGTCTTTCCACAAGTAAAACATGCACCCGGGGTCCGACTCGTAGTCGCCCCAGAAGCAGCAGAAGGAGATGGACTCGAAGTCCTATGCTTCTTAAAAGACCTCCGATAGCCGGACTTTGAAGTAGTCGGCACTTTGAATTCAGATTTCCTATCACCCAAGCTTTTCTTTGCTTGTACATTCTTCATGTCCTTCTCCAAGGACCGCGCAGTGTTGACCAAGGTTAAGAAACCCTGCATCATCGGCCCCGAGAGTAGTATTCTCAACTCATCTCTCAAGCCTTCGTAGAATCGATTCGTTTTGCGCTCCTCATCCGTAATAGTGGAGCTAGCATATCGACTCAAACGAGTAAACCCGTGGAGATATTCATCCACGCTCCTCTCACCCTGAACCAACTACAGAAAAACTCATTCTCCAATGCTATCCTCTGCATCGAAGGGAGTTATCGAGCCAAGAACAATCTCGAGAACTCCTCCATCGAGACATCAACAAGTTGCCTACCTCTCAATAAGTGCAGCTCCAAACCTTCCCACCACATTCTCGCTTCACCGTCCAGAAGGAACGTAGCGATGGTGGTCATTTACCACTCCTCCATCTCCGTTGCTGTCATGACTCTCTTCACCCTGGAGAGCCAGTCTTCAGCTTGAGATGGGGTTCCCAACCCCGAGAATACCAGAGGGTTAAAGCTCATTACATGCTTAAGCTGCCTCTCGGTTGCCCTCCTTGGCACCACCGGTTCCATAACCACTTGCTCCACTCTCCTCGGCTCAGCCTATTGATGAGGTTCCTGCTCCATCGCAGGAGCGGGCTGCTGCGTTTGCCTTGCAGGCTGCGTATTTATCACGGCCAACACAGCTTCGGCCATCAAGCATATGTTCTCAGCCGATAGAGGTGTTGCAGGAGCAACATCTGGTGCACTGCTAGCCTCAGAAACTCGGCGTTCTGACGACCCAACACAACTTCTGGTCACCTATAGTGGTACAAAACACCGTTAAGCGACCAAGTAAAATTACAAACAGTAATTATAGGAACACGCAGGTTCCTCAAACACGTGTATTTTCATTCCTAAGTGGACATTCATGGGTTCTTTTACCGTTATAACGATGACGCACACAATGTGCTCACCACGCCTTAAAAAGAATTCGCCACGAATTCATTTTAAGCCCGACCAAAACCAGTAGTCTGATACCAAATTGTAACACCCCCTATCCGTCGCATAGCATATAACAGTAGGTCCGGCCGGGGCCCGACGCTGTATGTTACAGAACGACCGGGTGGTTACTCATGGAAACCATCCAACCAATCATAATGTCCTACACAGAGCATTCTAGCGGAAGCAGTTTATAAAAGTTGCAAATAAGAACCCAGCACTAAAGCGTGAATGTCCACTAATACAAAATAGGAATGTTATACATATACCAACACAAGCCTTAAGGCCTTACAAAATGTTTCACTTGATATAACATGATTTACAAACCACGGCACGCAGGCCGGTCATACATGAATAAAACAGAAAACACTTCCAATTAGGCCTTCGAGAGCCGGCTTCGCACTTGGGCTTTAGCCCGCTGTTGACCGCTTGGACCAGCAGCACCTGCAAGCAACAAACGACCGCACAGTGGCAAAATAATGCAACGGTCAGCAATGCTGACCAAATTATAACGATCCCGCCACCAACTCGGGGCGGCGGTGCTCCTTCCCTGCATTTCATTAGCATAAGCGAGCAATATATAACAATATTCATTTCATCACAGACGTTGGCTCGCACGGCCACACGCCCCGTGCTCTCAAGGCACATTCTCGGTGAACCGGTCGATGTCACGTCAATTAAAGCCATAGACATTCCGGACTCACCACCGCCACTTTGATGGCCAAACCTATGAGCATTTTGTCTTCTTGGACTGGGTCACGACAATTTAAGTCATTGACCGCCGAAGACCCTAATCTATGCCAATGGCAAGTGCCACGTACCCTTAGGTCTCTTTAACCAAACGACATAGAACGGGTACGGTTCCATCTAACCCGTGCTCACATCGCAACGACAATTTAAGTCATTTGCGCGGGTCAAACTTCTCCTGAGTCCCGTTTTCATCACAATTCACATAACCCGGTTATGTTCAAGTTGGCTCTCAGGCCACCAATTTGGCAAGATCACGTATCCGCCCAGTTTTCCGGGTGCACCTTTGGTTAATCCCCAAGGCTCCCTGTTGCAATCTACCCTGTAGAAAACCCGAAAAACAACCGATAACACGGAGTCTTCTCTGGCATTATGCAATGCAACATCACCGATCCAGACCAACATGTCCGGATAGGCTTCACACATCATGCCTATGTCCGTTCTCACTTACGGACTCTAAAAATGGGGACTTCACATATCTACCCGAAGGAACGCCTCCAACTCTCCGCAAACTCGCGAGAGCGGGCTTCCTATGCAAATAAGGAGAGCTACTCATGCTAAAGAATAGAATCGTTACCCTTGCATTCTTCTTTGGCGCCATGGAAAGTAAGCGGATGAAAAGCACCGCACTAGCTTTGCCTCCGTGGATCCGGAGTCGGCTCGCGATTTGGAGCTTTGAAGTTCCTCCAATGGCCGGATCTAGCTCCTTCTTCCTTCCTTGGCTCTCCTCTCTCTCTAAGTTTTAGAAAGACAACCACTCATGAAAAGTGAGGGTTTCTAAGGCCCAATCCCGGGTATATCCATTCAGGACACCCCCAGCCATTGGATCATCAATTAAAGAAATGAACGGCTTTGATTCGGGACTGAAATGCCCAATCTGGACCACACACGGCCTGGCACACGCCCGTGTCCAGAGCTGTGTGCCTCATTCGCCGTCAAAATCGATGCGCCTGGAACAACACACGGGCATCGAACACGCCCGTGTTCGTTCTGACACGCCCATGTTTCCACCTGACACGGCCGTGTGGCCGGCCGTGTGGCCGACCGTGTACACCCATCGTTTTTCCCCCGTAAATAACCCGAACACTACACGGGTTCTAGGACATGCCCGTATCCTTGCCCGTGTCACCTCAACATGCCTGGGCTCCCGGCCATGTACACGGTCTCGACACTCGACACTTCATCGAGCGAAGATCGTCAACCTGACGACACGGCCTTGGACCACGCCCGTGTCCTAGGCCGTGTGCCTTGTCTCGACACATCGTCGAGCAAAGTGTCGACTTCCTGGGACGAGTGTCGACATGGGTCGACACACCCTGCGACACGCCCGTGTCGCAGGCCGTGTGCCATGTCTCGACACTTCGTCGAACGCAGAGTGTCGACTTCGCGGGCTAAGTGTCGACACGGGTCGACACGCCCAGCGACACGACCGTGTCGCAGGCCATGTGCCCAGTCTCGACACAATGTCGAGCTCAAAATATCGACTTCCCGGCTGAGTGTCGACACAAGCTTGACATGCCCTGGGACACGCCCGTGTCCCAGGCCGTGTGCCTCCTGCCAGAACCCAAAAATAGCCCAAAACGTCCCCCGTCCCACCTTTGAGTTTCGGGGCATTACAGATGGTAACTGGTAATCTCCTTGTTCTTTAATTTTCTGCACTAATGTTCTCTCCATTGTAGATATATTTAACTTTTTCCATTGAATCCACTTGTGTTATTAGTTTCGTCATGATAATTTAATCTTGTAAGTGTTGTAGAAATTCGGTGGAAATATTCAAATGATGGTTTTAATCGTTCTTAACTATTATGTTGGATGTGTTAAGATTTGTTTAGGATCGTGAAATCTTTCCTAAAGGTTTATCAGCCGCTTCTTATTCTAGATTTTCTAGTATAATCCGACGTATCGTTGTTGACTTGAGATGTCTACCATGGTTTTTATTCGTGGCAATGCCGTGGGGGGAGACAAGCCTCCAGGCCCCGATTGGGTTGTGGTGTGCCTCTAAGCTCTAAGCCCGGATCATTATGGGGTTTTTCCTTCCGGGTTTTCTTCGTTGCGGGTGTTTTTAATGGGTTAAATCTACCACCACAACGTTTGATCTCTCTATTATCACTGGTGGTGCTCTACCAGGTTTTTGAGCATTTGTGGTGTTTTGGTGGAGTGTTTAGTATCCCTCGTATTTAGACGGATGATTGTCTTTGGGGTTGTGTCTAGATGAGTTGACAACTTCGCCCGTGTTGTTTTTGGTGGAGTTGACCACAGGTGGCTAATATGGGTTTGTCTCTCCTCTAATGGTTAAATCTTGATCTGTTCTCCCTTATGGCCTTGTGCGCTTGGGGCAATTTGTTGTATGTGATGCTTCATGTCAGTTTTTCTCTTTTACTTCTGCACCTTACTGCTGTACTTGTTTATGTACTTTTCCTTTAGTCTTGGGTTGGTAAGCATTGACTTTTGTACTTGTGGCTTATTTCTTTTGTCATCACTTGTACTTTTCTTGCTGAGGTTGTTCTGTCTTTGGAATGCCTCAGGTTCAGAGTTGTATCTGACTCTTCGGTGCTAGTTTTTGGAGTGCTGGTGAGACAGTATAGGCCGTTGTTGTTGCCTCGGCTCGACGAGGTAGTTTGTTCGTTTGTTTTCTTTGCTAGTTTCAGACATACTTTGTTTTATGTGGCTTCGTGTCAGGTTGTTGACGCTCACATGATTGTGATTTTGGCTACTTGCTAGCTGCTTAGCACTCTTTTGTGTATAAGAGTACTTGCTCTCTGGGATGTTTTATGCTAGGATTGCATGATAGTTATATTCAAGTATAAAAATTACTATTATTACCTCATGCATTATATGTTTTAAAAATGTAAAATCATTATATTTAACGACCATACAAAACTACTTTTACTTTTACGAAATTTAGAACTTGCGTGCTTTGAGGTATCCTTTGGGAACCTCTATGCTCTTGTAGGATGCCTAATTTGATAAAAGTACTTTTCTGCAGCGTTTAATTATTTTTCCTTATGGACTAGATTAGTTGTTGATGCGCGAAAACGGAAGGGATCAGGTTATCGCGGGCACAAGCAACTAACAGGGTGTGTTTGATCTCACGGGCAAGATGATTGAAGAAGGTTGCGGGGATAGAGGGGAGGAGGAAGCTACTGAGTGCTCGAGAGTGGAGCAAACTCTTGGTGAGCAGAGGAGAAGCTTGATGAGCAGAGGAGAAGCTTGATGAGCAGAGGAGAAGCTTGATGAGCAGAGGAGAAGCTTGATGAGCAGAGGAGAAGGTTGATCAGGAGCTGTCGATCAGACGGTTTGATGGTTGTGCTTGTAGGTTGATGCCGACAGAGCTAAGCTGAGCTCAGAGGAAGAGACGGGGTCGCTAGCAGCGGCAACAACAAACTTTGCCCGCCGCGGCTTGAATGCCACTCTTGCGACATGCTTTCTTTTGATTAATATTGAGAGTTACAGATTGCAATTACACCTTTACAAGAAAGAAAATAAAGCGGGACAGAGGGGAAGCTGGCGGCTAAGGAAGGAGTTGCCAGAGACTAAGTAAAAGAGGCTACAAGCAGGCTGCAGAGCTTGATGGTCAGCTTGCTGGCAGCGGCGGAGGACTGGAAAACTGAGTCTGCTAGCCTTGATGGTCAGCTGTGTAGGACTGGAAAACTGAGTCTGCATGCCTTGATGGCAGCAGATGTTTTCCTCCTGCACGTCCTTCTTCCCTCTTCCAATGAGAGGCATTAGGGTCTATTTATAGGCCCGGGGAAGTTCTTCTAGAGGCGGGCCCAGTGACATCAACATGGAGACTTGCGCGAACTCAGCAAGCAAACTGCCCGGCTGGGCGGACTTGGTGAGCAGAGGAGAAGATGAGCTGAAGGGGTGGCCTGAGACTGGAGGTCGCGCCTGCTGAGGCTGCAGAGGGGGTGGCCTTGCAACTGGAGTCCACCCTGCTGAGAATGCAAATGGGGGCGGACCTGGCAACTAGAGGCCACCCCTGCTGAGGCTGTAAGAGGGGGGAGGCCTTGCAACTGGAGGCCGGCCCTACTGAGACGGCAGGGGGGAGGTCTGGCAACTGGAGGCCGCCCCTGCTGAGGCTACAGAGGGGGGTGGCCTGGCAACTGGAAGCCGCCTCTACAGAGACTGCAGAGAGGGGAGGCCTGGCAACTACAGGCCGCCCCTGCTGAGGCTGTAGAGGGGGGCTGGCAACTGGAGGCCGCCCCTGCTGATGCTGCAGAGGGGGAGGCCTGGAAATTAGAGGCCGCCCCTGCTGAGACTGTAGATGGGGGCGTCCTGCCAACTGGAGGCCGCCCCTGCTGAGGCTACAGAGTGGTGGCGGACTAGCAAGTAGAGGACACCCTGCTGAGACTGAAGAGGGGTGGGGGGTGGTCCGGCAATCGGAGGTCGCCCCTGCTGAGGCTGCAGAGGGGGTGGCTTGGCAAACTGGAGGACGCCCCAACTGAGGCTGCAGAGGGGGGGGGGGGGGACGGATTGGAAACTAGAGGCCGCCTCTGCTGAGGCTGCAGATGGGGGAGGCCTGGCAACTGGAGGCCACCCCTGCTGAGGCTATAATGGGGGGGGGGGGCGGCCTGGAAACTGGAGGCCGCCCCTGCTGAGGCTGTAGAGGGGGTGTCCTGGAAATTAGAGGCCGCCCCTGCTGAGACTGCAGATTGGGGCCTCCTAGCAACTGGAGGCAGCACCTGCTAAGGCTGGAGAGTGGGGGAGGCCTGGCAAACAGAGGCCGCCGCTGCTGAGGCTGCAGAGGGGGGTGGCCTGGCAACAGGAGGACGCCCCTACTGAGGCTGCAGAGGGGGGGCTGTCAACTGGAGGCCGCCTCTGTTGAGGCTGAGAGGGGGCGGCCTAGCCACTGGAGGCCGCCGCTACTGAGGCTATAGAGGGGGGTGGGGCGTCCTGGGCAACTGTAGGCTTCCTTTGCTGAGGCTGTAGAGGGGGAGGCCTGGCAATTGGAGGCCACCCCTGCTGAGACTGCAGAGGGGGCGGCCTGACAACTGGAGGCCGCCCCTACTGAGGCTGGAGAGTGGGGGCGGCCTGACAACTAGAGGTCGCCCCTGCTGAGACTGCAGAGCAAGGTGGCCCGACAACTTGAGGCCGCCCCTGCTGAGGCTGCAGAGGGGGTGGCCTGGCAACTAGAGGACGCCCCTACTGAGGCTGCAGAGGTGGGCGGACTGGCAACTCGAGGCCGCCTCTGTTGATGTTACAGAGAGGGCGGCCTGGCAACTAGAGGCCGCCCCTACTGATACTGCAGAGGGGGAGGCCTAACAACTAGAGGCCTCCACTGCTGAGGCTGCAGAGGGGACAATCTGGCAACTGGATGTCACCCCTACTGAGAGTATATAGGGGGTGCGGCCTGACAACAGTAGGCCGCCCCTGCTGATGCTGCAGAGGGGGGCGGCCTGACAACTGGAGGCCACCCCTGCTGAGACTACAGAGGGGGCGGCCTGACAACTGGAGGCCGCCCCTACTGATGTTTGTAGAGGGGGGGGGGTGCTGGCAACTAGAGGCCGCCCATGCTGAGGCTGTAGAGAGGGGGGGCTGGCAACTGGAGGACGCCCATTCTAAGGCTGTATAGGGAGCGTCCTGCAAACTGGAGGCCGCCCCTACTGAGACTGCAGAGGGGGCGGCCTGGAAACTGGAGGCCTCCCCTGGTGATGCTACAGAGGGGGGCAGCCTGGCAACTGGAGGCTGCCCATGCTGAGACTGCAGAGGGGGGGGGGGGGGGTCGGCCTTGCAACTAGAGGCCGCCCCTGCTGACGCTGAAGAGGGGGTGCGGCCTAGAAACTAAAGGCTGCCCCTGCTGAGACTGTAGAGGGGGCACCCTAGAAACTGGAGGCCGCCCCTACTGAGGCTGCAGGGGGGCGGCCTGGCAACTGGAGGCCGCCCCTGCTGCGGCTATAGAGGGGACGGCCTGGCAACTAGAGGCCGCCCGTGCTGAGAGTGCAGAGGGGGTGGCCTGAGAACTGGAGACCGCCCCTGCTGAGGTTGTAGATGGGGGTGGGGGTGGCCTGTCAATTGGAGCCCTCCCCTGCTAAGACTGTAGAGTGGAGGCGGCCTGGCAACCGGAGGCTGCCCCTGCTGAGGCTGCAGAGGTGGGCAACCTGGCAACTAGAGGACACCCCTTTATAGGGGAGGGGATCCGTCTTCTGTTGAGCCAGAGAGTGAGTCTGCCGAGCCCGCGACGGTGGAGTTGGTTTAGGGTTGACGCCATCTGGGCGACCTGGAGGACTAAAGGAGTAGATCGCGTACATCGCCCCCTGTTGCTCTTGCCTCCTGTAAGGGAAAAATGTTGTGCGGTTAGCATGCCTAACCGCGCGGCCTGTGATGGTGAGCTATGGGAACAACCTGCCATCCCGTAGGGCAAGCAGTTGCTATGCGACCTGGACAGACAGAGAAATCTGTCTCCTACACTTGGAATTATCGCGAACTCCAGGGAGAACCTGGAGCATGGCACGACTAGCCAGCTGGCTACCTTGAGAAGGATCACCGATTTCTGGGTTAGCACAATCCCCGCACTTTTTAAGTTCCGAAGGGAACTTCGAAAAAGTTGGAGACCCACAAAAATTGTGATCCACCCCAAAGAAAGATGAGACATGGGGAGATAGAACCTGATGTCTTTCCTAAGGAGGTTGCTACTGCCTGTCCTTTTCCTGCAAAGGAAAAGTTAGTATATGCATGTATGGAAGGTACACCTTGCGCATACCTGGGTTTTGCCTTTGCAAAACGAAGAAGATGTGTCTTCTATTGAGTTCTGCAAAATGAAGGTGAGAGGAAAACATCGGAGCTTAATAACTTGCAAGTACCTGAAGCGGGCTTGCAAGCGTTCACTTCTTTCTGCAAAAGAAATGTTAGAATCAAATATGGGATATGCGAGTAGCTTACAAGTACCTGTGAAAAAACCTGCAAGTGTTTGCTGGTCTCTGCAAGAAAAGAGTTAGGAGCAGACAAAATACGAAAATAGCTTGCAACTACCTGTGCAGAAACTTTCAAGTGTCTGCTTTTCTCTACAAGAAAAGAGTTAGGAGCAGACATAATATGTGAAAGAGCTTGCAAGTACCTGTGAAGAAATTTGCAAGTGTATGCTGGTCTCTGCAAGAAAAGAGTTAAAGTAGACATAATATGAAAATATCTTACAAGTACATGTGAAGAAACTTGCAAGTGTTTGCTGCTCTCTGCAAGAAAAGAGTTAGGAGCAGAAAAAATATGAAAATAGCTTGCAAGTACATGTGAATAAACTTGCAAGTGTCTGCTGATCTCTGCAAGGAAAGAGTGAGAAGCAGACATAATATGAAAGTAGCTTGCAAGTACCTGTGAAGAAACTTGTAAGTGTCTGCTGCTCTTTGCAAGAAAAGTGTTAGGAGAAGACATAATATGTGAAAGAGCTTGCAAGTACTTGTGAAGAAACTTGCAAGTGTCTGCTGGTCTCTGCAAAAAAGAGTTAAAAAGCAGACATAATATGAAAATAGATTACAAGTACCTGTGGAGAAACTTCCAAGTGTCTGCTGATCTCTACAAGAAAAGAGGTAGAAGCAGACATAATATGAAAATAGCTTGCAAGTACCTGTGAAGGAACTTGCAAGTCTCTGCTGCTCTCTATAAGAGAAGAGTTAGGAGCATACATAATAAGTGAAAGAGCTTGCAAGTACCTATGAAGAAACTTGCAAGTGTCTGCTGGTCTCTGCAAGAAAAGAGTTAAAAGAAGACATAATATGAAAATAGCTTACAAGTACTTGTGAAGAAACTTGTAAGTGTCTGCTGATCTCTGCAAGAAAAGAGTTAGAAGCAGACATAATATGAAAATAGTTTACAAGTACCTGTGAAGAAACTTGCAAGTGTCTGCTGCTCTCTGCAAGAAAGAGTTAGGAGCAGACATAATATGTGAAAGAGCTTGCAAGTACCTGTGAAGAAACTTGCAAGTGGGTGTTAAACACTATAAAGAGAAGAGTGAGTAGAAGATATAATATGCGAAAATAGTTTGCAAGTATGTAACACCCCCTATCCGTCGCATAGCATATAGCACTAGGTCCGGCCGGGGCCCGACGCCGTATGCCACACACAGACCGGGTGGTTACTCATGGAAACCATCCAACCAATCATAACGTCCTACACAGAGCATTCTAGCGGAAGCAGTTTAAAAAGTTGCAAATAAGAACCCAGCATTAAAGCATGAATGTCCACTAAACCAAAATAGGAATGTTATACAAATACCAACACAAGCTTTAAGGCCTTACAAAATGTTTCACTTGATATTACATGATTTACAAACCACGGCACGCAGGCCAGTCATACAAGGCACCTACAAGCAACAAACCACCGCACGGTGGCAAAACAAGGCAACGGTCAGCAATGCTGACCAAATTATAATGATCCCGCCCCCAACTCGGGGCGGCGATGCTCCTTCCCTGCATTTCATTAGCATAAGCGAGCAATATATATTTATATAGTCATTTCATCACAGACGTTGGCTCGCACGGCCACACGCCCCGTGCTCTCAGGGCACATTCTCGGTGAACCGGTCGATGTCACGTCAATTAAAGCCATAGACATTCCGGGCTCACCACCGCCACTTTGACGGCAAAACCTATGAGCATTTTGTCTTCTTGGCCTGGGTCACGACAATTTAAGCCATCGACCGCCGAAGACCCTAATCTATGCCAATGACAAGTGCCACGTACCCTTAGGTCTCTTTAACCGAACGACATAAAACGGGTACGGTTCCATCTAACCCATGCTCACATCGCAATGACAATTTAAGCCATTTGCGCGGGTCAAACTTCCACCGAGTCCCATTTCCATCACAATTCACATAACCCGGTTATGTTCAAGTTCGCTCTCAGGCAACCAAGTTGGCAAGATCACGCATCCGCCCAGTTTTCCGGGTGCACCTTTGGGTTAATCCCCAAGGCTCCCTGCTGCAATCTACCGTGAAGAAAACCCGAAAAACAATCAATAGCACGGAGTCTTCTCCGGCATTATGCAATGCAACATCATCGATCCAGACCAACATGTCCGGCTAGGCTTCACACATCATGCCTATGTCCGTTCTCGTTTACGGACTCTAAACAACGGGGACTTCACATATCTACCCGAAGGAATGCCTCCAACTCTCCGTAAACTCGCGAGAGCGGGCTTCCTATGCAAAGAAGGAGAGCTACACATGCTCAAGAAGAGAATCGTTACCCTACCGTTCCTATTTAGCGCCATGGAAAAGTAAGCGGATGAAAAGCACCACACTAGCTTTGCCTCCGTGGATCCGGAGTTGGCTCGCGATTTGGAGCTTCAAAGCACCTCCAATGGCCGGATCTAGCTCCTTCTTCCTTCCTTGGCTCTCCTCTCTCTCTAAGCTTTTAGAAAGATAATAACTTATGAAAAGTGAGGGTTTCTAAGTCCATTCCCGGGTATATCCCTTCAGGAACAACCCCCAGCCGTTGGATCATCAATTAAAGAAATGAACGGCTTTGATTCGGGACTGAAATGCCCAATCTGGACCGCACACGGCCTGGCACACTCCCGTGTCCAGGGCCGTGTGCCTCATTTGCCGTCAAAATAGGCTCGCCTGGAAAAACACACGGGTATCGAACATGCCCGTGTTCGACCTGACACGCCCGTGGTTCACGTGACACGGCCGTGTGGCCGGCCGTGTACCCCCATCATTTTTCCCCGAAAACAACCCGAGCACTGCACGGGTTCAAGGACACGGCCGTGTCCTTGCCCATGTCACCTCGACATGCCTGGGTTCCAGGCCGTGTACACGGTCTCGACACTCGACACTTCGTCGAGCGAAGATCGTTGACCTGATGACACGGCCTTGGACACGCCCGTGTCCTAGGCCGTGTGCCTTGTCTCGACACATCGTCGAACAAAGTGTCGACTTCCCGGGACGAGTGTCGACACGGGTGTACACGCCCTGTGACACGCCCGTGTCGCAGGCCGTGTGCCATGTCTCGACACTTCGTCGAACGCGGAGTGTCGACTTCGCGGGCTAAATGTCGACACGGGTCACGCCCTGCGGCACGCCCGTGTCGCAGGCCGTGTGCCCAGTCTCGACACAATATCGAGATCAAAATGTCGACTTCCCAGCCGAGTGTCGACACAAGCTTGACACACCCTGGGACACGCCCGTGTCCCAGGCCGTGTGCCTGCAGCTAGAACCCAAAACTGCCCCAAAACGTCCCCCGTCGCTCCTTTGAGTTTCGGGGCGTTACAACTCTCCTCCTCTTAAAAGATTTTCGTCCTCGAAATTATATAAAGGAAATACATGTACAAAACCAAAATTTGTACCTGAGCGGAACAACTCCGGATACTCGTCAAGCATAGTCTACTCTCGCTCCCAAGAGAGCTCCCCACGACCGCAATTGTCCCACCGGACCTTGACTATCCTGATCTCTTTATTGCGTAGCCGCTTGACCTCCGAGTCCTCAATCCGCACGGGCTTGACCTTTTTCGTCAGCCCACTATCCACCGGCACTTGATCAACCGCGATCACTTGCGTAGGCTCTTGCACCGCCTTTCGAAGTACCGAAATATGGAATACATCATGTAATCCACCAAGCTCCACTGAAAGCTTCAACCGATAGGCCGCTTCACCGACTCGCTCCAGAACCTCAAACAGCCCAAGGTACCTCGGGCTTAGCTTTTTCAATCGCCGCATCCGCGAGACACCCTTGAACGGCTTGATCTTAAAGTACACATAGTCGCCCACAGCTTATTCCACGTTCCTGTGCTTGGCATTATAGTACTTTGCTTGCCGGTCCTGAGCGATAAGCAACCTTCCCGAATAGTTCTCACTAAATAAGTAGCATCCTCCAATTCCAATCGCTTATACAACTTTGACTCACCCGTTTCTAACCAAGACAACGGCGTGCGACATTTTCTACCATATAGGGCCTCGAAAGGCGTCATCTGAATACTCGCTTAGTAGCTATTGTTGTATGCGAACTCCACCAAATAAAGGTGGTCTTCCCACTGCTTTCCAAAATCCAAGACACACATGCGGAGCATGTCTTCCATGGTTCTATTGACCCTCTCGGTCTGCCCATCCGTTTGCGGATGGAAGGCTGTGCTGAATTTCAGCTTTGTTCCCAACATTTGCTGCACAAGCCTCCAATCATTGGACGTGAACCGCCCATCTCGGTCACTAACGATGCTGCGGGGCACACCATGAAGCCGTACTATGTTATCCACATAAAGCTTTGCCAATTTCTCCATTGGATCATCCTTCCTATGCGGAATAAAATGTGACACCTTCGTTAGCCGATCAACAACCACCCAAACGGCGTCGTTCCCCTTTTGCGACCTTGGCAAACCGTGCACAAAGTCCATAGAGATGTCGTCAAATTTCCACTCTGGAATAGGCAAGGACTTAAGAAATCCTCCCGGCTTTTGGCACTCCGCCTTCACTAAGGCGCAAGTTTGGCACTTCGCTACGTAGAGTGCCACATCCTTCTTCAAACCCGGCCACCAAAACAGTTTCTTCACATCACGGTACATCTTCGTGCTCCCCGGGTGAATCGAGTACTTGGTATCGTGTGCCTCGTACAACAACTCCACCCGTAAATTGCCCCCACTTGGGACGCACAGACGACCGTCTTTCCAAAGTAATCCGTCCTCCACGACGAATTGGGAATTTGGCCCATCCAGAGCCTCTACCATGAACTGCTTCATATGAGCATCCATATCCAAAGCCTGCCGAATACGATCAGTCAGGTCATATTGGACTTCAGTCCAATTCAGAACTGCTTCAGCACTTGATTGTCTATCCACACAAACAATCTCCAATGCCTCCAACTCCCGCACCAACCGCTCATCATGCACCGATAGCCAATTGGCTTGAGCTGGGGCTCGGCGACTCAACGCGTCCGCAACCGCATTACCCTTACCAGGCACGTAGTGGATCTTGAATGTATAGACCCCCAGGAACTCCATCCATCTACGCTGCCGCATATTCAGATCCTTCTGATCAATAAGATACTTCAGGCTCTTGTGATCGGTGTAGATATCAATCTTCACACCGTACAAATAGTGTCTCCACAACTTCAAGGCAAAAATCACGGCCGCTAACTCCAAGTCATGGACCGGATAATTCCTCTCGTGTACCTTCAGCTGTCTCGAGCCATAAGCTATTACACTTCTGTGTTGCAGTAGCACGCAACCCAAACCGCTGCCCGAAGCATCACTATAAATCTCATAGACTTCGGTCCCACATGGCGAACTCAGCACAGGCGCCGTGGTCAACCGACACTTCAACTCCTCAAAAGCTCGCGCGCACTCCGGCTTCCAAACGAACTTATGCTCCTTCCTCGTCAAAGTAGTGAGAGGCAAAGCTATCCGCGAGAAGTTCTCTACGAAGCGCCTATAATAGCCGGCAAGCCACAGAAAGCTCCGGACTTCCGCTACCGTAGAAAGTTTAGGCCACTCCCGTATCGCAACGATCTTCGCCGGATCCACAGCAATACCCTCTCCGCTTACTATATGACCGAGGAACGCCACTGAGGATAACCAAAACTCGCACTTCGAGAACTTGGCATACAACTAATTTCTCCTTAGCGTCTCCAAAACCAAATGAAGATGCTTGAAGTGATCTTCCTCACTTTGCGAGTACACCAAAATATCGTCGATGAAGACGATCACGAAATGGCCAAGTACTCCCTGAAAGTCCTGTTCGTCAAATCCATGAACACTGACGGCGCATTAGTCAGCCCAAACGGCATGACCGTAATCTCATAATGCACGTATCTCGTACTAAACGCTGTCTTTGGGATATCACTCTCCCTTATTCACAGCTGATAGTACCCAGCCTTGAGATCCAACTTCGAGTACACCGTCGACCCGACTAACTGATCAAAAAGATCATCAATCCGGGGGATTGGGTACTTGTTCTTCTCAGTCAACTTATTGAGCTCCCGATAATCAATACACAGCCTCAAGCTTCCGTCCTTCTTCTTAACAAAGAGGACCGGTGCACTCCAAGGCGAAGAACTCGGGCGCACATACCCTTGCTCCAACAACTCTTGCAGTTGAACTTTCAGCTCCGCCATTTCTTTAGGCGCTAGCCGATAAGGAGATCGTGACACAGGCTTTGCACCTGGCACTAGCTCAATCGTAAAATATATCTCCCATTGAGGCGGGGCTCCAGGAAGATCTGCGGGGAACACATCAGGGTATTCCGATACCACTGAAATACAATCCAACGCGGGCTTCGGCTTTGCAACCTCCACCAGTGTAAAGAACAGTTCTGCACCGGCACGAACCGCCTTCACCACCTGAAGAGCAGACATCAACGTCTTGCTTGACCCCTTTAAGCCCGTAAAAGTCGTTTCACGACTTGCTCCCAGCTTGACTTCCTTGCGACCGCAGTCAATATAGGTCTGCTGCTCCGAGAGCCAGTCCATGCCAAATATAACGTCGAACTCCACCAACGGAAGTAAATACGCCTGCAGGTCGAACTCCTGATCCCCAATACGAATCTTAACATCGCAGATCCTATCTGCTTGCATCGAACAGCCATTGGGCAACAACACATCCAACTTATCCTTCGTCATCGAAGAAGGGGCTCCGATGCGTGATATAAATCCTTCGGACAAGAAGGAATGTGAAGCTCCCGTATCAAAGAGTGCTCGTGCCGGATTTTCACAAATCAATACAAATCCTAAACAAGCAGTGGTAAGGTAACATGTACATAACAAGTATTTAAAGAAATTGACTTGCTATAAATTAAACCGTACCTGTCACCACATCAGCCTGTTTGATGGCCTCCTGTTGGCCAAGATTATAGACCCTTGCTTGGGCCGGAGCATAGTGGGATGCGTTCGACTCCACCGCCTTTCCCTTCTCTTCATAAGTATCTCCTGGCCTTCTCTCGGACTTAGGATGTCCCATCCAACAATCACGGGCAAAGTGCCCCGTCTTTCCACAAGTAAAACACGTGGCCGGGGTCCGACTCGTAGTCTCCCCAGAAGCACCAGAAGGAGCTGGACCCGAAGTCCTATGCTTCTTGAAAGACCTCTGATAGCTAGACTTTGAAGTAGTCGGCACTTTGAATTCAGATTTCTTCTCACCCAAGCTTTTCTTTGCTTGTACATTCTTCATGTCCTTCTCTAAGGACCGGGCAGTATTGACCAAGGTTAAGAAACCCTGCGTCATCGGCCACGAGAGTAGTAACCTCAACTCATCTCTCAAGCCTTCATAGAAGCGATTAGTCTTGCACTCCTCATCCACAATAGTGGAGCTAGCATAACGACTCAGACGAGTAAACTCGTGGAGATATTCATCCACGCTCCTCTCACCCTGAACCAACTTCAGAAACTCATTCTCCAACACTATCCTCTGCGTCGAAGGGAGGTATCTAGCCAAGAACAATCTCGAGAACTCCTCCTTCGAGACATCAACAAGTTGCCTACCTCTCAACAAGTGCAGCTCCAATCCTTCCCACCATATTCTCGCTTCACCGTCCAGAAGGAACGTAGCGATGGTGGTCATTTGCCACTCCTCTGTCTCCGTTGCTGTCATGACTCTCTTCACCCTAGAGAGTCAGTCTTCAACCTGAGATGGGGTTCCCAACCCCGAGAACACCGGAGGGTTAAAGCTCATTACATGCTTAAGCTGCCTCTCGGTTGCCCTCCTTGGCACCACCGGTTCCACAACCACTTGCTCCACTCTCCTCGGCTCAGCCTCTTGAAGAGGATCCTGCTCCATCGCAGGAGCGGGCTACTGTGTTTGCCTTGCAGGCTGTGCATGTATCACAGCCAACACCGCTTCAGCCACGAATCGTATGTTCTCAGCCGATAGAGGTGTTGCAGGAGCAACATCTGGTGCACAGCTAGCCTCAGAAACTCGGCGTTCTGACGGCCCAACACCACTTATGGTCACCTATAGTGGTACAAAACACCGTTAAGCGACCAAATAAAATTGCAAACAGCAATTATAGGAACACGCAGGTTCCTCAAACACGAGTATTTTCATTCCTAAGTGGACATTCATGGGTTCTTTTACTGTTATAACGATGACGCACACAATGTGCTCACCACCCCTTAAAAAGGATTCACCCACGAATTCATTTTAAGCCCGACCAAAACCAGTAGTCTGATACCAAATTGTAACACCCCCTATCCGTCGCATAGCATATATCAGTAGGTCCGGCCGGGGCCCGACGGCATATGCCACAGACAGACCGGGTGGTTACTCATGGAAACCATCCAACCAATCATAACGTCCTACACAGAGCATTCTAGCGAAAGCAGTTTAAAAAGTTGCAAATAAGAACCCAGCACTAAATCATGAATGTCCACTAAACCAAAATAGGAATGTTATACAAATACCAACACAAGCCTTAAGGCTTTACAAAATATTTCACTTGATATTACTTGATTTAAAAACCACGGCACGCAGGCCGGTCATACATGAATAAAACAGTAAACACTTCCAATTGGGCCTTCGAGGGCCGGCTTCGCAAAGAGGGCTTTAGCCCGCTATTGACCGCTTGGTCTAGCAGCACCTGCAAGCAACAAACCACCGCACGGTGGCAAAACAAGGCAACGGTCAGCAATGCTGACCAAATTATAACGATCCCGCCCCCAACTCGGGGAGGCGATGCTCCTTCCCTGTATTTCATTAGCATAAGCGAGCAATATATATTTATATAGCCATTTCATCACAGACGTTGGCTCGCATGGCCACACGCCCCGTGCTCTCAAGGCACATTCTCGGTGAACCGGTCGATGTAACGTCAATTAAAGTCATAGACATTCCGGACTCACCACCGCCACTTTGACGGCCAAACCTATGAGCATTTTGTTTTCTTGGCCTGGGTCACGACAATTTAAGCCATCGACCGCCAAAGACCCTAATCTATGCCAACGGCAAGTGCCACGTACCCTTAGGTCTCTTTAACCGAACAACATAGAACGGGTACGGTTCCATCTAACCCGTGCTCACATCGGAAAGATAATTTAAGCCATTTGCGCAGGTCAAACTTCCACCGAGTCCCATTTCCATCACAATTCACATAACCCGGTTATGTTCAAGTTGGCTCTCAGGCCACCAAGTTGGCAAGATCACGCATCCGCCGAGTTTTCCGGGTGCACCTTTGGGTTAATCCCCAAGGCTCCCTGCTGCAATCTACCGTGAAGAAAACCCGAAAAACAATCAATAGCACGGAGTCTTCTCCAGCATTATGCAATGCAACATCACCGATCCAGACCAACATGTCCGGGTAGGCTTCACACATCATGTATATGTCCGTTCTCGCTTACGGACTCTAAACAACGGGGACTTCACATATCTACCCGAAGGAACGCCTCCAACTCTCCGCAAACTCGCGAGAGCGGGCTTCCTATGCAAAGAAGGAGAGATACTCATGCTCAAGAAGAGAATCGTTACCCTAGCGTTCCTCTTTGGCGCCATGGAAAAGTAAGCGGATGAAAAGCATCGCACTAGCTTTGCCTCCGTGGATCCGGAGTCGGCTCGCGATTTGGAGCTTCGAAGCTCCTCCAATGGCCGGATCTAGCTCCTTCTTCCTTCCTTGGCTCTCCTCTCTCTCTAAGCTTTTAGAAAGATAATAACTTATGAAAAGTGAGGGTTTCTAAGTCCAATCACGGGTATATCCCTTCAGGAACAACCCCCAGCTGTTGGATCATCAATTAAAGAAATGAACGGCTTTGATTCGGGACTGAAATGCCCAATCTGGACCGCACACGGCCTGGCACACACCCGTGTCCAGGGTCGTGTGCCTCATTCGCCGTCAAAATCGGCTCGCCTGGAACAACACACGGGTATCGAACACGCCCGTGTTCGACCTGACACGCCCGTGTTCCACGTGACACGGCCGTGTGGCCGGCCGTGTACCCCCATCATTTTTCCCCGAAAACAACTCGAGCACTGCACGGGTTCTAGGACACGCCCGTGTCCTTGCCCATGTCACCTCGACACGCCTGGGCTCCAGGCCTTGTACACGGTCTTGACACTCGACACTTCGTCGAGCAAAGATCGTCGACCTGATGACACGGCCTTGGACACGCCCGTGTCTTAGGCTGTGTGCCTTGTCTCGACACATCGTCGAACAAAGTGTCGACTTCCCGGGACGAGTGTCGACACGGGTCGACACGCCCTGCGACACGCCCGTGTCGCAGGCCGTGTGCCATGTCTCGACACTTCGTCGAACGCGGAGTGTCGACTTCGCAGGCTAAGTGTCGACACGGGTCGACACGCCCTGCGACACGCCCGTGTCGCAGGCCGTGTTCCCAGTCTCGACACAATGTCGAGATCAAAATGTCGACTTCCCGACCGAGTGTCGACACAAGCTTGACACGCCCTGGGACACGCCCGTGTCCCAGGCCGTGTGCCTGCAGCTAGAACCCAAAACTGGCCCAAAACGTCCCCCATCGCTCCTTTGAGTTTCGGGGCGTTACAAAGTACTTGAATGGAACTTGCGAATGCTAACTATTGATGAGATAAGATGGATATGAACAAACATCAGAAGAAATGCCTGATGCACTCTGCTGATAACTGAATGAAAATCAAACCCGAATAGTGATCTTCTTACTATACTAGAGATGTCTTCAATCATGAAGTCCAGATCAGTAAGTCGAGCGTTGACTGAATTAGATTCCAATAACAAGTCTTGATGATCAAGGAAAGTTGGATTCATTGATCAATGTTTGATGGCATTATCATTTGATAAGAATAATGGAGCTTATATAAGTAGAGAGCTTGTAAGTCATCATCTATTAACTTGTGAAAGAGGCAGTTGATAAAAAGAGATCTATACTCGGAAGTGACCAAAGGAGGCTGGATGCTGCTACAGGTGTTCCCCGTGGGCCCTATGCATCGCTTACCTGAGAAAGGTCGTCACGAGTATAGTCCTACTAAAAGCGGGCTGTTCGCGCATCCTTTAGAAGGGCACAAAAGAGAAAAGCATGGGAAATCCTGAGAAGGATCACTAAACACACTGCTCTCATGCCTCGGGTTACAACGTCACTGATCAATGAGACTAGTTGCGCCAAGTGGCCTAAAGCATTGCTCGTCTGTGGAAAGATCAGTGGAGTTGTGGACCCCGTGAAAGCATGGATTGAGAGCACCAAAGAGTGTTCGGCCATCACAGTTGTGAGATGATCGAAGAGATAAGGCTACGCTTGGTCGCCATTGCTTATCAAGTAAAGATCACCGTAACTGTAATGTATCCTTAACGGAGCACAGTATAGCTAACACATGGGGCCTCCGTAGCACACACTCTGTATCAGATGCCGGCTAGGATCTGAAGTCCCGTATTCCTCCTTATGAGAGTTGGATATCCCCCGCTACACATATGCGAAAACTCCCCGCGATATGTGTTCATTGTGGCCTTACGCCGGAATCCAATCTCGAGGGGGCCTATAGTAAGACTCGGTGATATCGCAGTCGTTCATCGATCTCTTTGGCAAAGAGAAAAATAGAGGAAGAAGTATTACAAGAAGGGAATTGTGTCAGTATGAGATCCCCGATGAAATCTTTATTGAAAAGCAAGAATGAACACTTAGAAGTGCTTTGTAAGGGAAAATGTTTGAAAGAGTAAGAGTAAGAGTAACCAGTCATGGTTATGAAAAAACGTTGAAGAACTATGAAGTCCTTTGCCAGCTTAGAATAGTCTTCCAAGAGCACCCTCGTCATTGGCATCGAAGGTTTCAGTGGCTTTTCAAACAACGAGGAGAGGAGGCTCTTCGACTAGGCTCACCCCTCGAGCTGCAAGGAATGTCTATAACTTCTTTGCCCTTTAAGGTTGCTGGATCAGGGAGATCTTCCTTGGGAAACAGTTCATGCATCTTACCTTGCCGGAGCATCCTTTGCATCAGCTGGCAGAGTGCTCGGCAGTTCTCAGTCAGGTGGTCTGGCTCTTTGTGGAATTCACAATATAGATCTGAGTCTCTAGACCTTTGATCAGCTGGTCGATAAGGCCTTTTATGGTTAGCCCTATTCTTCATGACTTAGCTCACTTCTAGCATGGCTTCGTCTAGTTCAGACTCATGCAAGTCATCGTCTTGATGTTGATAAACTGCAGCTATTTGTGAAGATGGAGCTGGTGGTAGTAGCGACTGATCTTGAGCACAATCACGACTTGGGAAAGGATATCGTGTAACGCCCCCTATCCGTCACATAGCATATAGCAGTAGGTCCGGCCGGGGCCCGACGTCGTATGCCACAGACAGACCGGGTGGTTACTCATGGAAACCATCCAACCAATCAACGTCCTACATAGAGCATTCTAGCGGAAGCAGTTTATAAAGGTTGCAAATAAGAACCCAGCACTAAAACATGAATGTCCACTAACACCAAAATAGGAATGTTACAAGATACACCAGTATAAGCCTTAAGGCCTTACAAAAATTGTTCACTTCATATTACATGTTTTACAAACCACGGCACGCAGGCCGGTCACACATGAATAAAGCAGTAAACACTTCCAATTGGGCCTTCGAGGGCCGGCTTTGCAGAAAGGGCTTTAGCCTGCTATTGACCGCTTGGTACAGCAGCACCTGCAAACAACAAACCACCGCACGGTGGCAAAACAAGGCAACGGTCAGCAATGCTGACCAAATTATAACGATCCCGCCACCAGCTCGGGGCGGCGATGCTCCTTCCCTGCATTTCATTATCATAAGCGAGCAATATAACAACTCAATGCATCACAGGCGTTGGCACGCATGGCCACACGCCTTGTGCTCTCAGGGCACATTATCGGTGATCGCAGTCTAAGCCGCTAACTCACCACCATCTCCAGGATGGCAATAACTCGTGAGCAAAAATGGTCTTTTAGGCAGACGTTATGACACTTTAATGTCATCAACAGCCTATGTCACGACACTTTAATGTCATCAACAGAAAGACCCGACCTCTATGCCCTCGGCATAACGCAGGAGCGGTTCCCACTCAACCCGTTGCTCACTTGCCACGACACTTAAATATCATCGGCACGGGTTAAGTTTCTGTTGGGTACATTGGTTTAAATGTACCTGATTTGAAGAAGCCTCACCCAACTCAATGATATACATCAAAATGTATTTGATGTATTTTGAGTTACTTGTGCAGGTTAAGTATTTGCAGGAAATGATGAAAAAGTTTCTAAGTCCATGTGTCGACACCCAGAGGGAAAGTGTCGACACTTAAGAAGACTTGTGTCGACACCCAGGCAAGCAGTGTCGACACTTGGAGTCATTGTGTCGACACCAGGGATGCTGAGTCGACACCAGACAGAAAGTGTCGACACAAGGAGCTGTGTCGACACTCAATGAAGAAAAGCCAGTAAAGCTGTGTCGACACTTAACAATTGTGTCGACACACTTGATTGTCTCTGAGATATCTGCAAAGAGAAAATACCAAACTAACAATTCATCAAGGCAAGTATACCTATCGAAATGCAGCTAGGGGACACAAGTGTCGTATTGAAATCCGGGAACAGTTGAATAAGCTTACTCACACGAAATCTATTATTTTATCGACGGCAAAATAAGGTTTAGCTAAATGTACTAAAGAAAGAGAACTACTAAAAGAGCGATTAACTTAAGCTTAGTAACGATGAAGGGAAAATGCACTCGATCAGAAATCACCTCGGCAAGAGTGATTAGAAAAATACGATAAATAAACCTAAGCTAATTAGGGTAAAGGTCTTTGACCGTGGAGGTTCCATGAATATTGACACGCTTCTCTCGAAGGCCGTGCCTAACTGAGTTTAGGAAGGTCCGACCGACTTTCGCCTAAATCGGAGGCCTAAAACTCGCTTTACGCGGTGAACCCCTCTAATGGATTTTACTCCAATCCGGGAGATTTGATCGTCTGCCTCTCTCGAGGGGTGCGAACAACTCCCTTTACTCTTGAGTGCTCATTTCAATCTTTCGGCCTCTCGGCTAGCCCAGAATGAAAGCAAAGGTGGAGAGTATATATCGATAATATACCTCCAACCCGTGATAAATCAAGAGTAATTCAAAGCTAAACCCTAAAAAGAAAAGGTAAGATTCAAAGCATCATAACCTAATCACTCGAACCTCGGATCATTAAGATCGAGTACATGGAGGATTAGTTAATCATGGTGAGGTGGAAGAGGGGGGATGAGTAGAAGAAAAATACTGAAAATGGAGCAGAAACGTAAAAGAAAACAACAATTTTTATTTAGAGAAACAGCGACCTTACAGCTTGAAAACCAGAGATTACAAGAACATGAAAAGGAAACTATACTATCATTAGCATCATACTACAGAAAGAAGCTAGGAGCTAATACAGGAAAAGCATAAAGCTAGAGCTACGAACTAGAAATGAAAATACATGCTTAAAAGTTCAGAAAAACAAAGGACAGAACCTCCCCTCTCAAAGCGAAAAGTTGTCCTAAAACCCCTGGAGTTGTGCTCTATTTATAGAATTTTTCGGGTCGGGTCACGCCCCCCTGTCACGCCCTGGTCGGGCGTGACCCTGGGGCGTGACACATTCGGCGCGACTTTTTCGGGCAGGAATTGAATTCTGACGGAGTTGTTGCGGTACACGCCCACCGGTCACGCCCTGGTAGGGCGTGACCCTGGGGCGTGTTCTTTGCGGCGTGACTTTGGGAGCTGAAATTGAATGCTGGAGGTGACGGGCGGAATTGCTGAAGTACACGCCCATATGTCACGCCCGGGTCAGGCGTGACCCTGGGGCGTGACAATTTCGGTGCGGCGGTGGAGCGGGAAAGACGAGCGCGCTGCGGCGATTCCTCGGAACCTGGGGACACGCCTATAGTACACGCCCGTGTCGGATGTGTCATGGGCGTGACCGAGGGCGTGTACACTAAGTTTCCACGGAATGCAGATTCGGACCAATTGATTCATTCCTCTGGGTTACACGCCCTAGGTACACGCCCTGGTAGGGCGTGACCTTGGGGCGTGTCACAGCAAAATTCGGCTGAAAGCCGTGAAAACCTGCAAAAAGCAGAAAAAATGCATTAGCGACAAAAATATATACAAAGGGGAATCAAAACAAGTACTTTACAAGACATGATTGGCTTTAAAACCCTGAAAATATCCTAATAAAATTGACTACAAACGTATTATCAAATTCCCCCAAGCTTAAGTTTTGCTTGTCCCCAAGCAAAGATATAAAGACTAGCTAATCATAAGGGTGACTAATTCAAAAAGTTTTAATCATACTCACACAAGTACTATGCGAAATTCTATGTAGGGAGAATGTAAAACGTAAATCTAAAACAATTATTTAGGTATGGTTTAACTTTTATAAACTTTACTTAATAAAAATAAATCATCCAGAATTTTGACGAAATTCTTTAAATAGATTTGAGCAAGGTAATGAAAATGAAAAGAACGTATTGAGTTATTACTAGATCCAAGCAACGCATTATAATTATATCAATTAAATAACAAAAATCTAAGTTTAAATCCAAAACTAAAACTGATTTATTTTTCTTCTTTTCTTAGTTGTTAAATAAAATTAAAAAAAAGGGGCGTGAATCAAAAGGACTTAATAGGACCGAAACGTTTGGTTTAGGAATATGAATAGGAGTGGAATTCAAATATAAACATGGAGGCTTAACAATCACACTAAACCAAAACAACGAGTTTCAAAAAAAATAAATTTATTTTAAACAAAATATTTATAAATAAATTTATTTTTTTTTTCTCTTTATGATTATTTATCTCATTTTTTTTTCTCATTTTTTTTTATTATTTTCATTCATTTTTGTTTTTTTTTTTTTTTCTTTTCAATATATTGCTTTTGAGTACACCTTTTTCAACAATATCTCCATAGATAAGACAAAAATTCCTATCAAACAAAATTAGCGCGATTAGATAGGTAGGAATTTGGGCTTTGGTGAAAATGAAAATGTGTGTGGAGTTTATCAAATGAATTTGGAAAAATGGCTCAAAAGCGGCTAACTAGTGGTAAAAGAGTTTAGGTTGGCAAGAAAGCTCAAACGTAAACAAAAATGGCCTAAATCATTTTCACGCATTTTTTTTTTTAAATTTATTTAAAACATAGAGTCGATAAATTTCAAAAAGCAAGTTCGAGATAATAAAAGAAGATTGATGAAATTATCTTGAAAATAAAAATAATATGTCACTTGGATCGTTCATATCTACTACGTTATTCAAAATATGTTCTTACAAAAATCATCTAAAGACGAAAAGGAAAATAGTGGATGATAAATTTTTAGAGAAAGTAAAGAAAATAAAGAACGAAAAACCATAATAGAAATGCACGGTTTAGAGAAATATTTTACCTTAACATGCTACCGTGAATTAGAAACACAGCATGGCCAACATTTTACTTGTGAAATATGATTAAAAAGAATGATTAGAAAAATTATAATTAACTATGTTGTTTATAAAGAAGTTTGAGAAAAACAAAACATAAACATGGGGTACTTATTGAAATACCAAAATGCAGCTATATATATATAATATGTTTTGAAATTTTTTTTTTTTTTTTGGGATATTTACAAAACAAAAAGGAAACAAAAAGAAGGAGGAAGTCCTCCCCCAAGCTTAAAATCTACATTGTCCGCAATGGAGAAGGAGGTCGGAGAATGAGAGAAAAGTAAAGTACAGAAATAAAAGACAGAATTGAAAAGCAGGTACTTCCCCGGTTTTATTTTGCAGGGCAAGTTGAGTGATGCCGCTCCTCCATGCTTGTGCTGTAGATCTTCATGAAACGTCGTCCGGCGGACGTTGGCATGGAAGTAGAACCATTGGAGCAGGCGATCGCAGAAGTTTCAGCTTGCCGGAGCCAGGCGGGGCAAAAAGTGTAAAAGAAAGAAAACAGAAAAAGATAACTTGGGTTGCCTCCCAAGAGCGCCCTTTGTTTAAAGCGTCGTTTGAGCTCGACGCATCAAAATAATAATGTCCCAAATATTGTTTAACAATAAAGTTCGAATAAATGTCAAAGTTTGTGAGTAAAATAATGTTCAGATTAATCAAATGTCAGGACCGGAAAGATAGAGTTAACAGGGTTTAAACTGACATCATCACAGAAATACAGTTTAAGACGCTGACCATTCACTTTGAAAGTACCCTTATCAGGGTGAGAAATTAAAACAGTACCATAAGAAAAGACTTCTAAAACAGTAAAAGGCCCAGACCAACGTGATTTTAATTTACCCGGGAATAAACGTAAACGAGAATTATAAAGAAGCACTTGGTCACCCGGCTTAAAGATTTTTGGGTGCCTAAGATGTCGATCGTGTAAACGCTTCGTCCGCTCTTTATAAAGTCGGTTATTTTCATATGCGTAAGAGCGCCACTCGTCGAGTTCGTTAAGTTGAAATTTTCTAAAATCGCCGACAGAGTGGGGATCGAAGTTTAAAAATCGTAAGGCCCAAAAGGCGCGGTGCTCTAACTCTACGGGTAAATGACACGATTTTCCATAAACCAACCGATATGGCGTACAGCCGAGGGCGGTTTTGTACGCTGTTCGGTAGGCCCATAGAGCATCGTCTAATTTGGCGGACCAGTCTTTTCTAGAAGTTGAAACAGTCTTTTCTAAAATTCTTTTTATTTCTCTATTCACTACTTCGACTTGTCCGTTAGTTTGGGGGTGGTAGGCAGTGGAAAGCTTATGAGTAACGCCATATTTAGTTAGGATTTTTGAAAATTGCGCGTTACAGAAATGGGAACCCCTATCACTAACGATAGCGCGCGGCGTACCGAATCGAGAAAATAATTTTTTGAGGAAATTAACTACGACTCGGGCGTCATTCGTAGGAAGAGCTTGGGCTTCGGCCCAACGTGAAACATAATCAACAGCAACTAAAATATACTTATTCCCGAAGCTAGAAGGAAAAGGGCCGACAAAATCAATCCCCCAGAGGTCGAAAACTTCGCACTCTAGGAAATAATTTTGTGGCATTTCATTTTTATTCGAAATATTCCCCGACCGTTGGCAACTATCACACCTACTCACAAAGGCATGCGCGTCTTTAAACAGGCTGGGCCAGTAAAAACCCGCGCTTAACACTTTGTGAGCGGTGCGAGCAGCTTGATAGTGCCCACCTGTCGGTCCTTCATGCAAATGTTTAATAATATCTAATCCTTCATCAAAGGAAACACACCTCCTGATCACTTGGTCTGCACAGACTTTAAAAAGATGCGGGTCCTCCCAAAAGTAGTTCTTCAGCTCAGAAAAGAATTTCTTCTTTTGCTGAGATGAAAACTCTTTTGGGAGCACACGGGCCACTAGATAGTTGGCGATGCGGGCGAACCAAGGAGAAGTAGATGTGTTAATTACGAAAAGCTTCTCATCAGGGAAATAGTAATGAAAAGAATTTTCATCTAATTGTTCTATAAACGGGTTGTCTAGGCGCGAAAGGTGGTCGGCGGCCAAGTTCTCGGCACCTCGCTTATCACGGATCTCTAAGTCAAACTCCTGGAGGAGTAAGACCCAGCGAATCAAGCGAGGCTTGGCATCCGTTTTAGAGAGAAGATATTTGAGGGCCGAGTGGTCCGTAAAAACAATGATTTTGAAAGAGTAATATAAGGGCGAAATTTGTCAAATGCGAATACTACCGCTAAGAGCTCCTTCTCGGTTGTGGTGTAATTTTCCTGTGCAGATGTGAGTGTTTTACTAGCGTAATAAATGGGGTGGAAGTTTTTGGAAATACGTTGACCTAGTACGGCTCCCACCGCATAACTACTCGCATCACACATTATTTCAAATGGAAGATCCCACACCGGAGCTATCATGATTGGCGCATTAACTAATTTTTCTTTTATTAAATTGAAGGCAGCTAGACATAGGTCATCAAAGATGAATGGGGCGTCTTTTTCTAAGAGATGGGTAAGGGGCTTGGTGATTTTGGAAAAGTCCTTTATGAAGCGGCGGTAGAAACCCGCATGACCCAGGAAACTTCTTATGGCTTTTATGTTCGTAGGTGGCGGCAGTTTCTCGATAACTTCTATTTTCGCAACGTCTACTTCAATACCCCTTTCAGAAATTTTATGTCCCAAAACTAATCCTTCCCTTACCATAAAATGACATTTTTCCCAATTTAAGGCGAGGTTAGTTTCTTCGCATCGCTCTAGGACTTTTTCGAGGTTCTCTAAGCAACTATCGAAGGAATTCCCGAAGACGGAGAAATCATCCATGAAGACTTCCATAATGCTTTCTAAGTACTTGTCAAAGATGGCGAGCATACATCGTTGGAATGTAGCCGGCGCATTGCACAATCCAAACGGCATTCTTCGGTAGGCGAAGGTGCCGAAGGGACAAGTAAACGTAGTTTTCTCCTGGTCCTCGGGGGAGATGGGGATTTGAAGATACCCCGAGAGGCCATCGAGAAAACAATAAAAGCTATGTCCGGAAAGTCGTTCTAAAATTTGATCAATGAACGGCAAGGGGAAGTGATCCTTGCGGGTGGCGTCATTCAACTTACGGTAATCTATACACATTCGCCATCCGGTCACCGTCCGAGTCGGGATTAATTCATTATTTTCATTACTTACGACCGTTATCCCTCCCTTCTTTGGTACTACCTGTACTGGGCTAACCCACTTACTGTCGGATATAGGATAGATAATTCCTGCGTCTAACAATTTCATAACCTCGCCCTTAACTACGTCTTTCATGTTTGGGTTTATACGGGGCTGAGGTTGTATAGAGTTACGAGAATTATCTTCCATTAAGATTTTATGAGTGCAGAAAGATGGGCTTATGCCCTTGATATCAGATATCTGCCAAGCAATAGCTTGGCGATGCTTTTGTAAAATTGAAAGAAGTTTATTTTTTTGTGCATCCGTGAGGTAGGCCGAAATTATGACAGGCAGCTTAGAGTCCTTTTCTAAGAAAGCGTATTGAAGGTGCTCTGGTAGTTCTTTCAGTTCCAAGGTAGGGGGGTCATCATACGAGGTCTTGGAAATTTGTTCTTTTTCAAAAACTATGTCCTCGTACACTTTTTTATATGTAAAATCAAAAGGGGTGTTGCTAGCGGCCATGGAGGCTTCGTGCAGCGATTCAGTTGGAAAAGTAGAAGAGGAACAGAAATAATTAAATTCTTTTTCAAAATCAGAGGGGCGGGTGGAGGATTCTTCACCTAGGTGTAGAGATTCAGTTGGAAGAGTAGGAGAGGAACAAAAATTGGAAAATTCTTTGTCAAAATCAGAGGTGGGAGAGAAGGATTCTTCACTTATGGTATCCATGAAAAAACAGGAGTCATCATTAGCTAGTGTGTTCTTCATCGAGGGGGTGATAGAGAAAGTTACCTCATCGTCGCCCACTCGAAGGAAGAGCTTACCATTGCTTACATCAATGATAGCTCGGGAGGTGGCAAGGAAGGGTCGGCCAAGGATCAGGGGAACCTCGACGTCTTCTTCAATGTCTAAAATGACAAAGTCCACCGGGAAGATGAACTTGTCAACTTTGACTAGGACGTCCTCCACTATTCCTAACGGGTATTTGACTGACCTGTCGGCTAGCTGGATACTCATTCGTGTGGGGTTGAGACTACCAATTCCTAACTTTTTAAACAACGAGAGGGGCATAAGATTAATACTCGCACCTAAGTCGGCTAAAGCGTGTTTGACAAAGAGATCACCAAAGACACACGGGATAGAGAAACTACCCGGGTCACTGATTTTTTTCGGTAATCCGTTTGTCAAAACCGCCGAGCACGCGACATTTAACGTGACATGAGAAAGGTTCTCTAACTTCTTCTTGTTAGTTAGGAGGTCCTTAAGGTATTTTGCGTACTTCGGCATCTGGGATATGGCTTCGTGGAAAGGCAGATTTACGTGGATTTGTTTAAACATTTCCAAAAAACGGGTGTATTGATCGTCCTGTCGTTGTTTATTAAGTTCGGAAGGGTATGGCGGGGATGGATTATTTTTAAAGGTGGGTGGTGGAGTGAATTCTTTTTCTACGATAGGGGTGATAATGTCTTCGGCAGAGGATGGAATTTTTAAAAGAGGAACGGAGCTTTGATTTTCAAAAACGGGAGCGGAGCTTTGATTTTTAAAAACGGGAGCGGAGCTTGCCTCGGGTTCTTCACTTACCATACCAGGAACTTTCTTCCCACTCCGAAGAGTTATAGCTTTCGCTTGCTCTCTCGGGTTGGGCTCGGTATTGGAAGGAAGAGACCCTACGGGTCGCTCAGAAATCATTTTAGCGAGCTGTCCTACCTGATTTTCTAAGTTTTTAACACTTCCGGTTAAGATCCTAATCGTAGCGTCATTAGCATTCATGTATTTTGAAAACACTTCCTCCAAATTTGGAGGTTTTGGAAAACTTTGAGGAGGTGGTGGTGGAGCAGAAAAATCACTTTGTGGTGGCGGGCGCACAGCATTCGATGGATTGCTCCACGAAAAATTCGGATGATTTCTTAACGCAGGATTATAACTATTCGGAAAATTAAAACCAGGAGGATGATAATTCGCAGCAGAAAAATTATTAAAAGCAGTTCTAGGCATATTATTTACATAATCCAAATGTTCGGCGGGAGGAGTTGCAGATTCCCATACCTGAGGGGCGGAGGCAGCAGTCATCTCCGTAATTTTTTTGCTTAATATTTCAACTTGCAGTGCGAGTTGTGAGACGTTGTCCACTTCAAAGAGACCTGCAGGTTTGTTTGGGCGGGACCTAGGCACATTCCATTGGTAAGTGTTCATGGCCATGTCTTCAAACAGCTCAAGAGCTGCTTCCGGGGTCTTATGGTTTAAAGTACCGCCAGAAGCTGCGTCTATCATTTGCTTCGTGCTTTGATTTAGCCCATTATAAAACGTCTGCACCTGCAACCATACAGGCAGAGCGTGATGTGGGCATCGTCTTAATAATTCTTTAAATCTTTCCCAGGTTTCATAAAGGGTCTCTGAGTCTATTTGTCCAAAGGCAGAAATGTCATTCCTAAGTTTAGCAGTTTTAGCAGGCGGAAAATACTTGGCCAAAAAATTTTTCAGTTAATTGCGTCCAAGTAGTTATGCTATTTTTAGGAAGGGTGTTCAGCCACTGCTTAGCCTTAATTCTAAGAGAGAAAGGAAATAATCTTAGCCTAATAGCATCATTTGTGACACCGTTTATCTTGAAGGTGTCACAAATCTCAAGAAAGCTGGCTATGTGTGCGTTCGGGTCTTCATCTTGAAGCCCGTCAAATTGCACATACTGCTGCACCATTTGAATTATGCTAGGCTTCAGTTCAAAATTATTATTATTTATTGCAGGGCGAACTATACTAGTTTCTGTACCCTCGAGATTTGGTCGTGCATAATAGGACATAGGCCTTTGCACGACTTCCTCCACTTTGGGTTCTGCCATCTTAAGGAAGAAAATGACTCGGAATCCTCAACCGGCACTTGGGTAGTAGGGCCTTGAAATCGCGATCTTCTCCGAAGAGTACGCTCAATTTCGTGGTCCAGGTCCAAAGTAACCGACGGACTACCGCGGGTCATACACTAGAAGAAAAGAGGAGAAGCAAGACTAAAAAGTAAAAAAGCTAATGAAGTTGGAAAAAAATTTTTTGAAATAGATTTTTTATATTTTAACTCCCGAACTTCCCAAGGGCTACCCGGTGAAGGGTTCGCAAGGTACTAGACAAGATAGTGGCATTTAGAGCCACTTTGCCCTTTTCGAGAGAGTTAGGTGGTGTAGAAAATTTTGTGATGTGGGTTTCTATTACGAATGCGGTAATTAAAATCCAGCCACTTATCTCTGTGCGAGTAAGCGGAAATTAAAAGCTATACTCACGCACTCGACAGAAAATTAAAACACACCCACTCTACAGAAAGTAATACACACTCTACTGAAATAAAGCCTGCCAATGAACTCAAGTGAGTAGGCGGAAAAATAAAATACGCACACTTAACAAAATCCAGCCAATTAACTCAAGTGAGTAGGCGGAAAAATTAAGAAGGAGGCTGAGAAAGAGAAGTGATAAAATTAATATATTCGCGTTTTCAATTTATCAACAAGCGTTGCTTCCCCGGCAACGGCGCCAAAAACTTGATTGTCTCTGAGATATCTGCAAAGAGAAAATACCAAACTAACAATTCATCAAGGCAAGTATACCTATCGAAATGCAGCTAGGGGACACAAGTGTCGTATTGAAATCCGGGAACAGTTGAATAAGCTTACTCACACGAAATCTATTATTTTATCGACGGCAAAATAAGGTTTAGCTAAATGTACTAAAGGAAGAGAACTACTAAAAGAGCGATTAACTTAAGCTTAGTAACGATGAAGGGAAAATGCACTCGATCAGAAATCACCTCGGCAAGAGTGATTAGAAAAATACGATAAATAAACCTAAGCTAATTAGGGTAAAGGTCTTTGACCGTGGAGGTTCCATGAATATTGACACGCTTCTCTCGAAGGTCGTGCCTAACTGAGTTTAGGAAGGTCCGACCGACTTTCGCCTAAATCGGAGGCCTAAAACTCGCTTTACGCGGTGAACCCCTCTAATGGATTTTACTCCAATCCGGGAGATTTGATCGTCTGCCTCTCTCGAGGGGTGCGAACAACTCCCTTTACTCTTGAGTGCTCATTTCAATCTTTCGGCCTCTCGGCTAGCCCAGAATGAAAGCAAAGGTGGAGAGTATATATCGATAATATACCTCCAACCCGTGATAAATCAAGAGTAATTCAAAGCTAAACCCTAAAAAGAAAAGGTAAGATTCAAAGCATCATAACCTAATCACTCGAACCTCGGATCATTAAGATCGAGTACATGGAGGATTAGTTAATCATGGTGAGGTGGAAGAGGGGGGATGAGTAGAAGAAAAATACTGAAAATGGAGCAGAAACGTAAAAGAAAACAGCAATTTTTATTTAGAGAAACAGCGACCTTACAGCTTGAAAACCAGAGATTACAAGAATATGAAAAGGAAACTATACTATCATTAGCATCATACTACAGAAAGAAGCTAGGAGCTAATACAGGAAAAGCATAAAGCTAGAGCTATGAACTAGAAATGAAAATACATGCTTAAAAGTTCAGAAAAACAAAGGACAGAACCTCCCCTCTCAAAGCGAAAAGTTGTCCTAAAACCCCTGGAGTTGGGCTCTATTTATAGAATTTTTCGGGTCGGGTCACGCCCCCCTGTCACGCCCTGGTCGGGCGTGACCCTGGGGCGTGACACATTCGGCGCGACTTTTTCGGGCAGGAATTGAATTCTGACGGAGTTGTTGCGGTACACGCCCACCGGTCACGCCCTGGTAGGGCGTGACCCTGGGGCGTGTTCTTTGCGGCGTGACTTTGGGAGCTGAAATTGAATGCTGGAGGTGACGGGCGGAATTGCTGAAGTACACGCCCATATGTCACGCCCGGGTCAGGCGTGACCCTGGGGCGTGACAATTTCGGTGCGGCGGTGGAGCGGGAAAGACGAGCGCGCTGCGGCGATTCCTCGGAACCTGGGGACACGCCTATAGTACACGCCCGTGTCGGATGTGTCACGGGCGTGACCGAGGGCGTGTACACTAAGTTTCCACGGAATGCAGATTCGGACCAATTGCTTCATTCCTCTGGGTTACACGCCCTAGGTACACGCCCTGGTAGGGCGTGACCTTGGGGCGTGTCATAGCAAAATTCGGCTGAAAGCCGTGAAAACCTGCAAAAAGCAGAAAAAATGCATTAGCGACAAAAATATATACAAAGGGGAATCAAAACAAGTACTTTACAAGACATGATTGGCTTTAAAACCCCGAAAATATCCTAATAAAATTGACTACAAACGTATTATCAACACTCAACAAGTATCAACACTGAAGACATGTGTCGACAGCAAGAAGCAGTGTCGACACTTAACAGTTTCAATACATGAAGATGTGTCGACACAAAGGTGTTGTGTCGACACTTAGAAGAATTCAGCAAAATACTGAAGTACAAGTACTTGTGTCGACACATGAAGAAGAAGTAGTGTCGAGATAAAGAATCAACAACACAAGGAGTTGTGTCGACACCTTGTAGACTAGTGTCGACACTTAGACAACATGTGTCGACACTTGGTCTATAAGTGTCGACACTCCAAGACAAAAAGTCTCGACACTTAAAGACAGTTACAGAATTTTCAAGAACTGACTGGATGACTTGACAGCTGCCATTCCAGCCGGTCTACAACACCTGTCAGAGTTGTCAGAATTCAGTTATGAACCGGGCCAGCTGGTTACCATGAAGAAGGTCTATAAATAGGCCTATACTGTCTACAGAAGAGATTGATCAACAAGTTGTTGAAGCGATTGAACACAAGTCCAAGTTCAGATTTAAAGAAGATCTAGCTATCAAGTGAAGATCTAAGAAGTTGGAGAGAGAGAGCTCCATCCAAGAAATCAGTCATTGGAACTAGGCTGAGAAGAAGGGTTCAGATTTATTCTGGATCTTAAGAAGCAGAGATCAAGGATCAACTGCAGCGGGAGTCAGTCTTATTGAGTTCTACTTTCAAGAAGCTTTGAAGAAAGCTAAGTCAGATTGATTCCAGCTGAGTTCTTCCAAGAACTCATCAAGAAACTCACAACTCCCCTCTCTTGTCTTTGGGTTGCTGAGTTAACAATTGTATAATCATTTTTATCTTGTAGGATCCTTTGGATCTGAGTTTTGTAAGCCTGTAATTATAAAGGCTGAGTGTAGGGCTTGAGAGCCTGAGTGTAGGAGATTGAAATCTCTGAGTGTAGGCCTTGGTGGCTGAGTGTAGGCCTTTGTGGCTGAGTGTAGGCCTTTGTGGCTGAGTGTAGGCTTTGTGGAAAAGCTGAGTTGTAGGTCCTTGGGCCTGAGTTGTAGGAACCAGTTTGGGTTCTGAGATAGTGAAGGATTTTGGCCGAATCTAGTACACTGCTAGATAGGCGAAGGGGGAAAGTGGATGTACCCAAAGCTTGGGGAACCACTATAAAACTCTGTGTCTACTGTGTGATTGTTGCATATGTGCTGTGATATAGTAGATAGATTTCTGTGATATTATCTGATTGCTGCCATAAAAGTTAAAAAGATTCAAGTCACCTATTCACCCCCCCCCCCCTCTAGGTGATTAGGTACATTATCTTTCAAGTGGTATCAGAGGGAGGTTCCTCAAAAAGGGACATAACAGTCTGAGCAGATCCTGATTGGCAGATTCAGTCAAAGTCAAATTACAGATTCAAGAACATCAAGAACCATGGGTTCCTCTGAGAATCACAAGGAATTGGGATCCATGAAATTACCTATATGTAGAAAGGAAATCTTTGGCATATGGAAGGAAAGGGTGAGGCTGTTTATGGAATCCTCAGACCCTAGGATTTACATCACAGTAAAAGAGGGGCCATATGTGCCCATGAAGATATCTGTTCTAAATGCAAATCAGAGAACACCAAAGGATTTCTCTGAAATGACAAAGGATGAGATTGTCCTAGCCACCATGGACAAAAGGGCACAAAACATTATAGTGAGTGCCATAGATGATGCAACTTTTCAGAATCTTATACAATGTAAGACAGCCAAAGAGATGTGGGATACCCTTATTGTGTATATGGAAGGATCTGAAGAAGTTAGGCAAGATAGAAAATCCTTGCTAAATCAAGGGTATGAAAGTTTTAGACAAGGAAAGGGTGATAGCATAACTGAGTGCTATAAGAAGTTCTATAGGATAGTGAATGAACTCATGTCTTATGGAAGAGAGTTCAGTAATTATGAACTAAATGACAAGTTCCTAAGGTCCCTAACTAAAGATTGGGACACCAAGATCTGTGCCATTAGAGAAATGTCTAAGTTGGGAGAAATTCCTCCACCTACACTGTTTGGCAAATTGCTGTCATATGAAATGCAGTTGACAGTGAGGAAAGAGAGGAGAAATCAACAAGAAATGAACATAAGGAAAGAACAGTAGCTTTCAAGACAGAAGCCCCCAGAAAGTACAGAGGTAAGTCACCAACTCCACCTCCAAAGGTTGCTGAATCAGAGTCAGATGAGTTTGTTAGCACAAAGTCTGAAAGCAGTGAAAGTGATGAAGACTTTGCTGCCTTCACTAGACATTTTCAGAAGTTCTTGAAGAAGAAACAGTGGAGGTCAAGGCCTTCTACTTCACAGGGAAAAGAAGACTTTTATCAGAATAAAAAAGCTTCAAAGAAGGACAGGAAGAGGACTAAATCTAGTAAGGCAACTGTTTCAAAAATAGTGTGTTATTGCTGCAATAGACAAGGTCATGTGATAGCAGATTGTCCAGAGAAGTGAAAGGAGTCTGGTGACAGGAAGAAGACTCATTTCAAAGGCAAGAAAGAGAAGTCTTTTGTTGCCAAAAGGAGAAGACTCTGTCAGATATTTCTTCTTCAGAAACTGAGTCAGATGCTGAGGCATACATAGGGCTGTTTGCTGAAGAAGAAGAAGAAGAATTCATGCAGATTATGGATTCTATATATGAGCAAGAACTGTCAGTGCCAAGGACTGATGGCATTGACTGACAATGACAAAATCCTGGAGTAGCCAGGACCAGTAAGGTACAAAGTTCAACTTTAAGTTCAGTTTCTTGTTCCAGTACAGAATCAGATTCATCATCATCAAATGATGAGAGTGTATCTGAGTCTGAGGAAGATATTCATCAGCTGATAGATGAATATAAAGTACTGTTGCAAGCTTACAAGAAGAGCAAGTCCCTAGCCAAAAGTCAGGCAAAGGAAATTGCTGATCTCAAAGCTGCTGCAACAGATTCTGAGAAGTTATTTGATCAAAAGCTTAATGAGATAGCCAGACTGAAACACATAACAGTGATTCAGATGGGGACTATCACCTATAAGAATGATCAAATCAAGAGTTTGGAGATCAATCTTCAGAAGGAGAGAGAGCTTGTTGCTAGGTTTTCCAAACCTAAGTCAGTGTTACCCATAATTGATGAATTTGCTCATCACAAGGGTAAAGCTGGACTGGGTTTTATTAAACCTGCAAGGACTGTCCAGTCCAAGTCCAAGGACAAAGCCCCAACACTCAACAAGCCAGCTGTGGATAAAATAGGTAAGACTGTACCTAAGCAAAGGTACAATAAGTTTGAGTGTTGGTGTTGTGGCAAAGTTGGCCATTTTGCAATGGATTGTTGGCACAATGCTAGTGCCAAAGTGAGTAGCAAACTGCCTATTGGAAAACTAGTAGGTAGCTTTGTCAGGTTGCAAACTAACAAGTACCAAGGACCCAAGAATTCTTTGGGTTCTAAGGTTCATTAATCTATTTTGCAGGTGAGTCCAAGTGGTCATGCCCCAACATGGTACTTGGACAGTGGATGTTCCAGACACATGACTGGAACTAGAGGATTACTAAGGGACTACATTCCAATAAAAGATGGTCCTAAAGTCACCTTTGGTGGTTCTGAAAAAGGAATAATCAAAGGATTTGGTAACATTTCTAGTAACTTGATTACCATTACTCAAGTGGCTTATGTTAAAGGGTTGACACACAACCTAATAAGTATAAGTCAATTAAGTGATGTAGGGTATGACATCTCATTTGTTAAAAATGGTTGTCATATCATGAGGTCAACTGATCAAGAGATCATTTTGACAGGTTATAGGAAGAGGAATGTCTATTGCTTAGACATTATGATTGAGAACAATGGTTCTCCAGTGTGTCTTGTAGCTGATGAGACAGTCTCTTATTGTGTCAAATGGCATAAGAGGCTTGCCCATCTTAACTACAAGACTATTAGCAAACTCTTTAGCAAAGAGTTAGTGAGGAATGGTCCTCAAGTTAAGTGTGTTAAAGATGGTATTTGCTCAGCTTGTCAAAAGGGCAAGCAGACTAGATCCATCTTTAGGAGCATAGAAAACAAAGATGCTGTGAGGTGTTTATACCTCTTGCACATGGATCTCTTTGGTCCAATGCCAGTTCATAGCTTAGGTAGGAAGGTCTATACCTTTGTAGTTGTAGATGACTACTCAAGGTTTTCCTGGGTGTTCTTCTTAAGACAGAAATCTGAAACACCTAGTGTCTTCTATAGCTTTGTCAAGCAAATTCAGAATGAACTAAATAGTACAGTGGTCAAGATTAGAAGTGACCATGGCACTGAATTTCAGTCTGATAACATGACAAAACTATATGAAGAATTTGGGATATTTCAAGAATTTTCTTCACCTAGAACACCTCAGCAAAATGGCATTGCTGAGAGAAAGAATAGGACCTTGATTGAGGCTGGTAGGACCCTATTAAGTGATACATCACTACCATAATATTTCTGGGCTGAAGTAGTCAATACTGCATGCCATGTTATTAATAGGGCTACCATAACTAAAAGTCTCAACAAGACCCCCTATGAGGTTGTAAAAGGCAGGAAATCAAACCTATCCTACTTCAGGATCTTTGGTTGTAAGTGCTTCATACTTAACAATGGAAAGTCTTACTTGACTAAGTTTGCTGCCAAGTCCCAAGAGGGAATTTTTGTTGGGTACAGCAACAACAGTAAGGCTTATAGAGTCTACAACTTGTTGACTCAAGTTGTAGAAGAATCTGTACATGTAGTATTTGATGAGACTAAACTTATTAATAATGAGTTGTCTAGTAGTGTATGCAGCCCCACAGGTTTAACAAAGAAGATGGACAAGCTCACTCTACAAGAAGAATCTACTGCAAGACAGCAAGTAGAAGACAGTGGTTGTTGTCCAGGGGGAGAACTACATGTTCCAATGGTAAATGCAGAAGAAGTACAAGGAGTACAGCAAGATGATGAAACTGAAGAGGTTCAACCTGAAGTTAGGATGCCTCCAGCCAATAGGCATCTTAGAGATCATCCAGTAGAGCAGATTATTGGAGATCCAAGACAAGGGGTACAAACAAGGAGCAGAAATCTGAATGCAGCAATCTACTCCAGTTTTCTATCTCAAGTTGAACCAAAGAGGTTTGAAGAAGCAATTCTAGATCCACAATGGAATGAAGCAATGCAAGAAGAGCTGAATCAGTTCAAGAGGTGCAAGGTCTGGGAACCGGTTCCTAAACCTAAAGACCACAATATAATAGGAACCAAGTGGATCTACAGGAATAAGATGGATGAACAAGGTGTCATCATTAAGAACAAAGCAAGATTAGTTGCAAAAGGATATAGGTAGGAAAAAGGTATTGATTTTAATCAAACCTTTGCTCTAGTAGCCAGACTGGAAGCCATAAGGATGTTCCTGGCCTATGCAACTTTTCAAGGATTCAAAGTTTACCAAATGGATGTCCAGTCAGCATTTCTAAATGATAATCTTAAAGAAAAAGTCTATGTGGAACAACCCTCAGGTTTTGTTGATTCTACTTTACCTAATCATGTCTATAGACTTAGGAAAGCTTTATATGGGTTAAAGCAAGCCCCTAGGGCTTGGTATGAAACCCTATCTAGTTTCCTCATTGAGAACAAGTTCTCAAGGGGGAAAATAGATAAGACTCTATTCCTTAGGGAATCTAGAGACAAAGTAATACTAGTCCAAATATATGTAGATGACATTATATTTGAGTCTACTGAAAGCAGCCTTTGCAAAAAGTTTGCAAAGCTAATGCAAAGTCAATTTGAGATGAGTAGTATGGGAGAGCTAAAGTTCTTCTTGGGTCTCCAAGTAAGACAGACTGAGAGTGGTTTATCCATATGTAAGTCCAAGTTCACCCTAGAACTCATAAGGAAGTATGGTATGGATTCATCCAGCACCATGAAGACTCCTATGGAGTCAAGTATGTCTCTTAGCAAGGATGATGCAGGGAAGCCTGTAGATGAAACCTTGTATAGAAGGATAGTTGGCTCCCTATTATACTTGACTGCAGGTAGACCAGATATCATGTATGCTACATGTGTCTGTGCAAGGTATCAAGCCTGCCCTAAAGAGTCTCATTTGACAGCAGTCAAGAGAATATTGAGATATCTAAAGGGTACTCCTTATCTAGGCCTCTGGTACCCTAGGAATGGGGATTTTGATCTAACAGGTTATTCAGATGCAGACTTTGCAGGATGCAAAGAGATAGAAAAAGCACTTCTGGAACCTGTCAATTCCTAGGTGGAAGACTGATTTCTTGGAGTAGCAAAAAGCAAACAAGTGTGGCTATCTCCACTGTAGAATCAGAGTATGTGGCTGCAGGAAGTTGTTGTGCTCAACTTCTTTGGATACAACATCAGCTAGAGGACTATGGAATTCAGGTAAGTAGAACTCCACTCTTTTGTGATTCTACTAGTGCTATTTCAATAGCTAATAATCCTGTATCCCATAGTAGAACAAAACATATTGAAATTAAATATCATTTTCTTAGGGAGCATGTAGAAAGAGAAGATATTTTACTTGAATATGTTAAAACAGATGAACAACTAGCTGATATGTATACTAAGCCCCTAGAAGAAGCTAAGTTCAATAGGTTTAAAATTGAACTAGGAATGATAAACTTAGAGTAAGTTTACAGAATTGAAATTGGCTAAGTAAAAAGGTGTCGACACATAGAGATTTCTGTGTCGACACAGAATAGTGGTGTCGACACTTCAGGAAAAATGTGTCGACACATCTAGGAAATTGGTGTCGACACTTCAGAATAATAGTGTCGACACATGCCAAGTAGGTGTCGACATAACCAAGGCAGTGTCGACACTTAGTATTTACTCAGAATTCTCTAAGTAAAGTCTCGACTATGTGTCGAGTTATGTGGTGTTGACACATAAACAAGTGTCGACACATTAAATCTGTTGACTAAACTTGTGTCGACACATATGTGTCGAGACATTATAAGTCAGTGTCGACACTTATTGCCAGTGTCGACACAATTTAAGTTAGCTGTCCCGCCTGTTCATCTTCAAAGTTTAGAAAGGTATAAATAGGGTTTTGCCTTAGTTTGTCGACACGCTTTCAAAGTTTCGAGACCAAACTTCTGTGTCGACACCTCTCTTCTCTCAAGACAAATTCTACAAACCCTAATGGCGCCAAAGCTTGAGGAGAATGTCAACGAAGGATACGAGCTGGTGCGCGGTGCTTTTGAGGATGCCGATCAAGAAATTAAGGCTGTCGTAACCCTAGTAGTCGATTCAGGATTAGAATATCTTGTTTCTGAACCTACTAAAATCTGGAAGAAAGAGGTACTAAAATTTCTCAGTGGAGCTAAGATAGACGAAACTGGATTCAAAATCAAATCCAGGGTTCATGGTGAGAAGGTGAAGGTGTCACCTAAAAGTCTGAGGAAGATTCTACAGCTACCAAGAATTAAAGAGGAAGATGAGGTTACAGCTACAAAGATCAGGGAAGCTCTAACCTGCTGTGGACTGGATCCTAAGATGAAGCTTGGATCAGTGTTTCTTAGAAAAGGTATGAACACTCAAGGGAAATTCGTCTCAGAGATTGTTGGCAAAGTCATACTCAGCAAGCCAGGAGGGCATGACAGAGTGTCTGCCCATATGTTTAGTATAATTACAAGGATAATCTTCACTCTAAAAACTGACGGGTCTATGGTAGTTTATGAGAAGATTAAAGAAAGCTTGAAGAAGCCCAACCTGGGCAGGATTTTAAGTCTTTATCTTGCTGGTGTTATACCTGAAGTTATGGGACAGGCTGCTGGAACAAAAATCAATCATATGAGGAAGATGGATTTAAGAATATTTTCCAGATGGGACAAGGTATTGTCAAAAGAAATGCCAACACCTGAGAAGATTACTTCTGAGAAAGAAATTCCACCAAAGAAGAAGAGGAAAACTGATCCAGTGGCTCAAGTGCCCACTAGCAGCTCAGACAGTGAAGAACAAGTTGTCTTCACACCAGATGAGATTGAGGTAGAGCCTGCTATGAAGTCTCCAGCTCCTCAAGATGATGCTGAGATCCAGGGGGAGCTACCTCAAGCTAGCCCCATACACAAGGATCAAAGCTAGGAGGAGCTTCCAGTTGTAGATGAACCCACTACACTGGAAAGTGACCAAGCAACCAGCATTATCCTAGAGGTAATCACTGAACTCAATACTTTAGAATTTCCTATGGAAGATACTGATTTGTCTGATTTTCATCAGCAAACTCAGCTGGATAACCAAGTCCCAGATGCTGTCTTGGAAGACACATCTGTTGCAGCTCCAATAGTTCCTGATCCAGTGGTTGAAGAGACCAGAATTTCTCCTGCTCAGTCTCCACAAGAGTATACCATGGAAGATCTTTTCTTAAATCTAGATCAAGAAGAATTTGGTAAAGAAAGTACTACTGCTGAAGGAGAGAATGCTCCAATTGAGGGGGAGCAAGTGCAAGTTCATGCAGAGCCTGCAAGACAAGAAACTGAAAAGGCACCTGCTGTGCAGACTGAGAGGCCCCCAAGCCCTAAGGAAAGGGTAGACATTGCCAGCTCCTCAGCATCTGAAGATGAGGAGGCTACCAGGGCAAAGAAACAGAAGATTTATGTATTCAAGAGAAGGAGTCAAAGTTATAAGAAGGCTCTACAATCTATTGCAACACAGCCTATAGTTCAGCAAACACCATCAATTGATTATAGTGCTTTAATGGTGGCTATGCAGATTAACCTGGATGAACACAGGAAAGAAATTGAGAAGTATGTTGATGCAGGGCACAGTTCACTACAGTTTGATCTAGCCCAGGACATAAAGTCAATAAGATTTGAGATGAATCTTAACAAGAAGGAAATGACTGACTGCTTCCACAAGGGTGGGAATGCAGTAGTCTATCTTGCAACTCATCAGGAGAAGATAAAAGCCCAAGTGGATGACATAGCTGTGAAGCAAGGTTATGTACTTGAAAATCAACTCAGGATGAATGAAAATCTGACAGCATCTCATAATGCAATTGTCACAGAATTAAAGAATATAGGTGCTGGACCTTCTACCTCTACTGCTACTGTTAAAGCTGAATTTGACAAAGTATTTCAAGAAGAAATCACTGCTGTTAAGACTGCCATTCAAGACTCCCAGAAGGCCATATCTGAACAACTTAATAAGCTCAAACCTTTCTTTAAAGATGGAGTCAGATACATGGATAGTCAAATCAGATTCCAGAAGGATGATGTCAGAGATCACATGGCTAGAGAAGTCATAAAGGGGGAGAGAGTTTTAGTCAAAGCTAGCTCTGACCATGCCAAATGGATATCTAATTCCATCAGAGCTACACTGGGCTATCCTCCTCTTTGTGATGATGACAATGTAGCAGAATCTGGAATTAACCCTGCCTATCTTGGAGGTGAGCAACCAAAAGTAGCTCAAGTGATCTATCCTCCACCAGATTTTGACATGGTGCAAGCTGATATTCATCACATGTATGGCCCAACTGAAGGGAAGTCTAATGTCATTCTAGAAAAAGTGGTTCAGCCTATATCTAAAGCTATGCAAGCAGCTCTTCAGAAAGAAGAAGAAGCTCTACAGAAAGAAGAAGAGACTAGATTGTCTAAGAAGAGGTTTAGGGAGCAAGCTGAACAGAGACCAGACTTTGAGCAGTGGAGCCCTACCTCTAGAAACATTATATTAACTGCCTGGAAAGCTGCCAAAGATAATGTGCATGACAGGAACAAATGGTTTTCTGAGGCTGAATGGAGAAAACATGAGACTAGGCAGGAGGCAATAGTCCAATTTAGAAGGAAGGCCAAGATGGGAAAGCTACCTCCTACAGCTCTGGAGCCTAGCAAATACTTTCCAAAGCCATACCATTACTTTGAAAGACAAAAGATCAAAGCAGAAGAGCTTAAGAAGAAAGACTTGAAAGGCAAGAAGCCTGCTGATGCTGAAGTTGCTGATGCTCCTGTTCAAGCTAAAGTTCAATTTGGCAAAGGAATAGTGATTAAGGAGCCAGAAATGAAATAGAATTAGAATTTTCTTGAAGTTTACTTTGTAATCTTTTTGATGTAAAACATTTTGTGAACTTCTGAAAATGAATATGACAGATATTAGAACAATGTGTTATATGTTAAATCTATTTCATATTTGTTCTGTGATGATGTCTATGTCTATTTCATATTTGTTCTGTGATGATATATTTGTTTACATGTGTGATTAATACATGTTTATGTTTACCCTGCTGTATATAATCCTGCTTTACATCATTTTGTAATTTAATTATGAATGGTGTATATCATTGACTAAGGGTTATGACTTCTCCAAATAGGGGAGATTGTTGGGTACATTGGTTTAAATGTACCTGATTTGAAGAAGCCTCACCCAACTCAATGATATACATCAAAATGTATTTGATGTATTTTGAGTTACTTGTGCAGGTTAAGTATTTGCAGGAAATGATGAAAAAGTTTCTAAGTCCATGTGTCGACACCCAGAGGGAAAGTGTCGACACTTAAGAAGACTTGTGTCGACACTTGGAGTCATTGTGTCGACACTAGGGATGCTGAGTCGACACCAGACAGAAAGTGTCGACACAAGGAGCTGTGTCGACACTCAATGAAGAAAAGCCAGTAAAGCTGTGTCGACACTTAACAGTTGTGTCGACACCCAGTGAAGCTGTGTCTACATCAGAAAGTGTTCACACTTGGAGGCTGTGTTGACACTCAGCAAAAGTCTGCAGAGACTAAGTACAAGTGTCGACACCCAGAACAATGTGTCGACACTCAACAGAAGAGTCAACACTTGAAGTAAGTATCGACACCCAGAACAATGTGTCGACACTTAGCAGAAGAGTCAATACTGGAAGTAAGTGTCGACACCAAGAACAATGTGTCGACACTTAGCTGAAGACTCAACACTTGAAGAAAGTGTCGACACAAGGAGCTGTGTCGACACTTAGCAGAGAACAGCAAAGTTCAAGAATATTCTAAGTACAAGTGTCAACACTAAGGGAATGTGTCGACACTCAGCCAGAGTCTCGACAGAAGAAGAAAGTGTCGACACCCAGAGCAATGTGTCGACACTCAACAAGTATCAACACTGAAGACATGTGTCGACACCAAGAAGCAGTGTCGACACTTAACAGTTTCAATACATGAAGATGTGTCGACACAAAGGTGTTGTGTCGACACTTAGAAGAATTCAGCAAAATACTGAAGTACAAGTACTTGTGTCGACACTCAATCTCAGTGTCGACACATGAAGAAGAAGTAGTGTCGAGATAAAGAATCAACAACACAAGGAGTTGTGTCGACACCTTGTAGACTAGTGTCGACACTTAGACAACATGTGTCGACACTTGGTCTATAAGTGTCGACACTCAAAGACAAAAAGTCTCGACACTTAAAGACTGTTACAGAATTTTCAAGAACTGATTGGATGACTTGACAGCTGCCATTCCAGCCGGTCTACAACACCTGTCAGAGTTGTTAGAATTCAGTTATGAACTGGGCCAGCCGGTTACCATGAAGAAGGTCTATAAATAGGCCTATACTGTCTACAGAAGAGATTGATCAACAAGTTGTTGAAGAGATTGAACACAAGTCCAAGTTCAGATTTAAAGAAGATCTAGCTATCAAGTAAAGATCTAAGAAGTTGGAGAGAGAGAGTTCCATCCAAGAAATCAGCCATTGGAACTAGGCTGAGAGGAAAGGTTCAGATTTATTCTGGATCTTAAGAAGCAGAGATCAAGGATCAACTACAGAAGGAGTCAGTCTTATTGAGTTCTACTTTCAAGAAGCTTTGAAGAAAGCTAAGTCAGATTGATTCCAGCTGAGTTCTTCCAAGAACTCATCAAGAAACTCACAACTCCCCTCTCTTGTCTTTGTGTTGCTGAGTTAACAATTGTATAATCATTTTTATCTTGTAGGATCCTTTGGATCTGAGTTTTGTAAGCCTGTAATTATAAAGGCTGAGTGTAGGGCTTGAGAGCCTGAGTGCAGGAGATTGAAATCTCTGAGTGTAGGCCTTGGTGGCTGAGTGTAGGCCTTTGTGGCTGAGTGTAGGCCTTTGTGGCTGAGTGTAGGCTTTGTGGAAAAGCTGAGTTGTAGGGCCTTGGGCCTGAGGTGTAGGAACCAGTTTGGGTTCTGAGATAGTGAAGGAGTTTGGCCGAATCTAGTACACTGCTAGATAGGCGAAGGGGGAAAGTGGATGTACCCAAAGCTTGGGGAACCACTATAAAACTCTGTGTCTACTGTGTGATTGTTGTTTGGCTGTGATTGCTGCATATATGCTGTGATATAGTAGATAGATTTCTGTGATATTATCTGATTGCTGCCATAAAAGTTAAAAAGATTCAAGTGACCTATTCACCCCCCCCCCTCTAGGTGATTAGGTACATTATCTTTCAGTTTCCACGAAGCCCGTGAATCGAACGTACGATGTTACATAACCCAGTTATGTACTAATTGGCACCTAGGCCAACAAGTTGGCAAGATCACGCATCCGCCCAGTTTTCCGGGTGCACCTTTGGGTTAATCCCCAAGGCTCCCTGTTGCAATCTACCACGTAGAAAACCCGTAAAACAATCAATCGCGCGGAGTCTTCTCCAACATTTATGCAATGCAACATCACCGATCCAGACCAACATGTCCGGGTAGGCTTCACACATCATGCCTATGTCTGTTCTCGCTTACGGACTCTAAACAACGGGGACTTCACATATCTACCCGAAGGAACACCTCCAACTCACCGCAAACTCGCGAGAGCGGGCTTCCTATGCAAAGAAGGAGAGCTACTCATGCTCAAGAAGAGAATCGTTACCCTAGCATTCCTCTTTGGCGCCATGGAAAAGTAAGTGGATGAAAAGCACCGCACTAGCTTTGCCTCCGTGGATCCGGAGTCGGCTCGCGATTTGAAGCTTTGAAGCTCCTCCAATGGCCGGATCTAGCTCCTTCTTCCTTCCTTGGCTCTCCTCTCTCTCTAAGCTTTTAGAAAGATAATAACTTATGAAAAGTGAGGGTTTCTAAGTCCAATCCCGGGTATATCCCTTCAGGAACAACCCCCAGCCGTTGGATCATCAATTAAAGAACTTAATGGCTTTGATTCGGGACTGAAATGCCCAAACTGGACCGCACACGGCCTGGCACACGCCCGTGTCCAGGGCCGTGTGCCTCATTCTCCGTCAAAATCGACTCGCCTGGAACAACATACGGGTATCGAACACGCCCGTGTTTGACCTGACACACCCGTGTTCCACCTGACACGGCCATGTGGCCAGCCGTATACCCCCATCATTTTTCCCCAAAAACAACCCCAGCACTGCACAGGTTCTAGGACACGCCTGTGTCCTTGCCCGTGTCACCTCGACACGCCAGGGCTCTAGGCCGTGTACACGGTCTCGACACTCGACACTTCGTCGAGCGAAGATCGTCAACCTGATGGCACGGCCTTGGACACGCCCGTGTCGGAGGCCGTGTGCCTTGTCTCGACACAATGTCGAGACCAAAGTGTCGACTTGCCGGGACGAGTGTCGACACGGTCTGACACGCCCTGCGACACGACCGTGTCGCAGGCCGTGTGCCATGTCTCGACACTTCGTTGAACGCAGAGTGTCGACTTTGCGGGCTAAGTGTCGACACGGGTCGACACGCCCTGCGACACGCCCGTGTCGCAGGCCCTGTGCCCAGTCTCGACACAATGTCGAGACCAAAGTGTCGACTTCCCGACTCAGTGTCGACACAAGCTTGACACGCCCTGGGACACGCCCGTGTCCCAGGCCGTGTGCCTGCAGCCAGAACCCAAAACTGGCCCAAAACGTCCCCCGCCGCTCCTTTGCGTTTCGGGGCGTTACAACTCTCCCCCTCGTAAAAGAATTTTGTCCTCGAAATTATATAAAGGAAAGACATGTACAAAACCAAAATTTGTACCTGAGCGGAACAACTCCGGATACTCGTCAAACATAGTCTGCTCTCGCTCCCAAGAGAGCTCCTCACGACCGCAATTGTCCCACCGGACCTTGACCATCCTGATATCTTTATTGCGTAGCCGCTTGACCTCCGATTCCTCAATCCACACGGGCTTGACCTTTGTCGTCAGCCCACTATCCACCGGCACTTGATCAACCGCGATCACTTGCGTAGGCTCTTGCACCGCCTTTCGAAGCACCGAAATATGGAATACATCATGTAAACCACTGAGCTCCACTAAACGCTTCAACCGATAGGCCGCTTCAACAACTCGCTCCAGAACCTCAAATGGTCCAAGGTACCTCGGGCTTAGCATTTTCAATCGCCGCACCCGCGAGACACCCTTGAACGGCTTGATCTTTAAGTATACATAATCGCCCACTGCGAACTCCACGTTCCTGTGCTTGGCATTATAGTACTTCGCTTGCCGGTCCTGAGCGATAAGCAACCTCTCCTGAATGGTTCTCACCAAAGAAGTAGCATCCTCCACTTCCGATCGCTTATACAACTTTGACTCGCCCGTTTCTAACCAAGACAACGGCGTGCAACATTTTCTACCATATAGTGCCTCGAAAGGCGCCATCTGAATACTCTCTTGGTAGCTATTGTTGTATGCGAACTCCACCAAATAAAGGTGGTCTTCCCATTGCTTTCCAAAATCCAAGACACACATGCGGAGCATGTCTTCCATGGTTCTATTGACCCTCTCGGTCTGCACATCCGTTTGCGGATGGAAGGCTGTGCTGATTTTCAACTTTGTTCCCAACATTTGCTGCACTTGCCTCCAATCATTGGACGTGAACCGCCCATCTCGGTCACTCACGATGCTGCGTGGCACACCATGAAGCCGTACTATGTTATCCACATAAAGCTTTGCCAACTTCTCCATCGGATCATCCTTCCTATGCGGAATAAAATGCGACACCTTCGTTAACCGATCAACAACCACCCAAATGGCGTCGTTCCCCTTTTGCGACCTTGGCAAACCGTGCACAAAGTCCATAGAGATGTCGTCAAATTTCCACTCCGGAATAGGCAAGGACTTAAGAAATCCTCCCAGCTTTTGGCACTTTGCCTTCACCAAGGCGCAAGTTTGGCACTTCGCTACGTAGAGCGCCACATCCTTCTTCAAACCCGGCCACCAAAACAGTTTCTTCACATCATGGTACATCTTCGTGCTCCCCGGGTGAATCGAGTACTTGGTATGGCGTGCCTCGTACAACAACTCCACCCGCAAATTACCCACACTTGGGATGCACAGACAGCCGTACTTCCAAAGTAATCCGTCCTCCACGACGAATTGTGAATTTGATCCATCCAGAGCCTCCACCATGGACTGCTTCATATGAGCATCCATAACCAAAGCCTGCCGAATACGATCAGTCAGGTCATATTGGACTTCAGTCTAATTCAGAACTTCTTCAGCACTTGATTGTCTATCCACACACACAATCTCCAACTCCTCCAACTCCCGCACCAACCGCTCATCATGCACCGATAGCCAATTGGCTTGAGCTGGGGCTCGGCGACTCAACGCGTCCGCAACCGCATTCCCTTCACCAGGCACCTAGTGGATCTTGAATGTATAGTCCCCCAGGAACTCCATCCATCTATGTTGTGGCATATTCAGATCCTTCTGATCAATAAGATACTTCAGGCTCTTGTGGTCGGTGTAGATATCAATCTTCACACCGTATAAATAGTGTCTGTATAGCTTCAAGGCAAAAATCACGGCCGCTAACTCGAAGTCATGGACCGGATAGTTCCTTTCATGCACTTTTAGCTGTCTCGAGCCATAAGCTATTACACTTCTGTGTTGCAGTAGCACGCAACCCAAACCGCTGCCCGAAGCATCACTATAAATCTCATAGCCTTCGGTTCCACATGGCGAACTCAGCACAGGCGCTGTGGTCAACTGACACTTCAACTCCTCAAAAGCTCGTGCGCACTCCGGCGTCCAAACAAACTTATGCTCCTTCCTCGTCAAAGTAGTGAGAGGTAACGCTATCCGCGAGAAGTTCTCTACGAAGCGCCTATAATAGCCGGCAAGCCCCAGAAAGCTCCGGACTTCCGCTACCGTAGCAAGCTCAGGCCACTCCCGTATCGCAACAATCTTCGCCGGATCCACAACAATACCCTCTCCACTCACTATATGACCGAGGAACGCCACTGAGGATAGCCAAAACTCGCACTTCGAGAACTTGGCATACAACTGATTTCTTCTTAGCGTCTCCAACACCAAATGAAGATGCTTGAAGTGATCTTCCTCACTTCGCTAGTACACCAAAATATCGCCGATGAAGATGATCACGAAACGGTCCAAGTACTCCCTGAAAGTCCTGTTCATCAAATCCATGAACACTGACGGAGCATTAGTCAGCCCAAACGGCATGACCGTAAACTCATAATGCCCGTATCTCGTACTAAACGCTGTCTTCGGGATATCACTCTCCCTTATTCGCAGCTGATAGTACCCAGCCTTGAGATCCAACTTCGAGTAAACCGTCGACCTGACTAACTGATCAAAAAGATCATCAATCCGGGGGATCGGGTACTTGTTCTTCTCCGTCAGCTTGTTGAGCTACCGATAATCAATACATAGCCTCAAGCTTCCGTCCTTCTTCTTAACAAAGAGGACCGGTGCGCTCCAAGGCGAAGAACTCGGGCGCACATACCCTTGCTCCAACAATTCTTGCAGTTGAACTTTCAGCTCCGCCATTTCCTTAGGCGCTAGCCGATAAGGAGATCGTGACACAGGCTTTGCACCTGGCACTAGCTCAATCGTAAAATCTATCTCCCGTTGAGGCGGGGCTCCAGGAAGATCTGCGGGGAACACATCAGGGTATTTCGATACCACTGAAATACAATCCAACATGGCTTCGGCTTTGCAACCTCCACTAGTGTAAAGAACAGTTCTGCACCGGCACGAACCGCCTTCACCACCTGAAGAGCAGACATCAACGTCTTGCTCGACACCTTTAAGCCTGTAAAAGTCATTTCATGACTTGCTCCCAGCTTGACTTCCTTGCTACCGCAATCTATATGGGCCTGCTGCTCCGAGAGCCAGTCCATGCCAAATATGATGTCGAACTCCACCAATGGAAGTAAAGACGCCCGCAGGTCGAACTCTTGATCCCCAATACGAATCTTAACATCGCAGATCCTATCCGCTCGCATCGAACACCCATTGGGCAACAACACATCCAACTTATCCTTCGCCATCGAAGAAGGGACTCCAATGCGTGATATAAATCCTTCGGATAAGAAGGAGTGTGAAGCTCCCTTATCGAAGAGTGCTCGTGTCGGATTTTCACAAATCAATACAAATCCTAAACAAGCAGGGGTAAGGTAACATGTGCATAACAAGTATTTAATGAAATTGACTTGCTATAAATTAAACCGTACCTGTCACCACATTAGCCTGTTTGATGGCCTCCTGCTGGCCAAGATTATACACCCTTGGTTGGGCCGGAGCATAGTGGGATGCGGTCGACTCCACCTCCTTTCCCTTCTCTTCATAAGTAGCTCCCGGCCTCCTTTCGGACTTGGGACGTCCGCTCCGGCACTCACGGGCATAATGCCCCAACTTCCGACAGTTGTAACATGCGCCCGGGGTCCGACCCATAGTCACCCCAGAAGCACCAGCAGAGAGGGCTAGACCCGAAGTCTTAGCTTTCTTGTTCCTCTTTCGGAACACAGATTTTGAGGTGTTCGGCCCTCTGGACTCCGACCTCTTCTCGCCCAAGCTTTTCTTTGCCTGCACATTCTTCATGTCCTTCTCCAAGGACCGGGCCGTGTTGACCAAGGTTAAGAAACCATGCATCATCGGCCCCGAGAGTAGTAACCTCAACTCATCTCTCAAGCCTTCATAGAAGCGATTAGTCTTGCGCTCCTCATCCACGATGGTGGAGCTAGCATAACGACTCAGACGAGTAAACTCGTGGAGATATTCATCCACGCTCCTCTCACCCTGAACCAACTTCAGAAACGCATTCTCCAACGTTATCTTCTGCGTCGAAGGGAGGTATCTAGCCAAGAACAATCTCGAGAACTCTTCCATCGAGACATCACCAAGTTGTCTACCTCTCAGTAAGTGCAGCTCCAATCCTTCCCACCACATTCTCGCTTCACCGTCCAGAAGGAACGTAGTGATGGTGGTCATTTTCCACTCCTCCGTCTCCATTGCTATCATGACTCCCTTCACCCTGGAGAGCCAGTCTTCAGCCTGAGATGGAGTTCCCAACCCCGAGAATACCGGAGGGTTAAAGCTCATTACATGCTTAAGCTGCCTATCGGTTGCCCTCCTTGGCACCACCGATTCCACAACCACTTGCTCCACTCTCCTCGGCTCAGCCTCTTGAAGAGGTACCTGCTCCATCGTAGGAGCGGGCTGCTGCGTTTGCCTTGCAGGCTGCGCATTTATCACGGCCAACACAACTTCGGCCACCAAGCGTATGTTCTCAGCAGATAGAGGTATTGCAGGAGCAACATTTGGTGCAGTGCTAGCCTCAGAAACTCGGCGTTCTGACAGCCCAACACCACTTCTGGTCACCTATAGTGGTACAAAATACCGTTAAGTGACCAAATAAAATTGCAAACAACAATTAAAGGAACACGCAGGTTCCTCAAACACGCGTATTTTCATTCCTAAGTGGACATTCATGGGTTCTTTTACCGTTATAACGATGACGCACACAATGTGCTCACCACCCCTTAAAAAGAATTCGTCCACGAATTCATCTTAAGACCGACCAAAACCAGTAGTCTGATACCAAATTGTAACGCCCCATATCTGTCACATAGCATATAGCAGTAGGTCCGGCCGGGGCCCGACGCCATATGCCATAGACAGACCGGGTGGTTACTCATGGAAACCATCCAACCAATCAACGTCCTACACAGAGCATTCTAGAGGAAGCAGTTTATAAAGGTTGCAAATAAGAACCCAGCACTACAGCATGAATGTCCACTAACACCAAAATAGGAATGTTACAAGATACACCAGTATAAGCCTTAAGGCCTTACAAAAATTGTTCACTTCATATTACATGTTTTACAAACCACGGCACGCAGGCCGGTCACACATGAATAAAGAAGTAAACACTTCCAATTGGGCCTTCGAGGGCCGGCTTCGCAAAAAGGGATTTAACCCGCTATTGACCGCTTGGTCCAGCAGCACTTGCAAACAACAAACCACCACACGGTGGCAAAACAAGGCAACTGTCAGCAATGCTGACCAAATTATAACGATCCTGCCCCCAGCTCGGGGTGGCGATGCTCCTTCCCTGTATTTCATTAGCATAAGCGAGCAATATAACAACTCAATGCATCACAAGCGTTGGCACGCATGGCCACACGCCCCGTGCTCTCAGGGCACATTCTCGGTGATCGCAGTCTAAGCCGCTAACTCACCACCATCTCCAGGATGGCAATAACTCGTGAGCAAAAATGGTCTTTTAGGCAGACGTTACGACACTTTAATGTCATCAACAGCCTATGTGACGACACTTTAATGTCATCGATAGAAAGACCCGACCTCTATGCCCTCGGCATAACGCAGGAACGGTTCCCACTCAACCCGTTGCTCACTTGCCACGACACTTAAATATCATCGGCACTGGTTAAGTTTCCCCGAAGCCCGTGAATCGAACGTACGATGTTACATAACCCAGTTATGTACTAATTTGCACCTAGGCCCACAAGTTGGCAAGATCACGCATCCGCCCAGTTTTCCGGGTGCACCTTTGGGTTAATCCCCAAGGCTCCCTGTTGCAATCTACCACGTAGAAAACCCGAAAAACAATCAATCACGCGGAGTCTTCTCCGGTATTTATGCAATGCAACATCACCGATCCAGACCAACATGTCTGGGTAGGCTTCACACATCATGCATATGCCCGTTCTCGCTTACGGACTCTAAACAATGGGGACTTCACATATCTACCCGAAGGAATGCCTCCAACTCACCGCAAACTCGCGAGAACGAGCTTCCTATGCAAAGAAGGAGAGCTACTCATGCTCAAGAAGAGAATCGTTACCCTAGCGTTCCTCTTTGGCCCCATTGAAAAGTAAGCAGATGAAAAGCACCACACTAGCTTTGCCACCGTGGATCCGGGGTCGGCTCGCGATTTGGAGCTTCGAAGCTCCTCTAATGGCCGGATCTAGCTCCTTCTTCCTTCCTTGGCTCTCCTCTCTCTCTAAGCTTTTAGAAAGATAATAACTTATGAAAAGTGAAGGTTTCTAAGTCCAATCCCGGGTATATCCCTTCAGGAACAACCCCCAGCCGTTGGATCATCAATTAAAGAAATGAACGGCTTTGATTCGGGACTGAAATGCCCAAACTGGACCGCACACAGCCTGGCACACGCCCGTGTCTAGGGCCGTGTGCCTCATTCGCCGTCAAAATCGACTCGCCTGGAACAACACACGAGTATCGAACACGCCCATGTTCGACCTGACACGCCCGTGTTCCACCTGACACGGCCGTGTGGCTGGCCGTGTACCCCCATCATATTTCCCCGAAAATAACCCGAGCACTGCACGGGTTCTAGGACACGCCCGTGTCCTTGCCCGTGTCACCTCGACACTCCAGGGCTCCAGGCCGTGTACACGGTCTCGACACTCGACCCTTCGTAGAGCGAAGATCGTCGACCTGATGACACGGCCTTGGACACGCCCGTGTCCTAGGTCGTGTGCCTTGTCTCGACACAATGTCGAGACCAAAGTGTCGACTTCCCGGGACGAGTGTCGACACGGTCTGACACGCCTTGCGATACGCCCGTGTCGCAGGCCGTGTGCCATGTCTCGACACTTTCTCGAACGCAGAGTGTCGACTTCGCGGGCTAAGTATCGACACGGGTCGACACGCCCTGCGACATGCCCGTGTCGCAGGCCGTGTGCCCAGTCTCGACACAATGTCGAGACTAAAGTGTCGACTTCCCGACTCAGTGTCGACGCAAGCTTGACATGCCCTGGGACACGCCCATGTCCCAGGCCGTGTGCCTGCAGCCAGAACCCAAAACTGGCCCAAAACGTCCCCCGTCGCTCCTTTGAGTTTCGGGGCATTACATTTCGATGGCGTTGAAATCTTCTTTTCCTCCTCGAGTGAGTTGGGAAATCTTTCCGAGGAGATCTCGGAGGTTGCTTCTGAGAAGGATCTTTCTCTGATAGAAGCCTGGAGACGAAGCGTGTGTTGCTCTTTTCGCCTCGGATGTATGAGGTGGCTAAGGCAATAAACTCTTGGTATGTTCTCGGTGCACGGACATTGGATTCAAACTTGAGCGGCCATTCACGAAGACCGTTGATAAGAGCCACTCGGTACATCTCTTGTCCAAAAATCTAAATGTCCAAGATTTCTCTTTGGAATCGATCAACGAACTGAGACCAAGTTTCATTCCCACGTTACTAGATCTCAAAGAGGGCTTCTGGACCGCCCTTTCTCTTTGTTGAGGTAGAGAATCTGAGTAGAAACTCCCTTCGTAGATCAGCAAAAGAAGTGATGGAGTGAGAGCGAAGACCATAAAACCAATCCCTCGCTTGCCCATCAAAGGTTGTCACAAGGAGCTTGCACTTAGTTGCATCTGAAAGTGTTTTGAGAGGAACAGCTGATTTGAAGGCTTGCAGATGCTTCACTGGATCAGTTTCTCCAGTGTAGATTGGTAACCGGGGCTCTCTGAAGTTTGTTGGAGTAGGTTCATGACAAACATTCTCTGAAAAGGGTGATGACTCTCCTGTTCTCCTACAGCATAAGGATGAAAAGGAGCATAAGCTGCAGCTGCAAAAGAAGCAGGAGGATAAAAGGGAAAAGTTGTTGCAGGAGTAAAGGCAGGAGCTGAAGGGTAAGGTTGACTTCCCTGGAAGTTGAGAAATCTTGTAGGACTTCCCCAGGATGCTTCCCAGAAGATGTTTTGACGAGCAGCAAACTCTTCATTTTGAGGTCGCAAAGGGGCTGCAGGCCGTTGCGGGAAGGTTGCTATATAAGGAGGATAGACCGGCAGGCAAGCTGGAGGATAACCTTGTTGATGCTCCAAAGTTGGTGCTGGATTGACTGGATCAGTTGGAGCAACTGGAGCTGCTGCAGGTTGAGTCTGCAACTGCTGGGTGATTGTAGCAAGAATTTGGTTGATCGCTTGGAACTGCGGAGCATTTTCACAGCACGATTTCTCGAAGGCCTCCCAGAGAGGATCTTCACTGGGACTTGGAGCAAGGTTCTCGGCTGGTTGATCGTCTAACATGGCTAACTGTCGCTGTTCATTGTTAGTTCGGATCTGAAGGTCGCGTGTTAACTGTTGATGCGCAGAAACGGAAGGGGGCAGGTTGTCGCGGGCACCAGTAGCTAACAAGTTGTGTTCGATCTCACGGGCAAGGTAATTGAAGAAGTTTGCAGGGATAAAGAAGAGGAGGAATCTACTGAGTGCTCGAGAGTGGAGCAAATGCTTGATTAGCAGAGGAGAAGCTTGATGAGCAGAGGAGAAGCTTGATGAGCAGAGGAGATGCTTGACGAGCAGAGGAGAAGCTTGAAGAGCAGAGGATAATCTTGATGAGTAGAGGAGAAGCTTGATGAGCAGAGGAGAAGCTTGATGAGCAGAGGAGAAGCTTGATGAGCATAGGAGAAGCTTGATGAGCAGATAAGCTTGATGAGAAGAGGAGATGCTTGATGAGCAGAGGTGTAACGCCCCAAAACTCAAAAGAGCGACGGGAGGCGTTTCGGGCAAAATCTGGTATTTGGTAGGGGGCACACGGCCCGAGACACGGGCGTGTCCCAGGGCGTGTCGAGCCCGTGTCGACGATCGGCCCGGGGAGTCGACATTTTCGCTCGATGCTGTATCAAGACAGGGAACACGGCCTGGGACACGGGCGTGTCCCAGGGCGTGTCGAGCCCGTGTCGACGATCGGCCCGGGAAGTCGACATTTTCTCTCGATGATGTGTTGACACAGGGAACACGACCTAGGACACGGGCGTGTCCAAGGCCGTGTCATGTGGTCGACGAACTTCGTTCGACGAAGTATCGAGATAGTGAACACGGCCTGGAGCACAGGTGTGTTCGGGTTTGACACTGGCGTGTCAAATAGGACACGGGCGTGACCAAGACTCGTGTGAGTCTCAGGTTATTTTCGGGGCTGTGTCGATGGGGGCACACGGCCAGGCACACGGTCGCGTCAGGTTGAACACGGGCGTGTCAGGTTAAACACGGGCGTGTCGGGACCCGTGTAATTTTCGTAATGCATTGATTTTAATGGCGAATGAGGGACACGGCCCTGGACATGGGCGTGTCACAGGCCGTGTTCGGCCCAGGTTTTACTTTTCAGCTACGAATTATAGCCATTTGTTTCCTTATTTTGGGATCTGACGGTTGGGGGTTGTTCCTACTTGGATATACCTGAGATTAGTCCTTTGAAACCCTCATTTCACTTGAGTGGTTTTCTTTATAAGTCTAGAGAGAGGGGAGAGCAAAGGAAGCAGAAGAAGCCTAGATCCGGTCACCGGCGGAGCTTCGGAGCTCCAAATCGCGAACCGACTTCGGATCTACAGAGGCAGGGAGAGTGCGGTGCTTTTCATCCGCTTACATTTCTATGGCACCAAGGAAGAACGCTAGGGTAACGATTCTCTACTTAAGAATGTGAAGCTCTACTTCTTTTGCATAGGGAAGCCCGCTCTTCCGATTTTGCGGTGAGTTTGAGGCGTTCCATCGGGTAGACATGAATAGTCCCCGTTGTGTACATGTAGAGTCCGTAATCGAGAACGGATATAGGCATGATGTATGAAGCCTACCCGGATAAGTTGGTCTGGATCAGTGATGTTGCATTGCATAAATGTCTGAAGAAGACTCCGTGCGAATGTTTGTTTTTCGGGTTTTCTACAAGGTAGATTGTAACAGGGAGCCTTGGGGATTAACTCCAAGGTGCACCAGGAAAACTGGGCGGACGCGTGGTTCTGCCATTATGGTAGCCTGGAAGCCAACCTGAACATAACTGGGTTATGTAATATGTATGGGAGATACGGGACTCGGGGAAGCTTGACCCGCGCAGATGACTTAAGTTGACGTTGCGGTGTGTTCAACGGGTCAGGTGGAACAATACCCGATCTATATCGTTCGGTTAAAGAGACCTAAAGTGACTTGGCACTTACCGTTGGCATAGATGGAGGGTCTTAGGCAGTGGCCAGGAAGAACAGATTGTTCACGAGATATTGCCATCCTGGGGGCGGTGGTGAGTCGGCGAACTTTGACAGTGATCACCGAGAATGTGCCCTGAGATCACGTGGCAGGTGGCCATGCGTGCCAATGCCTGTGATGCAATGTATTTATATACTGCTTGGTTATGCTAATAAAGTCCAGGGAAGGAGCATCACCGCCCCGAATTGGGGGTGGGATCGTTATAATTTGGTCAGCATGGCTGACCGTTGCTTTGGTTTGCCACCGTTGCGGTGGATTGTTCTTGCAGGTGCTGCGGAGCCGAGCAGTAAATAGCGGGATAAATCCCAAGTTGCTGAGCCGGCCCTCGAAGGCCTAAGTTTTGAGTGTTTTCTTTATTCATGTATGGCCGACCTGTGTGCCGAGGTTCAGAAAACATGTAATATGAGGAGAACAAATGTAAGGCCTTAAGGCCAATACTTGTGTATTTGTACTTCATTCCTTTTGGCGTATTAGTGGACATTCATGCTAGTGTTGGGTTATTTATTAATGCAACAATTTTAAATTGCTTCTGCTAGAATGCTCTGTATAGGACGTTGGATTGGTTGGATGGTTTCCATTGAGTAACCACCCGGTCTGTCTGTGGTATATGACGTCGGGCCCCGGCCGGACCTACTGCTGTTATATACTATGCGACGGATAGGGGGTGTTACAATTTGGTATCAGACTACTGGTTTCGGTCATTCTTAAAATGAATTCGTGGGCGAATTCTTTTAAGGGGTGGTGAGCACATTTGTGTGCGTCATCGTTATAACAGCAAAAGAACCCATGAATGTCCCCTTAGGAATGAAAAATACACGTGTTTGAGGAACCTGCGTGTTCCTATAATTGCGTTTTGTAATTTTTTTTTGGTCGCTTAACAGTGTTTTGTACCACTATAGGTGACCAGAAGCGGTGCTGGGCCGTCGGAACGCCGAGCTTCTGAGGCTGGTAGTGCACCAAATGATGCTCCTACAACACCTCCATCGGCTGAGACCATACGATTGGTGGCCGAAGTAGAGTTTGTCATGATAAATGCACAGCCTGCAAGACAAAAGTAGCAGCCCGATCCTATGATGGAGCAGGTACCTCTTCTAGAGGTTGAGCCGAGAAGATTGGAGCAGGTAGTAGTGGAGCCGTTGGATCCTAGGAGGGCAACCGAGAGACAGCTCAAACATATCATGAGCTATAATTCTCTGGTATTCTCGGGGTTGGGAACCCCATCTCAAGCTGAAGACTGGCTCTCTCGTATGAAGAGAGTCTTGACTGCGACGAAGACGAAGGAGTGGCAGATGACCACTATAGCTACATTCCTGTTGGATGGAGATGCTAGGCTGTGGTGGGAGGGTTTGGAGCTGCATCTATTGAGAGTTAGGCAACTTACAGACGTCTCGATGGAGGAGTTCTCGAGACTGTTCTTGGCTAGGTACCTCCCTTCGACTCAGAGGATAGCTTTGGAGAATGAGTTCCAGAGTTTGGTACAAGGAGAGAGTAGCGTGGATGAGTATCTCCACGAGTTTACTAGGTTGGGTCGGTATGCTAGCTCTACCATCGCGGATGAGGAGCGTAAGACCAACCATTTCTATGAAGGTCTAAGATATGACTTGAGGCTACTACTCTCGGGGCCGATGACGCAGGGTTTCTTGACCTTAGTCAACACGGTCCGGTCCTTGGAGAAGGACACGAAGAATGTTCAAGCGAAGAAGAGCTTGGGCGATAAGAGGACTGATTTCAAGGTGCCGGCTAACTCAAAATTTGGGCACCGTAAGTTCTTTAAGAAAGCTAGTACTTCGGGTCCAGCTCCTTCTTCTGGTGCTTCTGGGGCGACTACGGGTCAGACCCTGGGTGCATGTTTTACTTGTGGGAAGCCGGGGCACTTTGCCCGTGACTGTTGGAGCGAACATCCCAAGTCCGAGAGGAAGCCGGGAGCAACTTATGAAGAGAAGGGCAAGGCGGTGGAGTCAACCGCGTCCCATTATGCTCCGGCTCAACCAAGGGTTTATAATCTTGGCCAACAGGAGGCCATCAAACAAGCGGATGTGGTGACAGGTACGGTTTAATTTGTAGCAAGTAAAGTTTCTTTAAATACTTGTTATGCGTATGTTACCTTACCACTGCTTGTTTAGGATTTGTTTTGATTTGTGAGTTTCCGGCGAGAGCACTCTTTGATATGGGAGCTTCACACTCCTTCTTGTCCGAAGGATTCATATCGCACATTCGAGTACCTTCTTCTATGGCGAAGGACAAGTTGGATGTTTTGTTACTGAATGGGTGTTCGATGCGCGCGGATAAAATCTGCGGTGTTAAGATTCCAATTGGGAATCAAGAGTTCGATCTGCAAGCATCGTTACTACCGTTGGTGGAGTTCGACGTTATATTTGGCATGGACTGGCTCTCGGAGCAGCAAGCCTATATTGATTGCGGTCGTACGGAAGTCAAGTTGGGAGCAGGTCGTGAGACGAATTTTACAGGATTAAAAGGGTCGAGCAAGACGTTGATGTCTGCTCTTTAGGTGGTGAAGGCGGTTCTTGCTGGTGCATAGCTGTTCTTTACACTAGTGGAGGTTGCAAAGCCGAAGCCTACGTTGGATAGTATTTCAATGGTAGCTGAGTACCCTGTTGTGTTCCCCGCAGATCTTCCTAGAGCCCCTCCTCAACGGGAGATAGATTTCACTATTGAGCTAGTGCCAGGTGCGAAGCCTGTGTCACGATCTCCGTATCGGCTAGCACCTAAGGAAATGGTGGAGCTGAAGATGCAACTTCAAGATTTGTTGGAGCCAGGGTTTGTGCGTCCAAGTTCGTCGCCTTGGAGCGCCCCGGTCCTCTTTGTAAAGAAAAAGGATGGGAGCTTGAGACTCTGTATTGATTACCGGAGTTAAACAAGCTAACGAAAAAGAACAAGTACCCAATCCCAAGGATCGATGATCTTTTGATCAGTTGGTCGGGTTGACGGTGTACTCTAAGTTGGATCTCAAGTCTGCTTACTATCAGCTGAGGATAAGGGAGAGTGATATCCCTAAGACAGCGTTCAATACAAGATACGGGCATTACGAGTTTACGGTCATGCCGTTTGGGTTGACAAATACACCGTCAATGTTCATGGATTTGATGAACAGGACCTTCAGGGAGTACTTGGACCATTTTGTGATCATCTTCATCGACGATATTTTGGTGTACTCGCGGAGTGAGGAAGATCACTGCAGGCATCTTCATTTGGTTTTGGAGATGCTAAGGAGGAATCAATTGTACGCCAAGTTCTCGAAGTGTGAGCTTTTCTTGTCCTCAGTGGCATTCCTCTGTCATATAGTGAGTGGGGAAGGTATTGCAGTGGATCCGGCGAAGATTGTTGCGATACGAGAGTGGCCTGAGCTTTCTATGGTAGCGGAAGTCCGGATCTTTCTGGGGCTTGCCGGCTATTATAGGCACTTCGTAGAGAACTTCTCGTGGATAGCGTTACCTCTCAATACTTTGACGAGGCAGGAGCAGAAGTTCGTTTGGACATCGGAGTGCATGCGAGCTTTTGAGGAGTTGAAATGTCAATTGACCACGTTGCCTGTGTTGAGTTCGCCGAGTGGGACCGAATGTTATGAGATTTATAGCGATGCTTCGAGCAGTGGTTTGGGTTGTGTGTTGTTACAGCATGGAAGCGTTGTAGCATATGGCTCGAGACATCTGAAAGTGCACGAGAGGAACTATCCGGTTCATGACTTGGAGTTAGCGGCCGTTGATGTAGGCCACTACCGCGGACACTAGACGGGTTAAGGGAAAGAAACGAACGCCACGCTCAACTCACAATCTCTCACGCACTCGATTCAATCGCAGCGCACTCGCAAGCGTGTTATCACAGTTCACCAACGTACGGTAGCCACTCCGCGGGAAGGTCGAGCGAACGGCGATAGGCCGACGTTCTCCCAAGCTAAAAGGACCAATATTGGGTCCGACCGAGCGAAAGTTGTACCAAAAGAGATCTACCCAAAGTGCGATCGAAAAATGGTAGATCTCTCCCAACAAAAAATACGGGGTTCGCCAAACCCTTTTCGGAAATAACGCGGTTAAGATCGATGCAAAATCCAAAGGAAAACCCACGAAGAATCTAACGATTCAAATCCAACGCAAAAATTATTCCGTCCACTAGAACATCTAAAGGGAAGCACACGTGAGTGGAGAGGATCGTTACCCAAGTCGGAATAGATGATTCCGACTACCTTTGAAGGGCCGCTCTTCCGCGGATCCACCGGAGTCGTGCCGGATGGAGATATAGATCGTCCGCCTTGGCCGCGTCACGCCAAAGTTCAGATTTTCGCCGTAGAAGGAAGCCTTTCCGGTCAAGCTTCACGTGGAGGGGGCTGCCGGTTCTCTTCAAAGGGGCTGCTCGGTGGAGAAGGTAGGGGGGCTGGCAGGCTATGGAAGGAGGAGGCCGGGTTGATGTGGGTGTGTGGTGGTGGTGGCTTGGATGAGGGAGATGGGGGTGCTGGCCGAAGTTTCTAGAGGGAGAGTGGAAGAGGAAGGTGGCGGCTTGTGGAAGAAGGGAAGCAAAAGAGTGCTGGCCGAAATTTTTAGAGAGAGAGAGGGGGAGTGGGGGTGGCGGCTAGGAGTTGTAGAGAGAGAGGGAGAGAGACTTAGATAGGAAAGATTTAGGGTTTTCTCTTATCATTCAACTTAAGTTAAAACAAAGCATACATGCCTATATATAGGCTTACCAACAAGTCTTGGCTATATGTAGCCCAAAATAAAATAAAAATAACACACAATATGGCTACATGCAGCCCACAATAAAGTATCCCAAATAGCATACTAATAATAAGATAAAGTTAACTATATATTTGTCTTGCGCCGAGGGTGGAAATTGTAGCGCCGCTCCATACGAACACCACGGCGACGCGAGTCCTTTGTTGGAGACGAAGGAGGGTCTTCCGTTAGCGTGTCGTCATCAACAACTTGGGGGCCGCCGTCCACTTGGGGGCCGTCGTCACCACCAATCCTCCCCCGCTTGAAAGGACTCATCACTGATGAGTTGTCTTGAAGATACCGTCAGAGAAGAACACCATCCAAGAAAGCCACTTCCGCTTCTGGGAGCCAAGAGTCATCAGAGGCGGGGCGATCACGCCAGCGGATCAAGTAGCGGCGCACATCGCCATCAGCAGTGGGAAACACGTCATCCTGGAGAATCCTGTCTGGCAAAAAGGCGGTCCTGGCAAACCTGGGAAAAGCATTAGGCAGCAAAGGGGGAAAATCTATATCATCAACATGTAGCGTACCTCCGTTGGAGACCGACGGAGAGAGCGAGCCCTTACCCCCCTCAACCCCATACCCATGAGAATCTGTAGTGGAACTAAACAGACAGGAAGATAGTTCTAGTGGCGGATCAATATATGACGTTAAATCCGAAACATTAAAAACAGGGGAAATACCCCAATCAGTTGGCAGTTCCAAAAGAAACGCATTGTCTCCTAACCGTTTTAAAATCTGAAAAGGTCCAGCTCGCCGATCCGCTAACTTTTTTAAGGTGCCCGTAGGCAACCGTTCAGGGATGAGACGTACCATGACTAATCGCCCACTTTCAAGGGAGACACTCTCTTATGTGCGTTGGCATGAACTTGATAAGACGCGTATTGAGTGGTAAGCGTTTCATTTATGCGTTTGTGAAGATCATGGATGTGAGAGGCAAAGTCTTGTGCAAATTGACTTGACTTAAACGATGGCGGTAACGGAAGCAAGTCAAGGGGCACGAGAGCTTTATAACCGTGCACGATCTCATTCGGGGACAAACCCGTGGACCTATTTTTGGAATTATTATATGCCAACTGAGCATGAGGGAGGATAAGGTCCCATGTACCCTTGTGGTGTCCCACAAGGCATCGAAGCAAACTACCTAAACTTCTGTTCACAACTTCTGTTTGTCCATCCGTCTGCGGATGGTATGCGGAAGAGAATAGAAGTTTGGTGCCCATAATCCTCCACAGGGTCTTCCAAAAATAACTAGTAAATTTCACATCTCTATCAGTAACTATAGACTTCGGAACTCCTCGATGGCCTACCACCTCTTTAAAATATAATTGTGCGACGTGTGACGCATCGTTGGTTTTATTGCACGCGATAAAATAAGCCATTTTAGAGAATCGATCTACAACAACTAAGATAGAGTCGTGACGTCGAAATGTGATTGGGAGGCCGAGAATGAAGTCCATGCTAACGTCTTCCCAAGGAATAGATGGAATCGGAAGAGGGGTATAAAGCCCCGCGTTAGTTTTGTTCCCCTTAGCCAGTTGGCACGCTCGACAACTACCCACGATCTTACTAACCATGGCCTTAAGACCGGGCCAATAAAACTTGTCTTCAACTAACGTGATCGTCTTGTCACGACCAAAGTGTCCCCCTAACCCTCCACCATGCAATTCCCACACTATGAAGTGGCGTAGGGAGGAATGGGGGATGCAAAGCTTCGAATGGTTAAATAAGTAGCCGTCCCGAATGTAAAAAGAAGTAATGGTGGTCGGCGCGTCATCTTGGGTGGCGAAATAGATATCCTTAAAATCTGGGCAGTGGACGTACTCGTCCTTAATCCTATCGAAGCTAATCACATTTTCTTCTAGCGTGGAGTGCAATAACGAAACACGACTAAGGGCGTCGGCTACGCGGTTGAGAGTCCCCTTGAGGTGTTTGATAATGAAAGTATACTCCTGTAGATAGGAGACCCATTTGGCATGTCTAGGACTAACCTTAGTTTGAGAGTTAAGAAACCTTAGCGCTTCATGATCGGATAAGATGACAAACTCCTTAGGAAGTAAATAATGCCGCCAATGTTGGAGGCAACGAATAACCGCGTAAAACTCCCGATCATAATTGGAATAATTTAATTTTGGACCTGCTAGTTTCTCACTAAAATACCCCACAGGGTGGCCTTCCTGACTCAACACTCCACCAATTCCCACTCCAGACGCATCACATGACAACTCGAAAACCTTGGTAAAATCCGGTAGTCGCAAAAGGGGGGCTTCCGACATGCGCGATTTAATTAATTGGAACGCCGCAGCGGCTGAGTTCGTCCATGTAAATGCACCTTTTTTCATGCACTCGGTAATAGGGGCCATAATGCTACTAAAATCCTTAATAAATCGCCGATAAAATGTAGCGAGCCCGTGAAAACTCCTAACATCCCGAATGTTGGCGGGCTCGGGCCAATCTCTAATGGCTTGCACTTTCCTGGGGTCTACGTGGATCCCCTCCGAACTCACAATATAGCCGAGGAACTCAACCGATGTCACATGGAAGGTACACTTCTTAATGTTCACGAATAATTTTTCCGATCTCAGCGTGGTAAGGATGGTTCTTAAATGTGACTCATGACCAATCGTGGAGGTGCTAAATACCAAAATATCGTCAAAATATACCACGATGAATTTTCCCATATAGGGTTGGAAGACGTGGGTCATCATCCTCGAAAACGTGCTCGACGCATTAGAAAGTTCAAACGGCATAACTAACCACTCGTAGAGCCCTTCCTTAGACTTAAAGGTGGTTTTCCACTCGTCACCTTCCCTAATTCGGATCTGATGGTAGCCACTCCTAAGATCCAATTTCGAAAAAATCGTGGCACCGGCTAACATGTCCAATAAATCATCCAAGCGAGGGATGGGAAAGCGATATTTAATAGAGATTTTATTAATAGCTCTACTATCCACACACATCCTCCAAGAGCCGTCCTTCTTGGGGGCAAGTAAGGCGAGCACGGCACACGGGCTCTTGTTGTGGCGGATAAAACCCTTTTGCAATAAATCCGAGATCTGGGTTTGCAACTCTAAGTGCGCGGAGGGGTTTAGCCGATAATGCGGGAGGTTGGGCAATGAAGAGCCCGGAATGAAATCAATGGCATGTTGGATTTCCCGCAACGAGGGTAATTCAGCCGGTAGCTCTTCCAGGTACACATCCACAAACTCTTCTAGGAGTTTTTTCAACGCCGACGGCAAGTTCTCAAAAGGGGCTGCGTCTTCCTTAACTTGTATGCACACTAAGGCATAGAGGACCCCATCTACAAGGGTAGTACGCTTCAATTCTTTCCTCCCTATCAGGCTCAACGTCTTCTTCTCGACCGGGACGACCATATCCTTCGAGGGTGCCGAAGGATCTTTCGGCGGGGCGGGTTTTAAGAGGATGGTTCGGCCATTAAATTTAAACTTGTAAGTGTTGGCCCGACCAAAGTGGGTGACGTCATGATCGTACAACCAAGGGCGACCCAACAAGACGTGGCACGCATCCATAGGGATGACGTCACACCAAATCTGCTCAGAATAAGCTTTGATGGTAAGGGGTACCAAGCATCGCTTCGTCACAGGGAGGGACGACTTGTCTACCCATGCCACTTTATAAGGGTGAGGGTGTGGCTCGGCAACAAGAGACATTCGTCTCACCGCGGCTTCAGAAATTACGTTCATGCAACTACCGCTATCGATGATCAACCTACACCATTTTTCACCACCCTTAAAATTCAACGTGAAAATGTTCGTCCTATTCCAATCGTCTAACGCTCGAGGGGTCACCAGGATACACCTCATAACCATCATACGGGGGTCATCCTCCATATCACTAAGCACTCCGTCCGACTCGCTCTCTTCGCTCGCCTCGTAAGTTATGTCGTTAGCCCCACCGGCAGAATCTAATAGGGCTAATGGTCTGGGTGTAGTAGGACAATCACTAGCATAGTGCCCTTGGACCCCGCAAGCGTAACAGGTGACATTCATTCTGTTGACCCGACCCACCGGGACTCTCTCACCAGAGGGGTTTCTATCATTCCTAGCCGTTACGACTATGGAGGTCGAGTCGGGGGACTGATACTTTCCTTTAGCCTTATAGGTGGCGGTGGGAGGCGGGCCTAAAATGGACTTCCCCTTTTGGAACGTGCGAGACTTGCCCTTAAGCGCGTTGTGCTGCTCAATATCTAAGGCAGCGTTGAAAGTGGTGTGCAAATCGGTGTGACCATGATGCAGAAACTTTCCTTGGATGTCGGGGTTTAGTCCCTTATGGAACCTGGAGAGGGTGACCTCGGGCATCTCTCTCACGTCACACCTAACCATCATGTCCTTCAGCAAACTCATATACTCAGACACCGACCTAGCCCCTTGCTTAAGGGTGGCTAAATCATCGAACATTTGTGTCCGATGGTAAGTAGGGACGTACTGTTCTGTTAGCCTAGCCTTCATTGCATCCCAGCCTATGGACAACGCTCCGTTCTCGACCCTCATACGCCGCTCCTCATTCAGCCAAAATATCTTAGCGCGCCCTAGCAACTTCATTCTCGCTACTCGCACCTTATCCGCGTCGTTCAGGGTATACCACTCGAAATAACATTCGATCTCCATGATCCAGTCCTGGAAGACTTGGGGATCTCCTAAACCATTGTAGGATGGTGGCTTGACTCGGACAGCCCGAGTAAGGTCAAACTCGTACGGTGGTCGTGGGGCGTTCTCATTAGGAGGGTGGGGGTAAGGGTTGTAATGCTCTCCCACCCGTGGGTGAGCGGGTTGATTACGGGGTGCCCCGTGTGGTAACCCCAATCCGTGAAGTGCTTCCCTAATGGCCGTCAACTGCTCCATGAAATCCTGACGGAGCTCCTCAATCTCTGTGAGGGGACGACCCTCACCCCGGTCATCATCCATATTAGACGACGAAGGAGGATATTCCGTACCGAGCCTAGTACGCATGCAAATGGAAGACAACAGGTTCAGACAGACCAAAGAAGGAATTAATCCCGCTTAATGCCTATTGGAAAATAAAATTTTTTTTGATTTTCTTGCAGAAAATAAAAAGAGGATTATTAAAAAATTTATTTTGATTTTTTTGGCTGAAAATTAAGAAAACTACACCGCTATTGGCAGACCAAAGATAATTTTTTTTTGAGATTTTTGTGACAACTAACGCGCAAACACAAGTGCAGGTTAACGTGCTAAAAGAGGGGAGGGTGCCAATTAAAAAATTGACAAGAACCTCGCTTTGATACCAAAATTTGATGAAGACCACTACCGCGGACACTAGACGGGTTAAGGGAAAGAAACGAACGCCACGCTCAACCCACAATCTCTCACGCACTAGATTCAATCGCAGCGCACTCGCAAGCGTGTTATCACAGTTCACCAACGTACGGTAGCCACTCCGCGGGAAGGTCGAGCGAACGGCGATAGGCCGACGTTCTCCCAAGCTAAAAGGACCAATATTGGGTCCGACCGAGCGAAAGTTGTACCAAAAGAGATCTACCCAAAGTGCGATCGAAAAATGGTAGATCTCTCCCAACAAAAAATACGGGGTTCGCCAAACCCTTTTCGGAAATAACGCGGTTAAGATCGATGCAAAATCCAAAGGAAAACCCACGAAGAATCTAACGATTCAAATCCAATGCAAAAATTATTCCGTCCAGTAGAACATCTAAAGGGAAGCACACGTGAGTGGAGAGGATCGTTACCCAAGTCGGAATAGATGATTCCGACTACCTTTGAAGGGCCGCTCTTCCGCGGATCCACCGGAGTCGCGCCAGATGGAGAGATAGATCGTCCGCCTTGGCCGCGTCACGCCAAAGTTCATATTTTCGTCGTAGAAGGAAGACTTTCCGGTCAAGCTTCACGTGGAGGGGGCTGCCGGTTCTCTTCAAAGGGGCTGCTCGGTGGAGAAGGTAGGGGGGCTGGCAGGCTATGGAAGGAGGAGGCCGGGTTGATGTGTGTGTGTGGTGGTGGTAGCTTGGATGAGGGAGATGGGGGTGCTGGCCGAAGTTTCTAGAGGGAGAGTGGAAGAGGAAGGTGGCGGCTTGTGGAAGAAGGGAAGCAAAAGAGTGCTGGCCGAAATTTTTAGAGAGAGAGGGGGAGTGGGGGTGGCGGCTAGGAGTTGTAGAGAGAGAGGGAGAGAGACTTAGATAGGAAAGATTTAGGGTTTTCTCTTATCATTCAACTTAAGTTAAAACAAAGCATACATGCCTATATATAGGCTTACCAACAAGTCTTGGCTATATGTAGCCCAAAATAAAATAAAAATAACACACAATATGGCTACATGCAGCCCACAATAAAGTATCCCAAATAGCATACTAATAATAAGATAAAGTTAACTATATATTTGTCTTGCGCCGAGGGCGGAAATTGTAGCGCCGCTCCATACGAACACCACGGCGACGCGAGTCCTTTGTTGGAGACGAAGGAGGGTCTTCCGTTAGCGTGTCGTCATCAACAACTTGGGGGCCGTCGTCCACTTGGGGGCCGTCGTCGCCACCAGCCGTGATTTTTGCGTTGAAGCTGTAGAGACATTATTTGTACAGTGTGAAGATTGATATCTACAACGATCACAAGATCCTGAAGTATTTGATTGATCAGAAACATCTGAACATGCGGCAGTGTAGATGGATGGAGTTCCTGGGGGACTATACATTCAAGATACATTATGTGCCTGGTAAGGGCAATGCGGTGGCAGACGCGTTGAGTCGTCGGGCCCCAGCTCCAGGAAATTGGTTGTCGGTCCATGACGAGCAGTTGGTTCGGGAGTTGGAGGCGTTGGAGATCTTTTGTGTCGATAAACAATCAAGTGCTAAAGCAGTATTGAATTGGACTGAAGTCAAATATGACCTGGCTGATCGGATTCAGCAGGCGTTGGATATGGATGTCCACATGAAGCAACTCAAGATAGAGGCTCTGGATGGGTCAAATTCCCAATTCGTTGTGGACGACGGATTACTTTGGAAATACGGTCGTCTATGCGTCCCAAGCGTGGGCAATTTGCCGGTGGAATTGTTGTACGAGGCGCATCATACCAAGTACTCAATTCACCCGGGGAGAACGAAGATGTACCGCGATGTTAATAAATTGTTCTGGTGGCCAGGAATAAAAAAGGATGTGGCGCTCTACGTGGCGAAGTGTCAAACTTGCGCCTTGGTGAATGCGGAATGCCAAAAGCCGAGAGGATTCTTGAAATCCTTGCCTATTCCGGAGTGGAAGTTCGACGACATTACTATGGACTTTGTGCACGGGTTGCCAAGGTCGCAAAAAGGGAACGACGCCATTTGGATGGTCGTAGATCGTCTAACGAAGGTGTCACATTTCATTCCGCATAGGAAGGATGATCTGGTTTAGAAATTGGCAAAGCTATATGTGGATAATATTGTACGGCTTCATGGTGTGCCCCGCAACATCGTGAGTGACCGGGATGGGAGGTTCACGTCCAATGATTGGAAGCTGGTGTAGCAGATGTTGGGAACAAAGCTGAGTTTTAGCACAGCCTTTCATCCGCAAACAGATGGGCAGACATAGAGGGTCAATAGGACAATGGAAGACATGCTTCGCATGTGTGTCCTGGACTTGGAAAGAAATGGGAAGATCACCTATACTTGGTGGAATTCGCTTACAACAATAGCTACCAGGTAAGCATTCAAATGGCGCCCATCGAGGCCCTTTATGGTAGAAAATGTCCCACGTCGTTGTCCTGGTTAGAAACGGGTGAATCAAAGTTGTATAAGCGCTTAGAGGTTGAGGTTGCTACTTTTTTGGTGAGAACCATTCGGGAGAGGTTGCTAATCGCTCAGGACCGCCATGCTAAGTACTATAATGTCAAGCATAAGAACGTGGAGTTCGCTGTTGGCGATTGGGTGTACTTGAAGATCAAGCCGTTCAAGGGTGTCTCGCGGTGCGGCGCATGAAGAAGCTAAGCCCGAGGTACCTGGGACCGTTTGAGGTTCTGGAGCGGATTGGTGAAGCAGCGTACCGGTTGAAGCTGTCAGTGGAGCTTAGTGGTCTACATGATGTATTCCATATATCAGTGCTACGGAATGTAGTGCAAGAGCCTACGCAAGTGATCGCGGTCGATCAAGTGCCGGTTGATAGTCGGTTGACGATGAAGGTCAAGCCCGAATGTATTGTAGACTTGGAAGTCAAGCGGATACGCAATAAAGAGATCAGGATGGTCAAGGTTCGATGGGACAATTGTGGTCGAGAGGAGCTCTCTTGGGAGTGAGAGCAGACTATGCTTGAGGAGTACCCGGAGTTGTTTCACTCAGATACCATTTAAGTCCTATGTTTCTTTCCTTTATGAAATTTCGAGGACAAAATTCTTTTAAGAGGGGGAGAGTTGTAACGCCCCGAAACTCAAAAGAGCGACGGGAGGCATTTCAGGCCAAATCTGATATTTGGCAGGGGAACACGGCCTGGGACACGGTCGTGTCCCAGAGCGTGTCGAGCCCGTGTTGACGATCGGCCTGGGGTGTCGACATTTTCGCTCGACAATGTGTCAAGACAGGGAACACGGCCTGGGACACAGGCGTGTCCCAAGACGTGTCGAGCGCGTGTCGACGATCGGCCCGGGGAGTCGACATTTTCGCTAGACGATGTGTTGAGACAGGGAACACAGCCTATGACATGGGCGTGTCCAAGGCCGTGTCGTGAGGTCAACGAACTTCGCTCGACGAATTATCGAGATAGTGAACACAGCCTGGATCCCAAGCGTGTTTGGTTTTGACACGGGCGTGTCAAATAGGACACGGGCGTGTCCAAGACCCATGTGAGTCTCGGGTTGTTTTCGGGGCTATGTCGATGGGGGCACATGGCCAGCCACATGGCCGTATCAGTTTGAACATGTGCGTGTCAGGTTAAACACGGGCGTGTCGGGACCCGTATAATTTTCATAATGCGTTGATTTTGACAGCAAATGAGGGACATAGGCGTGTCGCAGGCCGTGTTCGGCCTAGGTTTTACTTTTCAGCTACGAATCGTAGCCATTCATTTTCTTATTTTGGGATACGACGGTTGGGGTTGTTCCTACTGGGATATACTCGGGATTGGGCCTTTGAAACCCTCATTTCACTTGAGTGGTTCTCTTTCTAAGTCTAGAGAGAGGGGAGAGCAAAGGAAGAAGAAGAAGACTAGATCCGATCACCGGCGGAGCTTCGGAGCTCCAAATCGCGAACCGACTTTGGATCTACGGAGGCAAGGAGAGTGCGGTGCTTTTCATCCGCTTACATTTCCATGGCGCCAAGGAAGAACGCTAGGGTAATGATTCTCTACTTGAGCATGTGAAGCTTTACTTCTTTTGCATAGGGAAGCCTGCTCTCGCGAATTTGCGGTGAGTTTGAGGCGTTCCTTCGGGTAGACATGAATAGTCCCTGTTGTGTACATGTAGAGTCCGTAATCTATAACGGATATAGGCATGATGTGTGAAGCCTACCCGGACAAGTTGGTATGGATCGGTGATGTTGCATTGCATAAATGGCTGGAGAAGACTCCGTGCGAATGTTTGTTTTTCAGGTTTTCTACGAGGTAGATTGCAACAGGGAGCCTTGGGGATTAACTCCAAGGTGCACACGGAAAACTGGGTGGACGCGTGGTTCTGCCATTATGGTGGCCTGGGAGCCAACCTGAACATAACTGGGTTATGTAATATGTATGGGAGATACGAGACTCGGGAAAGCTGGACCCACGCAGACGACTTAACTTGACGTTGCGGTGTGAGCAACGGGTCAGGTGGAACCGTACCCGATCTATGTCGTTCAGTTAAAGAGACCTAAAGTGACTTGGCACTTACCGTTGGCATAGATGGAGGGTCTTAGGTAGTGGCTAGAAAGACCAGATTGCTCACGAGATATTGCCGTCCTGGGGGCGGTGGTGTGTCGGCGGACTTTGACCGTGATCACCGAGAATGTGCCCTGAGAGCACGGGGCCGGTGGTCGTGCGTGCCAACACCTGTGATGCAATGTATTTATATACTTCTTGGTTATGCTAATAAAGTGCAGGGAAGGAACATCACCGCCCCGAATTGGGGGCAGGATCGTTATAATTTGGTCAGCATGGCTGACCGTTGCTTTGGTTTGTCACCGTTGCAGTGGATTGTGCTTGCAGGTGCTGCGGAGCCGAGCGGTAAATAGCGGGCTAAAGCCCAAGTTGCTTAGACGGCCCTCGAAGGCCTAAGTTTTGAGTGTTTTCTTTATTCGTGTATGGCCGGCCTACATGCCGAGGTTTGGAAAACATGTAATATGAGGAGAACAAATGTAAGGCCTTAAGGCCAATACTTGTGTATTTGTACTTCATTCCTTTTGGCGTATTAGTGGACATTCATGCTAGTGTTGGGTTCTTTATTAATGCAACAATTTTAAATTGCTTCCGCTAGAATGCTCTGTGTAGTACGTTGGATTGGTTGGATGGTTTCCATTGAGTAACCACCCGGTCTGTCTGTGGTATATGGCGTCGGGCCCCGGCCGGACCTACTGATATATGTTATGCGATAGATAGGGGGTGTTACAAGACGAGAAGCTTGATGAGCAGAGGAGAAGCTTGATGAGCAAAGGATAAGCTTGATGAGTAGAGGAGAAGCTTGATGAGCAGAGGAGAAGGTTGATCAGGAGCTGTTGAGCAGACAGTTTCACGGTTGTGCTTGCAGGTTGATGCCGAGAGAGCTAAGCTGAGCTCAGAGGAAGAGAGGGCCGCTAGCAGGGACAACAACAAACTTCGCCCGCCGCGGCTTGAATGCCACTCTTGCGACGGGCTTTCCTTTGATTAATATTGAGAGTTACAGCTTGTAATTACACCTTTATAAGAAATAAAATAAAGGGGTACAGAGGGGAAGCGGGCGGCTAAGGAAGGAGTGGCCAGAGATTAAGTAAAAGAGGTTGCAAGCAGACTGGAGAGCTTGATGGTCAGCTTGGTGGCAGCGGCGGATGACTGGAAAACTGAGTTTGCAAGCCTTGATGGCAAGTTGTGGAGGACTGGAAAACCGAGTCTGCAGGCCTTGATTGTAGTGGATGTTTTCCTCCTGCACGTCCTTCTTCTCTCTTCCAATGAGAGGTATTAGGGGCTATTTATAGGCCCAGGGAAGTTCTTCTAGAGGCGGGGCCTAGTGAGGTCAACATGGATACTTGCGCAGATTTGGCAAGCAAGCTGCCCGGCTGGGCGGACTCGGCGAGCAGAGGAGAAGCTGAGCTGAGGGAGCAGCCTGAGACTGGATGCCGCCCCTGCTGAGGCTGCAAAGGGGGCTACCTGGCAACTGGAGGCCACCCCTGCTGAGACTATAGAGGGGGCGGCCTGGCAACTGGAGGCCACCCCTGCTGAGGCTGCAGAGGGGGGAGGCCTGGAAACTGGAGGCCGCTCCTGCTGAGACTTTAGAGGGGGGCAGCCTGGCAACTGGAGGCCACCCCTGCTGAGGCTTCAGAGGGGGGCAGCCTAACAACTGGAGGCCGCCCCTACTGATACCACAGAGGGGGCGGCCTGGCAACTGGAGGCCACCCCTGCTGAGGCTGTAGAGGGGGGCTACCTGGCAACTGAACGCCGCCCGTACTGAGGCTGCAGAGGGGGTGGCCTGCCAACTGGAGGCCGCCAATGCTAAGACTGCAGACGGGGGCGGCCTGGCAACTGGAGGCCACCCCTACTGAGGCTTTTGACGGGGGCGGCCTAGCAACTGGAGGTCGCCCCTGCTGAAACTGTAGAGGGGGCGGCCTAGTTACCACAGGCCCCCCTGCTGAGGCTGTAGAGGGGAGCAACCTGCAAACTAGAGGCTGCCGCTGCTGAGGCTACAGAGGGGGGCGGCCTGGCAACTAGAGGCCGCCCCTACTGATGGAGTAGAGTGGGCGGCTTAACAACTGGAGACCGCCCCTGCTGAGACTGTAGCGGGGGGCGGCCTGGCAACTGGAGGCCGCCCCTGCTGAGGCTGCAGAGGGGGGCAGACTGGCAACTGGAGGCCGCCCCTGCTGAGACTGCTGAGGGGGGGGGGGGGGGGCGGCCTGGCAACTAGAGACCGCCCCTACTGAGGCTGTAGAGGGGGGGGGGCCTGAAAAGTGGAGGTCACCCCTGCTAAAGCTACAGAGGGGGGCGGCCTAGCAACTAGAGGCCGCCCCTGCTGAGGCTGTAGAGCGGGGGCGACCTGGCAACTGGAGGCCACCCTTACTGAGGCTGCATAAGGGGCGACCTAGCAATTGGAGGCCGTACCTGCTGAGACTGTAGAGGGGGTGGCCTGACAACTGTAGGGCGCCCCTACTGAGGCTATAGAGGGGGAGGCCTGACAACTGGAGGCCGCCCCTACTGAGACTGCAGAGGGGGCGGCCTGACAATTGGAGGCCGCCCCTACTGAGGCTGCAGAGGGGGGGGGGGGGGGCGTCCTTGCAACTGGAGGCTGCCCCTGCTGAGACTGCAGAGGGGGCGGCCTAGCAACTGGAGGCCGCCCTGCTGAGCCTGCAGAGGTGGGGGGGGGGGGTGGCGTGGTAACTGGAGGCAGCCCCTGCTGAGGGTGCAGAGAGGGCCTCCTGACAACTAGTGGCCGCCCCTGCTGAGACTGCAGAGGTGGGCGGCCTGGAAACTAGAGGCCGCCCCTGCTGAGGCTGTAGAGGGGGTGTGGGGGTAGCCTGGCAATTGGAGGCCGCCCCTACTGAGACTACAGAGGGGGCGGCCTGGCAACCGAAGTCCGCCCCTGCTGAGGCTGTAGAGGGGACGGCCTGGTAACTGGAGGCCGCCCCTCTATAGGGGACGAGATCCGTCTTCTGGTGAGCCGGAGAAGCCCGCGATGGTGGATTTGGTATAGGGTTGACGACGGCTGGGCGACCTGGTGCACTGAAGGAGTAGATGATGTAGATCGCCCCTGTTGCTCTTGCCTCATGCAATGGGAAAATGTTTCGCGGTTAGCAGGCCTAACCGTGCGGCCTGTGAGGGTAAGCTATGGGAACAGCCTGCCGTCCCGCAGGGCACTCAGTTGCTATGCGACCTGGGTGGAAAGAGAAATTTTTCTGCCTATACTTGGACTTCTCACGAACTCCAGGGAGAACCTGGGGCAGGGCGCGACTAGCCAGTTGGCTACCTTGGGAAGGATCGCAGATTTCTAGGTTAACATGAGCCACTAACCAGAGGGATATGACAACCTACTGCACTTAAACTGATTTTTACCTTTAAATAACTTAAAGAATCTTTCTTCTTGATTAAGAAGGTATTTGCCTTAGCTTCCGTATTTATCCCCTACTGACGTAGCATCATGCGGGTCGTGACAACTTATGCCTGGGGTAGAGAATCAGCTGGTATCTCCTTAGGAATCTCTTCAGGAATAACTTCAGGAATCTTTTCAGGAATGACTTCAGAAATCTTTTTAGGTGTGAAGAAGAGAGGTTCATCTGAAGTTAGGTTTTCTATTATTCTCTCAATGTCAGCTGTAATAGTATCCTTTGGAGCATCATCAAGATTTTCTTGATTACAAGAGGAGTAAACATCCATACCCGAGCCACCATCATTTTCAGAGGTGCTCTTCTCGTCATCAAACTTAGCTATGTTTTCCTCTTCCACTGCTACATCATCATCAGCAACTTGTTTTGTAACATGAGCTGTATGAGCATCTGACTGGATCTATGTTTCTAGGACTTCAGTATGCTGAAGTTCTTTAAGAACTAAAGGAGCAGGCTTCCCCTAAATAGATGCACCAGATGTGCCAACTGTATCTGTATGAGGAGGAGATGGGATCCCATCCTGATCTTCTATAATCCTTAGCACTGCTGGGGCCTGGCCTGGCCTTGGAATACTGATCTCCCATCTCTGGATGAAGGATGGAGAGATTTTTTTTCAGGTGGTGTATTGCCACACCTTTGGATATATCAAATATTTCAGGGTGTGCCTGATTCAGATATAAGGAGATGATCCTTCCAAAGTTTGGTGCTTTCAAACTTTCTTTAATTTTCTCAAACAACATTTGTCCCCACTGGAATTTCTTTCGACATACAACAAACGTCATCATGTCTAAGAAATCAGAGGAGATGAATCCAGTGGAGCCTGTTTTACAGAGAAGCACCTTTCCTAGAATGTCAGCCAGAAGTTTGCTCTCATCTGTTATGTGATGTCTTTTAACAAAAGTGGAGGACTGGGGAATACCACAGAAGGAGAAGGTTCTTGAGTAATCATCTTCTTCCAGATAAGTTTCCTCATCAACTGATGGTAATCGCCGAAACTCTGTCAAGGAAGATGACTTGATTTTGAATTTAATACCTCTGACTAAAGTTTTCAACAACTTCCACTCCACTTAATCTTGGCATTTCTAAAAAAGTCCTCAACTTCAGGTAGCAAAACTTTGCAAGGATGTTCCAGGATGAAGGTGAGGCTGGCGGATTCAAGAAGTAGCCGAACATTTAAGAAATCATCGAAAATATATTTTATGCCAGATCGAACGAACTCATTGCCCATGCCAATCTTTGAAGAAGGAGACATCGATTGAGAAGAATGTGAATTTTCTGACTTTTCGACGAAGAATCGACTTGTTTTGCGAGAGAACGTCAGGGGATTTCGCGAAAAGGAACAATCTTTCTTGAGAAATATTGTTCGAATTTATGGATTGGGATATTTCATGGACTCACCTATTTATATAAAATTAAAATTTTGAAGAATTATATAAAGGCGTATCTGGAATGGCGGTTCAAATTTCTCTGAAATTTGTCTGGCGGATTTCAACATTTCTCGAGAGAGATAGGTGTTTTCGAGAAATTTACAGCCTCTCGAGAAATCTGAATTATTTTTCTCGAGAAATATGAGGCTTCTCGAGAAATAAGAGGATTCTCGAGAAATTCAGAAGCTTTGGAGAAATCCAACAGCTTTTCGAGAAATCCAATAAGTTTTTCTTTAGAAATTCATAACCTGAGCTTTTCAGGACTCCATGTTGAGCATACCAAGTTCTGTATTGAAAAAGGAGAACTTGGCTTCGTCTAGTGGCTTCATCAAAATATCAGCAATCTGCTTGTCCATCGAGTCATAGTTTAGGGCTATGTCCTTGTTCTCCACATGCTCCCGGATGAAATGGTAGCGCACTTCGATATGCTTGGTCCTGCTGTGGGAAATTGGATTGTTTGTGATAGCTATTGAGCTGGATGAGTCGAAATACATCAGAATTTCACTGAACTTCAAATTATAGTCTTCGAGTTGATTTCTAATCCATAGAAGCTGTGCACAATAACTACCAGCAGAGATATACTCTGACTCTGTAGTAGAAATTTCCACACAATTCTGCTTCTTACTGCTCCAAGAAATAAGTAGTCTTCTAAGGAATTAGCACGTCCAGGAGGTGCTTTTCTGATGAATTGTAAATATACCTATTTTTATGTACATTACTTAAGTTGTTTTCATTTATTTTTTGTCATTTTTACTTGTTTTTATTCAATAAAATGCTCCTATTTTTGTAAATAGTTTACTAATTTGTTTTATTATATTTTTCAAGAAAAAAATAAATATCTGCAAAAAATTGCTAAGTTACGCCCGTGACTTATTGGTCACGCCCGTGACCAGGCCGTGATTCGTCAAACCCATGGAATCAGCGAATTTTAAAGAGAAATTTCCGGTCGACGATTTCCGATCGACGATATCAGCTCGACGAATTCTGATCGATGATTTCAGCTCGACTTTCCGTTCGACGATCATCGACACGCCCGGCCACACGCCAGTGTCAACCCGACACGGGGCGTGAACCAAGCCCGTGAACACTTCAGCAAGCTCGACGAAAATTCTGCTCGAAGTTTTCAACTCGACGATCGTCGAGTAACCCAACACCCCTAGCGTCACGCTCATGACCAAGGGCGTGACTCCTCCACCTGGCTGACAAAGACCCGCGCTCGACGATCTTCCCGCTCGACCATCGTCGAAATCGATATTCGCGCTCGACGATTTTTCGACTCGACAAGACCCGGTGTCAGCTCAAAGACCCGTGCCTAGATCCACCTTCTTGACACGCCCAGCATCACGCCCGTGACCTGGGGCCTGACCACTGCGTGACCGACACGTGTCCTGCTCGAAGTCCACTTTCCCGTCAATTCAACGGCAGCAATTTGTACAGTGCTGACACGCCCCCTACACGCCCGTGTCAGGGGGCGTGTTCTTCCAATTTTTTCTCTATAAATAGCTGTCTTCTGCTTGTAATCTTGTTCCTTCTTTTGAACCATTTTGTATAGGAGTTATGCTGCTCGGATGAGTCCAAATGCTATGTAAGGGAAATTTCTCCCTCTCTCCTTTATTTTCTTTGCTTTGTAATCTTGGTTTTTTGCTTAATAAAATTGTAGATTTTATCTCTTTTTATGGATTTGGACTTCAACTATGTTGCTACTCTTATGCAATCTTATTTCTTTCTTTGTTTTAACTTTGTTTTCGTTCTCTTTTAAAAGGGTGTGTGTGTGTATGAGATTAGTTTTCTTGCTTTTATATTTAGTTATGTTCACTTAGTTTTGTTAAACTTAGGTTTTTATAGCATTATTTTTCATTCCTATAGATCCGTAAAATGATTTCAAAGTGATTTTCATTTTCTTTAACTTAGATTTTTTTCTTTAGGTTGTAAAACATTTTCGTTCTTTTGGCTTTATTATCACTTTTTAACAACTTTTACGGAGTTATAGAAATGATAATATTGTCGTTTTAATTTTTCGTGCACTTCGATTTTTCGTTTAAACTTTAGCTCCTTTTATTTTTCTGTCTTCATTTTAATCTTTTCTACCGCATTCTAGCGATAGAAATGTATTCATTTTTATTTTTTGAGAACTTGCGTTTTCATTTTTATTGGCAAAACTTTCTTCCCGTTTAATTTTTCTTTTCACTTTTTATGCATTTCTACCGCATTCTAGCGGTAGAAATGATGTTATTTTAATTTTTCGTCAACTTAGTTTTTCTTAATTTTTTCGCTCATGTGTGTGTGCACATTTATTTCCGCATACTCGTTAAGAGTTAAATGGCGCTTTGCTTTATTCCATTCAGTAGAGTGTGTGAGTTTTTACATTCTGTCGTGTGCGTGAGTTTTACTTTATGTCGAGCGTGTGCGTGAGTTTTACTTTCTGTGGAGTGTGTGCGTGAGTTGCATTTGTTTAGTCCTACTCGTTTGTGTAGGACACGCTTTCTTTCTCCCGCCCATGCATTTGCGCCGGGACTCGCAATTTACAGCTTTTTCAGTCCTACTCGTTTGAGTAGGACTTGCAATTTTCTTCTTTCCTTTACAGCTTTCTTTTATCGCTTTCTTTTACTGCTTTCACTTTCCTGCTTTCTTTATCGCTTTCTTTATTGCTTTTCTCGCAAGTTGTGCCCATTCCGATGAGTGGCTAACTGTTCTTAGCCCTCAGTATCGAAGAGCATTGGGACAAATAAAATAGCTTAAAATAATTAAAGGTCTCATTTTTCTAATTAATTAAAGTACTTATGGTTTGCTCAGGGTTAACGACGGGTAGGACCATATATCGATGTGTGGGCCCTATTTCTGTTTTCAGTACGCTAGCCGAGAAGTCGTGCGTATGGACAGATCACCACTTGGCAAAGAGAGTTCCGCACTAACACTCGAGAGAGGAGGCGCGCTAACTCTACTGGATTGGGTTTCCCACCCAATAGCGGGGTTCTTAGCGTAATGCGAGCGTTAAGAGGAATCCTTCGTCGGACTAACGTTCAGTCGAATAGTCTTAGCGTTCAGGTGAGCGATAGTCGTAGAGATAAGTGAGCTCATTCTAGTGGAACCTCCACGGCCAAGTCTCCGCCTTAATTAATTAGAAATTTAGGATCTCATTTTATTTAAAGTATATTTTAGTTCAAATTCTTTTCGGTGTCATCGAGCTAAGCTCTTCATCGGCTCCACCTTCTTGCTTTCCTTTTATGCTTTTTATTTTCTGTCTTTTTATTATATATAAAATACCCGACAAGTAATTATCGGTAAAATAATAGTCCCCTCCAGGGAAGAGTAGAAATAATCGAACCGACCCCGAAAACAATACGACCTCGATATTCCACCCGGAATATCCTGTACTACTCACGATAGGTGCACTTGCCTCCTTTCGTTAAAACTCGATCATATCTTTTTATATCCAAATAAATAAAATACGCGCGCCCCATTTTCTAAATAAAAACCACTTCCGCTTTACTTAAATAAAACCGTCGTTTCGTTATTTTGAACCCTGGAAATCTATTAATTTTACCTTATTATAAAAAAATATATATAATAATCATAATAATAATAATAAACTACTTAAAAAACTTAAAAATAAAAAATTATTTATCAAATTATTATTATTATTTATAAAATATTTTTTTTGAAATGACGTCGTTTTCTAATAACTCTTAAAAAAACAACAAAAAAACTAACTAAAAAACCCAAAACACCGTAAATACCTAAAAAAAACTATAAAACTTTAAAACTTATAAAAATCTAAAAAACTTTAAAACTCTAAAAATCCTAAAAACTAAAAATCTAAAAAAAAATCTGAAAACCAAAAAACTACCACAAAAAATCTAAAACCTCAAAAACTTAAAAATCCAAAAACTTAAAAAATGAAAAAAGAACATAAAAAACAACCTACAAAAAAACTTAAAACTTTAAAAAATTAAAAACTTAAAAAACCACAAACCCAAAAACACTAAAAAAATCCTCCTAAAAGTCCACAAAAAAAATTCGTCTAAATTTTATATTTTTAACATCTTCCTTTTCAAAAACCCAAAATTCTTTTTTACCAAAAACAAATATATTAAATTATCAACCTCTTTAAATAAATAAATAAATCTTTTTTCTTAAACATTATATAATTATTTTGTCGTTTCGGCTCGCTTAACCCTATTGTGAGCGCTAGGGGAGCGCATTTCTATCACGCTCATGTAGCTAAGTCCTTAGCTATTTTCGAGTCACCAACGCACTTGCCCCCCCCCAGCCCGCAACCCTTTAGCCGAATTTTTCGTTTTTGTTTTTTTTATTATTGTTTTGCTATTCTTTCCTTTCTAATAATAATGCAGGGCTTCGACCCGGGCCTCCCGGACTCATCTTTAGGGAAGTTTCTACCTTCTCTTTTTCTTTTTGAACTTATTATATTTTATATATTATCTATTTCGCATAATTAGACTGCAACATTGTGGACAATGTTGGGTTTAAGTATGAGGGTGTTTTCTTATTTTATTCATTTCTGCACTTTTATATTCTGTCATACCAAAAAAATCATCAAAAAAACAAACAAAAAATTTTTTTCCTTTTTTTTTATAATAAAAAAAACAAAAACTCAAATAAAAAAAGTCATAAAACTCAAAAAATTCACAAAAAAAAACTTATAAAACATCAAAACAATTTAAAAAAAAATTTCTTTTTACTTTGTAAATAGTTTTTATAAAAATCTCCCCCCTTCTTCTTATTTATAAAAACTCGCATTTTACCTCCCCGCGGCGTTCGACTCATCGAACCAACCACCCAAATAAGAGTCTGTTCGCGGCCGCCTTCGAGTTTTTACTTTGTACATTATTTTAAAAACAAAATAAAAAATAATAATAAAATTTTCTCTCTTCCCCCCTATCTTTTTTGTAAATAACTCTTCTGTCTCATCCCTTTCTTGTAAATAAATCTAAAAAACCAAAAACATCAAAAAATTATAAAAACCAAAAATCCAAAAAAGATGATAAACAAAAATTCAAAAAAAAAGGATGATAAACAAAAATTCAAAAAAAAAAGATGATAATCAAAATTAAAAAAATGATAAAAACTACAAATTCATGTTTTGTTAATTTTGTAACAAATAAATCGAATATCTCAATTTTTACCCCTTTTTGCTTTCCAAAATCTTGTTTCGAGTTAATTTATAAGCGAATTTTAATTATTCTCTGCTTACTATTCGTTTATTAATTAAAGTTTGATAGATTTAAGTGTCTGGGGTTAAGATTTAAAATTTTTTTTATGTCTTTTCCTTATAATAGGGAACTTGGTTTTCACCACAACTTCTAATTTTTAAATAGAATCTCGTTTTTTATGTTAGAAAATAACATCCATGGATTTCAATTATTTCTACTTCATGCTTTTAAAAACATCGGAACGTTCATTTTAAAAAGGTTGCTCTCAAAATATTTTTATTAAAATCTAGTTTTCTTTTTGAAAAAAAAATGAACCCACTTCCTTTTTTTTCATGTCTCACTTGACATGATTACCCCTATTTCACCCCTTAAAAGATCTTATGTCAATGAGAATAAGATTTCATTCCGTAAACATAGACACCCAATATTTAAAAAGATTATATATTACGGAGTAAGAGGATAAAATTCATTACTCTTACACATATACATTGGGTTAATTTTATTATTTTGAAGTTGAGAAAGAAAAAAAATCATTATGTGTTAGGAAAATAAGATTTCATTTTCCTTAACATTCATCCAAAAAGAGAAAAAATATATGTAGAGGTTCGCGAAAAAATTTCCTCGCCTCTAATTTAAAGCCCTCTTCATAAACCACCAAACCACTTATCCTATTTCAATGATTCTAGAATAAATTAAAAATTTTTTGAGAGCATAATTTTTAAATTGCATTATTTCCTTTTAAATTCTTTTAAGCTAAAGTTTTTATATAATTTCAATCCATCTTTGTTAAAATAATAAAAATAAATTGTTGTTTTATATTTTTTTTATCTAGAAGTCTTTTTGAAAATGTTCCTCTGTTTATAATATTTTCATAATTTATGATTTAACTTCAGTACCCCAGATGTTTAATTCGATCTTTCTTTTTAATTAAGCCAAGCGGTAGCTAAACTTAGGATTTCTTTTATTCCTTATAAGTTCATCTCTAACTTTTGCTCTGAAATAGCAAAAGCTTAAGTATGAGGGTATTTGATGAATTGTAAATATACCTATTTTTATGTACATTACTTAAGTCGTTTTCATTTATTTTTGTCATTTTTACTTGTTTTTATTCAATAAAATGCTCCTATTTTTGTAAATATTTTACTAATTTGTTTTATTTTATTTTTCAGGAAAAAAATAAATATCTGCAAAAAATTGCTAAGTCGCGCCCGTGACTTATTGGTCACGCACGTGACCAGGCCGTGATTCATCAAACCCATGGAATCAGCGAATTTTAAAGAGAAATTTCCGGTCGACGATTTCCGATCAATGATATCAGCTCGACGAATTCCGATCGACGATTTCAGCTCGACTTTCCATTTGACGATCATCGACACACCCGGCCACACGCCCGTGTCAACCCAACATGGGGCGTGACCCAAGCCCGTGACCACTTCAGCAAGCTCGACGAAAATTCTGCTCGACATTTTCAGCTCGACGATCGTCGAGCAACCCGACAAGGCCAGCGTCACGCCCGTGACCAAGGGGGTGACTCCTCCACCTGGATAACATAGACCCGCGCTCGACGATCTTCCCGCTCGACGATCGTCGAACTTGATATTCGCGCTCGATGATTTTTCGACTCGACAAGACCCGGTGTCAACTCAAAGACCCGTGCCCAGATCCACCTTCTTGACACACCCAGTGTCACGTCCGTGACTTGGAGTGTGACCACTGCGTGACCGACACGTGTCCAGCCCGAAGTCCACTTTCCTATCAAATCGATGGCCGCAATATGTACAGTGCTGATATGCCCCCCTACACGCCCGTGTTAGGGGGCATGTTCTTCAAATTTTTTCTCTATAAATAGTTGTCTTCTGCTTGTAATTCTGTTCCTTCTTTTGAACCATTTTGTATAGGAGTTATGCTGCTCGGATGAGTCCAAATGCTATGTAAGGGAAATTTCTCCCCCTCTCCTTTATTTTCTTAGCTTTGTAATCTTCGTTTTTAGCTTAATAAAATTGTAGATTTTCTCTCTTTTTATGGATTTGGACTTCAACTATGTTGCTACTCTTATGCAATCTTATTTCTTTCTTTGTTTTAACTTTGTTTTCGTTCTCTTTTAAAAGGGTGTGTGTGTGTATGAGATTAGTTTTCTTGCTTTTATATTTAGTTATGTTCACTTAGTTTTGTTAAACTTAGGATTTTATAGCATTATTTTTCATTCCCTATAGATCCGTAAAATGATTTCAAAGTGATTTTCATTTTCTTTAACTTAGATTTTTCTCTTTAGGTTGTAAAACATTTTCGTTCATTTGGCTTTATTCTCACTTTTAACAACTTTTACGGAGTTATAGAAATGATAATATAGTCGTTTTAATTTTTCGTGCACTTCGATTTTTCGTTTAAAGTTTAGCTCCTTTTATTTTTCTGTCTTCATTTTAATCATTTCTACCGCATTCTAGCGGTAACAATGTATTCATTTTTTTTCGAGAACTTGCGTTTTCATTTTTATTTGCAAAACTTTCTTCCCGTTTAATTTTTCATTTCACTTTTTATGCATTACTACCGCATTCTAGCGGTAGAAATGATGTTATTTTAATTTTTCGTCAACTTAGTTTTTCTTAATTTTTTGCTCATGTGTGTTTGCGTATTTATTTCCGCCTACTCGTTAAGAGTTAAATGGCACTTTGCTTTATTCCATTCAATAGAGTGTGTGAGTTTTTACATTTTGTCGTGTGCGTGCGTTTTACTTTATGTCGAGTGTGTGCGTGAGTTTTACTTTCTATCGAGTGTGTCGTGAGTTGCATTTATTTAGTCCTCCTCATTTGAGTAGGACCCGCTTTCTTTCTCCCGCCCATGCATTTGCGCCGGGACTCGCAATTTACAGCTTTCTTCAGTCCTACTCGTTTGAGTAGGACGTGTAATTTTCTGTTTTCCTTTACAGCTTTCTTTTATCGCTTTCTTTTACTGCTTTCACTTTCCTACTTTCTTTATTGCTTTCTTTAATGCTTTCCTCGCAAGCCGTCCCCATTCCGATGAGTGGCTAACTGTTCTTAGCCCTCAGTATCGAAGAGCATTGGGACAAATAAAATAGCTTAAAATAATTAAAGATCTCATTTTTTCTAATTATTTAAAGTACTTATGGTTTGCCGAGGTTAACGACGCGTAGGACCACATATCGATGTGTGGGGCCTATTTTTGTTTTCCATACGCTAGCCGAGAGGCCGTGCTTATGGACAGATCACCCCTTGACAAAGAGAGTTTCGCACTAACCCTCGAGAGAGGAGGCACGCTAACTCTACCGGATTGGGTTCCCCACCCAATAGCGTTGTTCTTAGCGTAATGCGGGCGTTAAGAGGAATCCTTCATCGGACTAACGTTCAGTCAAATAGTCTTAGCGTTCAGTTGAGCGATAGTCCTACAGATAAGCGAGCTCATTCTAGTGGAACCTCTACGGCCAAGTCTCCGCCTTAATTAATTAGAAATTTAGGATCTCTTTTTATTTAAAGTATATTTTAGTTCAAATTATTTTCGGTGCCATCGAGCTAAGCTCTTCATCGGCTCCACCTTCTTGCTTTTCTTTTATACTTTTTATTTTCTGTCTTTTTATTAAATATAAAATACCTGACAAGTAATTATCGGTAAAATAATAGTCCCCTCCAGGGAAGAGTAGAAATAATCGAACCGACCCTGAGAACAATACGACCTCTATATTCCACCCGGAATATCCTGTACTACTCACGATAGGTGCACTTGCCTCCTTTCGTTAAAACTCGATCATATCGTTTTATATCCAAATAAATAAAATACGCGCGCCCCCGTTCGATTAGCCAGTTTGGGGACAAACTTACTTAGTGGTAGCAGTGGTGTGCCCATATGTAATTCACACTAAGTATGTCCAATTTTAACCCTACGATTAGCCAACCTGATCTTAAGTTCGTACCTTTAAATGTCGACATCCTAAAGTTTAGATGATCCCAGGTACATAAAACTGTTGTATAAAGTCTTGAGAAACCCCCTAGGCCAAACACATATGTTCATAACTGATTTTGAATCTAGCGGAGATAGTAGACATGGCAGATTCACTTGGACAACCACTTTTGTTTATAGCAAACTCGAGCTTGGCTGAGATAATAGATATCGTAAAGTGGTTGGAAGCGGATCTTTTGGATGTTCAGAAAAGCGTTAAGAGAAACACTGAAGGAGTAATGGATGCAAGACCCAGCTTCAGGACGAGGACTATGAGCAAGAAATTCACACATTATAAGCTTTCGACCTTAGTCTGCATAAGTTTGTTCTAGGAATCTGCCCCGAGCCTTAACAATTTTGATACTTGGGCATAATGGTTAGTGAGAAACCGGCTGATGAGTCCGATATTTATAGAGTTTTTCATACTCAGCTGGGCTGGTTTTCTCACTCGTGCACTGCATTTCAACCGGATATCAGTTATATTTGCATCGTTCGGTCATGGACCATTTTGTGTACTGTTTTGGCCCGAGGGTGTGCAATTGCGCATTCTGTTATTGGGGGCATTCATAGGGTGCTCCCCTTGGTTCTGACATGCTGTTTTCTTTGCTGTATTTTTGTTGCTGGCAGCTTGTGCTCCAGTTTTGGTTTTGTTGTGCAGGTGGTGCATTTTTCCCAAAGGCAGGAATTCTCTTTTCTGGAAAACGCACGGTCGTGTGTTTTATTCACGCACGGTTTGAGCCCGATCTTGCGTTATATTCAGGTGGAAGATCATCGAGTTGAGCTCGACTAATTTCATCGAGCTGAGTTCGACGATTCTCACACACGGTTGATGCACGGTTTCATCGTAACCGTACGCGAAGGAAACACATGGTTTTCCTGTAGCTTTCTAGTAATGTTTCGTTCAGTAGTTAATCGTGCGATTTGTTCACGCACGGGCGGAAGCGCCCGTGCGCGAGTAAAATGCACGGTTTTCCTGTTTGTGCCTGCATTCCAGCTTTCTGTCGCTACCCGTGTGATTTCCTTCACGCACTGGCAGAATCATCCGTGTGCGAAGGAAACGCACGGGTCAACGCCTCTCCTTCCGCAAGCTTGCTGAGAAAGATAATATTGCACGGTTTGTGCACGGTCGTGCGCCAAACCATGCATGCCTATTTTTCTGACCTGCTTCTATTTAAAGCGTAGATTTCTTCTTCTTTTTTGGAGTTCCGTTACTGTCCGTCCCATCCGCCATTTTCTACTCTTTTGATCGGGGAAACTTTCCCTTAGCTGTTATTTTCTCCCTCCTCCTTGCAGAGTTGATCCGGCCACCATTTCTACTCCAAGAGCTAGCAACTTTTTCATCTCCGGCCACCATTATCATCTCCAAGCTCCAAGCTCCATGTCAAGCTCAAAGGTTTCTACATCCATGAAGTTCTCCAGTTAGAAGCAGCCAGCGGTTATTCACAAAGAAGACGGGACTTTTGAAGGAAGTGACAACCCTTTTCGGTTCCCAGACGTCAACCGCAGACCGAGTTCGGACAAGGCCTGACAACCCTTGAATCCGGCCGTGAATCTCGGAGAGCCTTCTTGTGTTTGGTTATTTCTCTTCCCCTTTACTTGTAGTTTTTCTTTTTCTACATATTTGGGTGTTGGATTGATGTGTGAGAACATTGATAGCTTGAATATTTCAGCATGTCTAAGTGTTGATATATTTTAGTTCTAGATATTGTCGTTGAACTTCAAATTTTCTCTTGTTCAAGTTGTGATTGTGTTGTTCTAGCGATTGTTAGAAGCGTGCTTTGCGAAGAGGTGGATGCGACCCTTATTAGCTCTCCCATCTTCTATATTACTCTTTTGAGTAATCCACCAAAGAGACGCAGTGACGGCAACCCGCAATAGTTTTCTTATTGTTTACGTTAACGCTTGCAATCACCTTTTCAATAGTGAAATCACACTCCCTACTTGCACTCCTCGAGAGATCGATATCTGGGGATTCAACTCCTCAACTTTATTACTTGACAGCGATCAGTACACTTTCCGTGAACACATCACCGTCCTATACATTATTCGATACTGGTGCATCGCACTCATTTATGTCGGCATACTTTGTGAAAGACTTAGAAGGAGTGCAATACTTCACTGGTATTGCTTGTAGAGTACGCCTCCCAGATGGCTCTGAGATGACCGCAACTGCCAAGTGCAACTTGGAGGTTCTCCTTGGAGGAAAGACCTTTGATACCCCTGCCACAGTTTTGAGAATGCCAGAATTCGATATCATTCTGGGCATGGCGTGGTTAGATTAGCACTATGCAAGAATTGACTGTACAGAGAAGCGAATTTACTTGAGACATGAGGACACTGATGTCATCTTTGAAGGTATAAAATTCTCAACTCGTTTGTTATTATCTTTGATCAGGCCTTGAAAGCTCACATGAGGGGAAGAAGTCTGCATGATATGTTTTGAACTGAAGGAGATGAAAATATATATAAAGAATGTGCGAGTAGTGCGGGACCTTCCCGAGGTATTTCTTGAGAAATTGCCAGGATTACCCCTGTATAGAGAGGTGGATTTTCAAATTAAGCTAGTACCGGGTGCCAAGCCCGTCTCCAGGACCCCTTACCGAATGGTCCCGAAGGAACTCGCAGAGTTTACAGTTCAGTTTCAAGAACTGGTTGAATTAGGGTTTGTTCGCCCCAGCTCATCACCTTGGGGAGACCCTATTTTGCTCGTTAAGAAGAAGGATGGAATCTTGTGATTATGCATAGAGTATCGGGAGGTAAATCGACTGACGGTGTGGAACACTTATCCGCTACCCCAGATCGACGAGTTGTTCGATCAATTTGTAGGAGCGCATTGGTTTTCCAAGTTGGATTTACGCTCTAGGTATTATCAGTTGAGGATACAAGAGGAGGACATTCAGAAAACAGCTTTCAGCTCAAGGTACGGTTTGTACGAGTTCACCGGAATGCCATTTGGGCTCATAAATGCCCCTTCATCTTTCATGAGTTTGATGAACAAGTGTTCGAGCGTTATCTAGATATCCTCGTCATTGTTTTCATCGATGACATTTTGGTCTACACAAAGACAGAGGAAGAGCATGTCAAACATCTGACCTTGGTACCGAGGAAGCTAAAAGAGCACGCCTTGTTTGCCAAGTTGAGCAAGTGTGAATTTTGGCTCCAAGAGGTTGCCTTCTTGGGCCATGTGATCAGTGGGGCTGGACTAGCTGTGGATCTGGCCAAAGTGCGTGTCGTGAGGGAGTGGTCTCCCTTGAAGTTAGCGGCCGATGTACAGAGCTTCCTTGGACTTGTCAGGTATTATCGCAAGTTTGTAAAAGGGTTCTCAAAGATTGCCCTTCCTCTTACTACTCTGACAAAGAAAGGGGTGCCATATGAGTGGACACCCCAGTGTGAAGCCGTATTCCAAGAACTGAAGGATAGACTTACATTCGTACCCATCCTATCCATTCCATCCCAAAAGGAAGAATTTCATGTTTACACTGACGTGTCGTATCAAGGGATGGGAGCGGTACTGATGCAGCATGGTCATGTGATTGCTTATGCCTCAAGGCAATTAAAGAAGCATAAACTCAACTACCCAGTACATGATTTAGAATTTGGAGTGGTGGTGTTCTCCTTAAAGATTTGGAGACACTATCTATATGACGTCCACTGCGAAATCTTTTCGGCCGACAAGAATCTAAAGTACATCCATACCCGAAAGGAATTGAATTTGAGACAACGTCGGTGGTTAGAATTTTTATGCCATTATGAATTCACCTTGAACTACCAACCTGAAAAAAAAATTCTGTAGCCGATGCTTTGAGCAGAAAGGTACCGAAATCGAACCCTGAGTCCCGATTGATGAGTATGGAGTTAGCTCGGATGCTCAAAGAGATGGAGATTACCCTGGTATATAAAGACCAATCAGAAGGGTATGCGGAGTATCTAACCGCGATGATCATCGTCTATGATATTCGAGACCGAATCCGGGCAAAGAAAGGAAAGGATGCTGCTTTGGCCCCTGCAATCAAGTCAATAAAAAAGGGGACTACTGAAGAGTATCACCTAAAAGACGGCCTCGTTCATCTCCATAGATTGCTTTACATTCCCAAGGGCGGTAAAATTCGGGAATATATCTTGAGAGAGGCTCATTGCTCTCAGTATTCAGTGCATCCTGGGATTGCGAAGATGTACGCAGGCTTGCGAAGGACCATGTGCTGGCTGGGTATGAAGAAATGTAACGCCCTGAAACTCAAAATAGCGACGGGTGGAGCTTGGAGCCTAGTCTGGGACTTGGTAGAGGTCACACGGCCTGGGATACGGGCGTGTCCCAGGGCTGTGTCGTGTTTGGTTTCGACGAACTACTCGAGTTGTTGATGAAAGACACTCGAGATAGCGAACACAGCTTGAGACATGGGCATGTCCAGGGCCGTGTCGTGCTCCGTTTCGACGATCGTCTCGAGTGTTCGACGAAAGGTACTCGAGATATCAAATACAGCCTGAGACCCGGGCGTGTCCCAGGCCATGTCCTACTTGGGTAGTTGGACGAGTTGTGTCGGGGGTCAAACACGACCTGGAGCCTAGGCATGTTCAACCTGATACAGGCGAGTCAAATTCGATATGGGCGTGTCGAGTACCCGTGTTCTTTTCAGGTTGGTGTTGGTCCTGTGTCGATGGAGGAACACGCCTAGGTACGCGGGCGTGTACTGGATGACACGGGCGTGTCAAGAGCCCATGTACTTTTTGGGATGCGATGATTTCGGCATTGAATGGGGGAAACGGCCTTGGACACGGGTGTGTCATAAGCCGTGTTTGGCCCTGGTTTTGGATTTTAAGTGCGAATCGTGGTCATCTGTTTCCTTATTTTGGGATCCAACGGCTCACGGCTGTCCTTGCTGGGTTATACCAGTGAATAGGGTTTGGATGCCTTCATTTCTTTCAAACCATCTCTTTCTAAAGTTATAGAGAGAGGGGAGAGCAAGGATGGAGAAGGAAGAGAGATCCGACCGCCGGTGGAGCTTCAGAGCCCCAAATCGCAAACCGAGTTAGGATCTACGGAGGAGAGGAAATTGCGATGCCTTTCATCCGCATAGATCTTCATGGCACCAAAGAGGAATGCTAGGGTAATGTTAAAGTAGCGAACAAACGACCAAAAACAAGCCGGAGTTTTGAATAATTGAAAGTTTTATTATCCAAAAAGATATCTATTACAAAGGTATGCCCTCCCTTATATAGAATGGAGGAGAGATGAGAGAATACAAATAAGAGATGTGGGACTAAAAATTTACAGGACTAAGCGGACTATACAAAACAAACCGCATAAGCCGCGCGGTTAGACAGAAGGGCTAACCGAACGGCTACCACCAGAGAGAAAGAGAGATTGCCAGGGTAGACGCTAGACCGCTCGGTCTCCAAGCCGGCTGAGACAAACTGCCAGACCGCGCGGTCTTCAACCCGCCAAGACAGACCACCAGGCCTCCCGGTCACCAACTTCAACACTCCCCCTCAAGCTGGAGCATATATAGCGATCATGCCCAGCTTGTCACAAACATGAAGAAATGAGGCGGAAACTGGCTTGGTGAAGATGTCAGCCAGCTCTTTATTAGAAGTGACAAAGGGAGTGCAAATTTGTTCCTTTAAGATCTCTTCACGAATGAAATGACAGTCGACCTCAATGTGCTTTGTTCTTTCATGGAAGACCGGATTTTTGGAGATGTATATGGCGGCCTTGTTATCACAGAACATAGGTAGAGGATGGTTGTAGACCTCTCCTAAATCTAGCATGAGAGCACGCAACCATTTTAACTCACAAGTGGTCGACGCCATACTGCGATACTCAGCTTCTACACTGGACCTGGAGACAACAGACTGCTTCTTGCTCTTCCAGCTCACCAGATTTCCCCCAACAAAGGTGCAAAAACCTGAGGTTGACTTGCGATCCCCTTTGTCATCAGCATAACTTGCATTTGAGTATGCTTCAATCCTCACATGACCATTCTTCTGAAAAAGTAATCCATTCCCAGGCGCTGCTTTGACATACTCCAAGATCCGCAAGGCGGACTGTAGATGGCACTCCCTAGGTGCTTGCATTAATTGACTCACCTTGCCCACAGCATAGGAAATGTCGGGCCTGGTCACTGTGAGATATATGAGCTTACCAACCAGACGCCTGTACCGCGAACTATCTGAAAGAGGAGGCGAATCATCTGTCTAGGTTTTGTCTTCTCCAGTTGCCATGGGGCATCGGGCAGGTTTTGCTCCAATCAATCCTGCCTCTTTTAAAAGATCAAGGGCATACTTACGCTGAGAGAGAACTAAGGAGTCGGGCTTCCGAGAGATTTCAATCCCCAGAAAGTACTTTGGAGAGCCCATATCTTTCGTGATCAGATGTTGGCGAAGATGTCTCTTTGTCAGGGCTACCCCTTCCTAGTCATCGCTAGTGAGAAGAATATCATCGACGTACACAACAAGAACAACCAGCCCCGAAGGAGTTTTGCGAATAAATAGAGAGTGATCAACAGAGCTTCGCGCAAAACCAACGGCCGACACGATGCCGCTGAACTTGTCAAACCAAGCTCGAGGGCTCTTCTTGAGGCCATAAATTGCCTTCTTCAGCCGGCATACTCGTGTCTCCCCCTGAGCAACATACCCAGGAGGTTGCTCCATGTAAACGGCCTCGTGAAGATCACCATAAAGGAAGGCATTCTTGACATCCAGCTGAGAAATCGGCCAATCCCTATTTACCGCCACAGAGAGAAGGACCCGGATAGTGCTGAGACGAGCCACGGGGGAGAAGGTGTCAAAGTAATCAACCTCATAGGTCTGAGTAAAGCCCTTAGCAACAAGGCGAGCCTTATACCGATCCACAGTGCCGTCTGGGCCAAATTTGACCACAAAGACCCAGCGACAGCCAACAACATCAGTACCGAAGGGAGGAGGAACAAGAGTCAATGTACCCCGCTCAGTTAGGGTCGCCATTTCCTCATCCATGGCCAGCTTCCAATGAGGAATAGTAAGGGCCTCCTGGTAGGAGCAGGGTGTAGCAGTGGCAGAGATAGACAGTGCAAATGCCCTGCGAGAATGGGTAAGACGATCATATGAAACAACAGCACCAAGGGGGTGTAGAGTGCACGTCCGCACCCCTTTGCGAAGAGATATAGGAAGATCTAGGTCAGCGGGTCCCTCGGCATCCGGAGCATCTGTGGCAGAGAAAGCTGGCCCGGGAGTAGAGAGCAGCGGCGGCGGAGATGAGGGAGACGGTGGTGGAGATGAGGGAGACGGTGGTGGAGAAAGAGGAGTGGGTGGAGACGGTGTAGGGGTGGAGATCAGAGTAGGAGATGAGGGAACGAATGGAACGGCAGTAGAATCAGAAGCTGGGAGAAGAGGAGAGGAGTCATCCGAGAAGTAGGAGGTATTCTCGAAGAAGGTGACGTCAGCAGAGACGAACTGCTTACGAAGGACAGGATCAAGGCAACAATAGCATTTCTGAGTGGTGGAGTACCCCAGAAAGACACATTTGGTGGAGCGAGGGGAGAGCTTATCACTAGTGTCCGAAGGGTCATGCACAAAGGCAGTGCATCCAAAGATTTGGAGAGGGAGAGGAAACGGATCCTTGCCCGGATACAGAATGGAGAATGGGGTTTTTCCGTGGAGAACCGTGGAGGGAATGCAATTGATAAGATAGCAGGCAAGGAGAACAGCATAGCCCCAATAGGAGCGAGGAACATGCATCTGGGTCATCAAGGTGCGAGCGACATCGAGGAAGTGACGGTTTTTGCTTTCTGCCACACCATTCTGCTGTGAAGTATAGACACAACTAGTTTGATGAATAATCCCATTTTGCAAGCAGAATGTAGAGAAGTCATGACTGATATATTCTTTGGCATTATCAGATCGAAAAACTTTGATAGAAACATTAAACTGAGTTTTGATCATGAGATAGAAGGACGTCCATACAGAGAATAATTCGGAGCAATCTTTTAATAGGTACACCCACGTACAGCGAGAGAAATCATCAATGAACGTGAGAAAATATGAACTACCTCGACCAATGGTAAGAGTAGGAGAAGGACCCCAAATATCGGAGTGAATGAGATAAAACGGACGGGTAGATCCACAAACGTGCTTTGGAGGGAAGGAGGAGCGGTGATGCTTGCCAAGCTGACATGCCTCACAGTTGAGCGGAGGACTGTGTGGAGGAAGTTGGGGCAGAAGTTGACGAAGAAGACGTGGAGGAGCATGACCAAGGCAGAGATGCCATTGGAGAATATCTGTGAATGTGGAGGAGAAGGTGGAGAAAGCAGAAATATTGTCCAGGAAGTATAAGCCGCCACTCTCAGTCCCAGTAGCAATCGTCTGTTGGGAGTCCGGATCCTGAAAAGAGCAAGAAGTAGAAGTAAATGTGACGGAACACTGTAATTGCTTGCATAGAGAGGAAACAGATAATAAGTTGCACGGGAACTTGGGCACGTATAGAGTATCCGCCAAGTGAAGAGACGGAGTGACATGAACTATCCCCGTCCCATGGACTGATGATGAAGAGCCGTCAGCGAGAATAACCGGGGGCAACCGATCATGTGTTTCTAGGAGAGAAAAACACTGGAGAGTGTCGGTCATATGATTTGTAGCACCGGTGTCGATTAGCCATTTTCCTTGAGTAACAACGTGGGCACTACCAGAAGACGTGACCACCGAGGCAAACGGCTTGGAGGAGGATATGAAAGCCATAAGGGGGAGAAGAGGGAAGCACAAGTCGCGCGACTTAATAGGAGGTCGCGGCGACTAACAGGCAGGAGCGGCTAAAGGAAGAAAGGCAGAGAGGCCGCCGAAACAAGGAAGAACCCGCGCGAACAGAGAGAAAATACAGCGGTTAGGAGAAAGAGATCTGCAACGGTCACGATGATAGATACCAGCGGCCAGAAGAAAGCAGAGGGAAAGAAGTCGAGCGACTAGAAATCAGCCCGCGCGAACAGAAGAAAGAGACACCACACCACGTGAATAGAGAAAAGTTCGATGGGAGGCAAACAGGGTGCCGCAAGAAGAAGAAGAAACAAAGAGGTCGTGCACACAAAGGGCAACGACAAGGAGAGAAGAAGCCACGTGAACAGGGCGCAAGCAGGCAGAAGAAACAAGCCGCGGGGACAGGCCGCGAGGTCAGAGAGGGCGCACAGAATCAGGAGGAGAAAATCGAGTCCTCTGATACCATGTTAAAGTAGCGAACAAACGACTAAAAACAAGCCAGAGTTTTGAATAATTGAAAGTTTTATTATCCAAAAAGATATCTATTACAAAGGTATGCCCTCCCTTATATAGAATGGAGGAGAGATGAGAGAATACAAATAAGAGATGTGAGACTAAAAATTTACAGGACTAAGCGGACTATACAAAACAAACCGCACAAGCCACGCGGTTAGACAGAAGGGCTAACCGCACTGCTACCACCAGAGAGAAAGGGAGAATGCTAGGGTAGACCGCTAGACCGCCCGGTCTCCAAGCCGGCTGAGACAAACCGCCAGACCGCGCGGTCTTCAACCGGCCAAGACAGACCGCCAGACCGCCCGGTCACCAACTTCAACAGATAACGATTCTCATCTTGGACATGTGAAGTCCTCTTTTCCCTTGCATAGGAAGCCCGCTCTCGCGAGTTTGCGGTGAGTGTGAGTTGTTCATTCGGGTATACATGAATAGTCCTCATTATTTTGCATGTAGAGTCTGGAAACGAGAAATGGATATAGACATGATGTGTGAAGCCTACCCGGACAAGTTGGTCTAGATCAGTGATGTTGCATTACATGAATAGTCAGAGAAGACTCTGTGCAGATGATTGTTTTTCGGATTTTCTACGCGGTAGATTGCAACAGGGAGCCTTGGGGACTAACTCCAAGGTGCACCCGAAGAACTGGGCAGATGTGTGATTCTGCCAACTTGGTGGCCTGGGAGCCAACTTGTACATAACTGGGTTATGTAAAGTGTGTGATCGGATTGGGACTCGGGGAAGCTTGACCCGCGTAGATGGCTTAAATTGACGTTGTGGTGTGAGCAATGGGTTAGGCGGATCCGTACCTGCTCTATGTGGTTAGGTTAAAGAGACCTAAGGTACATAGCACTTACCGTTGGCATAGAAGGAGGGTATTAGGCAAAGGTCAAAAAGACCTTAATGCTCACGAGAATTTGTCATCCAAGGGGCGGTGGTGAGACCGCGGACTTTGACCGGATTCACCGAGAATGTGCCCTGAGAGCACGGGGTGTGTGGCTGTGCGAGCCTATGCCTATCATGATGTGCAATTTCTTTATTATACGGAAATGCAAATAAAGTGCATGGAAGGAGCATGGCCGCCCCGAGTTTGGGGGCAGGATCACTATAATTTGGTCAGCATAGCTGACCGTTGCTTTTGTTTGCCACCGCTCGGTGGATTGTTGCTTGCAGGTGTTGCGGAGCCGAGTGGCAAATAGTGGGCAAAAGCACTTGTTGCTGAGCCGGCCCTCGAAGGCCAAATTTTGAGTGTTTTCTTTTATTCTCATGTATGACCGGCCTGCGTGCCGAGGTTTTCAAGACACTTATATTTGAGCAAACTATTGTAGGGCCATAAGGCCAAGTACTTGTGTATTTATACGTTCATTTCTATTGGGTTTATGTAGTGGACATTCATGATTTTGGCTGGGTTCTTATTTTGCAACTTTTAAATTTCTTCCGCTAGAATGTACTCTGTGTAGGACATTGGGTATTGGCAGGATGGTTTCCATTGCATAACCTTCCAGTCTGTCTGTGGTATATGGCGTCGGGCCCCGGCCGGACCTACTGCTATATGTTATACGACGGATAGGGGGTGTTATAATTTGGTATCAGACTACTAGTTTCGGTCAACTTAAATGATTTCGTGGACGAATTCTTTTAAGGGGTGGTGAGCACATGTGTGTGCATTATCGTTATAACAGGAAAGAACCCATGAATGTCCACTTAGGAATGAAAATACATGTGTTTGAGGAACCTGCGTGTTCCTATAATTACATTTTGCAATTTTGTTTAGTCGCTTAACGGTGTTTTGTACAACTATAGGTGACTAGGAGTGGTGCAAGGCTAGTAGCGCACCAAATGATGTATCTGCAACACCTCCCTCGTCAGAAACCAAACGATTGGTGGCCGAAGCGGTGTTTGCTATGATCAATGCACAACCTGCAAGGCAAATGCAGCAGCCTGCCCCTATGGTGGAGAAGGTGTCGCTTCCAACAGTGAAATCGAGAAGGGTGGAGTAGGTCATGGTGGAACCTATGATGCCTACGAGATCAACTGAAAGGCATCTCAAACATGTTATGGGCTTCAATCCTCCTGTGTTCTCGGGGACGGGAACCCCATCCCAAGCTGAAGATTGCCTCTCCCGAGTGAAGAGAGACTTGACAGCGACGGAAACAGAAGAGTGGTAGATGACCACCATAGCTACGTTCCTTCTAGACGAAGATGTAAGGCTGTGGTGGGAAGGCTTGGAGTTACATCACTTGATGGGAAGACAACTTACAGACATCTCGATGGAAGAGTTTTCGAGACTGTTCTTGGCAAGGTACCCTCCCTCGGCTCAGGGGATTGTATTTGAGAATGAATTCCAGAGGTTGACGCAAGGAGAGAGTAGCGTGGATGAGTATCTCCACGAATTTACACGGTTGGGTTGGTACGCCAGCTCTACGTTCGCGGATGAGGAGCGTAAGACAAACCAATTCTATGAAGGTCTGAGGGATGACCTAAGGCTACTGCTTTCGGGGCCTATGACGCAGAGCTTCTTAACCCTGGTCAATATGGCCCGGCCATTGGAAAAGAATCTGAGGAATGTCCAGGCGAAGAGGGACTCTGGTGCTAAGAAGACAGAGTTCAAGGTGCCGACTAACATGAAGTCTGGATATCGAAAGTTCAATAACAAGGCTAGGACTTCAGGTCCAACCCTTTCTTCCGGTGCTTTGGGGTCAACTACAAGCCGAAACCCGAGCGCATGCTATAATTATGTGAAGCCGGGACACTTTGACCGGGACTGCTAGAGCGTACATCCAAAGTACGAGAGGAAGCCAGGAGCAACCTATGAGGAGAAGGGCAAGGCGGTGGAGTCAACCGCATCCCACTATGCTCAGGCTCAACCTAGAGTTTATAATCTTGGCAAGCAGGAGGCCATCAAGCAAGAGGATATGGTGACAGGTACAGTTTAAATTTATAGCAAGTTAATTTTAAAATACTTGTTATGCGCGTGTTACCTTACCACAGCTTGTATAGGCTTTATTTTGGTTTGTGATAATCTGGCGAGAGCACTCTTTGATACGAGAGATTCACACTCCTTTTTATTCGAAGGATTCATATCGCGCATCAGAGTACCTTTTTCGATGGAAAAGGACAAACTGGATGTGTTGTTCCCAAATGGGTGTTCTATGCGCGCTATTAGAGTCTGTGGAGTAAAGATTCATATTGGGAGTCAGGAGTTCGATTTGCAAGCATCGTTAATGCCGCTGGTGGAGTTCGACATGATATTTGGCATGGACTGGCTCTCGGAGCAGCAAGCTTATATTGATTCCAGTCGTAAGGAGGTCAAGTTGGGAACAGGCCGTGAGACGACTTTTACGGGCTTGAAAGGTTCGAGCAAGACTCTGATGTCTGCTTTTCAGGTGGTTAAGGCAGTTCGTGCTAGTGCAGAGCTGTTCTTTATACTAGTGGAGGCCTCGAAGAATAATCTTGCTTTGGATAGCATCCCAATGGTATCCGAATACCCTGATGTGTTCCCTGGCGATCTCCCTCGAGCCCCACCTCAGCGGGAGATAGATTTCACATTCAAGCTAGTGTCATGTGCGAAACCTATGTCACACTCTCTGTATCGGCTAGCGCCTAAGGAGATGGCGGAGCTGAAGGTTCAACTTCAAGAGTTGTTGGAGAAGGGTTACATGCATCCAAGTTCGTCGCCTTAGAGCGCACCGGTCCTTTCTGTGAAGAAGAAGGACGGAGGTTTGCGGCTCTGTATTGATTATCGAGAGCTGAACAAGTTGATAGAGAAGAATAAGTACCCAATCCCAAGGATTGATGATCTTTTTGATTAGTTAGTTGGGTCATCGGTGTACTCAAAATTGGATCTTAAGTCCAGTTATTATCAGCTGAGGATAAGGGAAAGTGATATCACTAAGACAGCTTTTAGTACAAAATACAGGCATTATGAGTTTACGGTCATGCCGTTTGGGCTGACTAATGTGTCGTCAGTGTTTATGGATCTGATGAACATGACTTTTAGGGAGTACCTAGACAACTTTTGTGATCGTCTTCACCGACGATATGTTGGTGTACTCGTAGAGTGAGGAGGATCACTTTAAGCATCTGCATTTGGTGTTGGAGACGCTGAGGAGGAATAACCTGTATGACAAGTTATCCAAATGCGAGTTTTGGTTGTCCTCAGTAGCGTTCCTTGGTCACATAGTCAATGGAGAGGGAATTGCGGCAGATCCGGTGAAGATTGTTGTTATACGATAGTGGCCTTTTCTTTCCACGGTAGCGGAAGTCCGGAGTATTCCGGGGCTTGTCGGCTATTACAGGTGCTTCGTGGAGAACTTCTCGTGGATAGCGTTACCCCTTACGACTCTGACGAGGAAAGAGCAGAAGTTTGTTTGGACACCGGTGTTGGGTACATTGGAAACTGTGTACCTGATTTGGAGAAGCTTCACTTAACTCAATGATATTCATCAATGTGTATTTGATGGGATGTTGTGTTTTGATGTGCAGGTTAATGAAATGCATGAAAAGTTTCTAAGTACAAGTGTTGACACTTGTGAAGAAATTGTGTCGACACAAGAAGCAGATTGTGTCGACACACGGACTTGTGTCGACACGCAGAAATTCAGTCTACAGCAACTGTGTCGACACACATGACTTGTGTCGACACACTCAAGAATTCTATCAACAGTAATTGTGTCGACACACAGGACTTGTGTCGAAACACACCAGGATTCAGTCAAACACTAACTATGTCGAGACTAGAAGCTATTGTGTCGATACACAGGACTTATGTCGACACATTCCACAGAAGCTGTGTTGAGTAGATAAAGAAGGGTTGTGTCGACATTGTGTGAGCTGTGTCGACATCATCAAGAATTGTGTCGACACATGGTCTATTTGTGTTGACACATTTGAAGTATTGTCTCGACGCTTTTCTGCTGATATAGTGTACAATGAGGTATCAGGTGTCAAGACTGAAGACTCGACAGCTGTCATAACTAACAAAGCTGTTGCATCTGTCAGAGCTGTCAGAAGGTCGTTATGAATCGGATCAGCCGGTAACCTCAGATGGGTCTATATAAAGACTTGTTCTATCATCAAAAAGTGAGATCTAAGAAGAAAGGACTTGATAATTTACAAACAGTTGAAATCTTCAAGTCATCAAGAGAAGGCAGATTCTGAACAAGTCTGCAAGAAGATTTCAGATTAAAATCTGATTAGAAGAATGATGCTGGATTGAGGATCATCTCCAACTTCAGAAGAAGATCAACCTTACTTTATTCAGATTCAAGAATATTTGAAGAAGCTAAGGCAGGTTGAATCTTAAGCAATCAGATCACTCAAGAACTGATCAAGAAGCCTTTACCACTTTCTCTTTCTAACTGGGTGAAGGATTTATCTCTTCTATAATCAATTTTTTCGTAAGATCTTTTATAGATCTGAGTGTAAGAGAGTTATCACTCTAAGTTGTAAGCCTATATCTATAAAGGCTGAGGTAGGGATGATAGCCTGAGGTAGGGGATTGATTTCTCTTAGTTGTAGGCCTGGTGAAAAGGCTGAGGTAGGGCTGGATCTCCTGAGTTATAGGAGTGTGGACTGACTTCGAGGTAGGATTCTCTGGAAGAATCTGAGTTGTTGCACTTGGTCAAGTGTGAGCTGTAGGAACCATTCTGGGTTCTGAGTTGTAAGATCTGAGGATCTGAGAAGAAAGAAGGGTGTTAGGCCGAATCTAGTATACTACTAGATAGGCGAATGGGGAAAGCGGATGTACCCATCTCTTGGAGAACCACTATAAATCTCTGTGTATGCTGTGATTGGGTGTGTTTCTATTAATCTGTGCTGTGATAGTTGTTGCATAGGTTGTCTACTAGTGACATATATTATCTTCCTTAATAAAAAGAGATGAACCTATTCACCACCCCCTCTAGGTGTTTAGTATATCTTGAAATCAATTCTTTCAAGTGGTATCAGAGGTAGGTTACTCAATATTAGACTTAACAGCCTGAGTTGATCTATAAGGTAGTTATCAGAAAGTCAAAATGGGTCCAGGTGAAAATCACATGGAATTTGGATCCATGAAATTACCCATATGTAGAAAGGAAATTTTTGGCATATAGAAAGAGAGAGTTAGATTATTCATGGAAGCTTCTAACCAAAAATCTACATCACAGTTAAAGAAGTGTCATTCATTCCTATGAACATCTCAGTTCTTGATGCCAACCTCAGGACTCCAAAAAGTTACTCTGAAATGACAAAGGATGAGATCATGTTAGCCACTATGGATAAGAGAGCACAGAACATAATAGTTAGTGCTATAGATGACTCAACTTTCCAAAACTTGGTTCATTACAAAAACAAAGATACTTTGATTGTCTACATGGAGGGATCAGAAGAAGTAAGAGAGGACAGAAAGTTATGCAAAATTAAGAATATGAAAGTTTTAGACAAACAAAAATAGATAGCATAACTGAGTGCTACAAGAAGTTTTTCAGAATAGTTAATGAGCTAATGTCATATGGAAGAGTTTTTAGCACATATGATCTCAATGATAAGTTTCTCAGATCACTGACCAAGGACTGAGATACTAAGATATGTGACATCAGGGAAGTAGCCAGATTTGCAGACACATCTCCTCCAACCCTATTTGGAAAATTGTTATCATATGAGATGCAGTTTATGGCCAGAAAGGAGGAGGAGAAAAGCAACAGGCCTGAGTACAAAGATAAATCTGTGGCCTTCAAGGTTGAAGCCACAAAGAAGGACAGGAGGATGTCTCCATCTCCCCCTAGGAAAATTACTGAAGTTATCTCAGATAATTCTGACAACAACACATCAGACAACCCTAATTCTGATGAAGAATTTACTGCCTTCACTAGGCAATTCCAAAGATTCATGAAGAAAAAATAGTGGAGAACCAAGCCATCCTCCTCATAGTCCAAGGATGAATATTACCAGAAAAATAAATCTTCTAAGAAACACAGGTATGACACTAAACCTAGCAAAATAACTTCTTCTAAGATTGTTTGTTATTGTTGCAACAGGTCTGGACATGTTGTAGCTGAGTGCCCTGATAAAAGAAAGGAATCTAATGAAAAAAAGAAGCATTAAAATAAGGGAAAGAAGGAGAGATCCTTTGTTGCAAAGAAGCAGAGAAGTTGAACTGACTCCTCATCATCACGTTTAGGAGAAGAGGCTGATGCTGAAGCCTATATTGGATTGTTCACTACTGAAGAAGATTCTGTAGAATCTGAATTCTTGCAAATGTTGGACTCTATAAATGGGATTGAAGATAATCATTACAGGGGGGCTGATGGCTTTGTCTCAGGAAGATCAGTGCTAGGATCATCCTGGTCCCAGTAAGGTAAACAACCTATCTTCAGTTTCTGATTATTATACTGGATCAGAATCAGAAGCATCTGCATCAAGAGATGAGGATGGTTCTGAATCTGAAGGGGATGTCCATCAACTAATTGATGAGTATGGTGATCTGTTGCAAGATCTTAAGAGAAGCAGAATCCTTATCAAAAAATAGGATAAGGAAATTACATCTCTTAAATTGGCTACATCAGATTCACCAAAAATGTTGGACCTGAAGTTGAATGAAGTTGCCAAACTGAAAAACATAACTTTTATTCAGATGGGTACAATTACCTTCAAAAATGATCACATCAAGAGTCTGGAAGTCAGACTTCAAAGAGAAAACGATCTTGTGGCAAAATTCTCAAAGCCAAAGTCAGTCTTACCCTTAATTGATAACTTCATCCTCCAAAAGGGTAAGACATGATTAGGCTTCAAGGGAAGAACAAGGGCAACTAATTCCAAAAGAAAAGGCTAAACCTCAGTTCAGCCACTAGCCTCCAAACCCCCTATTTGTTTCAGGAAAGTGATGCAACCTACTAATAAGTATTACCATGACATTACACATGGTCACTGTAAGCATGGTGATCAGAATGACAAGAGTGCAAATGCTAATAGGGCAGCCCATAAACAAACACACCATGTTCTTCAGGAATCATCAGTGTTTGATGCACCAGCCCCAACACTCAATAAAAGGACCACTGTACATACATAATGAAGGACTGCTGACAGCAATGCTGTTAAGAATGTACTCAAAAGAATATACAATAGATTTGAGTGCTAGTGTTGTGGAAATATGAGTCATTATGTCATTGATTGTTGGCACAACACTAGTGTCAAGAGAAATACCAGCTTACCTGTCAGAAAGGCTGCATGCAAGCATGTCAAATTTCTATCTAACCTAAACCTAGAACCCAATAATTATTGGGGTTATAAGGTTAGGTAATCTTATTTGATGCAGGTGAGTCCGAGTTACCATACCCCAATATGGTACTTGGACAGTGGATGTTCCAGGCACATGATTGGAACAAGAAGGATGCTGGAGGATTACTCTCCCATAAAAAATGGACCCAAAGTGATTTTTGGTGGATCTGAAAAGGGGGTCATCAATGGGTTTGGTAACATTTCCAATAGCTCTATCACTATCACCTAAGTGGCATATGTGAAATGTCTGAAACATAACCTAATAAGAATAAGCCAACTAAGTGATCTTGGTTATAATACTTCTTTTATTAAGAATGAGTGTCAGATTAGAAGGACAAGTGATCAAGAGGTCATCTTATCAGGTTATAGAAAAGGAAATGTCTATTGTCTAAATTTTGTGAGTAAGAATAAAGATTCTCCAATTTACCTAATTGCAGATGAGAAAGCTTCTCATTGTGTTAAATGGCACAAGAGGCTTTCTTACCTTAACTACAAGACTATAGGTGAACTATTAGTAAAGAGTTAGTGAGAAATGGTCCTCAGGTCAAGTGCATCAAGTAGGGTGTATGTTCAGCTTGTCAAAAAGGCAAACAGACCAAGACCTCCTTCCACAGTCTTGATACCAAAGATACAGTTAGGTGTTTGTACCTCCTGCATATGGATCTATTTGGTCCTATGCCAGTTCATAGTCTATGTAGGAAAGCTTATACCTTTGCGGTTGTGCATGACTATTCTAGATTTACATGGGTTTTCTTCCTGAGGCGGAAATATGAAACCCCTGCTGTCTTCCACAATTTTGTTAGGAAAATTCAGAATGAACTTAACAATTCAGTGGTCAAAATCAGAAGTGACAATGGGACTGAATTTCAATCTGAATGCATGACAAGGTTTTGTTAAGAACTTGGGATTCATCAAGAGTTCTCCTCACCTAGAACTCCCCAGCAAAATGGGATTGCTGAAAGAAAGAATAGGACTCTTATTGAGGCTGATAGAACACTACTAAGTGACACTTCTCTCCCAGAAAATTTCTAGTCTAATCAGTAAACACTGCATGTCATGTTCTCAACAGAGCTTCCATCACCAAAAGCCACAAGAAGACACCCTATGAAATTATGAAAGGCAGAAAACCAAATTTAGCCTACTTTAGAATCTTTGGTAGCAAATGTTATGTTCTTAATAATGGCAAGCACTATTTAACTAAGTTTGCTGCCAAATCCCAAGAAGGGATATTTGTTGGGTACAATAACAGTAGTAAGGCATACAGTATCTACAACTTGACTACTCAAGCTATAGAAGAATCTGTCCATGTAGTCTTTGATGAATCTAAGCTAATCAACTGTGAGTTGCCTAGCACTTCTTGTAGCTCTACAAGTTTGAAGGTAAAGATGGACATGCTAACCATTACTGAAGACCAACCTGCAAGATAGGATGAGGAAAATGATGGATGTTGTCTAGGGGGAGTACAAGACCCACAAGCTGATGATGATGAAAACAATGAAGTACAACATCGTGGGGATATTGGAAGAAATCAAGTTGTGGATAGATTGCCTCCAGTAATAAGACATCTAAGGGATCATCCAGCACACCAAATTATTTGTGATACAAGACATGATGTTTTGACCAGAAGCAAGAACTTGAACACAATTCAATGCTCAAGTTTCCTGTCTCAGATGGAACCCAAGAAATTTGAAGAGGCCATACAAGACCCATATTGGATTGATGTATTGCAGGAAGAACTAAATCAATTCAGAAGATGTAAAGTCTGGAAGTTGTTTCCTAAACCAAAGAATCACAATGTCATATGGACTAAGTGGATCTACAGGAAGAAGTTACATGAAAATGGCATTAAAGTCAAGAACAAAACAAGACTGGTGGCAAGAGGCTACAGATAGGAAGAAGGAATAGACTTTGACCAGACATTTGCCCCAGTGGCAAGGTTAGGAGCAATAAGGTTGTTCCTTGCCTATGAAGCTTACAAAGGATTCAAGGCATTCCAGATGGATGTAAAGTCAGCATTTTTGAATGGTGACTTAAAAAGAGGAAGTTTATGTTGAACAATCCTCAGGTTTTGTAGATCCACTTTATTCTAACTATGTTTATAGGCTTAAGAAAGCTCTATATGGATTGAAACAAACCCCTAGGGCTTGGTATAAAACACTGTCTACCTTTCTCATATAGAATAAATTCTCAAGGGGGAAAATAGACAAAACTCAATTCTTAAGGGAATCAAAAAGAAAGACCATCCTAGTCTAGATATATGTTGATGACATTATCTTTGGATCAACTGAAAATAACCTTTGTTGAAAGTTTGCAAAACTTATGCAAGGGAAGTTTGAGATGAGCAGTATGGGTGAGCTAAAATTTTTCTTGGGACTCCAAGTTATACAGACTGATGATGGCTTGTCCATATCCCAGTCTAAGTTCACCAGGGAGTTAATTAAAAAATATGGCATGGAGTCAACCTCCACCATGAGAACTCCAATGGGGTCAAGTATGCCTATAGGCAAAGATGATGCAGGAAAACCTGTAGATGAGTCTTTGTATAGAGGGGTAATTGGCTGCCTACTTTACCTAACTGCTAGTAGACCAGACATCATGTATGCTACATGTGTCTGTGCTAGGTATCAAGCTTGCCCAAAAGAATCTTATTATACTGATGTCAAAAGAATCTTGAGATATTTTAAGGGAACACCAAATCTTGGCCTTTGGTACCATAAGAATAGAGATTTTCTACTAACAGGTTATTCAAATGCAGACTTTGTAGGATGCAAAGAAGATAGGAAAAGCACCACTAACATATGTCAGTTCGTAGGTGGAAGATTGGTGTCATGGAGGAGCAAAAGGCAGACAAGTGTGGCTATATCAACTGCTGAGTCATAATATGTAGCTGCAGGTAGTTGCTGTACTTAGTTGTTATGGATACAACATTAGCTTGAAGACTATGACATCAAGATAAGTAGAACTCCATTATTTTATGTTTCTACTAGTGTCATATTATTGCTAGAAATCCTGTTTCCCATAGCAGAACTAAGCACATAGAAATCAGTTTTCATTTCATTAGAGATCATGTTGAAAAAGAAGAAAAAAGTTTAGAATTTGTTAACACTAATTATCAAATTGCTGACTTGCTCACCAAACCACTGGATGAAACTAAATTCAATTACTTTAAAATTGAATTAGGCATGCTAAACTTGGAATAGAATGGTAAATTTGACCAAGTAATTTTGTGTCGACACATAAATAAATCTATGTCGACACTTAGTAGTTGCTGTCGACACAAAAGGAAAATTATATGGACACATCAAGAAGATTGTGTCGACACTCCGAATTTGGGTTGACACATAGCTCTCTTGACACTTAGATACTGGTGTCGACACATAACGACATATGTGTCGACATGCAGAAATTAGTGTAGCCTCTTAAGGTTGTCAGTGTCGACACATCGCAATTGGTGTCGACATATAGTATTGTAATACCTTTACATTCTCTGTCGAGACTTTAGTAGTCTGTGTTGACACTATCTCAACTGTGTCGACACAATAAGCTTATTTCCGCCTGCCTTTTGACCTTCTTTGTTTAGAAACATATAAATAGGTGGAAGCAAAATCATGTAGACTACGCTCTCAGAATTCTCGAGACCAAATCTTTGTGTCGACAAGACCTTCATCTTCCTTCTTTTCCTCTACTCTCTCTATCTCATCCCTAATGGCGGCAAAAATGGAAGAGAACATCAACGAGGGATATGAACTGGTTCGCAATGCATTTGAGACTGCCACGCAAGAAATCCAAGCTGTGATTACTGTAATCACCTATAATGGATTGGAGTACTTAGTCTCAGAACCTACCAGGATATGTAAGAAGGAGATTCTTGAATTCTACTCGTCAACATCAATGGATTTGAAGGGCATAAAAATTAAATAATCTATCCAAGGAACTAAGGTAAAACTCACACAAAGGAGTTTAAGTAAGACACTTCAGCTTCCCAGGGTTAAGGAAGAAGATGACATAACATCTTCCATGATAAAAGATGCTCTCCAATGGTGTGGACTAGATCCCACAACCAAGATTGGATCTTCAATTTACAGGAAGAGAATGAATTCCCAGGGCAAATTCCTATCTGAGATTATAGGCAAGGTTATTCTATGCAAATCAGGAGGACATGATAGAATTTTAGCCTATATGTTCAATCTCATGATCAGAGTTATATGCAAGGTGAAAACTAACTAGTTTGCTGTTGTCTTTGAATAGATCAAAGAAAGCATCAAGAAACCTAATCTGGGCAGAATACTAAGCTTGTATTTAGCTTAGAATATTCCAGAGGTGAAGAATCAGACTACATGTACTAAGATTAATCATCTGAGGAAAATGGATTTAAGAATACTATCCAGATGGGATAGGGTATTGACCAAGGATGTCTCTACCCCTCAGAAACATCAGAAAATGGTTCAGAAAAAGAAGAAAACTCCACACAAGACAGCTGGATCTTACAGTGATTCAGAAGAAGAAGTTGTTTTCTGCTCAGATAACGATGGATCAGAAAGGACTAGAAAATCACCTGCTCTAGAAACTATCATCGATGATCAGGTGCAGGGGGAGCAGATTCCTGCAAGCAACATTTCAGTGGAACAGGTCAAAAAAGAGTCTCTTCAAGGGGGAGCTAATGATCCTCTTCAAGCTCCAGCCCTACAAGTGCCATCACCTTCAGGGGAGCTAATGTGGAAGAGCCAAATGTCCAAACAACTATATTGGACAGTGAAGAGGCCACTCAATCTCTACTTGAGGTAGTCCAGGATATAAATCAAGCTGCTATAGGCACTGAGAATGATGCACTAGACGTGCATATGAATGATGTTGATCAAAATAATCAAACCAATGTCCCTGAACATGAAATTATCATGGAATAAACTTTTGAATTTGAAGGAGGACCATCTGCTGAGAAAGAGAAAGTTATTCCACTAGTTCAAATGCAACAAGAGGTAACATTAGAGGAATTATTTCCTGATTTACTCGGAGCAAGAACTGAGGGGGAGCTGCTAAAAACTGAGAGGGAGCTGCCCATCATTGGCTCTAGAATAAAAGACACTGTGGATATTGCTACATCCTCTGATTCCTCTGATGATGAAGAAGCCTCCAGGGCTAAGAAAAAGAAACTTTGAAAAATGCACCACAAAGTGCAGCTCCTGTAATAGACTTCAGCTCACTTTTAGTATCACTGCAACTGAAATTGGATGAGCAAAGAGTTGCTCTTGAAAAATATGTGGATGAAAGTCATAAAGAACTGCAATCTACCTTGGCCCAAGATATCAAATCCATCAGATTTTAAGACAATCTGTAGAAAACGAAAATGACTGAATGCTTCCAAAAGGGTGGTCATGTTGTCATCTACTTGGCCAAACAACAACAGGAGGCCAAAACACAGATAGATGACATTGCTATAAAACAAGGTTATGTTCTGGAAAAATAAATCAGAATGAATGAAAATCTCACAGAATCCCATAATGTTATATTAACAGAACTCAAGAATACAGCAACTGCTTTCACTGACCACATTGTTAAAGTAAAGTCTGAGTTTGATAAACAACTCAAAGCGGATTTGGCTAATGTTCACACTGCTATCCAGGCCTCTCAAAAGGTAATTGTTGATCAGCTGCAGTAGTTCAAAGCCTACTATAAAGAAGGAACAAATTATCTCGTTGATCAGATAAGATTTCAAAAGGATGATCTAAGTGCCCATATCGAATGAGAAGTCATAAACGGGGAGAGAGTATTAGTAAACGCAAGTTCAGAACATGCTAAATGGATAACCAATGCCATCAGAGCAACTCTTGGTTATCCACCCCTTTGTGATGATGATAACACTGCTGAATCTGGAATTCAACCTACTTTCATTGAAGTAGTTTAGCAGAAAATAGCTCAAGTCATCTATCCACCTCCAGATTTTGAAGGTGTTCAATATGCAGTACAACAAATATATAGTCCTCCACAGGAGGTACAAAATATTATTATTAAAAAGGTAGAAATGTCTGAAGCTGCATTACAAAGAGAGCAAGAAGCACAAAGAGCTAGGGATGCTCAGAAAGAAGCTCAACTATCTAAGAAAAGGTTTAGAGAACAGGCAAAATTAAAGCCTAATTTTGTACAATGAAGTCCAACCTCCAGGAATATTATTCTCACTGCTTGGCAAGATGTTAAAGAGAATATGCATGATATAGGCAAGTGGTATTCTGAACAGGAATAAAGCAAATATTAGAAGCGGCAAGATGCCATATACCAGTTCAGAAGAGACCTCAAAGCTGGGAAAATACCTGCTAACTCTATGGAGCCTAGCAAATATTTTCCAAAGCCTTATCATTATTTTGAAAGGCAAAAGGTCAAGGCTGAAGAGCTCAAGAAGAAGGATCTGAAAGGAAAGAACCTTGTTGATGACATAGAAGCTAATGTACAAGCTAGAATTTAGTCTGGCAATGACATTGTCATCACAGAGCCTGATCAATCCTAGGATAGATTAAATCGGTTTAGAACTATGTAATCTTTTGTTCTAAAATCCTTGTAATGTAACAAAAAAATACTGATTCTAATTCTCTGTATTTTATCATATTTGGTGATAATATCAAATGCTGTTTATATTTATGAGTTACCCTGTCTGAGTAATGTTTTTATACATCATAATTTTGTTTTATTATAAGTGATGTATATCATTGACTAAGTGTTATGACTTCTACAAATAGGGGGAGATTGTTGGGTACATTGGAAACTATATACCTGATTTGTAGAAGCCTACCTTAACTCAATGATATTCATCAATGTGTATTTGATGGGATGTTGAGTTTGATGTGCAGGTTAAGGAAATACAGGAAACGTTTCTAAGTACAAGTGTCAACACTTGTGAAGAAATTATGTCGACACCAGAAGCAGATTGTGTAGACACACTGGACTTGTGTCGATACACAGAAATTCAGTCTACAGCAAATGTGTCGACGCTCAGGACTTCTGTCGACACACTCAAGAATTCTGTCAACAGTACTTGTGTGGACACACAGGACTTGTGTCGACACATGCCAGGATTCTGTAAAACACCAACTATGTCGAGACTAGAATCTTTTGTGTCGACACACAGGACTTGTGTCGACACATGCCACAGAAGTTATGTTGAGTAGATAAAGAAGGGCTGTGTCGACATTGTGTGAGCTTTGTCGACATCATCAAGAATTATGTCGACACATGGTCTATTTGTGTTGACAAATTTAAAGTATTTTCTCTATGCTTTTCTGCAGAGATAGTGTACAATGAGGTATCAGGTGTCAAGACTGAAGACTTGACAGCTGTCATAACTAACAAAGCTATTGCATCTATCAGAGCTATCAGAAGGCCATTATGAACCGAATCAGCCGGTAACCTGAGATGGGTCTATATAAAGACCTGTTCTATCATAAAAAGTGAGATCGAAGAAGAAAAGACTTGTCATTTTACTAACAGTTGAAATCTTCAAGTCATCAAGAGAAGGCAGATTCTGAACAAGTCTGCAAGAAGATTTCAGATTAAAATCTGATTAGAAGAAGGAAGCTGGATTGAGGATCATCTCCAACTTCACAAGAAGATCAACCTTACTTTGTTCAGATTCAAGAAGCTTTAAAGAAGCTAAGACGGGTTGAATCTTAAGCAATCAGATCACTCAAGAACTGATCAAGAAGTCTTTACCCCTTTCTCTCTCTACCTGGGTGAAGGATTTATCTCTTTTATAATCAATTATTTTGTAAGGGCTTTTATAGATCTGAGTGTAAGAGAGTTATCTCTCTGCGTTGTAAGACTATATCTATAAAGGCTGAGGTAGGGCTGATAGCCTGAGGTAGGGGATTGATTTCTCTGAGTTGTAGACCTGGTGAAAAAGGCTGAGGTAGGGCTGGATCGCCTGAGTTGTAGGAGTGTGGACTCACTCTGAGGTAGGATTCTCTGCAAAAATCTGAGTTGTAGCACTTGGTGAAGTGTGAACTGTAGGAACCATTCTGGGTTATGAGTTGTAAGATCTAAGGATCTGAGAAGAAAGAAGGGAGTTAGGCCAAATCTAATATACTACTAGATAGGCGAAGGGGGAAAGTGGATGTACCCATCTCTTGGGGAACCACTATAAATCTGTGTATATGCTGTGATTGGCTGTGTTTTTATTAATCTGTGTTATGATAGTTGTTGTATAGGTTGTCTACTAGTTACATACATTATTTGCCTTAATAAAAAGAATTGAACCTATTCACCCCCCCCCCCCTCTAGGTGTTTAGTATATCTTGAAACCAATTCTTTCAGCCGGAGTGCGCACAAGCTTTTGAGGAGTTGAAGAGTCGATTGACCATGGTGCCTGTGCTGAGTTCGCTGAGTGGGACCGAAGGCTTTGAGATCTACAGCGATGCTTCGGGCTGTGGATTGGGTTGTGTTCTACTGCAGCATGAAAGTGTGATAGCCTATAGCTCGCGTCAGCTGAAGGTGCATGAGAGGAATTATCCGATCGATGACTTGGAGTTAGCGGCCGTGAAATTTGCCCTGAAACTGTAGTGGCACTACTTGTATGGGGTGAAGGTCAATATCTATACCGACCACAAGATCATGAAATACTTGTTAGATCAGAAGGATCTGAAAATGCGACAGCGGAGATGGATGGAGATCCTGAGGGACTACACATTGAAGATCCATTATGTTCCTGGGAAAGACAATGCAATTGCGGATGCGTTGAGTCGTAGGGCCCCAGCACAAGCCAATTGGCTATCGGTCCATGACGAGCATTTGGTTCGGGAGTTGGAAGGGTTGGAGATCTCATGCGTAGACAAGCAGTCTAGTGCCGAAGCGCTATTGAACTGGACAGAAGTTCAGTGTGCCCTAGCTGATTGGATTTGGCAAGCTCTAGATTTGGATGGCCACATGAAGTAAATCATGGTTGAGGCTTTGGATGGGTCAAATTCCCAATTTGAGGTTGTGGATGGATTGTTATGGAAAGACAGTCGTTTGTGCGTCCCGAATGTGGGCAATTTGTGGGTGGAATTGATGTACGAGGCTCATCATACTAAGTACTCGATTCACCCGGGGAGAACGAAGATGTACCATGATATGAAGATATTGTTCTTGTGGCCAGGACTTAAGAAGGATATGACACTGTACATGGCGAAGTGTCAAACCTGCGCCTTCGTGATGGCGGAGTGCCAGAAGCTTGGAGGTTTCTTGAAGTCCATGCCAATTTCGGAGTGGAAGTTCGACGACATTACCATGGACTTTGTGCATGGGTTGCCAAGGTCGCAGAAGGGAAACGACGCCATCTGGGTGGTCGTAGATCGTTTGACGAAAGTGTCGCACTTCATTCCACATAGGAAGAATGATTCTGTGGAGAAATTGGCAAAGTTATATGTGGATAACATTGTGCAGCTTCACGGTGTGCCCCGCAGCATCGTGAGTGACCGTGATGGGCAGTTCACATCCAATGATTGGAGGTTGGTGCAGCAGATTTTGGGAACAAAGTTGAGTTTCAGCACAGCCTTTCATCTGCAGATGGATGGTCAAACCGAGATGGTCAACAGGACAATGAAAGACATGCTTTGTATGTGCGTTCTGGATTGCGGGAAGCAGTGGGAAGATCACCTATACTTGGTGGAATTCGCTTACAACAATATGAAAGTGAGGGGTTAGATCAGGGATACTCTAGAGGGTGGGGGGTGAATAGAGTATCTTTACAAAACTTTACAACTTTTTGTTGTAAATAAAAATTTCAGCACAGTATAAACTAGACTATCACAGATGCTGCAGAATATAAACTAATTAAACACTAACACAACTATCCTAACTAGCACAGCCACAGCAAGAAACAGAAGAAAAGAGCAACCAGACAACACAAGAAATTTATAGTGGTTCCCCAACCTGGGTACATCCACTCTTCTACCACCCTGGTAGGAATTCACTCAGGTTTTTGATCAGGTGCCTGACACCAATGAGCTTTTGATCAGGTGCTCAAAAACCAAACCTCAAGTCTTTTTGGTCAGGTGACTTGCAACCAGGAATAACTTTTGAAGGGATTTAAGAACCCTTTATACAGTGTGTGGATGGGAGATTGATTATGTCTTCTCTTTCTCTAATCAATTGAGAAGACTTTTTGTGGATTTGATGTTAGCAAAGGCCCCCCTAAGATATTGAATGATTCAGGAAAGATGGAGCTTTGCTTCAGGGTGATAGGCCTTCAAACTGTTGCTTTAACCAGATGAACTCCAGGAACTCCTTGACAGATAGAAGATTTGTTGTCCTTTGAAGAGTCCAGGCAGAAGACAAAAGAAGACTCTTGATTTGGATTGGCTGTTGTTCTTCAACTTGATGTTCTTTCTCTAGTTAGGGCTTCTTTTTCTGTATCAGCTTTTTATTTTTTTTGTCTCAGAGTGCTGTCGAGGGAGAGAGCAGCAGAAGATTCTTGATCCTTGATTAACAAACTGACTGTCTGTGTGTACTAGAAAGAGATGAAAAAATCCCCTTTTTGTATTTTCTATATTATCTTCCTTTTGAAATTTGAAATTCTTCTGCATTCATTGCTGACAGCCTGGAGAATATTTTGCATTGAATGATTTCCCCAACTGTCCCATTGAAAAACCAGAACCAATAATCCTGATGAAGACCGTAATCAATGCTTGCTTCTAACGGTAATATTCAGAGAATATTTTAGCATTGATTACTCAGAAAATCTTGTCATAGAATAAGGACAGATGGATGAAAATAACTAAGTTTGGTTCTTCACAGAATTCATCGATCTAGGTATAAAGTTCATCGAGCTGTGTATTCAAGTTCGTCGACCAGATAATTGTTGTTCGTCGAGCTGAGATCCAAGATCATCGATCGTTAAACAGACAACTGCTTTCTCCAGAACCTTGCTAATTCTGTGCATGAAGTTCGTCGAGCTGATAATCTAAGTTCGTCGACTGGAGTTCAGCAAAGTGTTTCTGGACTTAGAATATTCGAGATGTCTCTGGAATGAAATGTTGAAGTGGAGTTGCCAGAAATCGTCGACCTGAGAACTAGATTCGTCGACCTGAGAACTTCTAACTGCTGGATAAGACTTGCTAGGAATTTTGTGTAAGTTCGTCGAGCTGAGAAGGTGAATTCGTCGACTGGAGTATGATCCTGGACTTAGAATATTTACTTGTTTCTGGAATAAGTTGTTGAAGTAGAATACCCATAGATCGTCGACCTGAATACCAAGTTCGTCGAGTGGAGTTCTTAGAAATTTTTGACCTGAAATATTGAAGTAGTGTCCATAAATCATCGACCTGAGTCCCAAGTTCATCAAGCTCAGCTCAGAGAATTATTCTCTGAGATCATCGGCTAAGCACGGCTTTCGTAGACCTGAGTTCGACGAACGTCAAACTCATTTTCTGAGTCTTTGATACTTCTCTAAGTCTTGAATTTTTATGCAGTCTGCTGATGGCTGTTCCATGTAGTGTTAACTCTAAGGAGTTGGCCTATACTCTAAGACACAACCATGACCCTGGCTATACATGTTGGGTCAGATGATCCTAACTTAGTGAACCTAGTCCAAATCAAACTAGGGATCCAACAATCTCACCCTATTTGGGTGAGGTCACTAATTACAGACTCATAATGAAACAAAAATTTTCAAAGCAAGAAAACTTATATCTGGCAGGAAAAATTAGTATATGCAGCAGATATATATACAATAAGCTTTGTATCAGGAAATATAAAAAGAAGTTTTCAAACAAACTCAGAAATATTAAAGATAGTTCAAGTATCATTTCTTTTGCTTTTTCTCCTTTTGCTTCTCCTCTTTGCCTTTTTATCCAGACTGAGTGAATATGATTTCCCTATTGGGATCTGTAGCTTGCACCTTTGTCATAGTCATGTCAGCAGCCCCTATGATTTTTAAGAATGTAGCCCTGGGCACTACTGCTTCTGGATGCAGTTTCATATAGTCATCAACATTGAAAAATTTATTAGCTTTAGCAAACCTGTTTAGCTCTACCTTCCTGTACTTGGACATTGTTGTGAATTCAGATGTATGCTTCCCTTCAGCTCTAGCTTTGTTGATCATGTAAAGGCCAACCAGTTCCTAGAACCTGGCCATCCTTGCTGTTGTTGCTGTTTCAGGATGTTCAAAAGGTACAGGGGAAGCAGGTTTGTTGGAGCTTTCAGCTTTTTGATGTTCAGGGGGTTGTTGTTGTTTTTGTTGTTGATGCTGCTACTGTTATTGTAGGTGCTGCTTGTCAGATGAATAGTGTCTCTACTGGCTGCTTCCTGAAGATGAAGATCTACCCAGATGTCTTTGGTATGTTTGAAACTGGGTAGACCTTTGAGATGTTATGCCTGAAGCACCAGCAACTCGAGGAGGAGGTGGAGGAGGATCCTTCCTGAATCTTTGTGGAGGTGGAGAATATCTTCTGCTTCTTTTCCTTTCTTTTTGTTCATTTTTGGACAGGCACATCCAAGCTGGCATACCCTTGTAAGGAGTGATCTTCTGGAGTATGTAATACGGTGTGTCATTTGCTGGGTTGGGCTTTGGAGTAGGAGGTGGAGGAGCTTTCCTCTTCTTAGAAACTTTCATTTTCTTAGGTTCTTCATTTGAGTCCTCATCTGCATCATCATCATCATCATCAGTGGAGTCCTGAGGGTTATCATATAATGCATTTAATGCTTTTAAGGCCTCAGCAGATATTTCAGATTTCTCTGGCTGGGAGGGAGCTGGAGGAGGAGCTACAACTGGAGCTGGAGCAGGAGCTGGAGAGCTATTTATAACAGTGCTTTCAGCAACTGTCTTATTTTCCTCCTCTATATCAGCCATGATCAAAGAGTCAATATCAGGCATGGGGAAATCATCCATGACAAAAACTGGGGCAGAAATGGCTGTTGTAGGGGATGAAACAATGGGGGAAACAACTCTTGGAGGAGATGGAATGGCTGGAGCTTCAGGAACAGCAAAAATGCCCTTGAGTTGCTTGACAACTTTGGGGCTTATGCGTGTGGTGTAAGGGATTATAACCAAAAATGGCTTAGTACTGTCTGCTGGAAGAGAGCTTAAATGAGCTGTATCAAAAATGCTTAACAAGCTTGATAGATCTACTGTGATATTAATAACGTAATCACCAACATTTATTTCCTCAGCCAACACAGGCTCATACAAGTCCATATCAGACTCAATAAAATCAAATAAATCTAGTAACTCTTGATCAACACCTGCTGCTGTTTCTTTTGGTGCTAATTCTAATGTTGTTGCTGCTGGTACTACTGTTGCTGCTGTTACTGCTATTGCTGCTATTAGTACTACTGCTACTTCTTCATCAAGTATCTCCCCCTGCCTGGTTTCAGTGCAAACTGGAGCCAGGCCCCTAACTGAAGAGGGGGCAGTAGAGAGAGCATTTATTTGAGAAGCAAGGGAGGATATAGAAGTAGCAAGAGGTGAAATAGCCTTTGCTATAATATTTTTGAGAAGTGGAGTAAGCAGTGCAATAAGAGATGAAATGGTGGAGGGTTCCAAGGGTAGATTTGCAGATGGTGGAATGGAAGGTGTTTAAGGGGAAATAGATGGAGGAATGGAAGTTGATGGTGGAGTAGGAGGGAGAGCATCTAACATGTGGATATCTGGAAGGAAGTATGAGGAGGGGAAGTAGGCAGAGTAAAGAATGGGATGGTGTCCAAATGAGGGGGTAAGGCAGATGAAGGTGGTAAGGGAATGTGGGTATCATGGGGTGATTGAGGTGGGGTTGGTTGTGGGGATTGTGAAGGAGAGGGTTGATGATATTCCTGAATGGGGAAAGAGGGGATGTCAGTGAGATCTATTAGTGGAGAGGTTGCAGGAGATTTAGCTGGAGTAGGAACATGAACAGGTTGTTGTGGTTGTTGTTCATGTTGTTTCTGTGTTTGTTGGAGAGAAGGAATGGTGGAAGAAGATGGGGGTGTATGAGGGATTTCTTCCGAAGGGTGGAGAGTGGATGGATCATCCCTTGTACTTTCAGAAGCTATGGTGGGAGAGGAAGAAGCCTTAGATGGATTTGTGATGGTCCTCTCCCACATGTCAAACAGGGCACAAGTGAGCCTTTTGCTGGCATTAATGAATATGGTCGGGGAGACCAGGGATTCAGCAGCTTTTTCTTTCAAGAAGATCCCCAGGATCCTTCCAAAATTGACTTCCTTTTTAGTATTTTTTTTCTTAATAAGATCAAACATGATCTGTGCCCAGTTCACCCTTTTCTTGTTCACCATTGCACACATAACCAGAAATTGGTGCCTGGTTATATAGTCATGTACAGTGTGCTTGCCCAGCAAGACTTTGCCTATAATGTCTGCTAAGAATTTGAATTCAGCAGAAAGATGCTTCTTCAGCAATTTGTTAGGGGTTTGCCCAGAACAACCCATTTGACTTAGCATCTCATCATACTCTTCAGTATCCATTTCTAAATCCTCTTCACCATTAATTAAGCCAAATATTTCTGTTAAAATGGCGGGAGTGAGAGGAACAGTATTACCCGAGATTGTTCCAGACATGCTATTATCATCTGTGGTAGAAGAAGTATACACCCATTCCCTAATTTCTGTGGCAGATATCTTGATTCTAGTCGACAGCAGATTCTTCAGTTGTTGGTCTTCAGGTAGTTGCAGGATTCACCAGAAGATTGGGTTAGAGTGTTGGATGGAGTCAAAATCGACATCAAACCCTGTGTCAAATTTCATTGCGGCAAGAGTTCCTGCTTGAATCGCCATTAGAGCACCTGTAAGAGAAAAGGAAAGATCAAGTGCAAAGGAACTGAAAGCGCGGGACGGAGGTCGAAGAAAACCTAGATATAAGGTTTTCCAGAATATGAATCGACAAACTCCGTTCCACGAAAATTAAAAAATTCTTCGATCTGAGGTCGAAGAAATAATTTAGAGTTAAACAATTCGTCGAGCTCATTCTGAAGATTTGAAGACATTTCATCGAGCTTCGTTCGACGAAAGTGTTCTGAAGTAGATTCGTCGATCTCCGTTCGACGAAAACAACTTCACTCACAAAGAGTTCGTCGAACTCCGTTCGATGAATATATCAAGAACTCTCCCCTGTTCGTCGAACTCCATTCGACTAACTTTGGCAAATTCATCGAGTGCCTATAGAAACTAAACTAAGTCTTCTCCATTGATCATTCCAAGCTGATTTATAAAGAACTAGTGATTTCTATCATCCAGAGATTTGGTGAATATATTAGCTCTTTGTAAATCAGTGTAGATATAGATAAGATTAACTTTGTTTTTGTCTACACACTCTCTAATGAAATGATGTCTAATATTTATATGCTTGGTCCTACTGTGATGAACTTGATTTTGTGTTATGGCTATAGCACTTGTGTTATCACAAAATAGAGTTGAATTATTTAAGTTGAGACCATAGTCTAGTAGTTGATTCTGAATTCACAACATCTGTAAACAGTAGCTACCAGCTGCAATGTACTCTACTTCAGCAGTTCAAGTGGGCACAAATGATTATTTCTTACAGAATTAAGAAACTAATCTCATCCCAAGGAATTGTCAAGTTCCGGAGGTGCTTTTTCTATTTACCCTGCATCCTACAAAGTCAGCATCTAAGTATCCAGTTAACTCAAATTCTGACTCAATAGGATACCATAGGCCTAGACTAGGGAAACTATTTATATATCTCAAAATTCTTTTTAAGAAAATTACGTAAGATTCTTTAGGGTTCACCTGGAACCTAGCACAAAGGCATCTGGCAAACTTAATATCAGGTCTGCTTGCTGTAAGTTATAGTAGGGACCCAACAATGCCCCTATATAGTTTCTGATCCACAGGTTTCCCTTGTGCATCAGTGTCTATTATAGCATTTGTAGCCATGGGTGTTTTCTTTGCTGAGGCATCAGCCATCCAAATCTTCTTTATAATATCTTTAACATATTTAGCTTGGGAGATGAAGATGCCATCAGGGAGCTGCTTCACTTGGAGACCAAGGAAGTAGGAGAGCTCACCCATGCTACTCATTTCAAATTTCAAATGCATGAGGTCATAGTACCTCTTGCATAATTTTGAGTCAGTAGACCCAAATATGATGTCATCCACATTTATTTGTACTTACAAGGTTTGATCCTTATGATGTCTAGTGAAAAGTATTTTATCTATTATGCCTATAATGAATTTATGCTCTATCAAAAAACTAGCTAGGGTCTCATACCAAGCTCTTGGAGCTTGCTTTAGACCATAAAGAGCTTTATGCAATTTAAAAACATGATAAAGATAAGTTAGAGAGACAAAACCTCGAGGTTGTTCAACATAAAACTCTTCTTTAAAAACTCAATTCAGAAATGCACTCTTCACATCCATTTGATACACTTTGAATTTCTTGTACGCAGCATAGGCTAGAAAGATTCTGATGGCCTCTAACCTTGTAACTATTGAAAAGGTTTGATCATAATCTATATCTTCTTCTTGCCTGTATCCTTGAGCAACAAGCCTAGCCTTGTTCCTCACAATTATAACCTGGGCATCTAGTTTATTTCTATATACCCATTTGGTTCCAATGACTGGGTAGTCTTGAGGTCTTGGAACCAAATCCCAAACTCTACATCTCTCAAATTGGATAAGTTCCTCTTGCATTGCAATGATCTAGTTGGGATCCTACTCAGCATTTTTTATGGATTGAGGTTTAACCTGAGAGAGAAAAAATGCATGCATCAAGTCTTGGTTGAGTTGATGGCTTGTCTGTACACCTGCTGATATGTCTCCGATTACTTGGGATCTGGGGTGATCCATGAGTGTGAAAAAGTCAGTTGGTGGAGTTGGTTCAACAACAACATTTTGAATTAATTCCTCTTGTGGAATTGAGTTTGCTGTTGGATGAGGTTCAGTCACTTTAGTTCATTCTTCTTCACTTTCTTCTTCATCTTATGGATAAGGATGTGTTGGAGCCTCTTGCGTGAGGCTTAGTCCATCCAAGTTCTCACACAAGTGAGGTACCTGCAAAGGATTACTGGTAGAAATCTCTTTCTCCTTACAAGACATATTAGCCTCATCAAAAGTAACATGAATAGATTCTTCAATTTTTAAAGATGATTTATTGAATACCCTATAAGCTTTGCTTACTTGGGAATATCCTAGAAAAAATCTCTCTTCAGCGTTAGCCTCAAACTTTCTAATGTATTTCTTGTTGTTGTTATGTATATAACATATACATCCAAATACTTTAAAATAGTTGATTTTAGGTTTCTTCCCTTTAAGTAATTCATAGGGAGTCCTATTCTTCAGTTTATGTATCAAGCTCCTATTCAGGACATAGTTTGTTGTGCTTACAGCTTCTGCCCAAAAGGTTAGTGACATGTAAGCATCTGCAAGCAATGAGCATGCTGCTTCAATTAGGATCCTATTTTTCCTTTCAGCTATCCCATTTTGTTGTGGAGTTCAAGGAACTCATACATAAGAAGATACACAAACTCTGTATCATGATCACTTCTGATCAATGCAATATGAGTAGAGTACTCAATCTGTATGGTACTGAGAAAATCTGTAAGAACTTTAAAGGTATCTGACTTAGATCTCAGAAGGGACACCCAAGTGAACTTTGAGAAGTCATCTACAATAACTAAGGTATAGGATTTCCCTCCTAGGCTTTGTACATCAATGGGTCCAAAGATATCCATGTGTAGCAAATACAAAATCATAGGTGAATCACTTTTATTTACTGATTTAAAGCTAGATTTAGTTTGCTTTCCTAGTTGACAATCCCTGCAAAGGCCTTCCTTCTTGTAGGGGCCAGAAGGTAAGCCTCTCAAAAGGTTGTCTTTTGATAGACTAGCAATATTTTTCATATTAACATGACGTAGCCTTTTATGCCATAATTCATACTAAGTACTAACTATGTTGAGTAGGCAGATATCTGAATTGGCAGAGTAGAAATTAACTAAGTAGATGTTGCCTTGTCTATTTCCAATTAAAACAATTTGATTTTCTTTATTAGAGATAGTGCAGGAGGTTGAGTTAAAGTATACCTGATAACATCACATAATTGACTTATGGAGATGAGGTTATGTTTGAGTCCTCTGACATATGTCACTTTCTTGAAGGTGACAGGTCCAACTTTCACTTCTCCATAGCCTTCGGACTGGCCACAATTTGAATCACCAAAGATTACCTTTGGTCCCAGCTTGAACTTGTAGTTGATTAAATTGTCCTTGTTGTCAGTCATGTGTTTGGAGCATCCACTGTCCAGGTACCAGGTTTGATTAATCATTGGACATCCCTTTTCCTACAGTAAAAACAGTTAGTTGTTCTTGACCCAAGTTACCTTGGGTCCTTTATATTGTTGATATGAAAAACTAGATATCACAGAGAATTCTGGTTGAGATTTGTATCCTAAAGGATGATATCTTCTGGTTGGGATTATCCAGTCAGCTAATGGATTAAATGGTTTTTTAGGTTTAATAGAATTGCTATTATAGTTATAATTTTTGTTAAGACTTTCTGAGTTCGTCGAAATGTTGTGAGTTCGTCGACCAGAGTTCGACGAATTGGGATGAGATCGTCGATCTCTGCCCAGAGAATGAACATGTTCATTTTTTGTGCCCCACGTTCATCGATCTCTGCTCGACGAACCATAAAAAGTTCGTCGATCTCAGTTAGACGAATAATTATAGCTTAAGTTTGCGTTTAGAGTTCGTCGACTAGAGTTCGACGAATTGACCACATTTTGTCGATCTGAGTTCGACAAAATCTGCTGAACTTTGTTTTTACCAATGGTTTTCTGATTTTTGTTATTTTGACCTTTTGATTTGGGAATTTCTTCTATGGTTTGTTTATGGTGTATTGTTTCTTTCCCCTTAGTTGAAACAAATTTGATGTGGGTTGTCATAATATTCTTCTTGAGAATGGGGGGCAAACTTGATCAAGCACCCAAGCCCAACTTGCCATTTAGTATGGCATTGACAGTACTTGTAATGTCCATCAGCTTGAGTCTTCTCCCATTGAGAGATTCCTCAAGTTGTTTAGCCTCGCATAACTCAGTCTATAACAAGATAATCTGTTCATTAGCTAAATTTAATTTATCCTTTAACCTATTGTTTTCAGAAATAAAATTTTCTTGGTTTCCTAGTTTTTCCCTAAGTGTCTTAATTTCTTTTTCTGAATTTACTAGATCTATGCACATGATTTTAAATTTAGATTTGAATGAATCAGAGTTATAATCAAAAGAAGAAAATACCTGGTCAGCTTCAGATTCTGAAGCTTCTTCATTGTCAGATGCATCTTCATCTGATTGGCTCCTGGAGGCATTAATGGCAATGAGGTATACTTCTTTGGCCCTTGCCTCCTCTTCTTCTTCACTAGAGCTGGAAGATGAGGATTCATCTTCTGTTTCACTCCAGCTTTCAGCTACAAAGCCTTTCTCATTCTTCTTGTGTCTGCTGGAGGAAGGCCCGCTGTTTTGCTGTCTTCTTGTATCCTTCTCTCTTCTCTTCTCCTTCTTCTGAGTTTCTGGACACTCTGAGAGGAAGTGTCCAGGTTTCCTGCAGCCAAAGCACACCACTTCTTTACTGGGGACTTGTCATACCTTGGCTTGTCATCCTGTCTGGATGACTTTCTTCTGAAGTCTTTCCTTGTCATCTTGTAGAATCTCTTGGTAAAGAGAGACATCAGTTCTTCATTCATTGTTGGAGTCTGTCTCCTCAGTAGCTTTGAACGCAATGTTGTGCTCCTTCCTTGTTGGTGGAGGTGTTCTTTGCTCAGCTGCTTCTCTAGATTTGATAAGCTGCTCATAATACATAAGCTTTCCTAAAAGAGATTCAGTGGAAATATCATTCAGGCTCCTGGCCTCCTCGATGGGCCAGATCCTTGAATCCCATGATCTTGGGAAGCACATAAGGATTTTATCATTCACCTCTGTGAGGGTGAAGTCCTTGTCCAAGGTTCTCAGCTCATTGATGATTGAGCTCAACCTATTGTACATGTCTGCTACTGATTCAGCTTCCTCCTTGAAATTCTCATATTAGGATATGAGATTGGATCTCCTATCCTTTCTTTCATCAATAGATCCAGCCACCATTTGATTGAGAGAATCCCAGATGGCTTCGGCTGATGTGCATTTAGCCACTTTTTAAAAAATGTCATCTGACATTGTTTGAGCCAGAATATTCATGGCCTTGGCATCAGTAATTTTTGCCTTCTTCTGGGCCTCAGTCCACTCAGGTGGTGGAACTTCATTGTTGTTGGATGTTGCTGTAGAGGTGGAGGCATATGGTGAGGAGGACATGTAACGCCCCTATTTTTTCGGTATTATTTACTCCTCTTGTTGACGTCATTTTGACGTAAGGGCGTTACTTTAGCGTGGAGTTGGTGGTGCGTCGCCGATAGTGTGTTTTCGTGTCTTATCGATTCAGTCGGCTGAATTCATGAATATTTGGTGGAAACGAAAAATTTCACATTGGAAAACTTAATTGATTGATTTTTTTTGTCTTGCTTGTCCAGTTTCGTCGAACCAACCTTATTGAGTGTTATTTTATTTCTTTTTATTCTTTCTGGTGCTGTCAGGGTTCGACGATCGTCGAGCGGAACTCGAGGATCGCTCTTTTATTTCTGGTGCTGTATGGGTTCGACGATCGTCGAGCGGAGCTCGACGATCGCTCTTCCTTTCTGATCGCTGTCTGAGTTCGACGATGGTCGAGCGGAGCTCGACGATCGCTTTTCCTTTCTGGGCGCTGCTTGGAGTTCGATGATCGTCGAGCGGAGCTCGACGATTGTTAGTTTCTCTGGGCATTGTTTGGAGGTCGAAGATCGTCGAGCGGAGTTCGATGATTATCGTGCTGAGCTCGACGAAGCATCGAGCGGAGCTCGTTGTAGGTCTACCGGTTCTGGGTGTTGAGTTCGTCGGCTAGGCCCTGCTTTCTGCGTTCGACGATTTTCGAACAGAATTCATCGAATTGAGCTTTTCCTTTTTGTTCGTCGATCGTCGAGCGGAGACGTCTGGTGTCGACACATTTGTGTCGACACCGCTGGCTATCGTGTGTCGACACAGCCGTGTTGACACTGCCGACTGGTGTCGATACTGTTGTGTCGACACCGCTGGGCTGTCGAGTGTCGACACAACTGTGTCGACACTGCTGCCTGCTGTCGACCCAGTTGTGTTGACACCGCTGGCTGTCGGGTGTCGACACAGCCGTGTCGACACTGCTGACTGGTGTCGACACAATTGTGTCGACACCGCTGGGCTGTCGGGTGTCGACACGGCTGTGTCGACACTGCCGACTGTTGTCGACACAGTTGTGTTGACACCGCTGGGCTATCGGGTGTCGACACAGCTGTGTCGACACAGTTGTGTCGACACCGCTGGGCTGTCGGGTGTCGACACAGCCGTGTCGACACTGCCATTAGGTGTCTACACAGTTGTGTCGACACCGCTGGGCCGGTTTTGTTGAACCCGGTCTTTTCTGCGGAGTATTTATACTTTCTTCTTCTTCTTAGTCTTTAAGCCGACCTAGATTTCTCTTGCCTTCCGTACCAGAGCGGCGTGTGGGGAGAAGATTGCCCGTCCGTGCTTCTTCCGGTGACCACCGACAGAGCTCCGGTGCTCGGAATTTCCAACCGATCGTAGATCTGGAAAGCTCTCATCGAGAGCTACGCCCTTGTGGTAATTTCTTCCCCCTTTCTCGAGATTTTGTTGTTAGGGTTTTCGGCCCTAACCGCTATTTCGGACATTTTCGTCCAGATTTCAGCTCCTATCGCGACGTATGGAGATTTGGAGAGTTTTTTCCGGTAAATCGAGGCAAGTGGTGTTCTTGGTCTCCCTCTTGTTCTTGATTATAAATTTTTGCCCTTTTTCTACACTTGTTGAGTTTATTATATTTTGACTGTTGAGATACTTCTCCAGAAATCCTAACTTGCCCCCCCCCCCTCTATTTCTGGAATTACGACTTGATGTCCCTAACGCCTTAGCCCAAAAGTCTAGTCCATTGAATTGGTAAACAAATTGGTTGTCGTGCTGTTTTAACCATCGAGTCATCTTGTTCGTTTTTCTTATTAAACTTTACTTGCTGTTCTTTGAAATGCTCTTATGCAGTTCACTTGGTTGGTTATCCCTTGAGTTTATGATGAATAAAAAACAAATGAACCCTGCTTGTACAATTATGTAACTAAAGAAACACTGATGGACTATGCGCATTGGGGTCCTCCCTCCGCATAGTGCCTTATACTCAGATGAACTGTGCGCGTTGGGGTCTTCCCTCGGCATAATGTTTAATACTCAGATGAACTGTGCGCGTTGGGATCCTCCCTCGGCATAGTGCTTAATGCTAAGATAGACTGTGCTCGTTGGGGTTTCTCCCTCGACATAGTAATTATTAATGAAAGATTGAACTTATGTTGCTGGTGTTTGTTTTGTCTTGTTAATGTGTTTAGCCTTTCTTGCTCGGCTAGTTTTAGTGTTGCTTACTTTTACTCTACTGACCATTTTGTTGCAGTCGCTTTTCATTCTCCTTCACTTTGAGGTTTGTGTAGTCTGCTTTTACTCTTGCACTACTTGTGACTTTCTTCTGATGTGTTCTTCTTTTGAATGCCCCAGGATCAGAGCTGTAGCAGGTTTAGCTGACAGTGTTGGGTTTTTGGTGCTGCTGGTGTCTGCGGCCGTTTGATTCCACCTCTGAGCTTGAGGTAGTTGTCTTTGTTTAGACTTATCAGATTTTACTATGGGTTTGTGTCAGTTGTTGACGCCCATAGACTTTGACTTTCTTGTGATGGACTACTTGCTGCTGTTACTGATGTTACTCTTTATCTGATTATTCTTGCTCTCGGGAAGGATTTATGTTATGATGCATTTAGTTATTTTAAAGTATACAAATCTGCATTCCAAAATATTGGCATGGAATGACTTCAACTACTAAATCTACTACTTTTAAGCGTCCAAAAGATTTCTATATATATATAGTAAATGTAGAAGTCACATCATTATTTTATGATACTGGACCCTCACTCCCATGTAGGATAACACATGAGCGAACTCAATATTTTCTGCCGCGTAAAAGATGTATATTTTCTCACCTATGGACAGTAGTCCACCCGACCGAGGGACACAGTCATTAACTCTATTAATTTTTATGGTTGTTCTTCAACTAAAAGCTATAAATATTTTACTCGAAGTAAATGTGAGGACGGGTTGCCTGAGCGTCTGCAGTTGTCCCCTGCATGGCGTGGCATCACGGCGCGTAGTTTCTCTACTCTGATGTATTTTTGAATACGGAGAAAATGCGGGTCATGATAGTTGGTATCAGAGGGACGTTTTGCAAGAGGGTTGGTTTGTTTGACAAGCCAGTCGAACAACTTTCCCTTAAGCAAAACCCTAATCGTATCATTACATTGCATACATACACCAATATGTCATCAGTAGAATTTGATGGAAGCACGAACACTACACTCATAGCATGATAAGAAGTATACGGGGCATATTATATAGTATGGGATGCATAATATGTGTTTGTATATAGATCCACCATAGGTGGCAACATGTGACGGTTATGTAGTATGGGATGCATAACCATCATCACATAGATGCCCATTAGTACGTTTTCTTTTCTTCGTTACATACAATATTATGTAGTATGAGATGCATAACATTGTATGTGTACGGCGCTCATAGCATGCACTAAGGCTTTATTTTAGTATGCATAGCACTGCATACATAACATGTCATTACATAAGCACACGTGCCAAGTTAAAGATCTGCATGATGACATGTTTACACCCTAGATTTGAGCTTAAATGTATACATTCATGCATTCATATCATAGGCACAAGTTAGAAGCATAACATCATTTTATGATTTCCTAGAGAAAGGTAACAGCAAGAGCAAGTATCGGTTCTTTTCCGATCTGATCTGAGTTTGTCCGTTCCTGATCTGATCTGTGTCAGGGTATTCAAGTTTTCTAGCTTCAGTGTCTTAAGCTAGGTCCCTTATAAGTCTATTGTTCGTATCGGTTAAATATGAACCCGAAACAGTGTGTTTAGGGAATATTTTCCCAGTTTGTGATGTCTTAGGCAAAGTCTGACTAGATATCCGTTTGTTCTGTAGAATGCAGCCTAAGCGCGTTGCGACGAGGTCGACTCCCCAGTCAGAGGGTGAGTATTCTGGTGCCCAGATCGAAGCGGTGATCGAAGCGCTGAGGCAAAGTAATGAGACCCTGACAAAGCAGATGGTGGACATGCAGTCCCAGATGCAATCGTTGTTGGCTATCGTCGCCGGGCAGCAGACCAGAGTGCAGGGCCCTGCTGTGGACCAAGCTGTTCCAACTCCCCCTGCTGCTCTAGTTCCCCCAGTCGTGCTGCCGCCTGAGATGAATTTCATTTCTCACTTCCAGCGATTAGGACCTCCTTCGTATGACGGTAGGGCAGACTTCATGGCATTGGATGACTGGATTATTATCATGGAAGAAATGTTTTCCTACTCTGGCATTTCTTCCGACCAAAAGGTGATGATTGTGTCATATTAGCTGAAGGGTCTTGCGAAGAGTTGGTGGATCAGAGAACAAGAGAACCTTTCTGATGGGTGCTCGTGGGAATCATTCAAGAGTATGTTACTGAAGAGGTTCCTAGCATCGGTCGAGTGAGACCGCCTAATGAATAACTTCTTACACCTAAAGCAGAGGCAACTCACTGTTGGTGAGTACGAGGTCGAGTTTGGCAAGCTCAGTCGTTTCGCCCCAGATCTGATAGAATCTGAGGAAAGCAAAGTGAAGTGCTTTCTGGGTGGTCTGAGGTATGACATCCAGCAGTTGGTTAGCGCATACAAGTCTGAGACCTTTGCAAAAGTACTCGAAGCTGCCTTAAAGGTTGAGGCGATAGAAAATGCGAAGAATCGGGGATCACTTGCAAAGAAGGACAAGAGGAAATCTAACGATGGAGGAAGTGCAAGGGCATCTGGCCCTGCAGTGAAGAAGGATGGAAGAGAGGTGCGTAGCTTCTGTAGTAAGCCGGGGCACCCTTTCGATAAGTTCTTTAAGAGATTGGATGCACAGAAGCTATCTCAGGTGCATGCGATCCAGGAAGACGCCAAGGGGGGTCCTGTCTGTTCATTTTGTCAGAGGAGTGGGCATGATGTGGCCCGCTATCGCAAGAAGGCTGGAGCCTGTTATCTCTGTGGCCAAAAAGGGCACATGAGGGCTAATTGCTCGTAGAGCAAGCTTGCGCAGCATGCAGTTCCGTTGCAGACTTTACCGCCGCCCCCGCCTCTCATGGACAAGGGAAAAGGAAAGTTGAATGTGATGACCAAGGAGGAAGCCCAATCTTCGACTCAAGTGATCGCAGGTTGGTCTCTGACTCGGCTAGTAATTTCTTTTAGTAGATTTATGGTTTCCACATATTAGTTGTGTGCGCTATGTGTTTAGGTGAATTTAAGGTGAAGAATAAGTGGGCGTGCATTTTGTTCGATTTGGGCGCTACTCACTCTTTTGTGGTAAGGAGTTTTATAGACCGATATCACTGGGCTCTCGACCAGTGAGACACCTCCATGAATGTCAAACTTCCTTCATAAGAGTTGGTGAGGTCAAGCCAGGGTATCCAAAAATGCCCCATCTCCATAGGCGGATTTCTAGCATTTGCGGATCTGAAGGTGCTAGATCTGTTAGACTTTGACGTGATTTTGGGCATGGACTGGTTGTCCAGCTATGATTCCTTCATTCACTACAAGCACAAGTGCTTGGATTTCAAAGGTAGCAATGTCCAACCCATGAGTGTGTATGGTTTGCCGCTTCAGGAATCTCCGATCATTTCTGCGGTATGTTCTCACAAATTTCTAGAGTCTGGCTGTAATTCTTTTCTTGTCTCTGTTTTTGTTCTGGGAGCTGCACCGGTTGAGCCTCGTGTAGAGGACGTTTCTGTGGTGTGTGAGTTTCCGGATGTTTTTCCAGTTAGCCTTCCAAGACTTCCTCTTGAGAGAGAGGTGGAGTTTGTTATAGACCACGAGTCAGGCACTCGCCCTATTGCAAAGCCACCGTATCGGATGGTGCCGCGTGTGCTAGAGGAGCTGCGTACTCAGTTGGATGAGTTATTGCAGTGCGGTTTTATTAGACTCAGTTCTTCCCTGGGGTGCACCAGTGCTCTTCGTGAAGAAAAAGAATGGAACGATGAGGCTATGCATTGATTATCGAGAGCTAAACAAGGTAACAATTAAGAACAGATATTCGTTGCCTAGGATCGATGATTTGTTCGATCAGTTTCGGGGTAGCTCCGTGTTCTCGAAGATTGACCTCCGTTCAGGTTACCATCAGTTGAGAATCCGGGAGTCAGACATTCCGCGAACCGCTTTTCGTTCTCGTTATGGTCACTTTGAATTTCTGGAAATGTCATTTGGATTAACGAATGCACCGTGAGCTTTTATGAACATAATGAACAGGGTGTTCAAAGATTTTCTGGATAAGTTCGTGGTGGTATTCATTGACGATGTCCTAGTATATTCAAGAAATGCAGATGAGCACGCCTTGCACTTGTGCTTGGTCTTGTCTACTCTGAGGGAGCACAAGCTGTATGCGAAGCTTAGCAAGTGTGAGTTCTGGATATCTCAGGTGTCATTCCTAGGACACATTGTAAGTAACGATGGTATCTCAGTGGATCCTGCAAAGATAGCTGCGGTACTGGATTGGAAGAGACCTACATCGCCTAAGGAGATAAGGAGCTTCTTAGGGTTGGCAGGTTACTACAGAAGATTTGTGGTAGGATTCTCTATTCTCTCTACGCCGTTGACCAGGCTTACGCAAAAGAGCGCAACTTTTGTTTGGAGTGATGCCTATGAGGAAGCTTTTCAAGAGCTCAAGAGGCGTTTGTGTTCTGCTCTCGTATTGTCATTGTCAGTGGAAGGAGTGGAGTATGTTGTTTATGTGGACGCCTCGCGAGTTGGACTCGGTTGCGTGTTGATGCAGGACAACAAAGTGATTGCGTATGGATCAAGACAATTGAAGGTGCATGAAAAGAATTACCCTACGCACAACCTGGAATTTGCTGCCATCATTTATGCCTTGAAGTTGTGGAGACATCTTCTGTATGGAGTGTCGTGCAAAATTTATTCGGAACACAAAAGTTTGAAATATGTCTTCACTCAGAAGGAACTGAATTTGCGCCAGCGTCGATGGTTAGAGTATGTTGCGGACTACAAAGTCAATATCCTTTATCATCCCGGCAAGGCTAATTTTGTCGCAGATGCGTTGAGCCGGAAGCCCGCACACATCTTTAACCTCTCGGTGTAATCCCTTGTTGAAGAGTTCTTGCTCTTGTACATAACCGTAGGGAATAGCACTTCGCCGAGTAGCCTAGAGGTGGTTGAGCCTTCGTGGATTACTCTCACTAGGATACATCAGAAGGATGATCCTGACTTGCAGCACCTCCGCAGTAGAACTGAGAAAAGGGAATTACCTGACTTTACAATTGACGACGAAGGTACCCTAAAGTACCGTGGCAGATACTGTATTCCCGCTGTTGGGGACATCCGATCAAAAATATGCAGTGAAGCGCATGGTTCCAGCGTTGCATATCATCCAGGCTCCACGAAAATGTACAGAGATTTGAAGCAGATTGTTTGGTGGTCAGGCATGAAGAATGACATTGCAAGATTTGTATGGGAATGTTATACTTGTCAGCGTGTCAAGGCTGATCACAGAAGGTCGAGTGGTAAGTTAACTCCCTTATATATACCGAGTTGAAAATGAGAGAGTTTATCCATGGATTTCATAACCGTTTGCCTAGATCTCCCTGAGGGCATGATGCAATGTCGGTTATCGTGGACAGACTAACCAAGTGTGCACACTTTGTGCCTTTCAAGATTAGTTATTCTATGGAAACGATAGCTGAGCTTTATCTGGACGAAGTTATCATACTTCATGGTGTACCTACGAGTATTGTGTCAAACCGAGACTCCCGATTCATGTCTCGTTTCTGGAAAAGCTTACAAGGAGCTCTAGGTACTTACCTTAGGCTTTATACTGCCTATCATCGTCAGACAAATGGTCAGACGGAGGGAGTTAACCAGATCTTGGATGATATGATTAGATGCTATATTCTGGACCATGGTGGGGCTTGGGATAAACGCCTCGGATTGATGGAGTTTGCGTACAATAATAGTTGTCAGGAATGTTTGCAGATGGCGCCCTTTGAAGCTTTATATGGAAGGCGTTGTCGAACTCCCCTGTTTTGGGCAGAAGTTGGCGAGAAGCCGTTGCTCGGACCGAAAGTGCTGGAGGATATGAGTACTTCAGTAATACATATTCGTGAAAAGCTGAGGTTAGCTCAAGAGAGATACGAGAAGTATGCAAACCAGCGCAGAGTCGATCTGGAGTTTGCGGTTAGGGACATGGTGTTTCTGAAGGTCTCTCCAATGCCGGGTGTTAAAAGATTTGGAAGAAACCATAAACTAGATCCCAGGTATGTGGGGCCTTTTCAGATTCTGGAGCGCATTGGAGTTTCTACATATAGACTAGAGTTGCCTGATTTTTTCCCTGCTATTCACGACGTGTTTCACGTGAGCCAGTTGCGAAAGTGTGTCCGTAGTGATCGGCATGTCCTTGAATCAGTACCCCAGTTACTGCCTAATCTCTCGTATGTTGAAGAACCTGTCCGTATTCTGGAGACGCAAGACCGTATGCTAAGAAAGAAAACAATTCCAATGGTTAAGGTTCTCTGGCAAAATCAGGACGCAAGAGGTGCAACTTGGGAATTAGAATCCGCGATGAGAGAATCCCATCCTCAACTATTCTCCTAGTCTCCCTGGTTAGTATTCTAGTTTATAGAATTCTTCTGTCTTGTCTCATTCTCTATCCTCTTATTTCGTTCGTGTTCCATGTTTCGGGACAAAACTTCCTTTTGGAGGGGTGACTGTAACGCCCCTTTTTTTCGGCATTATTTACTCCTCTTGTTGACGTCATATTTACGTAAGGGCGTTAAATTACCGTGCAGTTGGTAGCGCGTCGCCGATAGTGCGTTTTTGCATGTTTTCGATTCATTTGACTGAATTCATGAATATTTGGCGGAAACGGAAAATTTCACATTGGAAAACTTAGTTGATTGATTTTTTTTGCCTTGCTCGTCAGTTTCGTCGAACCAACCTTATTGAGTGTTATTTTATTTCTTTTTATTCTTTCTGGTGCTGTCAGGGTTCGACGATCGTCGAGCAGAGCTCGACGATTGCTCTTGTCTTTCTGGTGCTGTCTGGGTTCGACGATCGTCGAGCGGAGCTCGACGATCGCTCTTTCCTTTCTGGTCGCTGTCTGGGTTCGATGATCGTCGAGCGGAGCTCGACGATCGCTTTTCCTTTCTAGGCACTGCTTGGAGTTCGACGATCGTCGAGCGGAGCTCGACGATTTTTAGTTTCTCTGGGAGCTGTTTGGAGGTCGACAATCGTGGAGCTCGACGATTGTCGTGCTGAGCTCGACGAAGCGTCGAGCGGAGCTCGTTGTAGGTTTATCGGTTCTGGGTGTTGAGTTCGTCGGCCAGGCTCTGCTTTCTGCATTCGACGATTTTCGAATAGAATTCGTCGAATGGAGCTTTTCCTTTTTGTTCGTCGATCGTCGAGCGGAGCTATCTGGTGTCGACACAGTTGTGTCGACACTGCTGGCTTTCGGGTGTCGACACAGCCGTGTCGACACTACCGACTGGTGTCAACACAGTTGTGTCGACACTGTTGGGTTGTCGGGTGTCGACACAGTTGTGTCGACACAGTTTTGTGGACACCGCTGGGCTGTCGGATGTCGACACAGTTGTGTCGACACTGTCGACTGGTGCCAACACAGTTGTGTCGACACCGCTGGGCTGTTGGGTGTCGACACAGCCATGTCGACACTGCCGTCGGGTGTCGACATAGTTGTGTCGACACCGCTGGGCAGGTTTTGTTGAACCCGGTCTTTTCTGTGGAGTATTTATACTTTCTTCTTCTTCTTAGTCTTTAAGCCGACCTAGATTTCTCCTGCCTTCCGTACCTGAGCGGCGTGTGGGGAGAAGATTGACCGTCCGTTCTTCTTCCGGTGACCACCGACGGAGCTCGGGTGCTCGGAATTTCCAAACGATCGTAGATCTGGAAAGCTCTCGTCGAGAGCTGCACCCTCGTGGTAATTTCTTCCCCATTTCTTGAGATTTTCTTGTTAGGGTTTTCGGCCCTAACCGCTATTTCAGACATTTTCGTCCAGATTTCGGCTCCTATCGCGACGTGTGGAGATTTGGAGAGTTTTTCCGGTAAATCGAGGCAAGTGGTGTTCTTGCTCTCCCTCTTGTTCTTGATTCTAATTTTTGCACTTTTTCTACACTTGTTGAGTTTATTATATTTCGACTGTTGAGATACTTGTCCAGAAATCCTAACTTGTCCCCCCCCCCCCCCCCGCTATTTCTGGAATTGCGACTTGATGTCCCAAAAGCCTTAGCCCCAAAAGTCTAGTCCATTGAATTGGTAAACAAATTGGTTGTCGTGTTGTTTTAACCATCGAGTCATCTTGTTCGTTTTTCTTATTAAACTTTACTTGATGTTCTTTGAAATGGTCTTATGCAGTTCACTTGGTTGGTTATCCCTTGAGTTTATGATGAATAAAAAACAAATGAACCTTGCTTGTACAATTATGTAACTAAAGAAACACTGATGGACTGTGCGCGTTGGGGTACTCGCTCGGCATAGTGCCTTATACGCAGATGAACTGTACGCGTTGGAGTCCTCCCTCGGCATGGTGTTTAATACTCAGATGAACTGTGCGTGTTGGGGTCCTCCCTCGGCATAGTGCTTAATGCTCAGATAGACTGTGCGCGTTGGGGTTTCTTCCTCGGCATAGTAATTATTAATGAAAGATTGAACTTCTGTTGCTGGTGTTTGTTCTGTCTTGTTAATGTGTTTATCCTTTCTTGCTCGGCTAGTTTTACTGTTGCTTACTTTTACTCTGCTGACCATTTTGTTGCAGTCGCTTTTCATTCTCCTTCACTTTGAGGTTTGTGTAGTCTGCTTTTACTCTTACACTACTTGTAACTTGCTTCTGAGGTGTTCTTCTTTTGAATGCCCCAGGATCAGAGCTGTAGCAGGTTTAGCTGACAGTGTTGGGTTTCTGGTGTTGCTAGTGTCTGCGGCCGTTTGATTCCACTTCTGAGCTTGAGGTAGTTGTCTTTGTTTAGACTTGTCAGATTTTGCTGTGGGTTCGTGTCAGTTGTTGACGCCCATAGACTTTGACTCTCCTGTGATGGACTACTTGCTGCTGTTACTGATGTTACTCTTTATCTGATTGTTCTTGCTCTCTGGAAAGGATTTATGTTAGGATGCATTTAGTTATTTTAAAGTATACAAATCTGCATTCTGAAATATTGGCATTGCATGACTTCAACTACTAAATCTACTACTTTTAAGCGTCCAAAAAAATTATATATATATAGTAAATGTAGAAGTCACATCATCATTTTATGACACTGGACCCTCACTCCCACGTAGGATAACACATAAGCGAACTCAGTATTTTCCGCCGCATAAAAGATGTATATTTTCTCACCTATGGACAGTAGTCGACCCGACCGAGGGACACGGTCATTAACTCTATTTATTTTTATGTTTTGTCTTCAACTAAAAGCTATAAATATTTTACTCGAAGTAAATATGAGGATGGGTTGCCTGAGCGTCTGCAGTTGTCGCCTGCATGGAGTGGCATTACGGCGCGTAGTTTATCTACTCTGATGTATTTTTGAATATGGAGAAAATACGGGTCGTGACAGGACCTGTCACAATGGAATTGAAAATATTCTCATCAATAGAGTTCATATATAACTTTATTCTTGCCTTCCAGATGGCAAACCTATTTAGGTTGCAAACTGGAGGTTTGCTGCTTGCATAGTCTTTGTTCTGTGTCATGATGTGTGTGAATATCTAATAGAAATGAAAAGATAGATCTAACTCAGGATCTTTGGTTCAAGGGTTAGCTTGAACAAACAAGGGAATCCAGGCTCTGATACCAATTGAAAGTGAGGGGTTAGATCAGTAATACTCTAGAGGCGAGGGCGGGGGGGGGGGGGGGGGGGGGTAAATAGAGTATCTTTACAAAACTTTACAACTTTTAGTTGTGAATAGAAATTTCAGCAGAGTATAAACTAGACTATCACAGATGCTGCAAAAAATAAACAAATTAAACACTAACACAACTATCCTAACTAGCACAACCACAGCAAGAAATAAAAGAAAAGAGCAACCAGACAACACAAGAAATTTATAGTGGTTCCCCAACCTGGGTACATCCACTCTTCTACCAGCCTAGTAGGAATCCACTCAAATTTTTGATCAGGTGTCTGACACCAATGAGCTTTTAATCAGGTGCTCAAAAACCAAACCTCAAGTCTTTTGGTCAGGTGACTTGCAACCAGGAATAACTTTTGAAGGGAGTTAAGAACCCTTTATACAGTGGGGGGAAGAGATTGATTATGTCTTCTCTTTCTCAAACCAACTGAGAAGACATTTGTGGATTTGATGTTAGCAAAGGCTCCCCCTGAGATATTGAATGGTTCAGGAAAGATGGAGCTTTGCTTCAGGGTGATAGGCCTTCAAACTGTTGCTTTAACCAGATGAACTCCAGGTACTCCTTGACAGATAGAAGATTTGTTCTCCTTTGAAGAGTCCTGGCATAAGACCAAAGAAGACTCATGATTTGGATTGGTTCTTCTTCTTCTTCCGCTTAATGTTCTTTCTCTGGTTAGAGCTTCTTTTTGTTTATCAGCTCTCTATTTCTTTTTGTCTCAGAGTGCTGTCAAGAGAGAGAGAGAGAGTAACAGAAGATTGTTGATCCTTGATTAACAAACTGACTGTCTGTTTGTACAAGAAAGAGACGGAAAATCCCCTTTTTGTATTTTCCATATTATCTTCCTTTTGAAATTTAAAATTCTTCTGCATTCATTGCTGACGGCCTGGAGAATATTTTGCATTGAATGATTTCCCTAACTGTCCCATTGAAAAAAGACAACCAATAATCCTGATGAAGACCGTAATCAATGCATGCTTCTAACGGTAATATTCAGAGAATATTTTAGCATTGATTACTCAGGAATTCTTGTCATAGAATAAGGACAGATGGATGAAAATAACTAAGTCTGGTTCTTCACAGAATTCATCAATCTGGGTCCAAAGTTCGCCGAGCTGTGAAGTCAAGTTCGTCGAACAGATAATTGTTGTTCGTCGAGCTGAGATCCAAGATCGTCGACCGCAGAACAAACAACTGCTTTCTCCAGAACCTTGCCAAATCTGTGCATGAAGTTCGTCGGGCTGATAATCTAAGTTCGTCGACTGGAGTTCAGTAAATTGATTCTAGACTTAGAATATTCTAGATGTCTCTGGAATGAAGTGGTGAAGTGGTGATGCCAGAAATCGTCGACCTGATAACTAGATTCGTCGACATGAGAACTTCTAACTGCTCGATAAGACTTGTCAGGAATTTGGTATAAGTTCATCGAGTTGAGACGGTGAATTCGTTGACTGGAGTATGATCCTGGACTTATAATATTTACTTGTTTCTGGAATAAGATATTGATGTAGAATATACATAGATCGTCGACCTGAATACCAAGTTCGTCGAGTGGAGTTCAGAGAAATTCTAGACTTGAAATGTTGAAGTAGTGTCCATAAATCGTCGACCTGAGTCCCAAGTTCGTCGAGCTCAGCTCAGAGAATTGTTCTCTGTGATCATCGAGCTGAGCACGGCTTTCGTCGACCTGAGTTCGACGAACGTCGAACTCATTTTCTGAGTCTTTGATATTTCTCTATGTCTTGCGTCTTTATGCAGTCTGCTGATGGCTGGTCCATGTAGTGTTAACTCTAAGGACTTGGCCTATACTCTAAGATACAACCATGACCCTGGCATTACATGTTGGGTCAGATGATCCTAACTTAGTGAACCTAGCCCAAATAAAACTGGGGATCCAACACAATAGCAACTAGGCGAGCATTCAAATGGATCCCTTCGAGGCCCTTTATGTTAGAAGATATCGCACGTCATTGTATTGGTTGGAAATGGGTGAGTCAAATTTGTACAAGCGGCAAGAGGTGGAAGATGCAACGTCATTGGTATGAACGATTCGAGAAAGATTGTTAATCAATCAGGACCGACAAGCTGAGTACTATAATGCCAAGCATCAGAACGTGGTGTTTAATGTTGGCGACTGGGTGTATGTGAAGATTAAGACGTTCAAGGGTTTCTCGCGGGTACGATGCTTGAAGAAGCTAAGCCCGAGGTACCTTGACCGTTTGATGTTCTGGAGCGGATTGTTGAAGCAGCTTACCAATTCAAGCTATTAATGGAGCTAAGTGGTCTACACTATGTATTCCACATATCGGTGCCTCGGAAGGTGGTGCAAGAGCCTTCGAAATTGATTGTTGTCGATCAAGTGCCGGTCGATAATGGGTTGACGACGAAGGTCAAGCTCGTTCGCATTGAGGACTCGGAAGTCAAGCGATTGGTAACAAGGATATCAGGATTGTCAAGGTGTAACGTCCTGATTCGCACTAGGCCCCTCGTGCGTGTTTTTGAGTCAGGAGAGCTGACTTGGGTTCAGGGAAGTACTGGAAGCTGGGATGCACCTGTAAATGGGAGGAGAAATCAGTCCATAATAGGACACAGATAGAGACACAGGCGTGTCCCTACACGTGTGTGAGAGTCCAGCTCTCGAGTCGATGACTCGAGTTGTCCCAGAAAAGGACATGGGTAGTGACACGGGCGTGTCACTACCCATATGAAGTAGATATGTGTACAGAAACGAGCGTGTACTTACCCGTGTGTGTCGAGCAGAGCTCAACAAAGTTTGCCCCGAGGAGGACATGGGTAGAGAGACGAGCGTGTCCCTACCCGTGTGCGACAAGTGAAACTCGACGAATCATTTCTAGAGCAGGACACGTCCAGAGAACACGGCTGTATCATGTGTACACGGGTAGGGACACGGGCGTGTCACTACCCTTGTTTGTGTATTGAACCGACATTGGAACCGTCAACGACGCTTCGCCGAGCAAGACATGGGTAAGGACACGGGCGTATCCCTACCCGTGTCACTTTTCACATATAAGGGGATGTGAAAACCCTAGCCATTTTCACTCCTCATTCCAACCCTTTTTCCTGAGAGAACTGCTGTAGAGAGGGAGATGGTGCTGGAGCATGTCTAAGAGGAGAAGAACCGCCGCCGCCGAGGAGGAGAAGATGCCGCTAAGAAGAGTCACAAGATCCTTGGCCGAAAATGAGGTGAGCTTCCTCCCATATCCCTTGGTGCTAGATCTGTAGATATATCTAGGTGAGATGTCAACTCAAAAGAGTCTATACTTGAGAGATGATGATTTCTCTAGGAAGAGGCCGTTCTAGGGCTTGTGCTCTAAGGATAGTGGTGTCTTCAACCTCTCCAACCCTCTATGTGAAGATGTGGGTTGGTTTCATGAGGGGTAATGCCCTCATGAGGGTGAATAAGGGAGGAGGAATTTCTAATGAGATTTGGGGAAGATCGGCTTGAGGAGGAAGATGAACCGATGTCGTTCATTCCGCCTTAAGATGCATGCTGAATCTGTGTTCTGCATGTAGCGATATTCTTGGCCATTTTCAGGTGTGATATGGCCATAACTGGGCTTTTGACTAAACACAAAAGTTGAAGTTCTTCAAAATCCCTTTCCAATGAGTGGTTTCACGACTTCAGACGAAGTATGTAGCCATGGTAAAGTCTAAACGAAATTGACGTCCGACAAACCCTGCATGCAGAAATTGTGTTTTGTACGCAGCGGGCTTTAAAGCTGATTTCAAGTGTGATACTTTTGAATCTAGGTTGCGGTCTGAACGTGAAAGTTGTAACCCATGGAAAGACCTTTCCATCAAGGGGTTACACGCCTTCACCGGATTCCTGTATCTTCAGGAATCTCCAGTCAAAATTGTTATCCTGATAGTGTTCTGTAATTAAAATTCTGGGTTTTGTATAATATTGGATTTGGACTCGGTAGAGACAATGTAGCAAATTAACTTGAGGTTGGGTGAACTCTTTCATGTTAACCATCATAGTTTTATGAATGATGAAGTTTGATGATTGGATCCCACGTAAATGATTTGTGAAGTGAAACGATTTGGTAGAAATTGGTAACCAATAGAAATGCGCATCATGTTAATAACGTGTTGAAATCATTTGGAAATGAAATGTAGGATATTAATCTATGGACATGTGAATAATAGTTTAGCAGAATGAATTTAGTAGTCCAATGCTTAGAGTGTTGTGTCCCTACGAGTAGCATCGTGAAAGGATGTAGGAGCGGATGTTTGACTGCACTGGTTGGATAGCGTGGAGAAGAGTCATAGACGGATCGTTGCGCTTGGTCCTCAGTGTTCATTTCCCGGGGCTCCTTCCGTGCGGAGTGGACGGTTGGGCTTGGTACTCATGCTTTCTCCGAGGCTCCTTCCGTGCCACGGTGATGTGGAATTGCATGCTGTGTGAGTCGACACACGGTGTCGTAATCCTGGGTTAAGGATAGTGTGGCAGCTCTACGGGCTCGCCAGTCATCACACCGACGGGAGTTGACAGTTAGACCTTGGACGGTTGGGCTTGGTCCTCGTTGTTCATCTCCCGGGGCTCCTTCCTTGCCAAGTGAATGGTTGGGCTTGGTCCGCGTGCTTTCTTCCGAGGTTCCTTCCGGGTCACACAAGGCTAGTTTGGGCTTGGTTCTCGGTACACATCTACCTGAGACTCCCGCTGGTCCATAGTACGTGTGGGGGGCTCCATTGTTGTGTTCTTAGCGTTGAGGCATACAGAGGCCTAAGTAGAGCAGTGTGGATGCCTGCTTAGTAGTAGAGAAGCCCGCTCTACTGTCGCCACCTGGCCACGACGGTTGATGCCTGAGAGGTTAGCTACCTGCTCGAAAAGTGGGAACTACTAGTATGTGTCGACATAGCGGTTGCATGTACATGAACATGTGTGAGTCATTGCATTGCACACATACCATTACATACATTGCATAAGTAAGATCCTCATCGTATAAGTTTGTATGGGTACTCCTATACAATGAGTTACTTTATGTCAAACCGATCCTTAACTTATAAGCTTGTATGGGCATCCTTATAAGTTAAGTTACTTTCATGTTATAGATACTTATACTTGATGGATGATTATAGCTCTTGTAGATTTGCTAGATTAAAATGTTTTTAATCATATTGTACCTATTCCACCTGCTTGTACCTGCTTAAATCACTATTTATATATTGCACCCCTGTTCTCTTCTTCGCCCAGTGCTGAGGAGTCGTCGGGGGAGCGGATGTGAAAGCCACTTAGTCTTTTTGACTAACAGTTGCTACGTCTTCCTTTTTAGGAGGTCACCCCGCAGGTAGAGGAGCCGCAGATTATGCAGTAGGACACCCGGGACAGGATGATAGGGCCTGAAGGGACGTTACCGTCGCTACCGACATTCACTGATGTGAGTGTGGAACGACTTTGATGTAGCCCTTTGGGTGTATATTAGTTGTACTCTGATATTTTGTAGAAGCTTGTTGTAGCTTCTTTATTTGATGTACTTGGACTATAATGCTTTGTGTGGATATGACTTCTATATTATGTAAGACCCCTCCCCCTTACCAAGGAGGTTCCCGGTCTTTTGCCCAGAACCATCGTCTTATGGTGGCAATAACAGACGGGTTAGTCGACATCACAACATGCCGATTTTGCCGGCTAATATGATCATATAACCTGTAGGCCAATATGAGAAATAGAAGTAATACATATCATATTACAACACAGCTAGTCCACAGTCACAGTACAAATCATATATATATGAATGAAAGAGTAAACAGTCCAATATGAGAATAATAAAGAAAGAGTAATAAGGGCTTATGCCCAGTACATCATATGAATAACTTTCCTCACAAAACATCAAAATAGCGGAAGCTAATCAACTAATCTCGTCCCACCAGAGGTAGCACTGTAGTAGTTGTAGTAGGTGGTATCAACTCCTCACGCCCTGTCACCTCGTCCTGCCGGTCGTGCTGGTGCTCCATCACCTCGAGCTCCTAAAAATAGTTTGGTCACCGACCATTAGTCAAAAAGACTAAGTGGTTTCCTCTGCACCTCGCCCCGCAACTCTTAGGCACCGTGCGGGAGGACGAAGAGGAGGACAATCAAGTGGTAACAAAAGGAAGCAGGTGACAAAAGTAAAAGCAGTTCTATGTATATCGTACAAAAGTAAAAGCATGTACAGTACAAGTAAAGAACTAAAAGTAAGAGCAGAAAAGTAAAGCTATGCTACGACTACACTACCATCACAAAACGTACCTTCACTAATAAAAATGCCCATACAAATTTATAAGTTAAGGTTTCCAGGAAATTTAACTTATCATATAAAAGAGCCCATACTAATTTATATGATAAGGATCTATGAAGCGTATGACCTAATATGAATGAATGTTTATGATACAATTTATGCAACAGGCAAGTGCTACTCACACACAATGACTCTGTGATCACAGACCTTTAGTTCCCACTTTTGAGAGCTAGCTTCACTCTTGGGTACCATCGTTGTGGCTAACAGCAGTAGCGGAGTGGACATCTCCACTTCTAGGCGGGTATGCACACTACCAAACCTAGACCACCTCTCATACGCCTCTGTACACGTCCTAGGTGCACTATAGAGTATGCGTACGTATTTTTCTGACTACCTGTCAGACTTGCTGGGTCGGGTGTGCGTTATCGGGGATCGTCCTCTAGACCGCAGTGTAAAACAACCCACTGGCCTCTCAAACCCTCACACCCACCTGAGTCACTTTATTGCCATCGGTGTGACGATCGGCCCAGTACCGCATGACCCGCCACTAAATTTATGCACATGCAAGTATTTCATCTCGCGCTTTCATCTCGCAGGACCAACCTGTCCTGATTCCCTCGAACCCTTCACGGGTGAGCCTGCAACATATATCCGTCCAACCCATCACGGGTGAGAACGCACAATAGTGCCTTTATTCAGAATCCCTCAAACCCTTCACGGGCGAGAATGAACCACAATGACTTAACTATTAGACTACTCTTGTCTACGGGTTATTATACTTAGTGACTTAAGGTTAATACCCGGACTGCCTAGGGTATACCCGGTGAAGGGCTCTCGGGGGCAGTAAGAACTACGATGGGATTACTCCCAAAGCTCCCTTTCTCAAGGTTATTCACTTTAGTTGATGACTACCCATAATTCACCCCCAGCTCTCGTTATCACTCTTGAGTGATCCTAATGACTTAAGATGTTCTCAAAAGGGCGACAGTGTTCCGCCGGCATCCACTCCAGTTGCTATCCAAGGCCTTGCACTTTTACTCTTGTCACTAAGACAACACTACCCACGAAGGTTATTCTCCAATTGTAATCTCTAGCTATTCCGTCGATCTATCCCCCGGTGGTCCTTATAGTATGACCTACTTTCACTATGCGCAACCCATGACCTAATACCACCCGAAATAGAACTTCCAATTCCTTTGGCCACCTGCCCCTAACTATTTATCCTATGATGGTATGGACTAATGAAGTGAGCATATTGATTTGCATAATTTTCTTAAGTCATTGAAGCCTCTAATTAAATCATTTAATTAATCCCCTAGAACATTTAATACATGAAGTGTTACAAATTATAATACACTGACCTAAGGAATTTTTCCTGAGTTGCATCTTGGTAAAATATTGTTGTCTACCAAAATTCATAATTTTCCTTTGAATATTTCTATTTATTCCTTAATTAATACAAAACTCACATAATAATCATTTCCAAATGAAGTATAAGGAATACATTACTAAAAATTCTAGGAACCTTACAAAGCATATATATCATTAATTTAAGGCTAATGGCAGAGTTTCATCAACCTTTATAATGTAATGGCCTACCAATTTCAATTCCCAATAATTTTCCAAAATGTCATTATGCTAATTTAAAAATTATTAGGACATCCAAAAATTTTGAGATAAATATACAAGGCTAACCATACAATTATACATCACTAAAAAGTTTTCCAAAATTTACTGATATATATTTCCATCAATTCATAAATAAATGCAATAAGGGTAAAATTGTAATTTCGAAGTATTTTGCTCCAAAATTCTCAAACAGTAGGATAAAAATTTTCATGAGTCAAATATGACCTCCCTTTTGTTTTGACAGATTTTGGGGGTTTTGTTTTTTATCAAAAGCCTATTTTCCAATTTATTTATCAAAAGGCCAAAATTTTTAAAAATTCAAATAATGGGATTTTTGCTCCCAAAAATCTCATCCCATTATTACTATGAGGGGTGAACTTTAATCTAATGAGCCTCTGGCATCAATTCCATGATTTTTGAATGTTCAAATAGGCTGAATATGCAATATTCAATAAATTTCTATTTGCACCCTAAAGCTATATATAGTCAACACATGCAAGTGGGTTAACCCAACATGCAGTGGTCCAAATGTGCTGAAAATTGTACCATGCACATATAATATCCCCAAGGACCTGCCACCAAAGTTTGGGGCCATTTGGGTCATATTACTCCAATTATTTCATTTATTTAATTATGTGTATTATGACAAATACTATAGAACAATTGCTCCCAAAAAATTCCCATTTTTGGGCAGGGGATAGATATGCCCTAATTGAACACATGCCCAAAATCTTGGGTCATTTGGATATTTGGTTTGGCTTGGGCAATTATTTTGGTTTATGCCCTAGCCTAGGACCAGTTCTAGTAGAACAGACCTACAGCCAAATCTAATATACCAAATTTGTGTTTAAGGTGCCATATTAAAGATAAGAGAATAAGCTACAAATTTCATTTAGGGTTCATGTTCTGGAAATGCTTCTAAGAGGCCTAAATTTGGCTTGGAAAATGACTGAAATTGTGTGACAGATATATATATATATACTATAGTTTTTATTTAATTTAATTTAATCGGCTGACGAATCTTAAAGCTATATGGACGGGATCGGGTCGTCTTCTTCCTCCAGCCGACGGCTGGGATCAATTCTTCCTAGGCAACTTTTTCTGGTTATTTCCGGCCACCTGAGGCTGTGCCACCGCCGGCGATTGTCTCCTCCACCTTCACTAAAGTGGTGGCTAGCATTTCCCGGCAGTGAGGCTGCCAGAATTGGCTTCTCCGGCAATCCCTAGCATCATTTTAAACTCGAAAAATTCAGCATTTACTCACATGTCATCGAACTCAATTGAGCCCGATATCTCCCCTAATTGATCTAGGAAGCTAGTACTGGTAGAGGTGAAGTGAAACGAACCTGATTCAGTCCTTAGAGGCGCGTGCGGTGGCAATTTGTCATGGCTGAGCTGCTCCGGCGATATCCTGCTTAAAACCTTGATTCTCTACCATTTTCCTCGATCCAGTAGTCGATTTCCACTCCTCTCCTCTCTCTGAAGCTGATGGTGGGTGTGATTTGGGCTGGGGATGGCTGTATGTGTAGTTAACTCCAAGGTGAGCTTGGGCTCAACCTTGGAGGCTTCACCCATGGTGCCAAGTGCCCACCAGGCTGCCAAATTCTTCTGAAATCTTCTGAGGAGGCCAGCCTGCATATTTTTGGGGTAGAAGGAGCCAAGGCCAAGTGTCCTCCTCTTAATTCCACTTTCTCTCTCCTCCTTTTGGGTGAATTCTCCAAAATGCCCCCATGCATGCACTCTCTCTCCAAATACAGATGGGTAGGGCTGGTCTTTGACACCTTGGGCTGATAATGGGCCATGTTTGGTGGGCTTGACCGAAGGGGAATGGGCTTAGCCCTTATTTTCTTCTTTAGGCCACATGTTTGACCAAGTTGACTTTTTGGGTTGACTTGGTCAAGCATGATGAGTGGGCTGACCCCACTTGAAGGTAATGACCCCAATGGCACTGCCCAACTTGGGTTGGGTCAAGGTGATGCTCTACTTGGGCTAAGTGGGCATATAGGTATAAGTTTGACCAACTTTGGGCTAAGGTTGACTTTGGTCAACTTGGGTCAAAGGGTTGACCTAGTGACATGCCCTAGGGTCCACTTAGATTATTTTAGGGTTAAGGGCAATGTGGTGGGGTTATGATGTGACTAGGGTTCCTATTTAGACTAGTTTGACCTAGTTTGACTTTAGCCCCTTAGTGGCCCCACATGGCTACATCCCACTCCCTCGGGTGAAACCTAGCTAAATTCCCTGTCACCCACCCCATGCCTAACACAATCTAAGTTAAGGGGTCTAGAAGTAATATAGGATGTTACAAATCCTATAAACAAAAAAAAATAATTTCGTCACCGAAATATAAGTTCGGGTCTACGGGGTTCTACTTGCAAGAGTTATAAGAAATTTAATTGCATAAACTAATGTATACCTGAAGTAAACAACTCTGGTTGTTGCTCCATCATCAGATCCCTCGGCTCGCAAGTGTGCTCCTCTCATCCATGGTTGGACCACAACACCTTCACGGGAGGGACCTTCTTCTTCCGCAACACTCAGACATTTCTATCATCAATCCGGATCGGCTCCAATCTAACGGATCTGTCTGGCGCTATCGGACCGGCTGTAGTAGTAACATGCTGCTCCGGCCATAGGAGAGCTCTTCACAAGGAAGAGACATGGAAGACGTAGTGTATGGTACTCAACTCTGGTGGCAGCTGCAGTCGGTAAGCTAAGGGGCCGATCCGCTCCAGGATCATGTATGGCCCCAAGTATCGAGGACTGAGCTTATTGTGTCTCTGTACCCGAGAGACACCGTGTACCAGACGTATCTTTAAGAAACTCTATCTCCAACCTGGAATTACACCTTCAGGTGCAGAGCATCATAATACTTCGCCTGCCTACTTTGGGCCTCTAGCAGCCGATCCCTGATCAAACGAACCTGAGACTTCGTATCCTTCACATAATCAGAACTAAGAGTCCTCGTGTCCACATCCTGAACCCAAGACAGAGGCATCTGACACTTCCTTATGTACAAATCCTCGTAAGGCGCCATCCCGATGCTTGCTTGGTGACTGTTATTATAAGAGAACTCAATCGATGGTAGCAGCCTCTCCCAAGGCTTCCCTGTATCCAATATGCATATACGAAGCAGATCCTCCATGGTCTGGATGGTCCGCTTGGTCTGGCCGGCGGCCTGCAGATGGAATACGGTGCTAAAAGTGATCCGAGAAACCAAGCAAGTATGCACAGCCCTCCATTCCCTTAATGTGTACCGACCATCACGGTCCGAGACGATCATTTTGGGGATGCCATGGTACCTGACGAACTGCTCCACGAACAATCTCACCAGAACAGTAACTGGAGCATCCTTCCTTACTGGAATAAACCGCTCTACCTTGGTCAGCCTGTCGACTATGACCCATAAGGAATCGTGCCCAGAGTGGGAGCGAGGCAGTCCGTGCACAAAATGCATAGCAATGTCCTCGAACTTCCACTCTAGAACGGACAGTGGCTGTAATAAACCTCCCGAGCTCTTGCATTCCTCCTTCACACGCTGGCGCATCTCGCAATGTGTCATAAAGTGGGTGATCTCCATCTTCATCCCAGGCCAGTATATAGTCTTCCGTAAATCTGCCCACACTTTGGTGATGCCAGGATGCACTGAATATCCGGAGCAGTGTGCCTCTCTAAGTATATCATCCAGGATACCGTCCCCTACTGGTATATAAACGCATCAACGGAATCAAAGGAGATCATCCTGCATCATGTAATCCTCAACCTTTCCCCTTTCTAGGGCATTGAAAATCGGCTCCAATGAAGCATCCAGCCTCTGATGCGTCACAATGCGCTACCAAAGATCATTCTCCCCGATCAAGGAGTTCAGATATTCCCGGTAGACTGCTGGCTCGTCCTATGAAACCATGGTGATATGCATATCATCCATCATCTACATCAATCCCATATACATTACCAGGGGCTCCGATACAGTAGTGTCGGCTCTCCTGCTCAACGCATCTGCCACAGTGTTCGCTTTCCCTGGGTGATAGTGCAATTTGTAATCATAATCGCAAAGAAATTCCAGCCATCTCCTCTGCCGAAGGTTCGGCTCTTTCTACGTGTCGACGTATTTGAGGTTCTTGTGATCCGAGTAGATATCACAATGAACACCATACAAGTAGTGTCTCCATATCTTTAGTGCGAATACGACCGCCCCGAGCTCCAAGTCATGAACCGGATAGTTATGCTCATGCTTCTTCAATTGTCTTGAAGCATAAGCAATAACATGTCCGTGCTGCATCAGTACAACACCCATCCACTGATAAGAGGCATCCGTGTAGATCTGAAATCCCTCATTCCCAGATGGGAGTGCAAGGATAGGGGATGAGGTGAGTCGGTCCTTCAACTCCTGAAAGGCTGTCTCACACTGCTCTGTCCAAGCAAACTCTACATCCTTCCTCGTCAAGGACATAAGGGGGAGTGCTATCCTCGAGAACCCCTCCACAAACTTACAATAACAACTTGTTAATCCCAAGAAGCTGTGAATGTCTGACGCTGTCTTTGGTTGTGGCCAATCTCGCACTGCCTATATCTTGGTTGGATCCACCGCCAATCCAGCTTCACTGATCGTATGCCTCAAGAACGCCACCTCCTGTAGCTAGAACTGGCTCTTAGAAAACTTCACATAAATCTGGGACTCCCTCAGCCTCTGCAAAACCTGTGCCAAATGCTCTGTGTGCTCCTCCTGAGTCCGGGAATAGATCAGAATATCATCGATGAATACAATGACGAAGCGGTCCAAGCAGGGCTCGAATACACGGTTCACTAGACTCACGAATGCGGAAGGGGCATTCGTGATCCCAAAAGGCATCACTGTGAACTCGTATAACCCGTATCGTAAGCTGAAAGCCGTCTTCGGGATGTCTTCCTCTTGGATGCGCAGCTGATAGTAACTGGATCTCAAATCCAGCTTAGAGAACCAGAAGGCCCCCTGAAGCTGATCAAATAGATCGTCTATCCGAGGCAGTGGATAGGTATTCCGGACGGTCAACTGGTTCAGCTCCATGTAATCTATGCACAGCCGCAATGATCTGTCTTTCTTCTTCACAAAAAGAACTGGTGCTCCCCACGGCGACGAGCTCTGCCGCACAAATCCTGATTCCACAAGCTCCTAAAGCTGATTCTTAAATTCTGCCAACTCTTTGGGAGCCATCCTGTAAGGTGCCCGTGATACTGGCCTCGCCCCCGGCACCAAAATAATCCTGAAATCCAAGTCCTCTATTGATGATAGTGTCTCAAGAATGGTACATCAGATTCTAGGGTCGTCTTCGCTGCTAATTCGTAGGGTCGACATTTTTATCACGGAAAAAAGGCAATCTGAAATTTATCGTATTTACCCTGTTCAGTTCTCGAGAATACCTGGGGTTCTCGAGAAATCCCTTGTTGTTCTCGAGATTCATCTTCTTGTTCTCTTATTCCTCGAGATGCTCCCGAGAAATGTACCTTTGATCTCCAGTTATTGATGCCTTATGTTCTCGAGAAGCTTTATAGTACTCGAGAACTCCATCTTCAGTACTCGAGAAATCCTTCCCTTGTTCTCGAGAAGAATTTTCTGTACTCCAGAACGACCCTTTTGATCTCGAGAAGATCTTCCTTGTACTCGAGAACAGACCCCCCCTCTTGTTCTCGAGAAGAATTTTCTATACTCGAGAACAGCCCTTTTGTTCTCGATAAGTCTTTTCCTTTTGCTCGAGAACAGATCCCCCTTGTTCTTGAGAACAACTCTTCTGTTCTCGAGAAGGTCTTTTTGCACTCAAAAATAGCCTTTCTGTTCTCGAGAAGACTTTCCCTATACTCAAGAAGTATTCATGTTTTTCTCGAGTACTCTGGCCTTCTTCTTGGGATGACCGGTTAGGTCAAACCCGGTTCTTTTCTTGAGTGCAGTTATTCAGATAATACCCTAGGTTTATAAATACCTACTTCTTATTTCCACCTTCACTTTGGACCGACTTACTGTTCCTCTTCCCGAACTAGAGCGGCGTGAGCAAGAGAGATAGTTTTTTCGTCATTCATCCATTGTCCGCCAATAGTGCTCTGGTGCTCAAAATATTCAACCGATCATAGATCCGGAAGGCTCTCAGTGAGAGCTTCGTCTTCGTTGTAATATCTTCCCCTTTTATTGAGATTTTCTCGCTAGAGTTTTCGTCTCTAACTCCGATTTTTGGCTGTTTTTGTTAGATTTCGGCTTCCCTTGTCTTCTCTAGCAACGATCTATGTCAAGGAGTGATCTTGGATGTCTTTCTCCGGTAAAATCAAAGCAAGTGGTGGTTCCTCTTTTTCACTTCCCCCTTTAACCAATTTTTTGCAGGAATTTCTTACTGCATGTGTTCATGATTTATTGAGTTAATGCACTGATGTATCATGTCGATATATTCTCTTGACTAATTCCAATTATAATCATCATATTCTTGAATTTTGCTGTCTAGCTTGGGTAAAGGTTATACGTTTTGATGATGTGATTAAATTCCACCTTTATTACTGATCCGTAATTTTCGTGTAGGGTGTGTTACAATCTGTTTAGGATTGTAAACTCTTCCTAATGGTTGATCAACCATTTCATAATAGAATTGTCTAGTAGAATCTGATGTGTCGTTGTCTACTAGGGATTTCTATCATGGTTTTTCTTCGTGGTGATGCCATGGGGCAAGACAAGCCGCCAGTTCCCGATTCGGTTGTGTTGTGCCTCTGAGCTCTAAACCCGGATCGTTGCGGGGTTTTCCTTCCGGGTTTTCCTTATTGCGGGTGTTATTAGTGGGTGAATTTACCGCCGCTGAAAGATATGGTACCTAAACACCTAGAGGGGGGGGGGGTGAATAGGTGACCTAAACCTTTTTAACTTTTGTTTGGCAGCACAACAGTTTTTCACAGATTATTACAGTTAACAGCAATTACAGAAATCACACAGTAAAGCCACAACACAGCACAGCACAGCAGACACACTAATTTTATAGTGGTTCCCCAATCTTTGGGTACATCCACTTTCCCCCTTCGCCTATCTAGCAGTGTACTAGATTCGGCCAAACTTCTCCACTAGCTCAGAACCCAACAAGGTTCCTACCTCAGGCCCAAAGCCTTACACTCAGCCAAAAGGCCTACACTCAGCCACCCAGGCCTACACTCAGCCAATTAAAGGCCTACACTCAGAGTTCTTCAACTCCTACACTCAGGCACCAAGCCCTACCCTCAGCCTTTATAAAATAGGCTTACAATCACTCAGATCCAATGGATCTTACAAGTTTAAAATAGAAATTACAAATGCTAACTCTACAACTCAGAAAGGATGAGAGGAGTTGAGAGTTTCTTGAAGAGTTCTTGGAAGAACTCAGCTTGATCCAAACTGACTTAGCTTTCTTCAAAGCTTCTTGAGTAGAACTGAATTAGTCTGAATCTTCTGCAGTTGATCCTTGATCTCTGCTTCTTGAAATCCAGATGACTCTGAATTGTTCTTCTCAGCCTTAGTTCCAAAGACTGAATCCTTGGTTGGAGCTCTCTCTCTCCAACTACTTAGATCTGCAGTTGGACTGCCTGATCTTCTTGTGTTGATCCTCTATGTATCACTTCTTGTTTTAATCTGATCAACCCCTTCAGTTATTCTCACAACATGTAATGATAATGAACAACCTTCTATATCTCTTGTATCTGTAAACTATGGGTGCCTATTTATAGGCTTCCTTCATGATAACCGGCTGATCCGGTTTATAACAGACTTTTGACTTCACTGACAGTTGCTGTAGACCGGCTGGATTGGCAGCTGTCATGTCAACCAGTCACTTCTTGAAATTTTCTAACTGTCAGTTAGTGTCGAGACTTTCTGTTCTTAAGTGTCGACACTTATAGACCAAGTGTCGACACATGTTGTGTAAGTGTCGACACAAGTCTACAAGGTGTCGACACAATTCCTTGTATGTCTCGACACAGTTTCTTCTGCATGTGTCGACACTGAAATTGAGTGTCGACACAAGTACTTGTACTTCATTCTTTATCTGTATTCTTCTAAGTGTCGACACATCTCCTTTGTGTCGACACATGTTCATGTGTAGAAACTGTCAAGTGTCGACACTGCTTCTTGGTGTCGACACAAGTCTTCATTCTTGATTCTTCAGCTGAGTGTCGACACATTCCCTTAGTGTCGACACTTATACTTAGAATATTTTTTACAATTTCCTGTTCTTTGCTAAGTGTCGACACAGCTCCTTGTGTCGACACTTTCTTCAAGTGTTGAGTCTTCTGGTTATGTGTCGACACATTGTGCTGAGTGTCGACACATTCTTTAAGTGTTGACTTCTTTGAGTGTGTGTCGACATATTGTGCTGAGTGTCGACACAAACTTCAAGTGTTGACTTCTTTGAGTGTGTGTCGACACATTGTGCTGAGTGTCGACACATTCTTCATGTGTTGACTCTGCTGAATGAGTGTCGACACATTGTGTTGAGTGTCGACACTTGTACTTAGTCTCTGCAGAATTATGCTGAGTGTCGACACAACTCCAAGTGTCGACACTTTCTGGTGTTGACTTAGCTCTTCAAGGTGTCGACACTTCTGCTAAGTGTCGACACAGCTTTTCTGCATCCTTCTATACTGAGTGTCGACACAGCGCCAAGTGTCGACACTTTCTGACTGGTGTCGACACTTCTTCCCAGGTGTCGACACAATGACTCCAAGTGTCGACACTGCATGTCTGGGTGTCGACACAAGCTTTCTCAAGTGTCGACACTTTGCCTCTGGGTGTCGACACATGGACTTAGAAATTTTCAGCTTCAGTCCAGTGTATATCTAACCTGCACAAGTAACTCAAACAAACATCAAATACATTCTGATGTATATCATTGAGTTAGGTGAGGCTTCTTCAAATCAGGTACATTTAACCAATGTACCCAACAATCTCCCCCTATTTGGAGAAGTCATAACCCTTAGTCAATGATATACACCACTCATAATTAAAAATTACAAAATGATGTAAAACATATAAATGACAACAGGGTAAACTTGAACATGTAGTAAAGCACACATGTATACTTATTAAACATTGCAGAACAATTAAGAAACACACATATTTCAGAACATTCATACTATATTTATCATATACTGTTCCAATAATGTTTCTTATACATTTTCAATGAAGTATTACAATGTTTATCATTTAACAAATTACAATAAGCATCAAGTTAATTCCTAATCTAGTGCTGATCAGGTTCTTTGGTAACAATCCCTTTTCCAGCTTTAACTTGAGCTTTCACAGCAGCAGCAGCAGCAGGCTCAGCTTCAGCAGTCTTCTTCCCTTTTAGATCTTTCTTCTTCTGTTCTTCAGCCTTGATCTTTTGCCTTTCAAAATAATGATAAGGCTTAGGAAAGTACTTGCTAGGCTCCACAGCTGTGGGAGGTAGCTTTCCTAACTTGGCCTTCCTTCTATGTTGGACAATGGCTTCTTGCCTACTTTCATGCTTTCTCCATTCAGCCTCTGAGAACCACTTGTTCCTCTCATGGGCATTATCCTTGGCTGCTTTCCAGGCTGTAAGAATTATGTTTCTAGAAGTAGGGCTCCATTGTTCAAAATCTGGCTTTTGCTCAGCAATTTCCCTAAACTTCTTCTTTGACAGCCTAGTTTCTTCTTCTTTGTCCAAAGCCTCTTGCATTGCAGCTGTGATAGGTTGAACAACCTTTTCCAAAATAACATTTGGCTTGCCAGCAAGTGGACTATACATAGTGCTTACATCAGCATGAATCATTTCAAAGTCTGGAGGTGGATAGATTACATTAGCCACTGCTTGTTGCTCACCTCCAAGATATGCTCCTTGAATGCCAGATTCAGCCACTTCATTGTCATCACACAGGGGAGGATATCCAAGTGTAGCCCTGATTGAATTTGAAATCCATTTTAGCATGCTCAGAACTGGCCTTGACTAACACTCTCTCCCCCTTTATGACTTCTTGAGCCATATGATCCCTTACATCATCTTTCTGAAATCTGATTTGGCTATCCAAATATCTTATGCCCTCTTTAAAGAAAGGTCTAAGCTTTGTAAGCTGTTCTGATATGACCTTCTGGGAATCTTGTATGGCATTCTTTACAGCAGCAATCTCTGCTTGAAATAACTTATCAAAATCAGCTTTGGCAGCAGCAGAGGAAGTTGAAGGTTCATCTGACTTATTCTTGATTTCAGTGACTATTGCATTGTGAGATGCAGTCAAGTTATCATTCATCCTCAACTGATTCTCCAGCACATAGCCTTGTTTGACTGCTATATCATCCACTTTCTCTTTAATAGTTTCTTGATGTTTAGCCAGATATACCACAGCATTAGCACCCTTGGTAAAATTATCAGTCATCTCCTTTTTATTAAGGTTCATTTCAAACCTTATTGACTTCATTTCCTGTCCCAGATCAGATTGGAGAGCTTTGTGTCCTTCATCAACATAAGTTTCCAAGGCCTTTCTTTGTTCATCCATCTTGATTTGCAAGGCAAGCAATAGAGAACTATAATCAGTGGATGGAGCTTGTTGAACTAATGAATGTTGAGCAACAGTTTGAAGAGCCTTCTTATAGCTCTGGCTCCTTCTCTTGAATACAAAGAACTTCTTTTTCTGAGCTTGCTCAGCTTCATCATCTTCAGATTCAGATGTACTTGCTATATCCACCCTATCCTTAGGGCTGGATGGTTTTTCAGTATGCACATCTTGTGCCTTCTCAGAATCTAGCCTTATAGGCTCTTCCTCAATTTCCATGTTCTCCCCCTCAGCAGCAGCATCCTTTCCTGTATCAGCAGTATTCTTTTCCATATCAAAATCTTCTTGATCTAAGTTCAAAAACAGATCTTCCATGGTATACTCTGCTGGAGTCTGTGCAGGAGATGTACTTGGTTCTTCAACCACTTGATCAGGTACCACAACAGATGTGTCTGGAAGAACAACATCTGGTTCTTGGTGTGCTGGCTGATATTGCTGATGGTCATCAGACAAATCAGAATTTATTATAGAAAAATTGAAAGTTTTAAGGTCAACAAGTACCTCTTGAATGAGGAGGGTGGCTTGTTCACTCTCCAGTGTAGATGGTTCTGCTACACCTGGAAGCTCCCCCTGGATGTCAGCTGCCTCCTGAGGAGCAGGTGTCTTTTCTGCAGCCACATCAACTGGACTTTCAGGAGTGAAGACCACATGTTCTTCACTGCCTGAGCTGCTGGAGGTCTCTTGAGGCACAGCAGCTATCTTCCTCTTCTTCCTGGGAGGAGAGTCTCTCTTAGAAGTTTGTTTCTCAGGGGTGGCCAAGTCCTTTGACACCAGCACCCTTTCCCATCTTGAGAATATCCTTGAGTCCATTCTCCTCATATGATTGATCTTTGTTCCTGCTGGAGAGCTCATTACCTCTGGAATGGATCCAGCCAGGTAGAGACTTATTATCCTGCCCAGATTGGGCTTCTTCAGGCTTTCTTTTACTTTCTCATAAACCACCATTGACCAATCTGTCTTCAGAGTGAAGATGATTCTGGTCATGACTTCAAACATGGAGGCAGACACCCTGTCATGCCCTCCTGGTTTGCTCAGGATTACCTTGCCCACTACTTCAGACAAGAACTTGCCTTGATTGTTCATCCCCTTCCTGTTGAAGACTGATCCCACCTTCATTTTTGGATCCAGGCCACACCAAGTAAGAGCTTCCCTGGTCTTGGAAGCAGTTACCTCCTCTTCTTCTTGAATCTTAGGTAGCTGAAGTACCTTTCTTAAAGACTTGGGGGATAGTTTGACTTTGGTGCCATGCACCCTTGACTTAATCCTGAATCCAGAGTCGTCCACAGTTGCTCCAGTAAGAAATTCAATCACTTCTTTCTTCCATATCTTGGTTGGTTCTGAAACCAAGTATTCTAGTCCTGAATCGCTGACTAGGGTAATTACTGATTTGAATTCTTGATCGCTGTCGTCAAATGCGCCTCGCACGAGCTCATACCCTTCGTTAACATTCTCTTCCAGCTTGGGAGCCATTAGGGTTTTGAGAATTAGTCTTGAGATAAGAGAAATGTCGACACAAGAGTTTAGGTCTCGAAACTTTGAAAGCGTGTCGACAATCAAAGACAGAACCCTATTTATACCTTTCCTGTTTGAAGACGAACAGGCGGGATGAATTTCTAAGGATGTGTCGACACTGTCAATAAGTGTCGACACTGACTTATAATGTCTCGACACTCATGTGTCGACACAAATTTAGTCAACAGATTTTATGTGTCGACACTTGGTTAAGTGTCGACACCACTATACTCGACATGTGTCGAGACTTTACTTAGAAAAATTCTGAGTAAAACTTAAGTGTCGACACTTTATTGAATGTGTCGACACCTACTCGACATGTGTCGACACTAACATTCTGAAGTGTCGACACTAAGCTTCCTAGATGTGTCGACACCATTTTCCTGAAGTGTCGACACTTACTATTCTGTGTCGACATAGACTTGTCTATGTGTCGACACCTTTTTACTTAGCCAATTTTTGTTCTGTATACTTAGTCTAAGTTTATCATACCTAGTTCAATTTTGAACCTATTAAACTTAGCTTCTTCTAAGGGCTTAGTGAACATATCAGCTATCTGATTATCTGTTTTAACATATTCAAGTGCAATATCATTTCTTTCTACATGCTCCCTAAGAAAGTGATATTTAATCTCAATATGTTTAGTTCTACTATGTGATACAGGATTATTAGCTATGGAAATAGCACTAGTAGAATCACAATAAAGTGGAGTTCTACTTACCTGACATCCATAGTCTTCTAGCTGATGTTGAATCCACAGAAGTTGAGCACAGCAACTTCCTGCAGCTACATATTCTGACTCAGCTGTGGAGATGGCCACACTGGTTTGCTTCTTACTACTCCATGAAATGAGTCTTCCACCTAGGAATTGACAGGATCCAGTAGTGCTCTTTCTATCTTCTTTGCATCCTGCAAAGTCTGCATCTGAATAACCTGTTAGATCAAAATCTCCATTCCTAGGGTACTAGAGGCCTAGATAAGGTGTGCCCTTTAGATATCTCAAGATTCTCTTGACTGCAGTCAAGTGAGATTCTTTGGGGCAGGCTTGATACCTGGCACAAACACATGTAGCATACATAATGTCAGGCCTACTTGCAGTCAAGTATAGTAGGGAGCCAACTATCCCTCTATACAAGGTTTCATCTACAGGTTTCCCTGCATCATCCTTGCTTAGAGACATACTTGACCCCATAGGAGTCTTCATGGTACTGGAGGAATCCATACCATACTTCCTTATGAGTTCTAGGGTGAACTTTGACTGACATATGGACAAGCCACTTTCAGTCTGTTTAACTTGGAGACCCAAGAAAAACTTCAGCTCTCCCATACTACTCATTTCAAATTGACTTTGCATAAGCTTTGCAAACTTTTTGCAAAGGCTACTTTCAGTAGACCCAAATATAATGTCATCTACATATATTTGGACAAGTATTACTTTGCCTCTAGATTCCCTAAGGAATAGAGTCTTATCTATTTTCCCCCTTGTGAACTTGTTCTCAATGAGGAAACTAGATAGGGTTTCATACCAAGCTCTAGGAGCTTGCTTTAACCCATACAATGCTTTCCTAAGTCTATAGACATAATGTGGAAGAGTAGGATCAACAAAACCTGAAGGCTGCTCCACATATACTTCTTCTTTTAAATTACCATTAAGGAATGCTGACTTCACATCCATTTGGTATACTTTGAATCCTTGGTAGGTTGCATAGGCCAAGAACATCCTTATGGCTTCCAGTCTGGCTACTGGAGCAAAGGTTTGATCAAAATCAATACCTTCTTCTTGCCTTATATCCTTTTGCAACCAATCTTGCCTTATTCTTAATGATGACTCCTTGTTCATCTAACTTGTTTCTGTAGATCCACTTTGTTCCTATCACATTGTGATCTTTAGGCTTAGGAACTAAGTCCCAAACCTTGCACCTCTTGAACTGGTTTAGCTCTTCCTGCATAGCTTCAGTCCACTGTGGATCTTGTATTGCTTCTTCAAATTTCTTTGGTTCTATTTGAGACAGAAAACTTGAATATATTGCAGCATTCTGATTTCTGCTCCTTGTCTGAACACCTTGTCTTGGATCTCCAATGATCAGCTCCACTGGATGATCTCTTAGATGCCTGTTGGCTGGAGGCATCCTTACTTCTTGGTTGTACTTCTTCAGCATCTTCATCATGCTGAGTTCCTTGAACTTCTTCAGCTCCTGGTACATGTAGTTCTCCCCCTGGACATAAGCCATCTTCTTCTACTTGCTGTCTTGCAGCAGGTACATCTTCTATGGTTAAGCTTGTCCATCTTCTTAGAAAGACCTGTGGGGCTGCACACACTACTAGACAACTCATTGTTAATAAGAAGTGTCTCATCAAAAACTACATGCACAGACTCCTCTACAACTTGTGTAGTCAAGTTGTAGACTCTATAAGACTTACTATTACTGCTGTACCCAACAAACACTCCCTCTTGGGATTTGGCAGCAAACTTAGTTAAGTAAGTCTTCCCATTGTTAAGTATGAAGCATTTACAACCAAAAATCCTGAAATAGGATAGGTTTGGTTTCCTGCCTTTCACTACTTCATAGGGGGTCTTGTTTAACCTTTTAGTTATGGTAGCTCTATTTATCACATGGCATGCAGTGTTAACTGCTTCAGCCCAGAAATATTCTGGTAGTGAAGAATCACTTAATAGAGTCCTACCAGCTTCTATCAAGGTTCTATTTTTCCTTTCAGCAATGCCATTTTGCTGAGGTGTTCTAGGTGAAGAGAATTCTTGAAATATCCCATAGTCTTCACATAGTTTTGTCATGCTTTCAGATTGAAACTCTGTACCATGGTCACTTCTAATTTTGACCACTGTACAGTTCAATTCATTCTGAATTTGCTTAACAAAACTGTGGAAGACACTAGGTGTTTCAGATTTCTGCTTTAAGAAGAACACCCAGGAAAACCTTGAGTAGTCATCAACAACTACAAAGGTGTAGACCTTCCTACCTAAGCTGTGAACTGGCATTGGACCAAATAGATCCATATGCAAGAGGTATAAACACCTCACAGCATCCTTGTTGTCAATGCTTCTAAAGGTGGATTTAGTCTGCTTGCCCTTTTGACAAGCTGAGCAAATGCCATCTTTGACACACTTAACTTGAGGACCATTCCTCACTAACTCTTTACTAAAGAGTTTGCCAATAGTCTTGTAATTTAGATGAGCAAGCCTCTTGTGCCACTTGACACATTGAGAGACTGTCTCATCAGCTACAAGACAAACTGGAGAACTATTGTTCTCAACCATAATGTCTAAACAATAGACATTTCTCTTCCTATAACCTGTCAAAATGATCTCTTGATCACTTGACCTCTTGATATGACAACCATTTTTAACAAATGAGATGTCATACCCTACATCACTTAATTGACTTATACTAATGAGGTTATGTTTCAACCCTTTAACATAAGCCACTTGAGTAATGGTAACTAAGTTGGAGGATATGTTACCAAACCCTTTGATGATTCCTTTTTCTGAACCACCAAAGGTCACCTTTGGACCATTCTTGATTGGAGTGAAATCCTTCAGTAGTCCCCTAGTTCCAGTCATGTGTCTGGAACATCCACTATCCAAGTACCATGTAGGGGTATGGCCACTTGGATTCTCCTGCAAAACAAATTAATGAACCTTAGAACCCAAAGTAAACTTGGGTCCTTGGTGATTGTTAGTTTGCAAATTGACATAGCTACCTGCTGTCTTTCCAACAGGTAACTTGCTACTCAACTTGGCACTGGCATTGTGCCAACAATCCAAAGCAAAGTGGCCAACTTTGCCACAGCACCAACATTCAAATTTGTTGTACCTTTGCTTAGGTACAGACTTGGCTGTCTTAACTACAGCAGTCTTAGTGAATGTTGGGGCTTTGCCCTTGGACTTAGACTGATTCTGAACAGTCCTTGCTGGATTAACAAATCCCACTCCAGTCTTTCCTTTATGATGAACAAAGTCATCAATCAAGGGTAGCACTGATTTAGGTTTTGAAAACCTAGCTACTAGCTCTTTCTCCTTCTGAAGATTACTCTCCAGTTTCTTAATTTGATCATTCTTAAATGCAATGGTACCCATCTGAATCACAGTAATGTGTTTCAGCCTGGCCACTTCAATTCAGTTTTTGATCATAATTCTTCTCATAATCTATTGCAGCTGCCTTGAGATCAGCAATTTCCTTAGCCAAATTTTTGGCTAGGGTCTTGCTTTTCTTATAGGCTTGCAATAGTACTTGATATTCATCTAGGAGTTGATGAATATCTCCCTCAGACTCAGATATATTCTCATCACTTGATGAAGAATACTCTGACTCTGAACTAGAACTGGAATCAGAACTTTGAGTTAAACCTTGTACCTGACTGGGTCCTGGCTGCTCCAGGTTTTTGGTACTTTCAGTCAAAGCCATCAGTCCTTGGCTTTGACAGTCTTCTTGCTCATAGATAGATTTCATGATCTGCATGAACTCTTCTTCTTCTTCAGCAAATAGCCCAATATAGGCTTCAGCATCTTCATCAGTGTCTGAAGAAGACATATCTGAGAGAGTCTTCTCATTCTTTGCAACAAAGGACTTCTCCTTCTTTCCTTTGAAGTGTGTTTTCTTCTTGTCACTGGATTCCTTCCTTCTTTCAGGGACAGTCTGCAATAACATGGCCCTGTCTATTGCAGCAGTAACAAATTATCTTGGATCCAGTTGCCTTACTAGTCTTGGTCCTTTTCTTGTCCTTCTTTGAAGGCTTCTTTTCCTGATACTGAACCTCTTTCCCTTTGGAAGATGAAGGTCTAGACCTCCACTGTTTCTTCTTAAGGAACTTCTGAAAATGTCTGGTGAATGCAGCAAAGTCTTCATCACTTTCACTGCTTGTAGATTTTGTACTTTCTGACTCTTCAGATTCTGATTCAACTACCTCAGGAGGAGGAGTTGATGACTTGGTCCTGCTCTTTCTGGGTACATCTGACTTAAAGGCAACAGTCTTTTCCCTGTATTCAGTCCTTGTTGACTTTTCTTCTTCTTTTCTTACTGACAGTTGCATCTCATAAGATAACAACTTGCCAAAAAGTGTGGGAGGAGGAATTTCTCCCAACTTTGCCATTTCTCTGATGGCACAGATCTTGGTGTCCCAGTCTTTGGTGAGGGACCTTAAGAATTTATCATTCAACTCATAGTTTGTGAACTCTCTTCCATATGACATGAGTTCATTTACAATTCTGTAAAATTTCTTATAGCATTCAGTGATGCTATCTCCTCTTCCTTGCCTAAAACTCTCATATTCTTGATTAAGCAAGGACTTCCTATCTTGCCTTACTTCTTCAGAACCTTCCATGTAGACAATGAGGGTATCCCACATTTCTTTTGCAGTTTTACAGTGAATAAGGTTCTGGAAGGTGGCATCATCAATTGCACTAACTATGATGTTCTGTGCCCTTTTGTCCATAGTTGCTAGGACAATCTCATCCTTGGTCATTTCAGAGAAATCCTTTGGAGTCCTCTGATTTGCATCCAATACTGAAATCTTCATGGGCACATATGGCCCTTCTTTGACTGTGATGTATATTCTAGGGTCAGAGGCTTCCATAAAAAGCCTAACCCTCTCTTTCCAGATCCCAAAGATCTCTTTTCTGCATATAGGTAGTTTCATTGAACCCAACTCCTTATGATTCTCTGAAGAACCCATGTTCTTGATTTTCTTGAAACTGTGTTCAGACTCACTCTTTATCTGCCAAACTGGATCTCCTCAGACAGTTAGTCCTGATTTTGAGGAACCTCCCTCTGATACCACTTGAAAGATATGGTACCTAAACACCTAGAGGGGGGGGGGGGTGAATAGGTGACCTAAACCTTTTTAACTTTTGTTTGGCAGCACAACAGTTTTTCACAGATTATTACAGTTAACAGCAATTACAGAAATCACACAGTAAAGCCACAACACAGCACAGCATAGCAGACACACTAATTTTATAGTGGTTCCCCAATCTTTGGGTACATCCACTTTCCCCCTTCGCCTATCTAGCAGTGTACTAGATTCGGCCAAACTTCTCCACTAGCTCAGAACCCAACAAGGTTCCTACCTCAGGCCCAAAGCCTTACACTCAGCCAAAAGGCCTACACTCAGCCACCCAGGCCTACACTCAGCCAATTAAAGGCCTACACTCAGAGTTCTTCAACTCCTACACTCAGGCACCAAGCCCTACCCTCAGCCTTTATAAAATAGGCTTACAATCACTCAGATCCAATGGATCTTACAAGTTTAAAATAGAAATTACAAATGCTAACTCTACAACTCAGAAAGGATGAGAGGAGTTGAGAGTTTCTTGAAGAGTTCTTGGAAGAACTCAGCTTGATCCAAACTGACTTAGCTTTCTTCAAAGCTTCTTGAGTAGAACTGAATTAGTCTGAATCTTCTGCAGTTGATCCTTGATCTCTGCTTCTTGAAATCCAGATGACTCTGAATTGTTCTTCTCAGCCTTAGTTCCAAAGACTGAATCCTTGGTTGGAGCTCTCTCTCTCCAACTACTTAGATCTGCAGTTGGACTGCCTGATCTTCTTGTGTTGATCCTCTATGTATCACTTCTTGATTTAATCTGATCAACCACTTCATTATTCTCACAACATGTAATGATAATGAACAACCTTCTATATCTCTTGTATCTGTAAACTATGGGTGCCTATTTATAGGCTTCCTTCATGATAACCGGCTGATCCGGTTTATAACAGACTTTTGACTTCACTGACAGTTGCTGTAGACCGGCTGGATTGGCAGCTGTCATGTCAACCAGTCACTTCTTGAAATTTTCTAACTGTCAGTTAGTGTCGAGACTTTCTGTTCTTAAGTGTCGACACTTATAGACCAAGTGTCGACACATGTTGTGTAAGTGTCGACACAAGTCTACAAGGTGTCGACACAATTCCTTGTATGTCTCGACACAGTTTCTTCTGCATGTGTCGACACTGAAATTGAGTGTCGACACAAGTACTTGTACTTCATTCTTTATCTGTATTCTTCTAAGTGTCGACACATCTCCTTTGTGTCGACACATCTTCATGTGTAGAAACTGTCAAGTGTCGACACTGCTTCTTGGTGTCGACACAAGTCTTCATTCTTGATTCTTCAGCTGAGTGTCGACACATTCCCTTAGTGTCGACACTTATACTTAGAATATTTTTTACAATTTCTGTTCTTTGCTAAGTGTCGACACAGCTCCTTGTGTCGACACTTTCTTCAAGTGTTGAGTCTTCTGGTTATGTGTCGACACATTGTGCTGAGTGTCGACACATTCTTTAAGTGTTGACTTCTTTGAGTGTGTGTCGACATATTGTGCTGAGTGTCGACACAAATTCTTCAAGTGTTGACTTCTATGAGTGTGTGTCGACACATTGTGCTGAGTGTCGACACATTCTTCATGTGTTGACTCTGCTGAATGAGTGTCGACACATTGTGTTGAGTGTCGACACTTGTACTTAGTCTCTGCAGAATTATGCTGAGTGTCGACACAACTCCAAGTGTCGACACTTTCTGGTGTTGACTTAGCTCTTCAAGGTGTCGACACTTCTGCTAAGTGTCGACACAACTTTTCTGCATCCTTCTATACTGAGTGTCGACACAGCGCCAAGTGTCGACACTTTCTGACTGGTGTCGACACTTCTTCCCAGGTGTCGACACAATGACTCCAAGTGTCGACACTGCATGTCTGGGTGTCGACACAAGCTTTCTCAAGTGTCGACACTTTGCCTCTGGGTGTCGACACATGGACTTAGAAATTTTCAGCTTCAGTCCAGTGTATATCTAACCTGCACAAGTAACTCAAACAAACATCAAATACATTCTGATGTATATCATTGAGTTAGGTGAGGCTTCTTCAAATCAGGTACATTTAACCAATGTACCCAACAGCCGCAATGTTTCATCTCCATATTAGCACTTTGTGGGGCTCTACCGGGTTTTTGGGCATTTGCGGTGTATGGGGGAGTATCCAGTCTCCCCCGCTTTTAGACGGATAAATTGTCTTTGGGGTTTGCCACCCCACTCATTTTGGATTTGGTGGAGTTGACCACAGGTGGTAGTAGAGGTTTATCCCTCTTCCTGATGAATTAATCCTGACTTTTTCCCCAATGGTTCTGAGCATTTGTGGTGCTGTTATTTTACGTGACACTCCACGCAAGTGTTTCCTTTTTTATTTTTATTTTGTACCTTACTATTGTACCTTAATTAAGAATTTTTTCCTTTGGTCTTGGGTTGGTACCCCTTGACTTTGATTACCTTTGTCTAACTTTCTGCCATCACTTGTACCTTCTTGTTGTGGTGTTTTGTCTTTGGAATGCCTTAGGTTCAGAGTTGTAGCTTAGTTCGGTGCTAGTTTCGGAGTGCTTGAGTGGCAGGGTTGGCCGTGGTTGTTGCCTCGCCATAACGAGGTAGATTGTTGTTTACTTTTCTTTACTAGTTCAAGCATACTTGGATTTATGTTGGTTCATGTCAGTTTGTTACCGCCCACAGGACTGTTGTTTCTTTTTGGATACCTTCTAGCTGCTTAGTTTTTCTGTGGATGTGGATTACTTGCTCTCTGGGACATTTTATGTTAGGATTGCATGGTATGTATTTTAAATTATAAAAACTACTACTATTACCTCATGCATTACACGTTTTCAAAATGTAAAATCACTATATTTAGCGACCGTAAAAAATCTTCTTTTATTGTTATTATAAATTTAAAACTTGCATACCTTGAGGTGTCCCCTAGGAACCTCTAAGCACAGGTAGGAAGTTTAATCTCATAAAAGAAGTATTTTTCGCAGCGTATAACTACTTTCTTTGTGGACTAGATGAGCCACTGAGCCGAGCGATACGGCTAACTACTATACACAAATCGATTTTTAACTCTAAATAACTTAAAGAACCTTTCTTCATGGATAAGTATGAGTTTTGCCCGAGCGTCCACAGTTATCCCCTGCTGACATGGCATCATGACACGCATTTTTCCCTTACTCTGATATACTTAATTGGCGGTGAAAATGTGGATTGTGCAATTACCAATCCCAGTATGGAAGTTCGACTACATTTCTATGGATTTCATGTATCGACTGTCGAGATCTCAGAGCAGAAATAATGCTGTGTGGTTGATCATAGACCGATTAACAAAGGTGTCGCACTTCAGACCAAATAGGAAGGACAAGTCAATGGAAAAATTGGCCAAGCTATACGTGGATAACATCGTACGATTGCACGCCATGCCACATAGCATCGTCAATGACCGAGATGGGAACTTTACTTCTGGTGATTGGAGGCTAATACACTAGCTGTTGGGTACCAAGTTAAAATATAGTATGGTCTTTCATCCTCAAACGGATTATCAGACCGAGAGGGACGAAACAGAACAATGGAGTATATGCTTTGTATATACGCTTTGGATTTCAGGAAGTTGTTGGAAGATCACCAATATATCATTGAGTTTGCCTACAACAATATCTTTCAAGGTAGTATACAGATGACACCCTTTGAAGCTATATACGGTAGGAAGTGTCGTACACCGTTAACTTGGGCGGAAACAGACGAGTCAATGCTCTATAAGCATAAAGAGGTCGAAGATGAAAATTCGACCATACGTACTATACGAGAGCGGCTATTAATAGACCAAGATAGGCAAGCAGACTACTACAATGCCAAGCACACAAACGTGGAGATGAGTGGGTAGGGTCGTTATAAATTGGTCTGCTGAATGCTACATTTGCATTGTTTGCCACCATTACGGTGGATTAACCTTGTGCAACTACTGGAGAGCCAAGCAGGAAATAGCCGGATGAAGCCCTTGCTACTGCTATGCTGGCCCTCTAAGGCCGAGCGAAGAAATCTTACTGTTTTCATGTGTGGCTGGCTTGAGTGCGATGTTTATAATCCACACTCGTGAAATGTAACTGTATTGCCTTAAGACCATAATAGTTGTGTATTGTAAGTGACATTTCTGTTATGTATATAAATATTACGGTTATATATATTGAGGACATTCAAATGATATGAGTTCATGCAACCCTAAATCTTCCGCTAGAATTGTCTGACTTAGGATTCGAGAAGTTTTTGATATTAACCAGTAATCCCGCCGTCTGTTTGTGGAATATGGTGTGGGGCCTCAACCGAACCCTCTATTTTATTTCATGTGATGGACAGAGGTATTACACTTCCTACCCCATCCCTTGGTACTAGATCTTTAGTTATGATATTTGAGAGACGTCGACTCAAAAGAGTTTGACTTGAGATGAAGATCTCCTAGGAAAAGACCATGCTAGGACCTTGTCCTAAGGATTAGTTGTCTTCAACCTCTCCTCTCTTCATTGTGAAGATGGTGGATTTGATTTCGTGATGAAGGATGATCTTTTGAGGGTGAATAAGGGAGGAGGATGTGCTATATGTAGTTTTGAGCAAATGGCTACTAGAAGAAGACGGACCGATGCCGTTCATTTTTCTTTAAGATTCGTGCAGAAATCTATTTTTTGCACATTGCGGACTTCGAGGATATTTTCAAGCAAGATTCAGCCGGATATGGTCTTGGGATGAATATGAAACTTGTATTTCTCGGAAAGACCTTTCCAACGAATGGTCATACGTTTTAATAGGAGCTTTGTTGCTCCAAGAATGACCAGTCGAAGTTGCTACACAGAGACAACTTATGTGCATGCTGATTTCGGGTTAGTGTATAACCGATTTTGGACTAGGTATGAGAAACATAAAAAGATGATGTTGAGGATTGGATAAGCGTAATTATATGTACCTGAGATAATCAAATGGTTTGGAGGAATTTGCATAACAAATAGTTCGGAGGAATTTAAATAACAAATGGTATCAGTTTGCAACGATCCGGAACTAAATAAGTCATTGAACAATTGTGCCACCTCCGCTCTATTGGTCAGTTTGTGGACAAATTTACATAGCGAAAGCAGTGTTGTGTCCATGTGCAATTCACATTAAGTATGTCCAGTTGCTATCCTACGATTAGCCAATCTGACCTTAGGTTTATACCATTATACGTAGATCCCGACGCGCACAAAACCAGTAGTGGACACTCCCACCCCTTCCGTCCCTTTTCAATTTCAACAGTTGGAGATGGGACAGGCCCTCATAGTAATTTTAGATGTGTTTATATCCATCAGGCCCCGGTGCAGCAATAAGCCCCGTGTTCCAACAAGCTGAGTACCTTCTGAGCCCTCTCCACGCCTATTTATCATGGGACGAAGTCGGCTGTTCGTACTGAGGAGTGGCTGAATATTATTCAAGTGCTAATGGCTGGAATCAGATGTCCAGCCAATATGGCTCCGAACTTACCAGTGTCAGTCTTGGAGACACACGCCAAAAGGTGGTGGAAATGCCTCATGAGTTCCACTTTCCAAGGCCAAGTGTACAGAAGATCAATTAGTGCGAATTTTCTGAATATTTCTTGGAGTATTTCATTCCCACTACTGCTCGAGACGTTCTTGAATAAAGATTTCTATAGTTAAAGCAATGATCCAAGTCTGTGATAAAATACCAAAGGGAGTTTCAGCACCTCGCTATATTCTCTGACTCCTACGAGTTGGATGATCCCCTAAGGCAAGCCCTTTTATTTATAGAAGACTCGAGCTTGGCAGAGATAATTGATATTGGAAAAAGGTTGGAGGAGGATCACTTAGGAAGCAGTAAGAGACCAGCCGGAGTGCATGACAGAAGCAGGCCCAAGCTTCAGAAAGAGATATAATAGTAGAGGTGGAAGAGGAATTGAAAGAGGTGGCGGTCGTTTCGACCAGAATTTTAGGATGGAAATTCCGAGCCCGTAGTTAACACTACATTCACCCCCACAGTTCCAACCTCATCAGCAACCATGAGGACCATTTAGGCAAATATGTTATCAGTGTAACCAGTCGGGCCGCATTCGACATTATTTCCCGAAATTAGGTGGATAAGCTCCTGTTTTTCCTCCGGCGGCTCCGTGAGGATGAGGATAAGGTCGTGGTCGAGGACGAGGACCACGAGGAAGGAATCCTGGACCTTCTAGAGAGTATATGTTTGTACTGGACATGACTCAGGAGCAAAATCCTCAAGATGTGATTGCAGGTATGTCATGATTTGATTGATATATTTATGATCATTCGTCATAAGCTTGCATGAGTTGTGCTAGGTATTTAGCATTGTGGTTGTCATAATTTTGTACTTAAGCACCATGACTGTTATTTGGAAGACAACTCACTCCTTATTTGATACCAGTGCAACGTATTCATTTGTCTCGGTGGACTTCATAAAAGATTTAGATGGTTTACAATACTTCACAAGTATCACTCGAAGAATACTCCTCCCAAATGGCTCCGAGATGACGTCTTCCACCAAGTGTGACTCGGAAGTATATAATGGAGGAAAGATTTTTGAAACCCCTGCGACGGTGTTGAGAATGCCAGAATTTGACCTTATTCTGGGCATGAAGTGGTAGGACTGGCACCACGCCAGAATTGATTATGCGGCGAAGAAAATCACTTTAAGGCATGGAGACTCTGAGGTCATCTTCCAAGGTATTAAACGCGCGCCTCGAATGTTGTTATCTTCAATCCAGGCCCTTAAGGACCATATGAAAGGGAAAGAGGTATATATGATATGTTTCGAATTAAAAGAGATGGTGGAAAGTATTAAAGATGTGCTGGTGGTGCGAGATTTTCCCGAGGTATTCCCCAAGAAGCTGTCAGGATTACCCCTGCATAGAGAAGTGGACTTTAAAAATAAACTAGTACTGGGTGTCAAGCCCATCTCTCAAACCTCTTATAGAATGACACCAAAGGAACTCACTGAGTTTATAGTTCAGTTGTAGGAGTTGGTGGAATCGGCATTTGTTCGTCCCAGCTCATCACCGTGGGGAGCCCCTGTTTTGTTTATTAAGAAGAAGGATGGGTCACTACGGTTTGTGATAAACTACTTTGAACTCAACCGTCTGACGATTCAGAACACCTATCAGTTACCCCAGATTGACAAGTTTTTTGATCAGTAGGTGGTAGCGTATTGGTTTTCCAAATTGGATTTTCATTTAAGGTACTATCAATTGAGGACTCAAGAGGAAGATATTTAGAAATCATCGTTCAGCTCAAGATATAGCTTATACGAGTTCACCGTGATGTTGTTCGAACTCATGAAGACCCCTTTCGTGTTCATGAGTTTGATTAACATGGTGTTTGAACCGTATTTGGACGTCTTTGACATCATTTTCATCTATAGCATTCTGGTCTACTGAAAGACGGAAGAGGAGCATGCTGAGCAATTGGCCTTAGTCTTGAGAAAACTAAAATATCATTCCCTTTTTGCTAAGTTCAGCAAGTGCGAATTTTTGCTCCAAGAAATTTGTTTCTTGGGCCGTGTGATTAGTTGCGCTGGATTAGTAGTAGACTCAGCCAAGGTGCGTGCCGTGAAGGAATGGTCGCCTCTAAAGTAAGCGGTCGATGCACGAAGATTTCTTGGAATTTCTTGATATTACCACATGTTTGGGAAGGGATTTTCGAAGACTATCCTTCCTCTCACCTCTCTGACAAAGAAAGGTGTGTCATAGGAGTGGACAACCCAGTACGAGGCTGCATTTCAATAACTAAAGGATCAACTTACCTCCGCATCGATCCTAACTCTTCCTTCATGGAAAGAAGGATTTCAGGTTTACACTGATGCATCCTATCGAAGGATAGGAGCAGTGTTGATGCAATATGGACACGTGATTACATATGCTTCGAGATAGTTGAAGAAGGATGAGGTAAATTATCCAGTGATTTGGAGTTGGGGGCAGTGGTGTTCTCCTTAAAGGTTTGGAGACATTATTTATATGGAATCCACTATGAGATCTTTTCGGACCATAAGAATATGAAGTATGTTCATAATCAGAAGGAGTTGAATTTGAGGAAGCGGCGATGGTAAAAATTTTTGTGCAACTATGAATTTACATTGAACTACCACCCCGGGAAAGCAAACTCCGTAGTTGATGCACTGAGCAGAAAGGTATCAGAGTCGAGCCCCGAGTCTCGTATAATGGCTTTGGAATTAGCACAAGTGCTTGAATAGATGGAGATCACACTGGTGTATAAGGATCATTCCGAGACATATATAGAATACCTTACTGCCATGAGCATAGTTTGTGACATTCGAAATCGAATTTGGGCGGAGCAAGGGAAGGATGCTGCTTTTACCCTGGTGTTTCTAGCAATGGAGAAAGGATCAGCAGAAGCATATATGCTAAAAGAAGACCTAATTTATTTCCATGGAAGACTTTACATTCCCACAGGCGGTGGGATCCAGGAATATATTTTTGAGAGATGCTCTTTGCACCATGTAATCGGTGCATCCTGGAATTTCCAAGATGTATAGTGACTTACGAAAGACCATATTCTGGCTGGGGATGAAGAAGGATGCCATATATTACGTTACATAATGTGAGGCTTGTATGAAGGTGAAGGTGGAGTGCATGAGCCCTGAAGTATTGTTACAATCATTGCCCATTACGGAGTGGAAATTTGAATGTATCTCCATGGATTTCGTTCACAGCCTTCCATGATCACGATCATGGAATGACTCAGTTTGAGTGATTGTGGATTGCGTGACCAAGATAGTCAGGTTTATCCCAATGAGAAAAGAGACACATGTAGATGTATTGGTACGTCTCTTTATGGAACAATTTGTATGGTACCATGGGGTGCCAAAGACGATAGTCTCATACAGCGATAATCGATTTACCTCCAAGGAATGGAAGGAAGTTCATGCATATATGGGCTCCCGCCATACCATTCGTAGAACTTTTCATCCACAGATGGACGACCAGTCTGAGAGGAATATAAGAACTATGGAAGATCTATGGAGGTTGTGTGTATTGGATAGAGGAGAGGCATGGGAAAGGCTCTTACTACTGGTGGAATTTTCATATAACAATAGTCACCAAGCTAGCATCAGGATGACACCCCATGAAGCGCTTTATGGAAGGAGGTGTTGAACACCTTTATCATGGGTGCTGGATGAAGACATGAAGATTTTGGGAGTAGAGAATATTAAAGACGGCGATGCTATGGTTAGGCTAATACGAGAACACATGTTGGAGGCTCAGAGTCAACAAGCAAGGTATTGTAATGTGAAACATAGGATGGTGGAGTTTCAAGTGGGTGACAAGGTGTTCTTGAACATCCGGCCAATACATGGAGTATCACGAGTGTGTGGTAGGAAGAAGCTCAGTCTGATATATGTAGGGCCCTTTGCTGTATTGGAAGTAATTGGCCCTTTGGCCTATCGACTAGAGCTACCACCCGGCTACAAAATTTTCACGACGTCCTCCATGTGTCGTCGCTTCGCAAGGCACTCCTACGACCCAATAAGCATTTCACCGCCGCAGATGGAACAGTGGCCACAGATAGGTCTGTTTGACTAGAGCTAGTGCAGATAGTGGACACTGAGACAAGATGCTTGTGGCGAAAGAGAGTCCCTTTGGCGAAGGTCCAGTGGTCTAATCACGGAAAAGATCAATATAATTGGGAGCCGACGGACTTGATGCGGAAGAGCTACCCGGTGTTGCTTCCCCAAGGTACATTTAAAAGAATACTTTACTTTTTATGCTTTGCCTTCCCCATAGACTTAGCCTGATTTCGGGGACAAAATCTTTTATTTTGAATATAGGATTTGTAACATCTCGATTCGCTCTAGACACCTCGTGCATATATTCAGGTAAGGAGAGTGGACTTGGGCTCGGGTTGTGATTGTGGATAGGCCTGCACTTGAGCAGGGGGGAAGTGCTGACTCGAAAGAAATTGTTTGGACACTACCACACGACGGTAGAGGGATACCGCACCGTGGTAGCCATCGTCAAGTATATAAGATGAATACCCATGGAGTTGAAGGCGTTGAGTGATCATCGAGTGATACCATGCGACGGTAGTGGAATACCGTATTGCTGTAGCCTTCTTTGAGTATGTAGGAATAATACTCCATGAGGTCAAAGGTGTTGAGTGATCGTTGAGTGGACTCAACGATCGTCAAGTTCTATCGCTCATTGGTAGCAGGCTATCGTATGGCGGTAGCCGAGTGATTTAATTGTCATAATGCTTGGGAACTTAACGCGCGGTGTTAGTGATACCGCGGGCAGTAGGCAATATACCATGTTGGATCCCTAGTTATATTTGCGATAGGTTCACTAAGTTAGGATCATATGACCCATCATGTATAGTCAGGGTCATGGTTGTGTCCTAGAGTCTAGGCCAAGTCCTTAGAATCAACCTCACATGGACCAGCCTTCAACAGACTGCCAGAGACTCAAGCACTTGTGTTGACGCACAAAATATCTGACGACATAAACTATTTCCACACACAGAAGACTTGTGTCGACAACCAGAACATCTGTCGACACCATCTGTGTCGACACCGGAAGCAAGATTATGTCGACACACAAAAGACTTCTGTCGACACCCAGAACATCTGTCGACACCAACTATGTTGATACTAGAAGCCATTGTGTCGACACACAGGACTTGTGTCAACACATTCCACAGAAGCTGTGTCGACACCAGAAGTTAAAGAAGAACTGTTGTCTCAGCTCGACGAACTCCAAGCTCTGGATGACGATCGCTGAACTCAAGATAGCTCGACAAAATAAGAAACTGAGCTCGACGAATTCTGTGTAAACAGTTACAGTTGGCAGAATTAATTAAGGATTAATTATAGTCAGAATTACAGTCAATGTCATCTGGTTGACGAACACAACTCCTCAGCTCGATGAACTGTGGACTCAGCTCGACGTTTTTTGTTTTCTGTTCGATCGAATCCAGACTTGGTTATTTCCATCCTTCTGTCCCTTTCCTACTGTAATAATTCCTGAGTAATTAATGCTAAAATATTCTCTGAATATTATCATTAGATGGAGCATTAATTATGATCTTCATCAGGATTATTGCTTACCATTTTTCCATGGGACAGTTAGGGAAATCATTCAATGCAAAATATTCTCCAGGCTGTCAGCAATGAATGCAGAAGAGATTTCAAATTTCAAAAGGAAGATAATCTGGAAAATATAAAAGGGATTTTTCTTCCTCCTCTAGATAGTGACAGAGACAGACACACAAACAGTCAGTTAGTTTTTGTGAATCAGGAATCAAGAATCTTCTGCTGCTCTCTCTCTCTCGACAACACTCTGAAACAAAAAGAGATAGAAAGCTGATACAGAAATACAAGATCTAGACCAAAAAAATATTAGCACTCTGAAGAACAAGAACATCAAATCAAAATCAAGAGTCTTCTTTCTTCTATACTCCACGACACTTCAAAGGACAACAAATGCTCTATCTGTCAAGAAGTTCATGTACTTTGTCTGGTCAAAGCTGAAAGACTGAAGGCCTATCACCCTAAAGCAAAGCTCCTTCTTCCTGAACTATTCAACATCTCAGGTGGAGCCCTTTGCTAACATCAAATCCACAAAAGTCTTTGATGTGGTCCTGTCTTAAGAGATCCTATATGGACGGCATATCGACGACTCTCACTACGTTCAACGCCCTCTTTTCCGCACACTAACGAAACACATCAAATACAATGGATTTTATTTATCTCTCACGCTAACTTACGGGTAGCCATACAGCAAGTGGATCGGAGATTAGCTATAGGACAAAATCCTCTCCGGCTAAAAGGAACAATATTGGTTCCGATGAGCTTGGATTTGTACCAAAATAGATCCACCAAGAAAACACGATTCGAAAGTGGTAGGATCTATCCCAACTAAAGAAAAAAGTGAGGATTGCCAATCCTCTCGGGCGTAATCGGAAAACAAACGAAAATCACAAATATATTATGAATAATACTGCGAAAATTAAGGCTTCAAAAATCCACGCAAAAATCGTCCACCACAAGAACTATCGAAGAGGGAAAATCTCTTGAGTAGGAATTTCATTACCCCTCTCAAAAATGTAGATCTGAGATGTTTGGATCCACAAAAATTAATCGCCCTTCCTTCGAGATCTGCGGGAAGCGCACCACGGATGAATAACTCGTCCGTCTTCCCCGCTTCACACCGTAGAAGTTCACCCAAGCCTTTATTTTTTTGCACTTGTATCTTCTCCTCCGAAGTTGGCTGAAACCCTATGAGATTGCGGGATAGGAACGTGGATGAGAGGATGTAGTGAGGTAGAGGGATTAGAGAAGAAGAGAGAATTAGAAGAGAGAGGGTGCGGCCAAGAGCTTGAAGGAGGGGAAACCCCTTGGGCGGCGACAAGGAGAGAGGGAGAGGAGAAGATAGAAAATTAGGGTTCACTATAAGAAAAACATGAATTAGCAATATAAATTAGAAAGGTTAACTAATTTGTTGCTAATTAGAAACGAATTTAGCGACACATAAAATATTTGTATTTAGCTACAAAAATAGCAACGAATTTTTTTTCCAAAAATAGCAACGAAATATTTTGTTGCTAAATACTTGTTGCTAAATTGCAACGAAATATTTCCTTTCGAAAATCTCATGCTAATATTTTTGCATTAAAATATTTATGGAGGGAAATTTTTGTTTCCCTCCAATTTTATTTCATTAGCATCTTTAATAAAAAAAATTGCATGAGATATTTAATGGAAGATCTAGTGTCGATTGTCCCCAAATCAAGCCCAACTCTTCACTCTCCCGTTCAATCAAGCCGAGCTCCTATCTCTCCTGTGAAATATCGTCGAGCTGCTCTCTCTCCCATACAATATCGCCGCCAAGTTGGAATATTAACAATATTTTTGTTGCAAAATAGCAACAACCTTTTTTTTATTGCAAATTATTTATTGTGGAAAAAAAACATTTTTTTTACAAAAAATGTCATTTTATTCTTTCTTACAAATAAAAATATTTTTATTTCTCTATCAACTCTCATAAAACATAATTGTTGTCTATATATATTTATAAATAATATCAATTATTTATATTTAACAAAATAAAAAAAATATTTAATACTTTATATAATTTATATTTTTATAAATTCTTGAAGTACTTATATATATTTATAAATTATTAATATTCAATAAAATAATTATAAATATATATATAAATTATATAAAAATATATATATTATAAAAAACAATATATTTTATAAATATAAAGGAATATAAATTTATATATATATATATAACGAACCATAAATATACATTGTATAAATATATATTTATGTATTTTATTTTTGTTTATATAATTTTATAATCAAAAGAAGTGTTATAATTAAATAAATGCTTAAATATGTATATAATGTTTATATATATAAATATTATCATTTACAAACAGATAAATACTTTAGATCAGTTGGTAATAATGATTGGGTTGTTTTTGATGACTCTCAGGTTCGAATCTTAGTGGTTACAAATAAATGATTTTTTTTATTGTAAGTAAAAGTTATTTTAATCTAATGAAATTATTAAATAAAATGACAAATATAAGCTAGGAATAATTTGCTTGCTAAAAAATTATTGCATTATAGAAATGAATAATTCCGTTGCTAAAATTAGCTACGAGCATATTAGCTACAAAAAAATTTTGTTTCTAAATTCGTTGCTAATTAAAATTAGCAAAGAATTTAGCAATTTAGCAAGGTATTTTGGCTCCTTACTAAAAATAGTTTTTCTTGTAGTGGTTGGAGATTTCCTTGATTGATTTCAATATTAGTCTAAATGAAAAAAAGAGAGTTTTGGCCTTATATAAGGCTTACATCCAAGGGGCTATTAGCAGCCCATAATTAGTTGCTAAATGCACACCACAAGTTCAGAATGACAAAATAAAATAGTTTAATAAAACCACAAACTAGCAAGATAAATGCAGACCACAAACTAGCAAGATAAATTAAATTTAAATATTGTAGCGTGGGCGAAGATTGTAACCGTGACCGCTACGACGCCGCAAGTCTTTGGCAGGTGAATCATCATCATCATCATCTGCCACTACCCCATGATCACCAAATGTGTCATGGACTTCATCTTCATCACCAAGTTGACCGTCGTGGTGGCCGTCGCCATCAATCCTCCCCCGCTCAAAAGGACTCATCACTGATGAGTGGGCTGGAAGGTAACATCGTAAGAGATCCCCATCTAGAAGAGACACCTCCGAGTCAGAGAGACAAGAGTCGTCCGAAGCAGGACGGCCACGCCACATGACCAAAAACATGTGAATGTCACCATCGGGAGTGGGAAACACTGCATCCTGCAAAATCCTGTCAGGCAAGAAAGCGGTTTTGGGAAACATTGGAAATGCGTTAGGCAAAGAAGAAAAACAAGTGAAATCATCTATAGGCAACATACCTCCCGAAGAAGTCGAAGGGGAGAGCGATCCAGAAACAATCTCACTCCCACCCCATTAGAAGGTGTAGTGGAAATATTAAACGGAGAGACAGAAAGTTCATGTGGTGGAGCGACATAAAGCGTTAAATCCAAAACGTCAAAAATATGGGAGATTCCCCAATCAGCGGGTAACTTTAATAAATATGTATTTTCGCCTAGCTTCTTTAAAACCCGAAAAGGGACCGGCTCTCCTATTCGCCAATTTCTTTATGGTGCCCGAAGGCAGCCGTTCAGGGATAAGACGAACCATTACCAAATAACCAATATTCAAGGGGACTGCTCGCCTATGTACGTTAACATTCGATTGATAAATAACATATTGTTTAGCTAACGTCTCGCTAATGCGCTTATGGAGAGTGTGAACGTGCGAGGCGAAGTCCTGTGCAAATTGACTGGATTTAAAGATGGCGGTAATAGAACCAATCAATAGGTACGGACGCCTTATGGATGCACGATCTCATTTGGAGATAAACCGGTGGACCTATTCTTAGAGTTATTGTAAGCTAATTGAGCATGATGAAGAATAAGGTCCCACGTACTTTTATGATCACCCAATAAGCAATGAAGTAAACCGCCTAAGCTTCGGTTAACCACTTCCGTTTGCCCATCCGTTTAGGGATGATACGCCAATGAAAACATAAGTCTATTGCCCAAAAGCTTCCAAAGTGTTTTCCAGAAATAGCTAGTAAATTTAATGTCCCTATCAGTCACTATCATTTTGGGGACGCCCCGATGTGCCACGACCTCCGTGAAGTTCAACTTAGCAACTTGTGACGCATCATTGGTGTTATGACAAGCGATAAAGTAGGCCATTTTCAAAAAGCGATCCACTACGACCAGAATGGAATCGTGTCGCCGAAATGTCAGGGTTAGGCCCAATATGAAGTCCATGCTAACGTCCTCCCATGGAACAGACAGAATCGGAAGTGGTGTGTAAAGACCAACGTTGGTCTTGTTACCTTTCGCTAATTGACATACATGGAAACTCCCTACGATTTTATTGACCATTGGTTTGAGGCCCGACCAAAAATCTTTGTCCTCTACTAGTGTGATAGTTTTATCTCGACCGAAATGTCCACCTAACCCTCCACTATGTAACTCCCATATAATAAAATGGCATAACGAAGAGCGGGGAATACATAATTGTGTATGCTTAAATAGATAACCGTCACGGATGTAGTATGTAGAGATAGTAGAAGGGGAATTGTCCTGAGCGGCTAATTATATATCCTTAAAATCCGGGCATTGAACAAATTCATCCTTAATTCGTTCAAATCCTATGACATATACTTCCATTGTAGATAGTAATAGGGTGACTCGGCTAAGAGCGTCCGCCACACGATTTAACGTACCCTTAAGGTGCTTGATAATGAATGTGCACTCCTGAAGGTAGGAGACCCATTTGGCGTGCCGAGGGCTGATTTTATTTTGGAGTTTACAAATTTTAGCGCCCCATAATCTAATAAGATTACAAATTCTTTCGATATAAGATAGTGTCGCCAATGTTGGAGACAACGTATTACAACATAAAACTCGCGATCATAATTGGAGTAATTTAGCTTCGAGCCTGCATGTGTTTCGCTAAAGTAACGATCGGATGTCCCTCCTGACTTAAAACTCCTCCGATTCCTATCCCAGTTGCGTCACATGATAATTAAAACACCTTGCTAAAATCCAGCAACCGTAGTAGTGGGGATTCAGACATCCGTTCCTTAATCGTTTGAAACGCACTAGTGGCCGCTTTAGTCCAAATAAAATCACCCTTCTTCATGCATTCAGTGATTGGTGCCATGATACTACTAAAATTGTGAATGAACCTTCGATAAAATGTGGCCAATCCGTGAAAACTTCTAACCTCCCGAATATTTTTTGGTTCCGGCCACTCTCTAATAACTTGGACCTTTTTAGGGTCAACATGAATTCCTTCGAAACTCACTAGGTATCCTAGAAACTCTACGGAATTCACACCGAATGCGCACTTTTTAATATTAACAAATAAATTTTATTGGCGCAATGTTTTAAGGATTGTCCTTAAATGTGTTTCATGGTCCATCTGCGAGAGGCAAAATACCAATATATCATCGACGTATACCACTACAAATTTACCCATGTATGGTTTAAATACTTGGGTCATCAACTGCGAGAAGGTACTCGGTCCGTTGATGAGCCCCTCTCCAAGCACCAACCACTCTTAGAGCCCATCCTTAGATTTAAAGGCCGTTTTACATTCGCCTCCTTCCCGTATCGTTATTTGGTGGTAACCACTTTTAAGATCCAACTTTGAAAATATGGTGGCTCCGGATAACATATCTAATAAGTCATCCAAACGGGAATGGGAAACCTATATTTGACAGTAATTTTATTTATGGCCCGGTAGTCTACACACAATCTCCAAGACTTATCTTTCTTTGGGACCAAAAGGGCAGGGATGGCACAGAGGCTCTTACTATGGTGAATAAATCCCTTGTCTAATAAATCTGAAATTTAAGTTTGTAACTCATTATGTGCAGAGGGATCGAGCCGATAATGGGGAAGATTAGGCAATGATGAGCCCGGGACGAAATCGATCTCATGCTGAATTTCCCTTATGGGTAGCAACTTAGATGGTAAGTCCACCAGATAGACGTCCTTATACTCTTCCAATAGTGTTCGCAGAGTTATTGGTAGGTTCTCTAAAGAGGGTGAATCTTCCTTAGCTTGTAGACATACTAGAGCATAGATGACGCCATCCAAGAAGGTCTCATGCTCTAACTCCTTCTTACTTATCAAACTTATAGTTTTCTTTTCCGCAGGCACAATTGTGACTTTGGAGGCAATCGACGGATCCTTAGGCGGTGTGGGTTTCAAGACAATGGTCTTACCATTAAACTTGAACTCATAGGTGTTGGCTCGACCGAAATGGGTTACGTCATAATCATAAAGCAACGGGCATCCTAGTACTACATGACAGACATCCATCGGAATGAGGTCGCACCACACCTTATCAATATAGCTCTTCACCATCAGTGGCACAAAACATTGCTTCGAGACCGCGATAGACGTTTTGGTTACCCACGCTATTTTATATGGATGTGGGTGCGGTTCAGTGACTAAATGCATACGAGGGATGGCGTTCTCCGAAATGACGTTCATGCAACTACCGCTACCTATTATTAATTTGCACCACTTTTCACCGCTTTTAAAATTCAACGAAAAAATGTTCGTCCGATTATACTCATCCGACGCACGCGGTGTTTGCCAGAATACACCTCATAACCATCATATAAGAATCATCTTTAATATCACTAGGCTCAGCATCAGATTTGACACCGGCTTCATAGACGATCTCAGCGGGCTCAGACGTGGAGTCTAATAATGCTAGTGGTTTACTCTTAGTGGGGCACTCACTAGAGTAGTGCCCTTGGATTCCGTAAGAATAACATGTGGCATTAGCCTTATTAATCCATCCTATCGGAACTCTCTCACATGTGGGATGTCTGATGTTCCTAGCGGTAATGACTACAGAATTCGAATCAGTCAATTGAAACTTTCCTTTGTCCTGCATGGAGGACATAGGTGGGGGTCCTAAAATGGATTTTCCTGCTGGAATGCTCATCCCTTTGACTTGTAGGCATGGTGATTTTCTATATCCAAGGCTGCATTGAATGTCGTGTTTAAGGTCCGTATGACCATAACGTAGGAGCTTGCCTTGAATGTCCGGGTTGAGACCCTTACGAAAGTGGGAGGGTGTAACTTCGGGCATTTCTCGGACGTCACAACGCACCATCATATCCTTAAGGAGTCCCATGTACTCCGCTACCGATTTGCCCCCCTGACGAAGGGTGGCCAACTCGTCGAACATTTGGGTTCGGTGATACGTCGGGACATATTGGTCAGTCTGGAGTGTTTTCATGGCAGCCCACCCAATTGGAGGTACTCCATTCATGGTGCCTACACGCCTCTCTTCGTTCACCCAGAATGTTTTGGCCCTACCCAGAAGTTTCATCCGCGCAACCCGCACCTTCTCACCGTCCGTCAGGTTGTGCCACTTAAAATAGCACTCGATCTCCATGATCCAGTCTAAAAATACTTGGGTTCACCCATACCATCGTACGATGGTGGATCAATCTTAACGGCCCTAGTTACATCGAACTCATAAGGGGCTCTAGGCGCTTGCTCATCGTCCTGATCATGAGGTTGGTTCTGTCTTTCATCTCGTTGGTTGGCGGCCTGGGGTTGGGGACCCGGTCGATTTATCCCAATGCCGTGATTTTGAGGCATCGGTTGATTTATTGCCAACCCTTGTATTAATTGGGTGAGTGCATCGAACCTAACGTTAAACTCTTCCCGAAGCTCCACGATTGTTGACGGAGCGTGCTCGTTATCACGTCGTCTACCATATTTGAAGTGGATGGGGGATACTCCGTGTCACGCCTAGTGCGCATGAACAACTAGAGAAATGGTGGTTTTGACCAGAATAATTTTATAAAGTTGGATTTTTTATCGCTTATCAACTGGGCGAACGAAAATACTTTTTCAGACTTTTGTTCGTAAAAAAGGAGAGTTCTCGGGAATTTTTTTTTTAATTTTCTACAGGAAAATATTTTTTTTTACTAATCGCAGACCATATTTTAGAAATTTCAGGTTTAAGTTGTAAATTACGGATCGTACACAACCGAGTGAGAGTCGAAAACACTACGACAGAAAGATTTTAGGGTGGTGTCGATTGAGAAATCAACACAACCTGGTTCTGAGACCAAAATTGATGTAGTCCCGTCTTAAGAGATCATATATGGACACCGTATCGACGACTCTCACTACGTTCAACGCCCTCTTTTCTGTACACTAACGAAAAGTAGCAAATCCAATGGATTTTATTTATCTCTCGTGCTAACTTACGGGTAGCCAAACCGTAAGTGGATCGGAGATTAGCTATAGGCCAAAATCATCTCCGGCTAAAAGGAACAATATTTGTTCTGACGAGCTTGGAGTTGTACCAAAATAGATCCGCCAAGAAAACACGATCCGAAAGTGGTAGGGTCTATCCCAACTAAAGAAAAAGCAAGGATCGCCAATCCTCTCGGGAGTTATCGGAAAACAAACGAAAATCACAAATCTATTATGAGTAATACCGCGAAAAGTAAGGCTTCGAAAATCCACGCAAAAATCGTCCACCACAAGAACTATCAAAGAGGGAAAATCTCTTGAGTAGGAATTTCATTACCCCGCTCGAAAACATAGATCCGAGATGTTTGGATCCACAAGAATTAATCTCTCTTCCCTCGACATCCACGGGAAGCGCACCACGGATGAAGAACTCGTCCGTCTTCCCCGCTTCACGCCGTAGAAGTTCACCCAAGCCTTTCTTTCTTGCACTTGTATCTTCTCCTCCGAGGTTGGCCGAAACCCTCTGAGATTGCGGGATAGGAACGTGGGTGAGAGGATGTAGTGAGGTAGAGGGATGAGGGAAGAAGAGAGAATTAGAAGAGAGAGAGGGGGCGGCCAAGAGCTTGAAGGAGGGGAAACCCCTTGGGCGGCGGCAAAGACAGAGGGAGATGAGAAGATAGAAAATTAGGGTTGGAGATTTCCTTGATTGATTTCAATATTAGTCTAAATGACAAAAAAGAGAGTTTTGGCCTTATATAAGGCTTACATCCAAGGGGCTATTAGCAGCCCATAATTAGTGGCTAAATGCACACCACAAGTTCATAATGACAAAATAAAATAGTTTAATAAAAACCACAAACTAGCAAGATAAATGCAGACCACAAACTAGCAAGATAAATTAAATTTAAATATTGTAGCGAGGGCGAAGATTGTAGCCATGACCGCTATGGCGCCACAAGTCTTTGGCTGGTGGATCATCATCATCCGCCACTACCCCATGATCACCACGTGCGTCATGGACGTCATCTTCATCACCAAGATGGTCGTCGTGGTGGTCGTCGCCATCAGTCTTCTCAGTTGTACATTGAGAAAGAGAAGACAAAATCAATCTCTCCTCCCACTATAAAAAAAGTTTCTTAACTCCCTTCAAAAGTTATTCCTAGTTGCAAGTCACCTGACCAAAAGACTTGATGTTTGGTTTTTGAGGACCTGATCAAAAGCTCATTGGTGTCAGGCACCTGATCAAAAATCTGAGTGGATTCCTACTAGGGTGGTAGAAGAGTGGATGTACCCAAGTTTAGGGGAACCACTATAAATTTCTTGTGTTGTCTGGTTGCTCTTTTCTTTTGTTTCTTGTTGTGGCTGTGATAGTTAGGATAATTGTGTTTGTGCTTTAATTTTATTCCTACAGCACTAGGACTAGATTAATGCAGTTTGAAAATTTTATAAAAACCCTAAATACTCTATTCAACACCCCTCTAGAGTATTCCAGATCTAACCCCTCACTTTCAAATGCTATAACAGCGGGATTCCCTTGGTTGTACAAGCTAACCATTGAACCAAAGATCCTGAGTTAGTTCTGTCTTTTCATTTCTATTAGATATTCACACACAGCATGGCACAAACAAAGAATATGCAAGCACCAGACCTCCAGTTTGCAACCTAAATAGGTTTGCCATCTGGAAGGCAAGAATCAAGCTATATATGAATTCTATTGATGAGGATATTTTCAATTCCATTGTGATAGGTCCTCCTCAACCATCTGCCTCCACCTCTACAACAACATCTATCAACAATGCAGTTCCACCACCTGTGTGGACTGAGGCCCAGAAGAAGGCAAAAATTGTTGATGCCAAGGCAATGAATATTTTGGCACAAACAATGTCAGATGACATCTTTCAAAAAGTGGCTGAATGCACATCAGCCAAAGCTATCTGGGATTCCCTCAATCAAATGGTGGTTGGAGCTGCTGATGAAAGAAAAAATAGGAGATCCAATCTCATATCACAATATGAGAACTTCAAGAAAGAAGAAGCTGAATCAGTGGCAGAGATGTACAATAGGTTGAGCTGAATCATCAATGAGCTGAAAACATTGGATAAAGACATCACCCTCACAGAGGTGAATGATAAAATCCTTATGTGCTTCCCAAGCACATGGGATTCAAGGATCTGACCCATCAAGGAGGCCAGGTGCCTGAATGAGATTTCAACTGTATCTCTTTTAGGATAGCTAAGTCCTATAAACAGCTCATCAAATCTAGAGAGGCAGCTGAGCAAAGAACACCTCCACTAGCAAGGAAGGAGCACAGTATTACATTTAAGGCTGTTGAGGAGACAGAAGCGCCAACAATAAATGAAGAGCTGATGAGTCTACTTGCCAAAAGATTTTACAAGCTGCAAGGAAAGACTTCAGAAGAAAGTCATCCAGGATAGATGACAAGCCAAGGTATGATAAAACCCCACTAAAGAAGTGGTTTGCTTTGGTTGCAGGAAACCTGGACACTGTAACATCCCATTTCCAACTAGACCCCTAAGAGTGGTTTTGGCCATGAATAGGTCATGACAAAACCCTAGGAAGCCAGAAATGGTCCAAGAGATAGGGGACAAAATGTGGAAAATCATCATGGTCTGCAAATAGTAGAACTCTGAATAATGGTTTAGGATGACCATGGGCTACACCTTGACCCCAAGACCCTACCACAACACCCCTAATACCTTGGGAGGCCCATTAGAGCCATAAGGACCCATTGGGGTCAACCAAAGAGGCTCAGTTGACCAAGGTCAACCATAGCCCTAAATGGGTCAAACTAGCCTACTTAGGGTCAATTAACCTACTCCTAGCCTGGAGGACCCCACCTATGCCCTCCTAACCCTAAAGTGAGGTCAATGGGTCACTAAGGACACATTGGGGCCAGCCCTAGAGGCCAGGTTGACCCAAGTCAACTCAAGCTCCTAATCTGGTCAAAGTACCCTTACTAAGGGTATGTGACCTCCAAAGTGCAGGATAACCCTACATAACCCTACCTAGACCTTAGGGGAAGCCAATGGGTCACCAAGGACCCATAGGGGTCAACCCAAATGGTCATGTTGACCCAAGTCAACTCTAGCCCTAAAATGGTCAAAGTGCCCTTACCAAGGGACATGTGACCACCAAGATGCCCAACCAACCCTATTCAAGTATTCCTATACCTTAAGGGAGTCCAATGGGTCACTAAAAACCCAATGGGGTCAACCCAGATGGTCAAATTGGCGCAGGTCAACCCTTATTTAAGCCAAGTCAAACCTAGCCCAAAAAGGCTAACCCAAGCGCAAGCCACTTCTTCCTTAGGCTAACCCCATTTCCATGTTCATCATAACCAAGTGGGCTGCATTTAGCCAATGGAGTTGACCAGTCAACCAGGGGTGACTAGGAGAGAGAAGGGAGATTCCCTCCATGTTAATGGAGGAGAGAGAAGATGGGGGAGAGGAAGCGAGAGAGTGGAGCCGGCCATGGGAGGCTAACAGCCACCTTTAATGGCTTCAATCAACTCCTCTAGGGAAGAGGAGTTGATTCCATCCATTTCCCGGCCACCAAGGGGTGGATTCAGCCCCCCTCCACTCTACCCGAGCCTCATCATTAAGGGTGTTGATGGGCATTGAAGAACCAGCCGCCCCCCTCCTCAATTGCCATTTAAACACCATCAGTGGGTAGAGGGGGACATTTTCGAGCCTTTACCTGGAGGAGACGGGCCATCCCACTGTACTGTTGTAGAAGCCGAGCGCCGCCGCCGTCAACAATGGCATCTCGCCGCTCTTCCCGCATCCAGGCCGCTAGGAAGGTCCTCCCCCTCTCCTTAACTCTCGGGTAGATCATAGGACTCCTTAGGTTTAAGATTCGGGCTCAATTGAGCCCGATCAAATCCAGGATTTTTCATGGTTTCGGCAAGAAAAGTTCTTGCTATAACCGCCGGAAAACGCCTCTCCGGCGGCAGAGCCGCCGCCTGGCGATAGCCACCACCTCAACGGAGGTGGTGGTGGCGGTGGCCGGCCGGGAAGGGGCTGGATTGCCTGCGGCAAGGCTTGGAAATGGCTCCAGGCGGGATGGATCCTGGTCGTTGGCTCAATGAATAAGATGACGGGATTCCGTCGATTCTGCGTCAAGATTCGTGCCACTCCTGATTCTAAACTATAGGATATTAAATTTTGATATTCTGATTTATGTCACAGTTTTAGTGTTATTTAGTTTTAATTTTTAAAAATATCTGGGCTCACCTGGTGGGAAAACATCCAACATGAAATTGTATCCCTTTGAGTCTAGTTTATTTTATAATTACTTTGGACCCATTTGGGTGCATGGTATGACCAGGGCACCCATTTTGGTGAGGCATGTACCTAGGGCTAGGCAGACATTAAACTGAGTGCCCACACTTCATCCATAGCCTAAATCAAATGAACTTTTGGCAGGGAGCCTACCCTAGCTATACCTAGGGCCTGCCCAAAACTCAGATGTTTTGGACACACTTTTCCTAAAGTTTTTACTTTTATTTAATAAAGCTAGGGTAATTTAATTAGGTGGTCAAATTACCTCCAAATCCTCCCAAATTTTGGGCAGTGATCCCTGGCATCAAGACCTAGTTCTGTACATAATTGGAGCACATTTGGATAGGTTTTAGTTAGGGAATCACCAAACCCTGGTTTGGCCTCAAAAGGGCATTTTTGATTAAAAGTGCACTATGGACTTAGGGTGGTCCCCTCCCCTCAACAGAGGCAGAGGTTTTGCACACTGACTTGGCATGGACAATGCCACCCTCTTGAGGAAAATGAGATGATTTAGGCTTGATTTGCCCTAGGGTTCAACCTCAAACCCTAAGGAAGGACTTTTGAGGGTTGTGAAGGACATGGGGGCAAATGCCCTTGCATGGCCTTGTAAACCTAGTAGATTTGAGGCTAGTATAACCTAAGATCTCTGGTAGAAAATTTAGAAGAATTAGAGCAAGGTAGACACCTCAAAACCCTAACCCTAGTTTTAGGGTAGGAGCACTAATTTGAGGAATCAGCCCCTAAACCTTCCCCAAATGTTTTGAAACTTGGGTAGAATAGGTTTTAGGCCTCCTCGAACCTCTGGTAAATTTTGTAGAATTTTATGGATTTTATTTTTGGTACTTCATTTGTTAATTAGCAAAAGGCCCAAAATGATATTTGATTTTATTATGGATGTTATGTGCTTTAAAATATGATGCAACTTGGTCAGAGGTTATTATAGGGCTAGTTGAACATCTCTGAATTTTATCACGATTTTCAATTAATTTTATTTGGTACTTCCTTCATTAATTTCAGAAAGGGGTTTTGGTAAAGAAAATTCATTATTGATGATATATCTATTGCAAAATCATGAGGCTTAGATTTTGATGTTTTTAGGCCAAAACGGACTTGTAGAAATTTATTGATAATTTTTAGAGGTCTGTTTTCAGAACTTCCTTTACAAGGCCATATTTTTGAGAATAGGATATTTAATTAATGTAGAGAATAATTCTTTTAAACAAATTATGAAAGTTTACTTAGAGGATTTATGTGCCCTTGCAATCATCCTGGAATTTTCTCTGAATTTATGGAAGTAGTTTTATTGTACATTCCCTTTTAGTGATTTATTTTGGAATAAATTGGAAATAAAATCTAAGGGCTAAAATCTTGCTGGAAAATTTGGGGATTCTGGATTTGTAGATGATTACCCATCTTGCATTCATCATAATTTTAGTGGAGCTTTATCTTGCTTAAATCTTGTACTTCTTGTTCAACCTTGGAACTTTTGGCTTTTAAAATAAATAAATAAATTAGCATTTAAATTATGAAAATTAGGAAAATTGTGGATTCAGTCTACATATGCCAACATAGACCTCTAATAATTATTTTATGAGCATTGGATGATCATTTGGCATACTTCACTTTTTACGGGTCATATAGCTTAAGTGGTCTGCAATTAGCAAAACTGCAGGAAATCATTTTGGGATATGAATTAGAGCACGTGTGATGGGTCTTGTTGGTTTGATGGAAGGATAAATAGGAATAGGTGCATCTTGGAAGATAAAGTGAGTAGGGACTTGTTTTGGCTAGGGTTTTGAGGCGCTCGGGTCCGACGAAAGATCGTCCTCCAGAGGTGAGGTGGAGTCAAGTCACCTTAGGATTAGCCTATCGTAACATGAGAAAGTAATGGGTAAGGGGATCAACCAATAACAAAAATAAGTACCTTGCGAAAGGGAACGCTGGGCGTAATCCCAACATAGTTCCTAGTGCCCCTTGAGAGCCCTTCACAGGGAATACCGGGGGCAGTCCTGGGTTAACGTAAACTGCTTTAACAAGCTAAAAAGAGTAACTTAGTAATTAGGGTTGCACATTTCACAAACACTGTTAGCACCGGGAGTTAGCTGGGAGCTTCGGCTCGGATGGTTAAAAGGCGGACTTTGGGTCCGGGGAGCTTCGACTCGATTGTTTGAGACGGACGTGTGGTCCGGGGAGCTTCAGCTCGGTTCTTGATTACGGTAAATTTGCATGTGCATAAAAGTAAAGGAAATTAAGGTGGTGGGTCTTCGGTATTGGAGGGTCGATGCCCGACGCCAATACGGTGACTCGGCAAGTGTGGTTAGCACTTCGCCAACAGAAGTCCGGTGCGCCAGCCGGCAAGAGTACGCAGGAGTCCGCTTCGTGCACCAAGCGTTGAGGCGTACAATAGGTCTGACCGGTAGTGCTTTACTGGTTTAGAGGTGGGCGAGGACCAACCCACCTCTTCCGTCTGCCACTATGGAGGTATCCTGGGAGGTTACGGCTCCAGAAAGGGGGAACTAAAGGTCTGTGTGCACAGAGTCGGGTGTGTGCGTTGCACTTGCATGTCCATCATACCCACTTGCATGTCATAGCATAATCGAATCATTTAACCCCTGACACCTAATGTATAAGTGGAATGGGACGCTTATACATTAGAAACTGCAAAACGACCCCTTGGTCTATAAGCTTGTGCGGGCAAGTTTATAAATTAAGGTCAATTTTGATATATAAATACATTTACTGTTGTTTGATAACCGACACCCCAACGTATAAATTGGTATGAGACTTTTATACGATGGGAGCCTTGCATAAGACCCCTTGGCTTATGTGTTCTCACATAAGTGAAGGTTACTTTTCATATTTCAGCTTATTGTCTATACATGTTATAGAATTGCTATTATAGGTCCGCTGCCATCTGTTTTTGATATTCTCCACCTTCATGTCCTCCCTTTTCTTCCTCTCCGCTCGGTGCCTAGGAGCCATGGGGGAAGGGGCGGGGGATGATATGACTTAGTCTTTTAGACTAACGATTTTCTAACCGCATCATTTAGGGGATCATGGAGACCAGCATGGCGGAGCAGCCCCAGAGACCGGTGCGCTTGGAGGTGGGGCAGTCTAGCTCCGGAGTTCATACAGCCGGGACCGTGAGTCTCGACCTTGAGTAGTTTTCTGCTTTTGCTTCCGCATGAGTGATTTTGTAGTGAGGATATGATGTACCGGGCATAAGCCCGTATATGCTACTCTGATGTTTTATTCTATGGACACCACCTTCGTGGAGACTTATTTACTATGATATGTGATTTTCTGTGGACTGCAATTTTGCATTTACATTATTGTGCTACTTTTCTGGGATCGATTTGGCCGGCAGAATCGGTGCTTTGTGGTGATGACCCTTCAGGGCGTGAAGGAGTCACCGCAAAGCGGCAGTTCTGGGCCTAAGACCCCGGTGTCGATGAGAAACAAAAAGGAGGTCTTATAGACACTTCATCTCAGAGTGTCCAGAAAATCAAAAGAAGGATACCAGAAGAAAACACAGCTCAAGACCTTCCTCCAGCAGATACAAGAAGAAGGAGAAAGGATTTGTAGCTGAATCCTGGGGTGAAACTGAAGACGAATCAACATATTCCAGCTCCAGTGAAGAAGAAGAAGAAGAAGAAGCAAGAGCCAAGGAAGTTTGCCTTATGGCCATTGATGCTTCTAGGAGCCAATCAGATGAAGAAGGGTCTGATAATGAAGAAGCTTCAGAATCTAAAGCTGACCAGGTATTTTCTTCATTTGACTATAATTCTGAATCATTCAAATTTGAATTTAAAATCATGTGCATAGATCTAATAAATTCAGAAAAAAGAAATTAAAATACTTAGGGAAAAACTAGCTAGTCAAGAGATACTGACATCTAAAAACACTAAGTTAAAGGAAGAATTAAATCTAGCAAATGAGCAGCTTTAAGTCTTTAAAAACTGAACTATGTGAGGCTAAACAACTTGAGGAATCTCTCAATGGGAGAAGCCTCAAGCTGATGGACATCACAAGCACTGTAAATGCCAGACTGAATGACAAGCATGGCTTGGGTGCTTCATCAAGTTTGCCCCCCATTCTCAAGAAAAATATTTTGTCAACACCTATCAAGTTTGTTTCTGCTAAAGGAAAAAAATAATAAACTATAAACAAACCATAGAAGGAATTCCCAAATCAACAGGTCAAATTACAAAAATCAGAAAACCTTAGGTAAAAACAAAGTTCAGCAGATTTCGTCGAACTCAGATCGTCGAAACATGAACAGTTCGTCGAATTCTAATCGACAACTCTAAACACAAATTTTAACTATAATTATTCATCTAACTATGATCGACAAACTTTGTATGGTTCGTCGAGTAGAGATCGATGAACGTGGGGCACAAAAATGACTATATTCATTCTCTGGGCAGAGATCGACGATCTCATCCCAATTCGTCGAACTCTGGTCAACGAACTCACAATATTTCGTCAAACCCAGAAAGACTCAATAAAAATTATAACTACAACAACAACTCTAATCAATCTAAGAAACCATTTAATCCATTAGCTGACTGGACAATTCCACCAACAAGATATCACCCACTAGGATACAAATCTCAACCAGAGTTTTCTGTAATATCTAGTTTTTCTTACCAGCAAAATAAAGAACCCAAGGTAACCTGGGTCAAGAACAACTAACAGTTTTTACTGCAAGAAAAGGGCTGTCCAGTAATTAATCAAACGTGGTACCTGGACAGTGGATGCTCCAAACACATGACTGGCAGCAAGGACAACCTAAATAACTATAAGTCCAAGCTGGGGCCAAAGGTAATCTTTGGTGATTCAAAGTGTGGCCAGTCAGAAGTATATGGAGAAGTGAAAATTGGAGCTGTCATCTTCAAGAAAGTGACATATGTCAGAGGACACAAGCATAACCTCATCTCCATAAGTCAATTATGTGATGAAGGTTATCAAGTATAGTTTAACTCAACCTCCTACACTATCTCTAATAAAGAAAAACAATTGTTTTAATTGGAAATAGACAAGGCAACATCTACTTAGTTAATTTCTATTCTGCCAATTCAGATATATGCCTACTCAACATAGCTAATACTCAAAATGAATTATGGCATAAAAGGCTAGGTCATGTTAACATGAAAAATATTGCTAGGTTATCTAAAGACAATTTTGTAAGAGGCTTACCTTCTGGTCCCTACAAGAAGGAAGGCCTTTGCAGGGCTTGTCAACTAGGCAAGCAAACTAAAACTAGCTTCAAATCAGTAAATAAAAGTGATTTACCTAGGATTTTACATTTGCTACACATGGATATCTTTGGACCCATTGTTGTGCAAAGCCTAGGAGGGAAATCCTTCACTGTAGTGATTGTAGATGACTTCTCAAGATTCACTTGGGTGTCCTTTCTGAGATCTAAGTCAGATACCTTTAAGTTCTTACAGATTTTCTCAGGACCATACAGATTGAGTACTCTATTCATATTGCATTGATCAGAAGTGATCATGGTACAGAGTTTGAGTCTCTTCTTATGCATGAGTTCTGTGAGAAGGAAGGTATCAGACAGTGTTTCTCAGCTCCTAGAACTCCCCAACAAAATGGGGTAACTGAAAGGAAAAATAGGACCCTAATTGAAGCTGCAGGTACATTACTTACAGATGCTTTCATGCCACTAACCTTTTGGGCATAGGCTGTAAGCACAACAAACTATGTCCTGAACAGGAGACTGATACATAAACTGAAGAATAGGACTCCCTATGAATTACTTAATGGGAAGAAACCTAAAATCAACTATTTTAAAGTATTTGGTTGTATGTGTTATACACATAATAACAAGAAGAAATAACTTAAAAAGATTGAAGCTAAGGCTGAAGAGTGAATTTTTCTAGGATATTCCCATGTAAGCATTGCTTATAGGGTATTCAATAAATCATCTTTAAAAATTGAAGAATCTATTCATGTTACATTTGATGAGGCTAACATGTCTTGCAAGGAGAAAGAAGTTTCTACCAGTAATCCTTTGCAGGTACCTCACTTGTGTGAGAACTTGGATGGACTAAGCCTCACCTAGGAGGCTCCAACACATCCTTCTCCACAAGATGAAGAAAAAAGTGAAGAAGAAGGAACTGAAGTGACTGAACCTCATCCAACAACAAATACAATTCCACAAGAGGAATTAATTCAAAATGCTATTACTGAACCAACTCCACCAAATGATCTTATCACAATAAGGGATCACCCTAGATCTCAAGTGATTGGAGACATATTAGTTGGTGTACAGACAAAGCATCAACTCAACCAAGATTTGATGCATGCCTATTTTCTCTCTCAGGTTGAACCTCAATTTATACATGATGCTGAGCAGGATCCCCACTGGATCATTGCTATGCAAGAGGAACTAAATCAATTTGAGAGATGTAGAGTTTGGGATTTGGTTCCAAGACCCCAAGACTACACAAACATTGGAACCAAATGGGTATACAGAAATAAACTGGATGCCCACCGTACAATTATGATGAACAAGGCTAGGCTTGTTTCTCAAGGATATAGACAAGAAGAAGGGATAGATTATGATCAGACCTTTACACCAGTTGCAAGGTTAGAGGTCATCAGAATATTTCTGGCCTATGCTGCCTTCAAGAAATTCAAAGTGTATCAGAGGATGTGAAGAGTGCATTTTTGAATGAAGTACTGAAAGAAGAGGTTTACGTTGAGCAACCTCTAGGTTTTGTCTCTCCAACTCATCCTTATCATGTTTTTAAACTGCATAAAACTCTTTATGGTCTAAAGCAAGCTCCAAGAGCTTGGTATGAGACCCTAGCTAGCTTTTTGATAGAGCATAAATTCATTAGAGGCATTGTAGATAAAACACTTTTCACTAGACATCATAGAGATAAAATCTTGTTAGTACAAATATATGTGGATGACATCATATTTGGGTCCACTGATTCCAAATTATGCTAGAGGTTCTCTGACCTCATGCATTCAAAATTTAAATGAGTAGCATGGGTGAGCTCTCCTACTTCCTTGGTCTCCAAGTGAAGCAGCTCCCTGATGACATCTTCATCTCCCAAGCTAAATATGCAAAAGAGCTTATAAAGAAGTTTGGGATGGCTGAAGCCTCAGCAAAGAAAACACCCATGGATACAAATGCTGTAATAGACTTTGATACACATGGGAAACCTGTGGATCAGAAACTATATAGGGGCATTGTTGGGTCCCCACTATACCTTACATCAAGTAGACCTGATATTATGTTTTCCACATGACTTTGTGTGAAAGATATGGTACCTAAACACCTAGAGGGGGGTGAATAGGTGACCTAATCCTTTTTAACTTAAATGGCAGCAATCAGTTATATCACAGAATACTAACTATTTTATCACAGCAAACACACAGCATGCACAGCAACAATCACATCACAGCACAGCATACACAGTGGTTTATAGTGGTTCCCCAAGATATGGGTACATCCACTTTCCCCCTTCGCCTATCTAGCAGTGTACTAGATTCGGCCAAACTCCTCCACTGTCTCAGAACCCAAATTGGTTCCTACACCTCAGGCCCAAAGCCTTACAACTCAGCTTTATCCCAAAGCCTACACTCAGCCAATCAAGGCCTACACTCAGCCAACCAAGGCCTACACTCAGCCAACCAAGGCCTACACTCAGCCAACAAGGCCTACACTCAGAGATCTCAATCTCCTACACTCAGGCTCTCAAGCCCTACCCTCAGCCTTTATAATTATAGGCTTACAATTCACTCAGATCCAAAGGATCCTACAAGATAAAAATGTATTACAAATATTAACTCAACAACTCAGAAATAAAAGATGGGAGTTGAGAGTTTCTTGATGAGTTCTTGGAAGAACTCAGCTGGATTCAATCTGACTTAGCTTTCTTCAAAGCTTCTTGAGTAGAACTGAATAAGACTGAATCCTCCTGCAGTAGTTCCTTGACCTCTGCCACTTAAGATCCAGAATGAATCTGAATCCTTCTTCTCAGCCTAGTTCCAGAGGCTGATTTCTTGGATGGAGCCCTCTCTCTCCAACTTCTTAGATCTGCACTTGGACTGCAAGATCTTCTTGTGTTGATACTCTATGTACCACTTTAATAACTTGTTCTTCAACAATGTGATCAACCTCAACAACTGAACAACGTTTCTGTAAACTGTATGAGCCTATTTATAGGCCTTCTTCATGGTAACCGGCTGGTCCGGTCCATAACTGACTTCTGATATCTCTGACAGGTGCTGTAGACCGGCTGGAACGGCAGTTGTCAAGTCATCCAGTCATTTCTTGAAAATCTCTAACTGTCTGAAAGTGTCGAGACTTTCTGTCTTTAAGTGTCGACACTTATAGACCAAGTGTCGACACATGCTGTGTAAGTGTCGACACAAGTCTACAAGGTGTCGACACAACTCCTTGTATGTCTCGACACAGATTCTTCTTCAGGTGTCGACACTGAAATTGAGTGTCGACACAAGTACTTGATCTTCTATCTTTACTGAATTCTTCTAAGTGTCGACACATCACTTTTGTGTCGACACAACTTCTTGTGTTGAATTCTGTCAAGTGTCGACACTACTTCTTGGTGTCGACACATAGTCTTCTATGTTGATACTTGCTGAGTGTCGACACAGCTCCTTGTGTCGACACACCTTCTTCTTGTTGAGACTTCAGCTGAGTGTCGACACATTCCCTTAGTGTCGACACTTGTACTTAGAATAATTTTGTTGATCTTTCTGATCTTTGCTAAGTGTCGACACAGCTCCTTGTGTCGACACTTTCTTCAAGTGTAGAGTCTTTAGCTGAGTGTCGACACATTGTGCTGGGTGTCGACACATACTTCATGTGTTGACTCTTCTGGTTGTGTGTCGACACATTGTGCTGGGTTGTCGACACATACTTCAAGTGCTGACTCTTCTGTTGAGTGTCGACACATTGTGCTGAGTGTCGACACTTGTACTTAGTCTCTGCAGACTTTTGCTGAGTGTCGACACAGCTCCAAGTGTCGACACTTTCTGGTGTAGACACAGCTTCACTGGGTGTCGACACAGCTCCTTGTGTCGACACTTTCTGTCTGCACTTTTCTTCACTGAGTGTCGACACAGCTCCAAGTGTCGACACTTTCTGTCTGGTGTCGACTCTGCATCCCAGGTGTCGACACAATGACTCCAAGTGTCGACACTGCTTGTCTGGGTGTCGACACAAGTCTTCTTAAGTGTCGACACTTTCCCTCTGGGTGTCGACACATGGACTTAGAAACTTTTTGCTTCAGTCCAGTGATTACTTAACCTGCACAAGTAAACTCAACATACATCAAATACATTATGATGTATATCATTGAGTTGGGTGAGGCTTCTTCAAATCAGGTACATTTGACCAATGTACCCAACAATCTCCCCCTATTTGGAGAAGTCATAACCCTTAGTCAATGATATACACCATTCATAATTAAAAATTACAAAATGATGTAAAGCAGGTTATATTCAGCAGGGTAAACATAAACATGTATTAATTCACACATGTATACACATTCATCATTTCAGAACAAATAAGAAATAGACACATTCACAGAACAATCATGAAATATATTGATCATATATTGTTCTAACATTTTTCTTATACATTTTCAGTAGTTTACAAAAATGTTTTACATTTAAAAGATTACAAAATAATCTTCAAGTAAAATCTTAATCTATTTCTGATCAGGTTCCTTGATAACTATTCCCTTGCCAGCTTGAACTTGAGCTTTGACAGGGGCATCAACAGTTTCAGCATCAGCAGGCTTCTTGCCTTTTAGATCTTTCTTTTTGAGTTCTTCTGCCTTGATCTTCTGCCTCTCAAAATAGTGATATGGCTTAGGAAAGTACTTGCTAGGCTCCACTGCAGTAGGAGGTAGCTTTCCCATCTTTGCCTTCCTTCTATACTGAACTATTGCTTCCTGCCTGATCTCATGTTTTCTCCATTCTGCTTCAGAAAACCATTTGTTCCTGTCATGAGTATTGTCCTTGGCAGCTTTCCAGGCAGTTAAAATTATATTCCTAGAGGTAGGGCTCCACTGTTCAAAGTCTGGCTTTGTTCTGCTTGTTCCCTAAACCTCTTCTTAGACAACCTTGTCTCTTCCTCCTTCTGTAATGCCTCTTGCATGGCTTCAGTAATAGGCTGAACCACTTTATCTACAGAATAACATTAGACTTTCCTTCAGTTGGGCTATACATCTGCTGAATGTCAGCTTACACCATGTCAAAATCTGGTGGAGGATATATCACTTGAGCTACCTCTGGTTGCTCACCTCCAAGATATGCAGGTTGAATTCCAGATTCAGCCACATTGTCATCATCACAAAGTGGAGGATAGCCCAGTGTAGCTCTGATGGAATTTGATATCCACTTTGCATGGTCAGAGCTAGCTTTGACTAAAACTCTCTCCCCCTTTATGACTTCTCTAGCCATATGATCTCTGACATCATCCTTTTGAAATCTTATTTGACTATCCAAGTATCTGATTCTCTCTTTAAAGAATGGTTTGAGCTTTTGAAGTTGTTCAGAGATGGCTTTCTGGGAGGCTTGGATTGCAGACTTAACAGCAGAAATTTCTTCTTGAAAGGCTTTGTCAAATTCAGCTTTGATAGTAGCAGAAGATGTAGAAGGTTCAGCAGCCTTATTCTTCAATTCAGTGACTATAGCATTATGGGAGGCAGTCAAATTGTCATTCATTCTTAACTGATTTTCAAGAACATATCCTTGTTTCAATGCTATGTCATCCACTTGTTCTTTGATCTTCTCTTGGTGTGTTGCCAAATACACCACTGCATTTCCACCTTTGTGGAAGCATTCATTCATCTCCTTCTTGTTAAGGTTCATTTCAAACCTTATAGACTTTATATCTTGGGCCAGATCAAATTGTAATGACTTCTGCCCTTCATCCACATAAGCCTCTATAGCTTTTCTCTGTTCATCCAGTTTTATCTGCATTGCAATCATTAATGCACTATAATCAACAGTTGGAGCTTGTTGAACTATAGGCTGTGGGGCTATAGATTGCAGAGCTTTCTTATAACTCTGACTTCTCCTTTTAAAGACATACAGTTTCTTCTTCTTTGCCCTAGCACTCTCCTCATCTTCAGAGGCAGAAGTGCTGGCTATGTCAACCCTATCCTTAGGGCTTGGAGGTCTGTCAGCTTGCACATCAGGTGCCTTCTCAGTTTCTGGCCTTAAAGGCTCTTCCAGAACTTGCACTTGCTCCCCCTCAGCAGCAGCATGATCTTTTTCAGCAGCATCCTTGTCCATGTCAAAATCTGCTTGATCTAGATTTAGAAATAAATCTTCCATGGTGTATTCAGGGGGTGAAGAAGCTGGAGACATTCTTTGCTCTTCAACTACTGGATCAGGAATCTCTTCTTGTACAGCAGATGTGTCTTCTATAACAACATCTGGAGCTTGACTAGGCAGCTGAGTTTGCTGAGGAACATCAGACAAATCAGCATCTTCTTTAAGATATTCTAAAGTATTTAGGTCAGTGAGTACCTCTTGTATGATGGTGGTGGCTTGCTCACTGTCCAGTGTAGAGGGTTCTTCTACAACTGGAGGCTCCCCCTGGATCTCAGCAATCTCAGCAATCTCTTCCTCAGCAGCAGGAGATTTCCTTGCAGGCTCTTCCTCATGCTCATCTGGAGTGAAGACAACATGTTCTTCACTCCCAGAACTGCTAGTGGACACTTGTTCCACAGGAGCTGTTTTCCTTTTCTTCTTTGGAGGAGTGTCTTTCTCAGTAATTGTCTTCTCTGGGGTTGGCATTTCCTTGGACAACACCCTGTCCCATCTTGAAAAGATCCTTAGATCCATTTTCCTCATGTGGTTTATCTTGCTTCCTGCAGCAGTACTCATTACCTCTGGTATCACACCAGCTAGGTATAGACTAATGATTCTGCCCAGATTGGGCTTCTTCAACTTTCTTTAATTTTCTCAAAGACTATCACTGACCAATCAGTTCTTAGAGTAAAGATTATTCTTGTCATTATATTGAACATGGAGGCAGACACTCTGTCATGCCCTCCTGGCTTACTGAGTAAGACCTTTCCAACAATCTCAGACATGAACTTTCCTTGATTATTCATGCCTTTCCTGTTAAATACAGATCCTATCTTCATCTTTGGATCAAGTCCACACCAGGTTAGAGCTTCCCTGGTCTTAGATGCAGTAATTTCTTCTTCATCTTGAGTTTTTGGTAGCTGGAGCACCTTCCTCAGATTTTAGGTGAAACCTTGACCTTAGTTCCATGAACTCTGGATTTGATTCTGTATCCAGATTCATCTACTGCAGCTCCATTAAGGAATTCAAGCACCTCCTTCTTCCATATCTTAGTTGGTTCTAAAACTAAGTACTCTAACCCAGAATCGGCGACTAGGGTTACTACGGCCTTGATTTCTTGATCAGCATCGTCGAACGCGCCGCGCACAAGCTCATATCCTTCGTTAACGTTCTCCTCAAGCTTAGGTGCCATTAGGGTTTGTAGAATTTGTCTTTAGAAAAGAGAGGTGTCGACACAGTAGTTTTGGTCTCGAAACTTTGAAAGCGTGTCGACAAACAAAGACAGAACCCTATTTATACCTTTCTAATTTTGAAGATGAACAGGCGGGACAGCTAACTTAAAATGTGTCGACACTGGCAATAAGTGTCGACACTGACTTATAATGTCTCGACACATATGTGTCGACACAAGTTTAGTCAACAGATTTTATGTGTCGACACTTGGTTATGTGTCGACACAACATAACTCGACACATTGTCGAGACTTTACTTAGAAAATTCTGAGTAAAACATAAGTGTCGACACCATATTGGATGTGTCGACACCTACTTGTCATGTGTCGACACTAACATTCTGAAGTGTCGACACCAACATCCTGGATGTGTCGACACCTTTTTCCTGAAGTGTCGACACCACTATTCTGTGTCGACATAGACTTGTCTATGTGTCGACACTTTTTTACTTAGCCAATTTTAATTCTGTAAACTTACTCTAAGTTTAACATTCCTAGTTCAATTTTGAATCTATTGAACTTAGCTTCTTCTAGGGGCTTAGTAAACATATCAGCTATTTGATTATCAGTTTTAACATATTCAAGTAAAATATCTTCTCTTTCTACATGCTCCCTAAGAAAATGATATTTAATTTCAATATGTTTAGTTCTACTATGAGATACAGGGTTATTAGCTATTGAAATAGCACTTGTAGAATCACAGAAAAGTGGAGTTCTACTTACCTGAAATCCATAGTCCTCTAGCTGATGTTGTATCCACAGAAGTTGAGCACAGCAACTTCCTGCAGCTACATACTCTGACTCTGCTGTGGAGATAGCCACACTGGTTTGCTTTTTGCTACTCCATGAAATTAGTCTCCCACCTAGGAATTGACAGGTTCCAGTAGTGCTCTTTCTATCTTCTTTGCATCCTGCAAAGTCTGCATCTGAATAACCTGTTAGATCAAAATCTCCATTCCTAGGGTACCAGAGGCCTAGATAGGGAGTGCCCTTTAGATATCTCAATATTCTTTTGACTGCTGTCAAATGAGACTCTTTAGGGCAGGCTTGATACCTGGCACAAACACATGTAGCATACATGATGTCAGGTCTACTAGCAGTCAAGTATAATAGGGAGCCAACTATCCCTCTATAACAAGGTTTCATCTACAGGTTTCCCTGCATCATCCTTGCTAAGAGACATACTTGACCCCATAGGAGTCTTCATGGTACTGGATGAATCCATACCATATTCCTTATGAGTTCTAGGGTGAACTTGGACTGACATATGGATAAACCACTTTCAGTCTGTTTAACTTGGAGACCCAAGAAAAACTTCAGCTCTCCCATACTACTCATCTCAAACTGACCTTGCATAAGTTTTGCAAACTTTTTGCAAAGGCTGCTTTCAGTAGACCCAAATATAATGTCATCTACATATATTTGGACTAGTATGACTTTGCCTCTAGATTCCCTAAGGAATAGAGTCTTATCTATTTTCCCCCTTGAGAACTTGTTCTCAATGAGGAAACTAGATAGGGTTTCATACCAAGCCCTAGGGGCTTGCTTTAACCCATATAAAGCTTTCCTAAGTCTATAGACATGATGAGGTAGAGTTGGATCAACAAAACCTGAAGGCTGCTCCACATAGACTTCTTCCTTAAGATTACCATTTAGGAATGCTGACTTGACATCCATTTGGTAAACCTTGAATCCTTGATAGGTTGCATAGGCCAAGAACATCCTTATGGCTTCCAGTCTGGCTACTGGAGCAAAGGTTTGATCAAAATCAATACCTTCTTCTTGCCTATATCCTTTAGCAACCAGTCTAGCCTTATTCTTAATGATGACCCCTTGTTCATCCATCTTATTCCTGTAGATCCACTTAGTTCCTATTACATTGTGGTCTTTAGGTTTAGAAACTAATTCCCAAACCTTGCACCTCTTGAACTGATTAAGCTCTTCTTGCATTGCTTCAGTCCATTGTGGATCTTGTATTGCTTCTTCAAACTTCTTAGGTTCAACTTGTGACAGAAAGCTGGAGTAGATTGCTGCATTCATGTTTCTACTCCTGGTTTGAACTCCTTGTCTTGGATCTCCAATAATCAGCTCTACTGGATGATCTCTAAGATGCCTGTGGGCTGGAGGCATCCTAACTTCTGGTTGAACCACTTCAGCATCTGCATCATGCTGTATACCTTGGATTTCTTCAGCAATTGGCACATGTAGTTCTCCCCCTGGACAACAGCTACTGTCTTCTACTTGCTGTCTTGCAGCAGGCACTTCTTCTATAGTAAGCTTGTCCATTTTCTTTGTCAAACCTGTGGGGCTGCATACACTACTAGACAACTCATTGTTAATAAGTTTAGTCTCATCAAAAACTACATGCACTGATTCTTCTACAACTTGTGTAGTCAAGTTGTAGACTCTATAAGCCTTACTATTATTGCTGTACCCAACAAAAATTCCCTCTTGGGACTTGGCAGCAAACTTAGTTAAGTAAGACTTCCCATTGTTAAGTATGAAGCATTTGCAACCAAAGATCCTGAAGTAGGATAGGTTTGGTTTCATGCCTTTCACAACTTCATAGGGGGTCTTGTTTAGCCCTTTAGTGATGGTAGCCCTATTTATAACATGGCATGCAGTGTTAACTGCTTCAGCCCAGAAATACTCTGGTAGTGATGTATCACTTAATAGGGTCCTACCAGCCTCTATCAAGGTTCTATTCTTTCTCTCAGCAATGTCATTTTGCTGAGGTGTTCTAGGTGAAGAGAATTCTTGAAATATCCCAAAGTCTTCACATAGTTTTGTCATGCTATCAGACTGAAATTCAGTACCATGGTCACTTCTAATTTTGACCACTGTACTATTTAGTTCATTCTGAATTTGCTTGACAAAGCTATAGAAGACACTAGGTGTTTCAGATTTCTGTCTTAAGAAGAACACCCAGGAAAACCTTGAGTAGTCATCTACAACTACAAAGGTATAGACCTTCCTACCTAAGCTGTGAACTGGCATTGAACCAAAGAGATCCATATGCAAGAGGTACAAACACCTCACAGCATCTTTGTTTTCTATGCTTCTAAAGGTGGATTTAGTCTGCTTGCCCTTTTGACAAGCTGAGCAAATACCATCTTTGACACACTTAACTTGAGGACCATTCCTCACTAACTCTTTGCTAAAGAGTTTGCTAATAGTCTTGTAGTTAAGATGGGCAAGCCTCTTGTGCCATTTGACACAATGAGAGACTGTCTCATCAGCTATAAGACAAACTGGAGAACCATTGTTCTCAACCATAATGTCTAGGCAGTAGACATTCCTCTTCCTATAACCTATCAAAATGATCTCTTGATCACTTGACCTCTTGATATGACAACCATTTTTGACAAATGAGATGTCATACCCTACATCACTTAATTGACTTATACTTATTAGGTTGTGTTTCAACCCTTTAACATAAGCCACTTGAGTAATGGTAACTAAGTTTGTAGAAATGTTACCAAATTCTTTGATGATTCCTTTTTCAGAACCACCAAAGGTTACTTTTGGACCATCTTTTACTGGAATGTAGTCCTTTAATAATCTTCTAGTTCCAGTCATATGTCTGGAACATCCACTGTCCAAGTACCATGTTGGGGTATGGACACTTTGACTCACCTGCAAAATAGATTAATGAACCTTAGAACCCAAAGAATTCTTGGGTCCTTGGTACTTGTTAGTCTGCAATCTGACAAAGCTACCCATTGGCTTTCCAACAGGTAGTTTGGTACTCACTTTGGCACTAGCATTGTGCCAACAGTCCACTGCAAAATGGCCAACTTTTCCACAGCACCAACATTCAAACTTATTGTACCTTTGCTTAGGTACTGCCTTGGCTGTCTTGTCTACAGCAGGCTTGTTGAATGTTGGGGCTTTGCCCTTGGACTTAGACTTGGACTGCTCAGTCCCTGCAGGTCTAATAAAGCCCAGTCCAGCCTTGCCTTTATGATGAACAAATTCATCAATTAAAGGTAGCACTGACTTAGGTTTAGAAAACCTAGCAACAAGATCTCTCTCTTTCTGAAGATTTATCTCCAGACCCTTGATTTGATCATTCTTAAAGGTGATAGTCCCCATCTGAATCACTGTTATGTGTTTCAGTCTGGCTATCTCATTCAGCTTTTGATCAAATTGCTTCTCAAAATCTGTTGCAGCAGCTTTAAGATCAGCAATTTCCTTTGCCTGACTTTTGGCTAGGGACTTGCTTTTCTTGTAAGCTTGCAACAGCACTTTATATTCATCTATAAGCTGATGAATATCATCCTCAGACTCAGATACATTCTCATCACTTGATGAAGAAGAATCTGAATCTGAACTAGAACAAGAAACTGAACTTGAACTTGAACCTTGTACCTTACTGGGTCCTGGCTGCTCCAGGATTTTGGCACTCTCTGTCAAAGCCATTAGCCCTTGGCATTGACTGTCTTCTTGTTCATAAATAGACTCCATTAACTGCATGAATTCTTCCTCTTCTTCTTCAGCAAATAGCCCTATGTAGGCTTCAGCCTCAGACTCAGTTTCTGAAGAAGAGATATCTGATAGAGTCTTCTCCTTCTTAGCAACAAAAGACTTCTCTTTCTTGCCTTTGAAGTGAGCCTTTTTCCTGTCACCAGATTCCTTTCTCTTCTCTGGACAATCTGCAATAACATGGCCCTGTCTATTGCAGCAATAGCACACTATCTTAGATCCAGTTGCCTTGCTTGACTTTGTCCTCTTCCTGTCTTTCTTTGAAGGCTTTTTCTCCTGATAAAAGACTTCCTTTCCCTTTGAAGTAGAAGGTCTTGACCTCCACTGTTTCTTCTTCAAGAATTTCTGAAAGTGTCTAGTGAAGGCAGCAAAGTCTTCATCACTTTCACTGCTCTCAGTCTTTGTGCTGACTGACTCATCTGATTCTGATTCAACTACCTCTAGAGGTGGAGTTGATGACTTATTCATGCACTTTCTGGGAACTTCTGTCTTGAAAGCAACTGATCTTTCCTTGTGTTCATTTATTGTTGACTTCTCCTCCTCTTTCCTCACTGTCAATTACATTTCATAAGACAATAACTTGCCAAACAGTGCAGGAGGAGGAATTTCCCCCAACTTAGCCATTTCTCTAATGGCACAGATCTTTGTGTCCCAATCTTTGGTTAGGGACCTTAGGAACTTGTCATTTAGTTCATAGTTACTGAACTCTCTTCCATAAGACATGAGTTCATTAACTATTCTGTAGAACTTCTTGTAGCACTCAGTTATGCTATCACCTTTACCTTGTCTAAAACTCTCATACTCCTGATTTAGCAAGGATTTTCTATCTTGTCTTACTTCTTCAGATCCTTCCACATACACTATAAGAGTGTCCCACATCTCCTTGGCTTTCTTACAGTGTATAAGATTCTGAAATGTTGCATCATCTATGGCACTCACTATAATGTTTTGTGCCCTCTTGTCCATTGTGGCTAGGACAATCTCATCCTTAGTCATCTCAGAGAAATCCTTTGGACTTCTCTGATTTGCATCTAAAACTGAAATCTTCATGGGCACATAAGGCCCTTCCTTTACTGTGATGTAGATTCTAGGGTCTGAGGCCTCCATAAACAGCCTTACCCTTTCCTTCCAGATCCCAAAGATCTCTTTCCTGCATATGGGTAATTTCATGGAACCCAATTCCTTGTGATTCTCAGAGGAACCCATGTTTCTTGATTTTCTTGAATTTCTTGAATCTGTGTTTTGCCTTACACTGAATCTGCCAAAGAGGATCTCCTCAGACTGTTAGTCCTTTTTGAGGAACCTCGCTTTGATACCACTTGAAAGATATGGTACCTAAACACCTAGAGGGGGGGGGTGAATAGGTGACCTAATCCTTTTTAAGCTTAAATGGCAGCAATCAGTTATATCACAGAATACTAACTATTTTATCACAGCAAACACACAGCATGCACAGCAACAATCACATCACAACACAGCATACACAGTGGTTTATAGTGGTTCCCCAAGATATGGGTACATCCACTTTCCCCCTTCGCCTATCTAGCAGTGTACTAGATTCGGCCAAACTCCTCCACTGTCTCAGAACCCAAATTGGTTCCTACACCTCAGGCCCAAAGCCTTACAACTCAGCTTTATCCCAAAGCCTACACTCAGCCAATCAAGGCCTACACTCAGCCAACCAAGGCCTACACTCAGCCAACCAAGGCCTACACTCAGCCAACAAGGCCTACACTCAGAGATCTCAATCTCCTACACTCAGGCTCTCAAGCCCTACCCTCAGCCTTTATAATTATAGGCTTACAATTCACTCAGATCCAAAGATCTTACAAGATAAAAATGTATTACAAATATTAACTCAACAACTCAGAAATAAAAGAGGGGAGTTGAGAGTTTCTTGATGAGTTCTTGGAAGAACTCAGCTGGATTCAATCTGACTTAGCTTTCTTCAAAGCTTCTTGAGTAGAACTGAATAAGACTGAATCCTCCTGCAGTAGTTCCTTGACCTCTGCCACTTAAGATCCAGAATGAATCTGAATCCTTCTTCTCAAGCCTAGTTCCAGAGGCTGATTTCTTGGATGGAGCCCTCTCTCTCCAACTTCTTATATCTGCACTTGGACTGCAAGATCTTCTTGTGTTGATACTCTATGTACCACTTTAATAACTTGTTCTTCAACAATGTGATCAACCTCAACAACTGAACAACGTTTCTGTAAACTATATGAGCCTATTTATAGGCCTTCTTCATGGTAACCGGCTGGTCCGGTCCATAACTGACTTCTGATATCTCTGACAGGTGCTGTAGACCGGCTGGAACGGCAGCTGTCAAGTCATCCAGTCATTTCTTGAAAATCTCTAACTGTCTAAAAGTGTCGAGACTTTCTGTCTTTAAGTGTCGACACTTATAGACCAAGTGTCGACACATGCTGTGTAAGTGTCGACACAAGTCTACAAGGTGTCGACACAACTCCTTGTATGTCTCGACACAGATTCTTCTTCAGGTGTCGACACTGAAATTGAGTGTCGACACAAGTACTTGATCTTCTATCTGTACTGAATTCTTCTAAGTGTCGACACATCACCTTTGTGTCGACACAACTTCTTGTGTTGAATTTGTCAAGTGTCGACACTACTTCTTGGTGTCGACACATAGTCTTCTATGTTGATACTTGCTGAGTGTCGACACAGCTCCTTGTGTCGACACACCTTCTTCTTGTTGAGACTTCAGCTGAGTGTCGACACATTCCCTTAGTGTCGACACTTGTACTTAGAATAATTTTGTTGATCTTTCTGATCTTTGCTAAGTGTCGACACAGCTCCTTGTGTCGACACTTTCTTCAAGTGTAGAGTCTTTAGCTGAGTGTCGACACATTGTGCTGGGTGTCGACACATACTTCATGTGTTGACTCTTCTGGTTGTGTGTCGACACATTGTGCTGGGTGTCGGCACATACTTCAAGTGTTGACTCTTCTGTTGAGTGTCGACACATTGTGCTGAGTGTCGACACTTGTACTTAGTCTCTGCAGACCTTTGCTGAGTGTCGACACAGCTCCAAGTGTCGACACTTTCTGGTGTAGACACAGCTTCACTGGGTGTCGACACAGCTCCTTGTGTCGACACTTTCTGTCTGCACTTTTCTTCACTGAGTGTCGACACACTCCAAGTGTCGACACTTACTGTCTGGTGTTCGACTCTGCATCCCAGGTGTCGACACAATGACTCCAAGTGTCAACACTGCTTGTCTGGGTGTCGACACAAGTCTTCTTAAGTGTCGACACTTTCCCTCTAGGTGTCGACACATGGACTTAGAAACTTTTTGCTTCAGTCCAGTGATTACATAACCTGCACAAGTAAACTCAACATACATCAAATACATTATGATGTATATCATTGAGTTGGGTGAGGCTTTTTCAAATCAGGTACATTTGACCAATGTACCCAACATTGTGCTAGGTTCCAAGTGAACCCTAAAGAATCTCACCTAATTTTCTTAAAAAATTTTTGGAGATATATAAAGAGTTGTCATAGTCTAGGCCTATGGTATCCTACTGAGTCAGAATTTGATTTAATTGGATATTCAGATGCTGACTTTGCAGGATGCAGTGTGGACAGAAAAAGTACCTCAGGAACTTGCCAGTTCCTTGGGATGAGATTAGTGTCTTGGTTTTATAAGAAATAATCATCTGTGTCCACTTCAACTGCTGAAGCAGAATACATAGAAGCTGGTAGTTGCTATTCACAGATGTTGTGGATTCAGAATCAATTACTGGACTATGGTCTCAACTTAAATAATTCAACTCTATTTTGTGATAACACAAGTGCAATAGTCATAACACGAAATCAAGTTCATCACAGTAGGACCAAGCATATAGATATTATACATCATTTCATTAGAGTGTGTCTAGAAAAAAACAAAGTTAATCTTGTCAATATCTATACTGATTTACAAAGAGCTGATATATTCACCAAACCTCTGGATGAGAGAAATCATTTGTTCTTTATAAATCAGCTTGGAATGATCAATGTAGAAGACTTAGTTTAGTTTCTGTCCGCACTCGACGTAGTTTGCACAGTTCGTCGAACGGAGTTCGACGATCTGGGAAAATTTCTTGAGATATTTGTCGAACGGAGAATGAAGAACTCTCTGTGAGTGAACCAATTTTCATCGACCGGAGATCGACGAATCTGCTTCAGAAATCTTTCATCGAACGGAGCTCGACGAAATGTCTCAAATCTTCAGACTGAGCTCGATGAATTGTTTAACTCTAAATTATTTCATCGACCTCAGATCAAAGAATTTGTTAATTTTCGTGTAACGGAGTTTGTCGATTCATATTATAGAAAAAATTATATCTAGGTTTTCTTCGACCTCCGTCCTGCGCTTTCAATTCCTTTGCACTTGATCGTCATTTTTCTCTTGCAGGTACTCAAATGGCGATTCTAGCGGGAACCCTTGCAACAATGAAGTTTGATAGTAGTGTTGGGTACATTGGTTCTAATGTACCTGATTTGAAGAAGCCTCACCCAACTCAATGATATACATCAAAATGTCATTGTGTCGACACCAGGGATGCTGAGTCGACACCAGACAGAAAGTGTCGACACAAGGAGCTGTGTCGACACTCAGTGAAGAAAAGACAGTGAAGCTGTGTCGACACTTAGCAGTTGTGTCGACACCCAAAACAATGTGTCGACACTCAACAGAAGAGTCAACACTTGAAGTAAGTGTCGACACCCAGAATAATGTGTCGACACTTAGCAGAAGAGTCAACACTGGAAGTAAGTGTCGACACCCAGAACAATGTGTCGACACTTAGATAAAGACTCAACACTTGAAGAAAGTGTCGACACAAGGAGTTGTGTCGACACTTAGCAAAGAACAGCAAAGTTTAACAAAATATTCTAAGTACAAGTGTCGACACTAAGGAGTTGTGTCGACACTCAGCCAGAGTCTCGGCAGAAGAAGAAAGTGTCGACACCCAGAGCAATGTGTCGACACTCAACAAGTATCAACACTGAAGATATGTGTCGACACCAAGAAGCAGTGTCGACACTTAACAGATTCAACACATGAAGATGTGTCGACACAAAGGTGTTGTGTCGACACTTAGAAGAATTCAGCAAAATACTGAAGTACAAGGACTTGTGTCGACACACATTATCAGTGTCGACACCTGTAGAAGAAGTAGTGTCGAGATACAAAATCTACAACACAAGGAGTTGTGTCGACACCTTGTAGACTAGTGTCGACACTTAGACAACTTGTGTCGACACTTGGTCTATAAGTGTCGGCACTTAAAGACAGAAAGTCTCGACACTTACAGACAGTTATAGTTATTTCAAGAACTGACTGGATGACTTGACAGCTGCCATTCCAGCCGGTCTACAACACCTGTCAGAGTTGTCAGAATTCAGTTATGGACCGGACCAACCGGTTACCATGAAGAAGGCCTATAAATAGGCCTATACTGTCTACAGAAGAGATTGATCAACAAGTTGTTGAAGTTGACAAAGTTCAGATCAAGTAATTGTCTAAAGAAGATCTAGCTATCAAGTGAAGATCTAAGAAGTTGGAGAGAGAGAGCTCCATCCAAGAAATCAGTTGTTGGAACTGTACTGAGAAGAAGGGTTCAGATCTACTCTGAACCTTAAGTAGCAGAGATCAAGGATCAACTGCAGAAGGAGTCAATCTTATTGAGTTCTACTTTCAAGAAGCTTTGAAGAAAGCTAAGTCAGATTGAGTCCAGCTGAGTTCTTCCAAGAACTCATCAAGAATCTCACAACTTATCTCTCTTTCATCTAAGTTGTTGAGTTTATACATTTTTGTATTCATTATAACTTGTAGGATCCTTAGGGATCTGAGATTGTAAGCCTGCAATTATAAAGGCTGAGGGTAGGAGAGTTAAATCTCTGAGTGTAGGCCTTGGTGGCTGAGTGTAGGCCTTGGTGGCTTAGTGTAGGCCTTTGTGGCTGAGTGTAGGCTTTGTGGAAAAGCTGAGTTGTAGGGCCTTGGGCCTGAGGTGTAGGAGCCTGTTTTGGGTTCTGAGTTAGTGGAGAAGTTTGGCCGAATCTAGTACACTGCTAGATAGGCGAAGGGGGAAAGTGGATGTACCCAATGCTTGGGGAACCACTATAAAACTCTGTGTCTACTGTGTATTTGTGGATTGCTGTGATTGGTGAATGTGTGTTGTGATAGATTAGATATAATTCTGTGATATTATCTGTTTGCTGCCTAAAAAGTTAAAAAGATTCAAGTCACCTATTCACCCCCCCACCTCTAGGTGTTTGGGTACTATATCTTTCAAGTGGTATCAAAGCGAGGTTACTCAAAAAGGACTAACTGTCTGAGTAGATCGTGTTGGCAGATTCAGTCTAAGGAAATAACAGAATCAAGAAAATCAAGAACTATGGGTTCCACTGAAAATCACAAGGAATTGGGATCCATGAAACTACCTATATGTAGGAAGGAATTCTTTGGCATATGGAAGGAAAGGGTAAGGCTGTTTATGGAGGCCTCAGACCCTAGATTTTATATCACAGTAAAGGAAGGGCCATATGTGCCCATGAAGGTTTCAGTCTTGTATGCCAATCAGAGAACACCTAAGGATTTCTTTGAAATGACAAAGGATGAAATTGTTCTAGCCACTATGGATAAGAGGGCTCAGAACATAATAGTGAGTGCCATAGATGATGCAACTTTTCAGAATCTGATAGACTGTAAGATAGCTAAAGAGATGTGGGAAACTCTTATTGTGTACATGGAGTGTTCTGAAGAAGTCAGGCAAGACAGAAAATCCTTGCTAAATCAAGAGTATGAAAGTTTTAGACAAGGAAAGGGTGATAGCATAACTGAGTGCTATAAGAAGTTCTACAGGATAGTTAATGAACTCATGTCCTATGGCAGAGAGTTCAGTAATTATGAACTCAATGAGAAGTTTCTAAGGTCCCTAACAAAAGATTGGGACACCAAGATCTGTGCCATTAGAGAAATGGCTAAGTTGGTAGAAATTCCTCCACCTACACTGTTTGGCAAACTGTTGTCTTATGAAATGCAGTTGACAGTGAGGAAAGAAGAGGAGAAATCCACAAGAAATGAACATAAGGAAATGACAGTGGCCTTTAAATCAGAAGCCCCCAGAAAGTATAGAGGTAAATCACCTACTCCACCTCCAAAGGTTGCTGAATCTGAGTCAGATGAGTCAGTCAGCACAAAATCTGAAAGCGGTGAAAGTGATGAGGACTTTGCTGCCTTTACTAGACATTTTCAGAAGTTCTTGGAGAAGAAACAGTGGAGTACAAGGCCTTCTACTTCACAGGGAAAAGAAGACTTTTATCATAATAAAAAGGCTTCAAAGAAGGACAGGAAAAAGACTAAGTCTAGCAAGGCAACACTTTCAAAAATAGTGTGCTATTGCTGCAATAGACAAGGTCATGTTGTTGCAGATTGTCCTGAGAAGAGAAAGGAGTCTAGTGACAAGAAGAAGACTCATTTCAAAGGCAAGAAAGAAAAGTCATTTGTTGCCAAAAAGGACAAGACCCTGTCAGATATCTCTTCATCAGAAACTGAGTCAGATGTTGAGGCTTATATTGGACTGTTTGCTGAGGAAGAAGAAGAAGAGTTCATGCAGATTATGGAGTCTATATATGAACAAGAACACAGTCAATGCCAAGGGCTAATGGCATTGACAGAAAGTGACAAAATCTTGGAGCAGCCAGGACCCAGTAAGGTACAAAGTTCAACTTTAAGTTCAGTTTCTTGTGCCAGTACAGAATCAGATTCATCATCATCAAATGATGAGAGTGCATCTGAGTCTGAAGAAGATATTCATCAGCTGATAGATGAATATAAAGTACTGTTGCAAGCTTATAAGAAGAGCAAGTCCCTAGCCAAAAGTCAGGCAAAGGAAATTGCTAATCTCAAAGCTATGGTAACTGATTCTGAGAAATTGTTTGATCAAAAGCTAAATGAGATAGCCAGACTGAAGCACATAACTGTGATTCAGATGGGGACTATCACATATAAGAATGATCAAATTAAGAGTCTGGAGATTAATCTTCAGAAGGAGAGAGATCTAGTTGCTAGGTTTTCTAAACATAAGTCAGTTCTACCTTTAATTGATGAATTTGTTCATCACAAAGGCAAGGCTGGACTGAGTTTTATTAAACCTGCAAGGACTGTCCAGTCCAAGTCCAAGGGCAAAGCCCCAACACTCAACAAGCCAGCTGTGAATAAAATAGCTAAGACTGTACCTAAGCAAAGGTACAATAAGTTTGAGTGTTGGTGTTGTGGCAAGGTTGGCCACTTTGCAATGGACTGTTGGCACAATGCTAGTGCCAAAGTGAGTAGCAAACTAGCTGTTGGAAAACCAGCAGGTAGTATTGTCAGGATGCAAACTAACAAATATCAAGGACCCAAGAATACTTTGGGTTCTAAGGTTCATTAATCTGTTTTGCAGGTGAGTCCAAGTTGTCATGCCCCAATATGGTACTTGGACAGTGGATGTTCCAGACATATGACTGGAACAAGGGGTTTACTAAAGGACTACATTCCAATCAAAGATGGTCCAAAAGTCACCTTTGGTGGTTCTGAAAAAGGAATCATCAAAGGATTTGGTAACATTTCTAGTAACTTAGTTACCATTACTCAAGTGGCTTATGTTAAAGGGTTGAAACAAAACCTAATAAGTATAAGTCAATTAAGTGATGTAGGGTATGACATCTCATTTGTTAAGAATGGTTGTCATATCAAGAGGTCAACTGATCAAGAGATCATTTTGACAGGTTATAGAAAGAGGAATGTCTACTGCTTAGACATTATGTGTGAGACCAATGGTTCTCAAGTGTGTCTTGTAGCTGATGAGACAGTCTCTCATTGTGTCAAATGGCACAAGAGGCTAGCCCATCTAAACTACAAGACAATTGGCAAACTCTTTAGCAAAGAGTTAGTGAGGAATGGTCCTCAAGTTAAGTGTGTTAAAGATGGTATTTGCTCAGCTTGTCAAAAGGGCAAGCAGACTAGATCCACCTTTAGAAGCATAGAAAACAAAGATGCTGTGAGGTGTTTATACCTCTTGCACATGGATCTCTTTGGTCCAATGCCAGTTCACAGCCTAGGTAGGAAGGTCTATACCTTTGTAGTTGTAGATGACTACTCAAGGTTTTCCTGGGTGTTCTTCTTAAGACATAAATCTTAAACACCTAATGTCTTCTATAGCTTTGTCAAGCAAATTCAGAATGAACTAGACAGTACAGTGGTCAAGATAAGAAGTGACCATGGTACTAAGTTTCAGTCTGATAGCATGACAAAACTATGTGAAGACTTTGGGATATTTCAAGAGTTTTCTTCACCAAGAACACCTCAGCAAAATGGCATTGCTGAGAGGAAGAATAGAACCTTGATTGAGGCTGGTAGGACCCTATTAAGTGATACATCACTACCAGAATATTTCTGGGCTGAAGCAGTTAATACTGCATGCCATGTTATTAATAGGGATGCCATTACTAAAGGCCTCAACAAGACGCCCTATGAGGTTGTGAAAGGCAGGAAACCAAATCTATCCTACTTCAGGATCTTTGGTTGTAAGTGCTTCATACTTAACAATGGAAAGTCTTACTTGACTAAGTTTGCTGCCAAGGCCCAAGAGAGAATTTTTGTTGGGTACAGCAATAATAGTAAGGCTTATAGAGTCTACAACTTGTCTAATCAAGTTGTAGAAGAGACTGTACATGTAGTATTTGATGAAACTAGGCTTATTAACAATGAGTTGTCTAGTAGTGTTTGCAGCCCCACAGGTTTAACAAAGAAAATGGACAAGCTCACTCTAGAAGAAGAATCTACTACAAGACAGCAAGTAGAAGACAGTGGCTGTTGTCCAGGGGGAGTACTACATGTACCAAATGTAGAAGAAGTACAAGGAGTACAACAAGATGATGAAACTGAAGAGGTTCAACCAGAAGTCAGGATGCCTCCAGCCAATAGGCATCTTAGAGATCATCTAGTAGAGCAGATTATTGGAGATCCAAGACAAGGGGTACAAACAAGGAGCAAAAATCTGAATGCAACAATCTACTCTAGTTTTCTATCTCAAGTTGAACCAAAGAAGTTTGAAGAAGCCATTCTAGATCCACAATGGACTGAAGCAATGCAAGAAGAGCTGAATCAGTTCAAGAGGTGCAAGGTCTGGGAACTTGTTCCTAAACCTAAAGACCATAATATAATAGGAACCAAGTGGATCTACAGGAACAAGTTGGATGAACAAGGAGTCATCATTAAGAACAAAGCAAGATTGGTTGCTAAAGGATATAGGCAAGAAGAAGGTATTGATTTTGATTAAACCTTTGCTCCAGTAGCCAGACTGGAAGCCATAAGAATGTTCCTGGCCTATGCAACATTTCAAGGATTCAAAGTTTACCAAATGGATGTTAAGTCAGCATTTCTAAATGGTAATCTTAAAGAAGAAGTCTATGTGGAACAACCCTCAGGTTTTGTTGATTCAACTCTACCTAATAATGTCTATGGACTTAGGAAAGCTTTATATGGGTTAAAGCAAGCCCCTAGGGCTTGGTATGAAACCCTATCTAGTTTCCTCATTGAGAACAAGTTCTCAAGGGGGAAAATAGATAAGACTCTATTCCTTAGGGAATCTAGAGGCAAAGTAATACTAGACCAAATATATGTAGATGACATTATATTTGGGTCTACTGAAAGTAGTCTTTGCAAAAAGTTTGCAAAACTAATGCAAAGTAAATTTGAGATGAGTAGTATGAGAGAGCTAAAGTTCTTCTTGGGTCTCCAAGTAAGACAGACTGAGAGTGGTTTATCCATATGCCAGTCCAAGTTCACCCAAGAACTCATAAGGAAGTATTGTATGGATTCATCCAGTACCATGAAGACTCCTATCGGGTCAAGTATGTCTCTTAGCAAGGATGATGCAGGGAAGCCTGTAGATGAAACCTTGTATAGAGGGATAGTTGGCTCCCTATTATACTTGACTGCTAGTAGACCAGATATCATGTATGCTACATGTGTCTGTGCAAGGTATCAAGCCTGCCCTAAAGAGTCTCATTTGACTGCAGTCAAAAGATATTGAGATATCTAAAGGGCACTCCTTATCTATGCCTCTGGTACCCTAGGAATGGGGATTTTGATCTAACAGGTTATTCAGATGCAGACTTTGCAGGATGCAAAGAAGACAGAAAAAGCACTACTGGAACCTGTCAATTCCTAGGTGGAAGACTGATTTCTTGGAGTAGCAAAAAGCAAACAAGTGTGGCTATCTCCACTGCAGAATCAGAGTTTGTGGCTACAGGAAGTTACTGTGCTCAACTTCTGTGGATACAACATCAGCTTGAGGACTATGGATTTCAGGTAAGTAGAACTCCACTATTCTGTGATTCTACAAGTGCTATTTCAATTGCACATAATCCTGTATCTCATAGTAGAACTAAACATATTGAGATAAAATATCATTTTCTTAGGAAGCATGTAGAGAAACAGGATATTTTACTAGAATATGTTAAAACTGATAATCAACTAGCTGATATGTATACTAAGCCCCTAGAAGAAGCTAAGTTCAATAGGTTTAAGATTGAAATAGGAATGATAAACTTAGAGTAAGTTTATAGAATTGGAAATGGATAAGTAAAAAGGTGTCGACACACAGAGATATCTGTGTCGACACAGAAAATTGGTGTCGACACTTCAGGGAAAAGGTGTCGACACATCTAGAAAGTTAGTGTCGACACTTCAGAATATTAGTGTTGACACATGACAAGTTGATGTCAACACAACCAAGGTGGTGTCGACACATAGTGTTTACTCAGAATTATCTAAGTAAAGTCTCGACTAAATGTCGAGTTAAGTGGTGTCGACACATAAACAAGTGTCGACACATATAATCTGTTGACTAAACTTGTGTCGACACATAGGTGTCGAGATATGATAAGTCAGTGTCGACACTTATTGCCAGTGTCGACACAATTTAAGTTGGCTGCCCGCCTTTTCATCTTCAAAATTAGAAAGGTATAAATAGGGTTTTGCCTTAGTTTGTCGACACGCTTTCAAAAGTTTCGAGACCAAAACTTCTGTGTCGACACCTCTCTTCTCTCAAGTCAAAATTCTTCAAAACCTAATGGCGCCAAAGCTTGAGGAGAACTTCAACGAAGGCTACGAGCTGGTGCGCAATGCTTTTGATGATGCCGACCAAGACATCAAGACTGTCGTAATCCTAGTAGCCGACTCAGGGTTAGAATATCTTGTTTCAGAGCCAACGAAAATTTGGAAGAAGGAAGTCTTGGAATTCATCAATGGAGCTAAGGTAGATGAAACTGGATTCAAGATCAAATCCAGAGTCCATGGCGAGAAGGTGAAGGTATCACCTAAGAGCTTGAGGAAGATTCTACAGCTCCCAAGCACTAAAGCAGAAGATGAAGTTACAGCTTCTAAGACCAGGGAAGCTCTAACTTGGTGTGGACTAGATTCTAAGATGAAGATTGGTTCAGTCTTCAATAGAAAAGGCATGAACAGTCAGGGGAAATTCCTGTCTGAAATTGTTGGGAAAGTCATATTGAGCAAGCCAGGAGGGCATGACAGAGTGTCTGCCTACATGTTTAGTATTATGACCAGGATTATCTTCACTCTGAACACTGACTGGTCTGTTATAGTGTTTGAGAAAATCAAGGAAAGCCTGAAGAAGCCCAACCTGTGCAGAATTTTAAGTCTTTACCTTACTGGTGTTATACCTGAAGTTATGGGTCAGGCTGCTGGAAGTAAAATAAATCATATGAGGAAAATGGATATGAGAATATTCTCTAGATGGGACAGGGTGTTGTCTAAAGAGATGCCAACCCCTGAGAAGATAGTTCCTGAGAAGGTATCACCTCCAAAGAAGAAGAGGAAAACTTCTCCAGTGGCTCAAGTGTCCATTAGCAGCTCTGACAGTGAAGAACAAGTTGTCTTCACACCAGATGAGAATGAGGAAGGACCTGCTGTAAAGTCTCCTGCTCCTCAAGATATTGCTGAGATCTAGGGGGAGCTACCTCAAGCTAGCCCCATACACAAGGATCACATCCAGGGGGAGTCTCTAGTTGTAGAAGAACCAACTACACTAGAAAGTGAACAAGCAACCAACATCATCCTTGAGGTAATCACTGAGCTTAATGCTTTAGATTTTCCTTTAGAAGATACTGATTTGTCTGATGTTTATCAGCAACCACAGACTGCTAGTCAAGTTCCAGATGTTGTCATGGAAGACACATCTGCTGCAGCTCAGCTTGTTTCTGATCCAGTGGTAGAAGAGCCCAGAATTTCTCCTGCTCATTCTCCACAAGAGTATACCATGGAAGATTTATTCCTAAATCTGGATCAAGAAGATTTTGATAAGGAAACTGATGCTGCTGAGAGCGAGAATGCTCCAGTTGAGGGGGAGCAAGTGGTACTTGTTGAAGATCCTGTACGGCAAGAACCTGAGAAGGCACCAGATGTCCAGAAGGAGTTACCCCCAAGCTCTAAGGAGAGGGTAGAAATTGCTAGCTCCTCAGCTTCAGAAGATGAGGAAGCTGCAAGGGAAAGGAAAAAGAAAATTTATATCTTCAAAAGAAGGAGCCAGAGTTATAAGAAGGCTCTCCAAACTGTTGCTCCACAGTCTGCACTACAGCCAGCCCCAGCTTTTGATTATAGTGCACTGATGGTTGCTATGCAGATCAAGCTGGATGAGCATAGAAAAGCAATAGAGACTTATTTGGATGAAGGGCAAAAATCATTACAATTTGATCTAGCCCAGGACATAAAATCTATCAGGTTTGAAATGAACCAAAATAAAAAGGAGATGACTGAATGTTTCCACAAGGGTGGAAATGCAGTGGTGTACTTGGCTACACACCAGGAAAAGATAAAAGCACAGGTGGATGATATGGCTGTGAAGCAAGGTTATGTTCTTGAAAATCAGATAAGAATGAATGACAACCTTACTGCATCTCACAATGCAATAGTCACAGAACTGAAAATCTAGCTGCAGGGCAGACTCCAGCTATAGCTGATGACTAGTTTTAGTCATCCTTTTTAGGGGTAATTTAGTATTCAAAAAGCCTAATTTCATTTATATTTTATGATTGTTATTTCATGTTTTAATGTTTCTTTACAATATATTAATTCCTAGTGTTATTAGAGTTTTGATATAAAAATCTATATAGTCTTATTATGTGTGTTATGTTATTATATATTATGTTATGTTATGATATGTTTTAATTTTAATGTTGTAATGTTTTTATTATTATTGTGTTAGAAATCTTGTTTTAACTTTGTTTTTTTTAACTTTGTTATGTTATGTTATGTTTTAACTTTGTTTTAACTTTTAAAATCTATATAGTCTTATGTTATTATTGTGACTAATCCATGATTGTATTGTCTTTTTTTTTGTAGGTTCATGCCCAAGCTTCAAAGCCCATGCAGCCCTTGAATTATTTCACTCAAGCCCACATCAAGAGCAGCCCGAGCTTTCAATTTGGTGCAGCCCTCAAGCTCAAGTCCAACCCATTACATGTGGAACCCGAGCCCATGCAGCCCCTAGCCTCAACCCGAGCCCATGCAGCCCCTAGCCTCTACCCGAGCCTATTTAAAAGCCCAAAGCAGCCCCCCTAGCCTCTACCCGAGCCCATGTTATGTCCCTCTCTCCTCCATTTAATACATGCATGAACTTTTTGCCTACACATGGCCGGCCACCCCTCTTTCTCTCCCTCTTTTATTTCTTTTTCTTTCCTTTATTTAATCCACCTCATGCCCTCTCTCTCCCTCCTCATTAATTTCCAAATGCATGAATCCCTCTACATGGCCGGCCACCTTTCATGTCATACATGCATGTTCTCTCTCTCTCTCCCTTCCATTCATTGCATGCATGCATTCATTTTTTCATGCTTGGCCGGCCCCTCTCTTTCCCCCCTCTTTATTCCTCATTCATCCCTTTTTTCCCTCTCTCTCATTCTCATTTAAACTCATACATTCCCTTTTCTTTTTATTATTATTCTCTTTTTTATTTTCCCAAAAGAAAGTGCATGAATTCTCTCCACCTCATTTATTGCCATGCATGCACTTCTCTCCCTACATGGCCGGCCACCCCCTTGCCCCCTCTTCTTCATTTCATTCTAGAACCTTCTCCCTCATCTATAAAAAGAACCCATATCCCATGCTTTTGAGAGATTGGATTTTGGAGAGCAAGTGAAGTGCTAGTTTAAGTGGAGAGTGCTTGTGAGTGTTAGTTTTATTATTGTATTAGTTTTCTTTTCAATTAGTGCAAGTTTTTTTCATTAGTGCAAGTTTTCTTTATAGCATAGTCTAGTCTTTTTAATATTGTGTGTACTCTTTTTGTTTGCAAGTATTGAAAATATTTCTCTCTTATTTTGTTTTGTCTTCCCTTTCAATTATGCGTAGCTAATTTCCTATAGCATTCGATCGTGAGGATCCATGAAGTGAGATGAGAGTTTATTTTCTTTCTTAGTTTTATTTTTGTTATTTCATGCTCGATCCTTCTTTGATTTATTTTTTTGTCGACTCCGTATTTCCGGTATACGGTAGTAGGCTTGGGATCTCATATTTGAGTAGCCGAGAGGCTCATGAATGTGAAAGATCACTCAAAGAAGGAAGGAGTTGAATGCAACCCTAGAGATAGGATGACGTAAATCCTCTGGATTGGAGTCAAATCCAATAGTGCGGATCACCTCGATAATGCAACTTTAGGCTTCTTTGGTTTGTAAAGAGATTTCGATCGAAGAGTCTATAAGTTAGGAGACCTAATGCTCTAGCGAGATTTTGTCTTATTTTCGGATCCGTCACGGTCGAGTATGATTTGCAAAATTAAAACTATCTTTATTTTTATCTCTCTCATCTAATTTCATGGTGAATCATTGATCGAATGCTAGCTTTTTATTATAAGTTTTTCGTCTCGCAAGTTGTCTTTTGTTTTATTCTAAAAAATTCTCAAATCCCATTAGTTTTCCGGTAGGATAATAGTTAGAGCGTGAGTAGAAGTAATTGACAGCCCCGTGTTTAAATACGACCTTGGTACTACGATTCGACAGGTACGCTTGCCTGTTCGGGTTTTGGCCCACCAAGTTTTTGGCGCCGTTGCCGGGGACTTTTCTTCGTCAATATTTTGAAAATGCTTGCGCTATTACTTCTCCAAAAATAAAAAAAAATTATAATTTATATATTTAAATATTTATAATCAACCCACTTCACCTTATTTCTACCCCACCTAAAATCTCTCGAAAAGGGTAAGGGGCTTTAAGCGCCACCATTTTACCTAGTACCGGGCAAACCCTTCACCGGGTAGTCCTCGGGAAGTTCGAGAGCCAAGCCGTCTTAAAAAAAAAAATTTCAAAAAAAAAAACAAAACAAAAAAAAAATTTCCTTTCTTTTCCTCTTTTTCTTTCTTTTCCAAGCTTTCACTTTCATCTTCCCTCGTTTTCTTTGCTAGTGCATGACCCGAGCGAATCCGTCGCTACTTGTTGATTTGGACCCGGAAATCGAACGCTCCTTTCAGAGACAATTACGATTCGGGGCTTCCACTTCTCAAACAGCGGTTGAGGATTCCTTCGGGGATTGTAATTATTCTGAAATGGGAGATCCCAACCCAGGAATGGCTCAGCAAAGGACCATGTCCGATTATGCTCGACCCAACCTGGAGGGGACTGAAACGAGTATTGTTCGACCTGCAATTGCGAACAATAACTTCGAGCTTAAGCCTAGCATCATACAAATGGTGCAACAATATGTACAGTTCGACGGATTACAAGATGAAGATCCGAACTTGCATATTGCCAATTTTCTTGAAATCTGTGACACCGTTAAAATAAATGGTGTCTCAGACGATGCTATAAGGCTAAGAATCTTCCCCTTCTCCTTAAGAACCAAAGCCAAACAGTGGTTGAGTTCTCTTCCAAGAGGCTCAATCACTACTTGGAACATTTTAACTGAAAAATTTCTTGCTAGATATTTCCCTCCCGCTAAAACTGCTAAGTTAAGAAATGATATAACTTCTTATTCTCAAATTGCTTCTGAGACCCTCTATGATACTTGGGAGAGGTTCAAAAAACTTTTGAGAAGATGCCCTCATCATGATTTGCCTGTATGGTTACAGGTTCAGACATTTTACAATGGGCTAAATCAAGAAACTAAGCAAATGATAGATGCCGCATCCGCTGGTTCCTTGGACCGCAAAACTCCGGAAGCCGCTCTTGAGCTTATCGAGGACATGACGATGAACACTTATCAGTGGAATTCGTCTAGGACTCGCCCATCTAAACCTGCAGGTATCTATGAAGTGGACTCGGTTTCGCAACTGGCGCTGCAAGTGGAAATGCTAAACAAGAAGATTTCGGAGATGACTGCTTCCTCCGCCGCTAAGGTATATGAAAAAGCGAATGCTGCTGCTGCCGAGCAGGTGGATTATCTGGGGAACATACCCAGGCCTGCTCAAAATAATTCTTCCAATAATTTTTCTGTTTTTTCTAATTTTTCTGCACCTCCTGGTTTTAATTCTTTTACGAACTCTTATAATCCGGGATGGCGTAACCATCCCAATTTTTCTTGGAGTAATCCTGCTAATGTTGCACGCCCGCCACATGATTTTACACCACCACCACCACCGTAACAAAATTTTCAAAAACCTTCCCCTTTGGAAGAGATCCTCGCGAAATATATAAGCTCAAACGATGCCACTATTAGAAATTTAACAGGATCAATGAAAAACTTAGAAAATCAAGTCGGCCAACTCGCCAAGGCCTTTTCCGAGAGACCACCCGGGGCTCTTCCCTCAAACACTGAACCTAACCCAAGGCAGCACGTGAATGCGATTTCCCTTCGGAGCGGTAAAGTTATTAACGAGCCCACCACAAAGGAAGAGCCAGAGGAGATTACCTCTCCTACTACTGAAAATATTATCGTTACGGAAGCGAATGATAAAATTTTTGAAAAAGAAAAAGACAAATCTAATTTTGAAAAAGAAAAGCTTATTTTTGAAAAAGAAGTTAAAGAGTTTCCAAATGATGCTCTGACAATTATAAAGGAATTGCCGCCACCTCCTTATCCGGCTCGACTTAGGAAAGAAAAATTAGATGATCAATATTCACGTTTTCTTGAAATGTTTAAACAAATTCATATAAATTTGTCATTTCATGAAGCAATAAGCCAAATGCCGAAATACGCCAAATATCTCAAGGATTTATTAACGAATAAAAAGAAATTGGAAAATCTTTCTCACGTAACGTTAAATGAAGAGTGCTCGGCGGTCGTTAAAAACTCTAACTTGCCCAAATAAATACACGATCCGGGTAGTTTTTCAATTCCTTGCGTTTTTGGTGATCTTTTTATAAAACATGCGCTAGCGGATCTAGGTGCGAGCATCAACTTGATGCCTTTTTCATTGTTTAAAAAGCTAGGATTGGGCACTCTCAGCCCTACGCGTATGAGTATTCAATTGGCTGATCGATCGATTAAGTATCCGTTAGGTATCGTTGAGGATGTGCTAGTGAAGGTCGACAAATTCATCTTCCCGGTGGATTTTGTCATTCTTGATATTGAAGAGGACGTCGAGGTCCCTCTTATCCTTGGTCGTCCCTTCCTATCCACCGCTCGAGCAATCATAAATGTGAGTGACGGAAGACTTTCTCTGCGTGTGGGAGATGAAGAGGTTACTTTTGATATTAATCAATCTATGAGAAATTCTTTGCAAAATGATGACACTTGTTTTTTTCTTGATGAATTAAAAGAAGACTCCTATATTTCTCCAAATGATTTTTCGTCTTCTTCTGCTGAACTTTCTCCAAATGTTTTTCAAAATACGGTTATGTCCATGCAAATAAATTTTGAAAATGAAACTGTTTTTAAACAAAAGAATCTTGAAAATCTCATTTTTGAAGAAGACAAAAATCTGAAAAATTCATATGCAAAATCACCCGACCCTGAAACGAAAGTCGATCACGATAAGAACTTGGGTCAACATAAAATTTTTAAACCGGGCGATCAAGTTCTTCTTTTTAATTCACGCTTACGTATTTTCTTCGGACACATTAAATCTCGATGGACTGGACCGTTTACGGTCAAGGATGTTTTTCCTTCCGGCACTGTGCTACTTTCACACCCCGATAAGGGGGACTTTAAAGTTAATGGCCATAGACTTAAACTCTATTTCTCTAATGATTCTGTGACTCCTGCAAAGGAGAATCTTCTTGTTGATTCTTAGTTTATTATTTTCTGATGGACATTTTTATTTTTGGACTACTATTTTTTTTATGAAACTCTTTTATTTGGACTGTTGTAATAAAAAAACATTATCGGGCATCTGCCCATGGACTCTCTCTATTTTTCTTTTATTTTGCTCTTTCTACCGGAGGCCAATCAAGTCCATGATCGTAGTCGCCGCTCCGCCGCTGCTGACATCAGATGTATCAAGTCATACCTGCTGACGATCAAGTACTCTAAAAAGCAAGCATGGGGGAGCGACATCCGCCTTCATCTCACGAACCCGGGGAAGTCCTGTTCTTATTTATTTATTTTTCCTGCATTTTTCTTTTTCTCTTCTCAGTCCCCTTCTCTTTTTCTTTATGTTTTCTTCATTGAGGGCAATGAAGAATTTAAGCATGGGGGGGGGTCTAGTTTCTTTTGGTCTTTTCTTTCTGTTTTTCTTCTTTAAAAAAATAATATTATGTTTTATATTAGTATAGTATTTTATGTTATCAAAATCCAAAAAAAAATTATAAAATATAAAACCCAAAAAAAATTAGAAAAACAAAAATTAAAAAAAAATATTTGCTTAAAACGATTTGAAAAACAAAATCTAAAATTATTTCTATCTTTATTTTCATGTTTCTTCTAGTGAAGTGTAGGCCCGTGCGGTTTTTGTAGTTCTATTTAGATTCCTTTGAATTGGTTTTCTAAATTTATCAGTTTAACATAGCTTAGTTTTACTAGTTTCTTTTTCTTAAATATAGGCATCCAATTTTTACGTTTTAAGTTAGCAATTTGTAGTTATGTCTTTTAATTCGGTTAGTTGCTTACGAATGGTTGCTAGGTAATGTTATCTCTTTTTCATTTGCGGGGTAGTCTTTCTTGGTGTCTAGAACTTGTACCAAGCTAATCTCGAAGCATTTGCACCGTTTTTATGTTTTTTAGAAATGATTTAGGCCACCATTTGAATAGTTTGAGCTTTTCTTGCCCACCAAAAACAAAACCCTTGCAAAACAATTTTGGGCCTTTTCCTTTTTTTTCCTTTTTTTAGCTCCACCTTTCATTTCATTATATTCACCAATGCCAAAAATCTTTCCTATTTTTGCACTATAAATGTGAGCTTAAAAATTATTTTTTTGTGGGAAGGGTATTATTTTTGAAATGAATAGGAAATTCTCAAGCTTATTTTTGGAGCTTTCTTATCCAAGGCTATTCAAACGGAAAAAAAATTGAGAAAGAAAAAATATATCATTACAAAATCAAAAAAAAAAATGAATACAAAAAGTTTATGTTTGGCCAAGTTTATAAAAGAAAAAAATTTTCATGGCCTTGTTTTTGTAGTTTCATATTGGAAAAATGACATACTCGTTATCTCTCATTTTTTATGCTATGTTTATTTTTGAGCTCACCTTGGTTTAGTGCCTAAAACCTTCATGTTTATCTTTGATTCCACTTCCTAATCATTTACCTAAGCCAAGTATTAATGCCTAGTAGAAGTCCTATTGATCTTAGAACGTAAATTCGCGTAGTGGAGAAAGTGTGAACGTACAAGCCTATGGCCACCATCATTGATGGATTTCTTTGGAGGTTATCTTGGAGTGTTTTAGGGTTAATGTTTATCTAGCAACCGAGTAGTTTGTTAATGCGCCGTTTATTTAGAACCTCTACTTTTGTTTTCCTTATTTTCATTTATTTTGGATGTCTTGTTTTATAATTTAGAAATTAGTAGACTTTTCTTATGTTTTAATGAGATTTTTAGGGTTCCATTTTCAAATTTTCTATTGTGCACTTCTCACCCCACTAGTTGATAATATGAATATTAGGATAGTTTAATTTTTCATGTTTTGTTTTTCTTAACTATGGAACTTAAAAATATATGTATCTTTTGTTTTCTTTTTGCTCCTCCCTAGTTTTTATTTCTATTTGCTTGAGGGCAAGCAAATGTCTAAGCATGGGGGAATTTGATGACTAGTTTTAGTCATCCTTTTTAGGGGTAATTTAGTATTCAAAAAGCCTAATTTCATTTATATTTTATGATTGTTATTTCATGTTTTAATGTTTCTTTACAATATATTAATTCGTAGTGTTATTAGAGTTTTGATATAAAAATCTATATAGTCTTATTATGTGTGTTATGTTATTATATATTATGTTATGTTATGATATGTTTTAATTTTAATGTTGTAATGTTTTTATTATTATTGTGTTAGAAATCTTGTTTTAACTTTGTTTTTTTTAACTTTGTTATGTTATGTTATGTTTTAACTTTTAAAATCTATATAGTCTTATGTTATTATTGTGACTAATCCATGATTGTATTGTCTTTTTTTTGTAGGTTCATGCCCAAGCTTCAAAGCCCATGCAGCCCTTGAATTATTTCACTCAAGCCCACATCAAGAGCAGCCCGAGCTTTCAATTTGGTGCAGCCCTCAAGCTCAAGTCCAACCCATTACATGTGGAACCCGAGCCCATGCAGCCCCTAGCCTCAACCCGAGCCCATGCAGCCCCTAGCCTCTACCCGAGCCTATTTAAAAGCCCAAAGCAGCCCCCCCTAGCCTCTACCCGAGCCCATGTTATGTCCCTCTCTCCTCCATTTAATACATGCATGAACGTTTTGCCTACACATGGCCGGCCACCCCTCTTTCTCTCCCTCTTTTATTTCTTTTTCTTTCCTTTATTTAATCCACCTCATGCCCTCTCTCTCCCCTCCTCATTAATTTCCAAATGCATGAATCCCTCTACATGGCCGGCCACCTTTCATGTCATACATGCATGTTCTGTCTCTCTCTCCCTTCCATTTATTGCATGCATGCATTCATTTTTTTCATGCTTGGCCGGCCCCTCTCTTTCCCCCCTCTTTATTCCTCATTCATCCTTTTTTTCCCTCTCTCTCATTCTCATTTAAACTCATAAATTCCCCTTTTTTTTATTATTATTCTCCTTTTTATTTTCCCAAAAGAAAGTGCATGAATTCTCTCCACCTCATTTATTGCCATGCATGCACTTCTCTCCCTACATGGCCGGCCACCCCCTTGCCCCCTCTTCTTCATTTCATTCTAGAACCTTCTCCCTCATCTATAAAAAGAACCCATATCCCATGCTTTTGAGAGATTGGATTTTGGAGAGCAAGTGAAGTGCTAGTTTAAGTGGAGAGTGCTTGTGAGTGTTAGTTTTATTATTGTATTAGTTTTCTTTTCAATTAGTGCAAGTTTTTTTCATTAGTGCAAGTTTTCTTTATAGCATAGTCTAGTCTTTTTAATATTGTGTGTACTCTTTTTGTTTGCAAGTAATGAAAATATTTCTCTCTTATTTTGTTTTGTCTTCCCTTTCAATTATGCGTAGCTAATTTCCTATAGCATTCGATCGTGAGGATCCATGAAGTGAGATGAGAGTTTATTTTCTTTCTTAGTTTTATTTTTGTTATTTCATGCTCGATCCTTCTTTGATTTTTTTTTTGTCGACTCCGTATTTCTGGTATACGGTAGTAGGCTTGGGATCTCATATTTGAGTAGCCGAGAGGCTCATGAATGTGAAAGATCACTCAAAGAAGGAAGGAGTTGAATGCAACCCTAGAGATAGGATGACGTAAATCCTCCGGATTGGAGTCAAATCCAATAGTGCGGATCACCTCGATAATGCAACTTTAGGCTTCTTTGGTTTGTAAAGAGATTTCGATCGAAGAGTCTATAAGTTAGGAGACCTAATGCTCTAGCGAGATTTTGTCTTATTTTCGGATCCGTCACGGTCGAGTATGATTTGCAAAATTAAAACTATCTTTATTTTTATCTCTCTCATCTAATTTCATGGTGAATCATTGATCGAATGCTAGCTTTTTATTATAAGTTTTTCGTCTCGCAAGTTGTCTTTTGTTTTATTCTAAAAAATTCTCAAATCCCATTAGTTTTCCGATAGGATAATAGTTAGAGCGTGAGTAGAAGTAATTGACAGCCCCGTGTTTAAATACGACCTTGGTACTACGATTCGACAGGTACGCTTGCCTGTTCGGGTTTTGGCCCACCAATAGCAAAGGCAGATTTTGACAAAGTATTCCTAGAAGAAATCACTACTCTTAAGACTGCCATCCAAGATTCTCAAAAGTTGATAACTGACAAACTCCAAAGGTTAAAACCTTTCTTCAAAGATGGAGTTAATTATTTGGATAATCAAGTAAGATTTCAAAAAGATGATGTGAGAGATCATATAGAACGAGAAGTCATAAAGGGGGAGAGGGTTTTAGTCAAAGCTAGCTCTGATCATGCCAAGTGGATATCTAATTCCATCAGAGCTACACTGGGTTATCCTCCTCTTTGTGATGATGACAATGTTGCTGAATCTGGAATTCATCCTGCATATTTAGGAGGGAAGCAACCAGAAGTGGCTCAAGTTATCTACCCTCCTCCAGATTTTGACATGATTCATGCTGACATACAGTCCATGTATAGCCCACCTGGGGGTAAGGACAATGTCATTATTGAGAAAGTTGTACAGCCAATTTCTGAAGCTATGCAAGAGGCACTGCAGAAAGAAGAAGAGACAAGATTGTCTAAGAAGAGGTTTAGGGAACAAGCTGAACAAAGGCCAGACTTTGAGAAGTGGAGCCCTACCTCAAGAAATATCATTTTGACTGCCTGGAAAGCTGCCAAAGATAATGTGCAAGACAGGAACAAATGGTTTTCTGAGGCTGAATGGAGGAAACATGAATCAAGGCAGGAAGCCATAGTTCAATATAGAAGGAAGGCCAAGATGGGAAAGCTACCTCCTACTGCTCTGGAGCCTAGCAAGTACTTTCCCAAGCCTTATCACTACTTTGAGAGGCAAAAGATTAAAGCAGAAGAACTTAAGAAGAAAGATCTGAAAGGCAAGAAGCCTGCTGATGCTGAAGTTGCTGAAGCTCCTGTTCAAGCTAGAGTTCAAGCTGGAAAAGGAATAGTCATTAAGGAGGCTGAACAGAAATAGCTTAGAAAATTTTTTAAGTTTACTATGTAATCTTTTGATGTAAAACATTCTGTAAACTTTTTGAAATATGAATATGACAAAGTATTGGAACAATGTGTTGTGTAATAAATTTGTTATATGTTAAGTTTATTTCATAATTGTTCTATGATGCAATCTATCTGTATATGCATGTTTGTTTTATACATGTGATGTACTTTCCTGTTTACATAATCCTGTCTTACATCATTTTGTATTTTTATTATGAATGGTGTATATCATTGACAAAGGGTTATGACTTCTCCAAATAGGGGGAGATTGTTGGGTACATTGGTTCTAATGTACCTGATTTGAAGAAGCCTCACCCAACTCAATGATATACATCAAAATGTATTTGATTTGTTTTGAGTTTACTTGTGCAGGCTAAGTATTTACAGGAAAGAAGAAAAGTTTCTAAGTCCATGTGTCGACACCTAGAGGGAAAGTTTCGACACTTAAGAAGACTTGTGTCGATACCCAGGCAAGCAGTGTCGACACTTGGAGTCATTGTGTCGACACCAGGGATGCTGAGTCGACACCAGACAGAAAGTGTCGACACAAGGAGCTGTGTCGACACTCAGTGAAGAAAAGACAGTGAAGCTGTGTCGACACTTAGCAGTTGTGTCGACACCCAAAACAATGTGTCGACACTCAACAGAAGAGTCAACACTTGAAGTAAGTGTCGACACCCAGAACAATGTGTCGACACTTAGCAGAAGAGTCAACACTGGAAATAAGTGTCGACACCCAGAACAATATGTCGACACTTAGCTGAAGACTCAACACTTGAAGAAAGTGTCGACACAAGGAGCTGTGTCGACACTTAGCAAAGAACAGCAAAGTTCAACAAAATATTCTAAGTACAAGTATCGACACTAAGGAGTTGTGTCGACACTCAGCCAGAGTCTCGGTAGAAGAAGAAAGTGTCGACACCCAGAGCAATGTGTCGACACTCAACAAGTATCAACACTGAAGAAATGTGTCGACACCAAGAAGCAGTGTCGACACTTAATAGATTCAACACATGAAGATGTGTCGACACAAAGGTGTTGTGTCGACACTTAGAAGAATTCAGCAAAATACTGAAGTACAAGGACTTGTGTCGACACACATTATCAGTGTCGACACATGCAGAAGAAGTAGTGTCGAGATACAAAATCTACAACACAAGGAGTTGTGTCGACACGTTGTAGACTAGTGTCGACACTTAGACAACTTGTGTCGACACTTGGTCTATAAGTGTCGACACTTAAAGACAGAAAGTCTCGACACTTACAGACAGTTACAGTTATTTCAAGAACTGACTGGATGACTTGATAGCTGCCATTCCAGCCGGTCTACAGCACCTGTCAGAGTTGTCAGAATTCAGTTATGGACTGGACCAGCCGGTTACCATGAAGAAGTCCTATAAATAGGCCTATACTGTCTACAGAAGAGATTGATCAACAAGTTGTTGAAGTTGACAAAGTTCAGATCAAGTAATTGTCTAAAGAAGATCTAGCTATCAAGTGAAGATCTAAGAAGTTGGAGAGAGAGAGCTCCATCCAAGAAATTAGTTGTTGGAACTAGAATGAGAAGAAGGGTTCAGATCTACTCTGAACCTTAAGTAGCAGAGATCAAGGATCAACTGCAGAAGGAGTCAATCTTATTGAGTTCTACTTTCAAGAAGCTTTGAAGAAAGCTAAGTCAGATTGAGTACAGCTGAGTTCTTCCAAGAACTCATCAAGAATCTCACAACTTATCTCTCTTTCATCTAAGTTGTTGAGTTTATACATTTTTGTATTCATTATAACTTGTAGGATCCTTAGGGATCTGAGATTGTAAGCCTGCAATTATAAAGGCTGAGGGTAGGAGAGTTAAATCTCTGAGTGTAGGCCTTGGTGGCTGAGTGTAGGCCTTGGTGGCTGAGTGTAGGCCTTTGTGGTGAGTGTAGGCTTTGTGGAAAAGCTGAGTTGTAGGGTCTTGGGCCTGAGGTGTAGGAGCCTGTTTTGGGTTCTGAGTTAGTGGAGAAGTTTGGCCGAATCTAGTACAGTGCTAGATAGGCGAAGGGGGAAAGTGGATGTTCCCAAAGCTTGTGGAACCACTATAAAACTCTGTGTCTACTGTGTATTTGTGGATTGCTGTGATTGGTGAATGTGTGCTATGATAGATTAGATATAATTCTGTGATATTATCTGTTTGCTGCCTAAAAAGTTAAAAAGATTCAAGTCACCTATTCACCCCCCCCCCCTCTAGGTGTTTGGGTACTATATCTTTCAAGTAGATTCGATGTGGATTTTGATTCATTCCAGCATTCCGACCCTGCCTTTCTGGAAATCCTGAAACTCTTTGACGACCAGAAATTGAAAACTCTGTTATCCACAAGGATGAAAATATCTGGATCAGAAATCAGGGAATCAGTATATACTTCCTCTATAACAGATGACAACACATTGACTGGAACAATAGCGGGTAATGTCGTTTCTCTCTCTCCCGCCATTTTAACTGAAATCTTTGGATTAAGTAATGGAGAAGATGCATTATAGATTGATAATGAAGGGTATGATGAGATGCTTAGTCAAATGGGTTACTCTGGAGAAAACCATAGAAAATTACTGAAGAAACATCTCTCTGTGAAATTTAAGTTTCTACCAGACATAGTTGGGAAAGTCTTGCTGGGCAAGCACACTATACACGACTATATAACCAGACATCAATTTATGGCTATGCGTGCAGTGGTGAACAAGAAACAGGTAAACTGGGCACATATCATCTTTGATCTTATTAAGAAAAAGAATAATAAAAAGGAAGTTAGTTTGGGAAGGATCCTAGGTATTTTCTTGAAAGATAAGGCTGCTGAATCACTGGTCTCCCAGACCATATTCATAAATTCCAGAAGAGGATAACTTGTGCTCTTTTTGGCAAGTGGGAGAGGACCATCACAAAGCCCTCCAAGTCTCCCACTTCCACAAGAGTTTCTGAAAGTACAAGGGCTGATACAGCCACTCCACACACTTCTGAAGAGATCACTCCTTCACCCACATCCCTTCCAGCAATTCAAACACAACTTCCCTCCACAACCCACACAATCCTTCAAACTCCCACACCTCCATCATCCCCCATCCTTACTTCTCCACCTCATACTCATCTTCCTACACCACCTCAATCTCCACATGGAACACCAACTCAATCTCCCCATGCTACGCCATATTCATCACCACTTCCAACACCATCTTCATCTCCTCTTCCACGACATTTGTCCTCCATACCATCCTTAAACTTACTATCCCCCCTCATTTCTCCTTCCCCACAAGATGACCAAATGACAAATGCTCCTCCTCCAACCCCACGAACTACTACCATCCCTCCATCACTTTCCACTCAAACACCTTCTGACACACCATCTGCACCTCCACCATTGGACCCCTCCACCATCTCCTCTCTCATTACCCTCATTACTACCCTCCTAAAAACCATCATAGCAGAGGCCATTTCACCTCTTGCTACTTTTATATCATCTCTTGCTTCCCGAATCTCTGCCATCTATGCAGCCCCCTCTTCAGTTAGGGGCCTGGCTCCAGTTTGCACTAAAACCAGCCAGAGGAGATACTTGATGAAGAAGCTGCAGCAGTTCCATCAATAGCAGCAATTCCAGCAGAAACAGTAGCAGCAGCAGCAGATGATGAGGCTTTGTTTGATTTAATTCATTTTATTGAAACTGACATGGACATAGATGAGTCAGTAACAGGAGAATTAAATACTGTTGGTAATTATATTATTAATCCCACAATAGATTTGTTAAGTCTGCTAAGATTTTTTGATACAGCTTATTTGAGCTTTCCTCCAGCTGACGATACTAAGCCATCTTTGGCTATAATTCCCTATTCCTCTCCCATAAGCCTCATAGTTGCCAAGAAACTAAAGGCCAGTTTTTCCACAACAGAGGTTCCAGCCATCCCATCTCCACCTAGAGTTGCTTCCCCCATTGTCTCATCACCTCTTTCTCCAATTTTTTTCATGGATGATGCACCAATGCCTGATCTTGATGCTTTGATCATAGCTGATATTGAGGAAGAAAATAAGGCAGTTGCTGAAAGCACTGTCATAGATAGTTCTCCAGCTCCAGTTGCAGCTCCTCTTCCAGCTCCCTCTCAGGCGGATAAACCTTTGATTTTTGCAGAGGCTCTCAAAGCACTGGATTCACTATATGACAATCCCCAGGATTCTGATGATGATGATGATGGAGATAAAGACTCAAATGAGGAACCTAAGAAAAAGAACATTTCTAAAAAGAGGAAAGCACCTCCACCTCCTGTTCCAAAGCCCAATCCAGCAAATGACACCCCTTATTATATTCTCCAGAAAATCACTCCTTATAAGGGAATGCCTGCTTGGATGTTGTTATCTAAAAATGACAGAAAGAAAGAAAGAGAAGCATAAGGTATTCACCTCCTCCTACATAAATATTTAGGAAGGATCCTCCTCCACCTCCTCCTCCAGCTGTTGGTGCTTCAGGCACAACATATCAAAGGACTACTCAGTTTCAAACTTATAAAAGGTGTCAGGGTAGGTCCTCATCCCCAGGAAGCATGCAGCAGAGATACTACTCTTCAGGCAAGCGGCGCCAACCTCAACAGCAGCAGCATCAACAACAGCTACAGCAACAATTCCCAGAACATCACAAAGCTGAAAGTTCCAACAGACATGCTTCCCCACCTGTACCATATGAAGATCCTAAAACAGCAACAACAGCTAGGATGGCCAGGCTCCAAGAATTGGTTGGCCTTTCCTTGATTAACAAAGCCAGAGCTGAAGGGAAAGATCCATCAGAATATACAACCATGTCAAAATACAGGAAGGAAGAGCTAAACAGGTTTGAAAAAGATAAAAATTTTTTCAATGTTGATGATTATATGAAACTGCAACCAGAAGCAGTGGTCCCAAGGGCTACATCTCTTAATATCATTAGGGCTACTGATATGACAATGACAAAGGTATAAGCTGCTGATCCCAACAGGGAAATCATATTCACTTAGCCTGGAGACAAAAGAAAAGAGGAGAAGCACAAAAGGAAAAGGCAAAAGAAATAATTTTTAAACTATCTCAAGTCTGTCTGAGTCTGCTTAAAACTATTTTTTAATTTCTGATATAAAGCTTACTGTATTTATATATATATATCTGTTACATGTGTTTATTTTTCCTGCCAGATATATGTTTTCATGCCTTGTAAATTTTTGATTTTATTAGGAGTCTATAATTAGTGACCTCACCCAAATAGGGGGAGATTGTTGGATCCCTAGTTGGATTTGGGCTAGGTTCACTAAGTTAGGATCATATGACCCATTATGTGTAAGAACCCCCCCCCCCCCTCCCGGATCCCAAAACACGGCACGAAGGAGGGAATCTTATGCCCGAAACAGCAGTCTTGCGGTAGCATTAGCACCCGGGATAACCTGTACCACAAGACGCCTATTCCGCCAGATACAACAATATCAATATAACTTGCCAACCCAACCAAAATATAATAAGCAGAGAAGCCAAATCCACACTAAGCATATAGTCCAAATACATCAATAAAGGAGAAGCTAAAACATGCTTCTACAATATATCAGAGTACAGCTAAACATTGCCCAAACGGGCTACATCAGAGTATCAAAGTACTAATATCAGGAACTGACGGTAGCGGCGGTACCGTCCCCTTAGGCCCTGTCGTCCTGGCCTGGCTGTCCTGCTGCAACGCCTGTTGCTGCTCTACATGCGGGGTGGCCTCCTAAAAAGGAAGACGTAACAACCGTTAGTCAAAACAACTAAGTGGTTTCACATCCGCTCCCCCGGCGACTCCTCGGCACCGGGCGGGGAAAAAGGAACATTAGTACAATATATAACAAGTATAAAAGGTACAAGCAGGTGGCAAGGTACATGAGTATCAATATATAAACTAGCAGTTCTACAAGAGCTATCAATGTATAAACTAACAATTCTACAAGAGCTAGTATAACATCAAATGTAAGAAAACTACAGCATGTAAGTAACTTAACTTATAAGGATGCCCATACAAGCTTATAATTTATGTGTCGATTTGCATAAAGTAACTCATCGTATAAGAGTGCTCATACAAACTTATACGATGAGGATCTTGTTGTGCAATGATATGAAATGGTATGGATGCTATGCAATGACTCACCCATGCAACCGCTATGTCGACATAGACCATTAGTTCCCACTTTTCGAGCAGGTAGCTAACCTCTCATGCATCAGCCGCCGTGGCCAGGCGGTGAAAGTAGAGCGGGCATCTCTACTACTAGGTGGGTATCCACACTACTTCACCTAGGCCTCCGTACGCCTCAATGCTAAGAACACAACAGCGGAGCCAATGCGTACTATGGCCCAGCGGGAGCCTCGGGTAGATGTGCACAGAGGACCAAGCCCGGAACTGACCTTGTGTGACCCGGAAGGAGTCTCGGAGTGAGCACGAGGACCAAGCCCAACCATTCACCTGGCACGCCCGGGATGTGAACACCGAGGACCAAGCCCAACTGCCCAAAGTCTAACTGTCGACTCCCGTCGGTGTGACGACTCGCGAGCCCGTAGACCTGCCACACTATCCTTAACCCAGGATTACGACACCGCGTGTCGACTCACACCACATGCAATTTCCACATCATCATGGCATGGAAGGAGCCTCGGAAGAAGGCACGAGGACCAAGCCCAACCATCCACCTGTTAAATTTTCTCAAGGTTGTCAGCAAGATAGCCCAAATGCCAAAATAATATCTTCGGAACTACCCAGTTCACACCTTGAACCAGCGGAAATCCAGGGAGCAGGCTCAACACACCAAGCACATGGAAGAACAAGCAGATCTTATATTCATTTAACTTCTTTACAAAGCGAGGTATACATAGAGAGACATGATTTCGCTAGTGTAAACAACTGTAAACAGAAAGCACTAAAAAACAAGCCGGGCGGACAGCACCGGAGTCCGCCGAAACCGCCGAGGTCGCCGACGTCGCCGAGTCCGCTGAGATCGCCCGAACTTAAACTGCAAACCGCCGAATAGCCACGGAGTCCGCCGAAGCCGCGAGGCCGCGCGGACACACCATTATTCTCCTCCTGCTGATGAACTGAGGAACATACCGCCTACCCGCCTGAGACCGGCGGACAGGTTATTAAAGCTGACAAAGTTGAAATAGAGCTGACAAGCCGCAGAGCGACCTCTTGCTGAATCCGCAGAGACCGCACAACTTCCAAGTACTTGACCGAAGTCACAGCCAAACTCCTGGCTCCTTGAAGCTACCCACGCGACCTGCACACAACACACAGTTAACTCTGAATCAATCCGTGCAGACAGAAAAACTGAGACCGCAGCCCCTCGCCGAACCCAACTTACTGTTCACTCAGTTACTGTAGACCTGCCAGGGGGGTTATAGGCGAGGTGAGGAGTGTGGTCACCGCCCTAGAGATAGCGACACCGCCCTAGCCCGCGCGATAGCAAAACACCGTCTGTCGAGTCCACAAGGACTTAGCCGGATACCAAGGAAGAAACCGCCAGGAGCAAGGCAACATTGGCAAACACTCTTCAGTCCGCCTAAGCTATGCGGACAAGGCATCAGCCCGCAAAGCCTACAACCACTACAGGACAGCAACCTCCTTCAATGGCTGTCTGCACAAACCCGAGGCAGTACGCAAGACTCAAGCCTCAATCCGCCACAAGTCCACGACCAAAGGTAGATAGCAATAGTCCGCCCGGTCAACAGCGGACTTAGCGAATACTGCGGACACCATGGTCTTGGCATAGAGTGTGACCAAGTCCAAAACCATCAAAGGCCAATGCGAGCATGGCGGACATAATCTCCCATCCGCCAAATACCCTAGCACACAGACCGCCAGCAGTCTGCAAGCTACTCGCACACCTGCCCAACGCAGCAGCCATCTCCCAGACTCCACACACCAGTCCGCCAACAACCTCCACAGCAAAGCACCTGCTGTACCACCAGAGCTCGACAAGGCTCAGCAAAGCTCTAAGCCCAGAACAGCCCATACTGCGGACACACTAGTCCGCAGGTATCCCGTGGACATGAGCCAAAAACGCCAATCCGCACATGCTTGCAATGCGGCCACTGAGCAATGCACCAGTCTGCAAGCCCCTATCCGCTCAGGCTGCTCCTTGGCTAAACCACAGCCAACATCCTATCCGCAATTAATAGGCCGCATAGTCCGCGGACTTCATCCGTACAACCTGCTCAGAAGAACAGCCGGCTTCCACTAGACTTTCCACCAGGCCGCACACAGCAGTCCGCCCAGTCCGCCTAGTCCGCCAACGCTGTCCGTCTAGGCGCCCGGCCTATCCCATCAACCACTTCCACTTCACAAATTTCAACACTCCCCCTTGAAGTGGGAAGTGGTGACCAAGCCCAGCAAGCTGCGCAATCGCTCAAAAGGCCCCTTCGACAGTGGCTTCGTGAAGATGTCAGCAAGATTATCTTCACTCCGAACATGCCCGACCAGCAAAGATCCTTCCAACACGTTCTCCCTGATGAAATGGTGATCAATCTCTATATGCTTGGTCCTGGCGTGACACACTGGATTGTTAACCACTTTGAGAGCACTCTCATTGTCACCCGGAGTAAAGTTAGCCCGTGCACTTCTTCATGAACATCCTCTATAATCCTCCTCAACCAGATGGCTTCCCGAGCAGCCAAGGCCAAAGCCTTATACTCTGCCTCCGTAGTTGAGACGGACACCGAGTCCTGCTTCTTGATACACCACGAGATGCTAGCTGAACCGCAAGTGAACATATAACCTGAAGTAGACCTCTGATCATCCGAATCATCGCCATAGTCAGCATCTGTGTACCCAAGCAATGCAAACTCCGAGTCCCTTCCAAAGAGGAGTCCCATGTCAGAAGTCACCTTGACATACTTCAGAATACCCTTCGCTGCCACTAGATGCGATTTCCTTGGTTCAGCCATAAACCGACTTACTCGGCCAACTTTATAAGTAATGTCCGGCCTTGTAATCGTCAGGTAAATCAAGCTCCCAACAAGAGCCCTGAACACCAAGGGATCATGAAGAACCCTTCCCTCATCTCGTCGAAGCTTCAGCCCAGGTTCCAGTGGAGTAGAGCACTTCTTCCCTTCGCCCATACCGAATCGCTTCACAATGCAATCTGCCTACCCTTTCTGGCAAATGAGAATCCCGCACTCCTTCCTCTCCACTCCAAGATCGAGAAAGTGATGCAGCTCTCCCAAGTCTTTCATCTCGAAGCGTATAGCAAGCTCAGCCCTGATCCTTACTACTTGCCCCTCCGAATTCCCTGTGATGATCATGTCATCAACATACAGCAGGACCAAGACTAGAAGCTCCACCTTCTTCTTGACGAACAAGCTTGAATCCGAGTTGGAATCAAGGTATCCACAGAATTATAAGTACTCTACAATCTTCCCATACCACACTCTAGGAGCTTGCTTCAACCCATAGAGAGCCTTCCTGAGTTTGCAGACATAGTCCGGATGATCTTCAAAAACGAAACCGAGCGGCTGATCCATGAAGATGTCCTTGTCAATCTCTCCGTAAAGAAAGGCATTCTTCACATCGAGTTGCCACAACCTCCATCCCTTGCTAGCAGCCAAGGCGATCACCACTCTAACTGAAGTTATCTTCGCAACTGGACTAAACGTCTCCTCATAATATTCTCCATATTGTTGTGAGAATCCTCTAGCGACCAGGCGAGCCTTGAACCTATCAATGCTCCCATCAGCCTTCTTCTTCAACTTATACACTCACTTGCAAGTAACCGGAGTAATCCCATCAACCTTGGGCACATGGTCGCAGGTTTCATTCTTCTTGAGAGCATCAATCTCTTCTTTCATGGCACCTTCCCACTCCTTCACTCCAGTGGCCTCGTTGAAGGTTGTAGGCTCTTGCTCATCTAGAGGACCTGCAAAGAAGCAGGAGACAAAGCTCACTGCATTCCCATCACAGTACCGAGCCGGTGGCTTAACAACCCTCTTCGATCTCTGAAGGGTCGGCTCCTTGCACACTGCTTCTGTTGCTTCTTCGGGCTCAACTCCTACTTAGGGAAAGCATTGAGCAGTGCTCCCCCTGCTTCCTGAGCCAGAAGGCTCAGCCTCGGAGTTAGAAGCAACATGAGCTGCTGGTGAAACAGCAAGCTCCACTTCCAAGCCTTCAGCAGCCACCACCGGTGCTTCATCAACTTTGCTACTTCCGGTTAGCTCCACCGAGCCACCTCCATACGACGTCAGCTCGTCAAAGACAACGTCTCTTGACACCACAAACTTATTCGTCACAGGATCCATGCATTTCCATCCCTTCTTTCGCTCATCGTAGACAACAAAGACAAGCTTCCTTGCCTTCGCATCCAGCTTAGTCCGTGAAGCATCCGGGACATGCACGTAGCAAGTTGAACCGAATACCCGAAGGTGTCCCACACTCGGCTTCTCCTTCAGCAACAGCTCAAAAGAAGTCTTCATGTTTATAGGGCTGAGTAGCATCCGGTTGATGACATAAGCAGCAAAAGACATCCCCTCCGCCCAAAAGGACCTTGGGATATCTTTCGCATGAAGCCAGCATTTGCAAGTCTCCATAAAATGACGGATCTTCCGCTCCACTACCCCATTTTGTTGTGGAGTGTGAGCACAAGTAAGCTCTCGTTGGATCCCGTGCTTCCTACAGAAGTTAGAAAACTTAGAGGAAACAAAATCCCCCCGTTATCCGTTCTAAGCTTCTTGATCCGCAAGCCAAGCCGGCCTTCTACCAACTCCTTGAACTCCACAAACAAACGGAAGGCTTCTGACTTCTCTTTTAAGAAGTACACCCAAGTATACCTTGAGTAGTCATCAACCAAGACAAGCATGTATCTGCTTCCACCAAGGCTGGCAGTAACCGTCGGTCCCATCAAGTCGCCATGAATGCACTCCAATGGTTGCTTGCTCCTTATTTGTGACTTATCAAACGGAAGGCGATGTGCCTTACCTTATTGACATCCCGCGCAAACATGCTGATGCAGTGACCCAGAGCCGACCCGCTCTGTTGGATCCCTAGTTGATTTGGGCTAGGTTCACTGACTTGGGATGTGACCCATCATGTATAGTCTGGGTCAAGTTTGTGTCTTAAAGTCTAGGACAGTCCTCTATCTCAACTTCAGATGGACCAGCCTTCTTCAAGACCATCAGGAACTTCAGATATATCAGTTTTTCAGACTAAGTGAAATGAGTTCGACGTTCGTCGAACTCAGCTCGACGAAGGAAGCTGTGCGCTCGACGATCGTGAGACAATTCGCAGTGCTGAGCTCGATGAACTTTGTTCTTTGCTCGACGAACACCGGATTCTACTTCAAGCATTCTCAGGACTACTTCAAATTTCTCTAAGCCCAGCTCCATGCTTCGGTCGACGAATTATATTCTGAGCTCGACGAACTTGGACCTCAAGTTCATAGCTTCTCAAGTCAACGAATGCTAATCTCTACTCAACAATTTTTGTGCTCAGAGAATCTGTGTCGACACTTAGGGTTTGTGTCGACACCAGACGATTTATGTCGACACCCAGGATTTCAGTCGACACCCGCTTGTGTCGACACCAGAGGATTTGTGTCGACACCTAGACCATTCTGTCGACACCAGAGGAGTTGTGTCGACACCAAGATCAATCTGCCGACACCATTTTGTGTCGACACAACATTTCAGCAGATGCAGAGTATTTCATTCAAGTCCAGAACTTTTCTCAGGTCGACGAAGTTTATTCTTAGCTCGACGAATTTGGTTCTCTGCTCTACGAATAATGTTTATCTGATATTGAAGATTGTCTATTCAACGAATGAAGACTGTCAGCTCGACGAACTCAGCTCAGCTCGACGAACCCAGCTCAACTCGACAAACTCAGCTTAGCTCGACGAATTCAAGACTCAGCTCGACGAATTCTGTTCTTCGGTCGACGATTCCAGACTAGGTCTTCTTCCGTTCCCGTCTCATTCCATGGCGCTGATTCCTGGACAATTAATGGCAGTTCTTCACAGTATACTACCGTTAGGATGCGCAGTTAATTCTGGGTTATTACATGTCGTTTTCCCATGGAAACATTTGGGGAAATAATTAATTGCTGCTTCCTTTCCAGGTCGTCTGTCATTGCTGCTCGACATTCAAAATTCGAATGTTTTTCTATGACAGACAGAGACATACAGAAACAAGAAGGAATACAACAAGTACACAACACCAGACAACAACAAGAATAGATAGACAGTGATTCAGACAACATAAGAAAAGGAATTCATTCTTGGACCAGAGAGAAATTGATCTAGAAGAAGAAGAAGAAGAACATTACATCAATATCAAGAGTCTTCTTCATCTGCTTTTACTCAGGAGAACTTCAAAACAATACATTCATATCAGTGAAAGAAGTTCCTGAAGACTTTCTCTGGACCAGGAAATCTGGGTCTTTGAAGACCTATCACCCTGAAGCAGTGCTCCAGTATTCTTCCTGATCCATTCTACATCTCAGGGGGAGCAAAGCTGCTAAAACAACAATCCACAAGTCTTCTCATTTGATTTGAGAAAGAGAAGACCTCATCACCCTCTCACTCCACCTCTGTACAGGGTTTTAATTCCCTTCAAAATTATTCTGGTTGCAAATCTCCCACCAAAAGACTTGAGGGTTTGGTTTTTGGGAACCTGATCAAAACCCCATTGGTGCCAGGACACCTGATCAACCCCTTCCTGCAGTGGATTCCTACAAGGGTGGTAGAAGAGTGGACTACCCAGATTTGGGGAACCACTATAAAATTCTTGTGTCGTCTGGTTGCTTTCTTTTCTTTTTGTTTTCTGGCCTTGCTCTGTGAATGTGTTGTGATTAGTCCATTGCTGCTTGTTGGTTTATTTTATTTGCTTCCCTGCACACACATACACACACATAAAATACAACAGTAGTTGTAAAAGTTTTAAAATCACCATATACTCTATTCACCCCCCCCCCCCTCTAGAGTATATCAGATCTAGCTGCACTTTCAATTAGTATCAAAGCCAGGTTGGTTAAACATACCATACCTGATTGGTTGTACAGGCTAACACCTAAACCCAAAGATTCCTTGGTTAGATCTCTTTTCTTTTCTATTCTGTTATTGGACTTATCCTTATCACAGACATGGCCCAAAACAAGGATTATACAAGCATCAGACCTCCAGTGTGCAATCTTAATAAGTTTGCCATCTGGAAGGCAAGAATCAGATTATATATGAACTCCATTGATGAGGATATTTTCTCTGTCATTTCAACAGGTGTTCCTCCAGCTCCTACAACTTTTGACAGCACATCAACTAATCTGAGTGCAGTACCACCTCCAGACAATACTGAAGCCCATAAGAAAGCCAAGATGATTGATGCAAAGGCTATGAATATTCTGGCCCAAACAATGTCAGATGACATATTTCAGAAGATCGCTGAGTGCACCTCAGCCAAGGCCATTTGGGACTCTCTCAATCAAATGGTAGCAGACTCAGCTGATGAAAGAAAGGATAGGAGATCCAATCTCATTTCTCTCTATGAGAATTTCAAAAAGGATGAGACAGAATCAGTGGCTGAGATGTACAATAGATTAAGTTCAATCATCAGTGAACTCAAGACTCTTGACAAGGACATCACCTTAACTGAGGTGAATGACAAGATATTGATGTGTTTCCCCAGTTCATGGGACTCCAGCATCTGGCAAATCAAAGAAGCCAGAAGCCTCAATGAGATCTCAACAGAATCTCTGCTGGGCAAGCTGAAGTCATATGAGCAGCTTGTCAAATCAAGAGAGGCAGCAGAACAGAAGGCAACTACCCCAGTTAGGAAGGAGCACAGCTTGGCCCTCAAAGCTTCTGAAGACAGTGAAACATCTACCTCCAATGAAGAGCTAATGAGCCTTTTTGCCAAAAGATTCTACAAAATGGCAAGAAAGAACTTTAGAAGAAAATCATCCAGGCAGGATGATAAACCCAAATATGACAAGACACCAACTAAGGAGGTTGTGTGTTTTGGATGCAGAAAGCCAGGGCATTATATTTCAGAATGCCCAGAGAATCAGAAAAAGGACAAGGGCAGGACAAGGATTCAAGAAGAAAACAAAGCAGCAGACCCTCCTCCAACAAGTATAAAAGGAAGGACAAAGGATTTGTTGCTGAGTCCTGGAGTGACACAGAAGAGGAAACATCCTCCTCCAGCTCCAGTGAAAAAGAGGAAGAAGCCAGATCCAAGGAGGTGTGCCTAATGGCGATAGATGCCTCCAGAAGCAACTATGGATCAGAAGAGGATTCTGAAGATGAAGGTGCCTCAGACTCAGAGGCTGATCAGGTGATTTCTAGTTTTGATTTCAATTCTGATTTGTTTAAAGTAGAGTTTAAAACCATGTGCATTGATCTAATAAACTCAGAGAAAGAGATAAAAACCCTGAGGACTAGACTAGAAAACCTTGAATCTGTCAACACAGAAAATAGGAAACTAACTGACCAATTGACTCTAGCTAATGAACAGATAATCAAGTTAAAATCTGAATTATGTGAGGCAAAACAACTTGAGCAATCTCTCAATGGGAGAAGCCTCAAGCCGATGGATATCACAAGCACAGTAAATGCCAGATTAAATGGCAGGCTGGGTTTGGGTGCTTCATCAGGTTTACCCCCCCCCCCATAATAAAGAAGAATATACTTTCCACTCCCATAAAGTTTATCACTGCTAAAGGTAAAGAGAAACTAACTGAAAAATCCAGATCAGAAAACAAGTCAAATCCCCTAGACAATAGCAACAGAAAACAGAAGAAAGCTGTTAAAAACCAAGTTCAGCAGCATTCGTTGAACCTAGATCGACGAAATCCTGCACGATCGTCGAACCCCGATCGACGAATGCTGAACGCAAACTTCAGAAATAATTATTCGTCCTACTGCGATCGATGAACTGTGTACGGTTCGTCGAGCAGAGGTCGACGAACGTGGGACGCAGAAAATGACCATGGTCATTCTCTGAGTGGAGGTCGACGATCTCATGCTCATTCGTCGAACTCTGGTCGACGAACTTATAATAATTTGTCGATCCCAGAATGACCAAATATAAATAATTTCTCCTATAGAAATTTTAAAACAGCTAACAAGACATTTAATCCAGTAGCTGATTGGATAATTCCACCTAGGAGATATCACCCTCTAGGGTATAAGTCTCAACCTGCATTATCAGTCATTTCTAGTTTTACTTTTCAACCAAACCAAGGACCCAAGGTAACCTGGGTCAAGAACAATTGAGCTTTATTTTTTGATGCAGGTACAGGTGAAGAACTGTCCAAGGCTAAGTCAGACATGGTACCTGGACAGTGGCTGCTCTAAGCACATGACTGGCAGCAAAGCAAATCTCACCAACTACAAGTCCAAGCTAGGACCAAAGGTGATATTTGGAGACTCAAAGAGTGGTCAGTCAGAAGGGTGTGGAAGAGTAAGCATTGGAGCAGTGACCTTCAAAAAGGTGACATATGTAAGAGGACTTAAACATAACCTTATATCCATAAGTCAATTATGTGATAAAGGTTATCAGGTACATTTCAACTCCACTTCTTGTTCTATTATAAATGATAAAAACCAAACTGTTTTAATTGGACTTAGACAAGGAAACATATATTTAGTAGATTTCATTTCTGCCACAACTGATATTTGTTTACTCAATATCACTAGTAACAAAAATGAGTTATGGCACAAAAGTCTAGGACATGTAAACCTTAAGAACATATCTAGGTTATCTAAAGACAACCTTGTTAGAGGTTTACCTTCTGGTCCCTACAAGAAGGAAAGCCTATGCAGGGCTTGTCAACTAGGCAAGCAAACTAAAACTAGCTTCAAATCCATTAACAAAAGTGATTCACCTAGATATTGTATCTGCTTCATGTGGATCTTTTTGGACCCATTGCAGTACAAAGCCTAGGAGGGAAGTCTTACACCTTAGTTATTGTTTATGATTTCTCCAGATTCAGTTGGGTAGCCTTCCTGAGAGCTAAGTCAGATACATTCAAAGTTCTTACAGATTTTCTCAGGACTATACAGATTGAGTTCTCTACTCATGTTGCATTGATAAGAAGTGATCATGACACAGAGTTTGAGTCTCTTCTTATGCATGAGTTCTGTGAGAAGGAAGGTATCAGGCAGTGCTTCTCAGCTCCTAGAACTCCCCAACAAAATGGGGTTGCTGAAAGGAAAAATAGGACACTCATTGAAGCTGCGGGTACATTGTTAGCAGATGCCTACATGCCTCTATCCTTTTGGGCAGAAGCTGTAAACACAGCTAACTATGTTCTGAATAGATGTCTTATACATAAACTAAAACACAAGACCCCCTATGAATTACTTAAAGAAAAGAAACCTAAAATCACTTACTTTAAAGTTTTGGTTGCATATGTTACATTCACACTAATAACAAAAGATACATCAGAAAATTTGAGGCTAAGGCTGAAGAAGGGATTTTTCTAGGATATTCCCAAGTAAGCAAGGCCTATAGGGTTTTCAATAAATCATCCCTTAAAATTGAAGAATCTGTCTATGTGTCGTTTGATGAAGCTAACATGTCTTATAAGGAGAAAGACATTTCTACCAATAGTCCTTTGCAGGTTTCACCAATGTGTGAGTCTATGGATGGACTAAACCTTACCCAAGAGGTTCCAAATCATCCCACTCCACAGGCTGCTGAAGATAGTGAAGAAGAAATCCAAGAGGAAGTAACTGAACTTCCATCAACAGCCAGTACCATTCCTCAAGAGGAATTATTTGCAGAAGCTGTTGCTCAACCAACTCCACAAACTGATCTTGTCACACTTAGAGATCACCCCAGATCTCAAGTGATTGGGGACATTTCAGTTGGTGTATAGACAAGACATCAGCTCAATCAAGACTTGATGCATGCCTGTTTTCTTTCTCAAATTGAACCTCTCACCATCAATGAGGCTGAGCAAGATCCCCACTGGATTCTTGTAATGCAAGAGGAACTAAATCAATTTGAGAGATATAGAGTTTGGGATTTTGTTCCAAGACCCCATAACTACCCAGTTATTGGAACCAAATGGGTCTATAGGAACAAATTAGATGCAGAAGGGAACATAGTAATGAATAAGGCTAGACTGGTTGCCCAAGGATATAGGCAAGAAGAAGGAATAGACTATGACCAAACCTTTGCCCCTGTTGCAAGGTTGGAGGCCATTAGAATATTCCTAGCCTATGCAACATATAAAAAGTTCAAGGTATTCCAGATGGATGTTAAGAGTGCCTTTCTGAATGGTGTACTTCAAGAAGAGGTTTACGTAGAACAACCTCCAGGTTTTATCTCTCTAACTCAACCCTCTTATGTTTACAAGTTGCATAAAGCTCTCTATGGTTTAAAGCAAGCTCCAAGAGCTTGGTATGAGACCCTAGCTAACTTCCTTTTAGAGCATAAATTTACAAGAGGAACCATAGATAAAACCCTTTTCACTAGACATCATAAGTACCAAATCTTATTGGTACAAATATATGTGGATGACATCATTTTTGGGTCTACTGATCCCAAATTGTGCAAGAGGTTTGCAGACCTCATGCATTCCAAATTTGAGATGAGTAGCATGGGTGAGCTTTCCTACTTCCTTGGTCTACAAGTGAAGCAACTCCCTGATGGTATCTTCCTCTCCCAATCTAAGTATGCTAAAGAGCTTATTAAAAGGTTTGGGATGGGTGATGCCTCAGGAATGAAAAAACTTATGGCTACAAATTCTATTGTGGATTCTGATGCAGCAGAAAAACCTATAGATCAGAAATATTATAGGGCAATTGTTGGATCCCTATTATACTTAATAGCTAGCAGGCCTGACATAATGTTTGTCACATGCCTTTGTGCTAGATTCCAAGTGAATCCTAAAGAATCTCATCTTATTTTTCTAAAAAGGATTTTGAGATATATAAAGATTTGTCCTAGTTTAGGACTCTGGTATCCTGCAGAGTCAGAATTTGAGTTAACTGGATACTCAGATGCTGACTATGCTGGATGTAGAGTGGACAGGAAAAGTACCTCTGGAACTTGCCAGTTCCTAGGTATGAGACTTGTCTCCTGATTTTGCAAAAAGCAGACATCTGTGTCTACATCAACTGCTGTGGCAGAGTATATGGCTGCTGGAAGCTGCTGTTCACAGATGCTATGGATACAAAACCAACTCCTAGATTATGGTATCAACTTAAATAATTCAACCTTATTTTGTGATAATACAAGTGCTATTGCTAAAGCTCAGAATCTAGTTCATCATTCTAGGACTAAACATATTGAAATAAGACATCATTTCATTAGAGATAATGTGGACAAAAAGAAAATTAACTTGATCCACATTCCTACTGATCTACAGAGAGCAGATATCTTCACCAAGCCTTTGGATGAGAAAACCCATTTGTTCTTTATAAATCAACTGGGAATGATTGATGGAGAAGAGTTAAATTAATTTCTGTCTGCATTCGACGAATTTTCCAGAGTTCGTCGAATGGAGTTCGACGAATTAGGGAAAGTTCGAGAGATTCTTGTCGAACGGAGATCGACGAATTCTCTGTGTGGAAAAAATTTTCATCGACCGGAGATCGACGAACCTTGTTTCAGAAACCATTTCGTCGAATGGAGTTCGACTAACTGCTTTCAATTCTTCTAAATGGGTTCGACGAACTACTCTCCTATACCTTATTTCGTCGATCTCAGTTCGAAGATCCGTCTTTTTTTCGTGGAACGGAGCTTATCGATTCATATTCTGAAAATCTTATATCTTGGTTTTCTTCGACCTCCGTCCCACGCTTTCAGTTCCTTTGCTCTTGATCGTCGTTTTCTCTGTAATTTTCTTTGCAGGTCATCAATGGCGATTCCTCCAGGAGCACTTGCAGCGATGAAGTTTGATGCAGCATTCTCAATGGACTTTGAGTCCTTCCAACATTCCGATCCAATTTTTCTGTATATCCTTGAATTACTTGAAGAATTGCATCTCAAGGACTTCATGACACGCAACATCAAGTTACACTCAACCGAGATCAGAGAATGGGTGTACACTGCCGCAATTTCTGAAGATGGAAATCTGACAGGACATATTGGAAACACTGCCGTTTCCCTGTCCCCAGCAATACTCTCTGAAATTTTTGGACTGATCAATGGGGAAGACAATTTGGAAATGGACGCTGAGGAATTTGCTGATATGCTGAAAGTCATGGGTTTCACTGGCAACAACCCTAATAAGCTTCTGAAGAAACAACTGTCAGCCGCTTATCAGTTTTTGGCCGAGATTGTAGGAAAAATTCTGATGGGCAAGCACTCGGCATACGACTACATCAATCTTCATCAATTCCTGATCATGTGCGCAGTACTCAACAAGCGCCAGGTCGATTGGGGCATGGTTTTATTTGACCTTATCAAGAAAAGAACTAGCAAGAAGGAAGTCTGCTACGGCAGAATCCTGGGAATTTTCCTCCAGGAAAAGGCCAGCGAATGTTTGGTCTCCCCGACCACATTCATCAACGCCAGCAAGCGCCTCACCTGCGCCTTGTTTGGCCGATGGGAGAGGACAATCTCCAAACCCTCCAAGGGTTCCTCATCCTCCATCAAGGCTTCTGAGAGCACCAGGACCGTCAAGGTCACTCCCCACCCTGACCCTGACGAGGCCAGCCCCCCTACAAAATCTCTTCTCGCTCCTCCTGCACCTTTATTGACTCCACCTCAACATCAATCTCCACCGCCTGATCTTACACATATCCCTACACCTCCAGTTTCCCCCACTGCAACACATATTCCCTCACCCCCTCAATCCCCTCTTCCACCCCACCTATCCACTATTCCATCCTACACCATACCCACTGAACCACAACCTGTTCTCCCTCCCTTATCCCCTCCACATATTCTTCCTGCCTCCTCTACTATTCTCTCTCCACCTATGGATTCTTCCACCATTCCCTCCATCATCTCTCTTCTGACTCCTCTCATTAAATCACTCATCACAGAGGCCATTACACCTCTGGTGCATTCCATTGATTCTTTATCTGCCCAAATCACAGCCCTCTCTGCTGCCCCCTCTTCATTCAGGGGCCTGGCCCAGGTTCTCCTGAACCCAGGCAGGGGGAGATGCTCCATGATGAAGCTGGTGCAGCAGTTGCAGAAGTAAATATAGTTGATACAGATACAGATACTGCAGATACAGTTCTTGACACCACAGATACAGTTATTACTGTGCTTGATAATGCAGTTACAGATACAACAATAGATTTTATTCAATTCATGGATACCGACAGTAGTTTTGATGAGTCAGTAGATTCAATAATAACTGCTGGTGATTTCCTTATAAATCCCGCAGTTAATTTATCTGCGATACTTCAGATCTTTGATCCTGTATATATGAAGCTTCCTTCAGTAGAGATTGTTAAGCCATATTTGACTATTGTCCAGTATACCTCTCCAGCAAATCCAGCAGTTGTCAGGAAACTTTGTGCATCCTTTGCTGCTCCTGCTGCTGTTCCAACTCCTGTGTCTATTCCAGACATCTGCCCTGTCCCAGATTTTGTCATGGATGATTCTCCCATGCCTGATCTGGATGAGCTCATTCTGGCAGACATTGAGGAAGAGAACAAGGCAGCAGCTGCAAGTTCTGTCTCTACTGCTGTTGAACCTTCACCCTCTGAACCTTCTATTCCCCCTCTAGAACAACCTCTTATCATTCCTGATGCCACTCTGAGGAAGCTGAATGCCTTGTATGATAACCCTCAGAGTTCAAATTCTGATGATGATGATGAATCAGATGAGGAGGCTGCTAAAAAGAGAAAGAAGTTGCTCTCTAAGAAAAGGAAGGCTCCTCCTCCTCCTGCTCCCAAGCCTAATCCCACTGCAGACACTCCATCTTATACTCTGCATAATGTTGCTCCTTACAAAGGTATGCCTGCATGGATGTGGTTATCTAAGAACCAACAAAAAGAGAGGAAGAGGAGTAGGAGATACTCTCCTCCCCTAGTTCATAGATACATAAAGGATCCTCCTCCTCCTCCTCTAGTAGCAGGTGCCTCTGGCTCTAGCTCTCAGAGATCTGTCCCTATTCAAACCTATCAGAGACAAACAGGGAGATCCTCTGGTGGCAGTCAGCCAAGGCCACCATTTTCAGGCAGTCAGCACCATCAACAACAACAACAGCAGCACCAGGAATCTAAGGTACATGAAGCTGAAAGGCCCTATTCCCCTCCTGAAGATCCAGAAACAGCCAACACAGCCAGAATGGCAAGATTCCAAGAAATCATTGGCTTATCTCTAATCAACAAAGCTAAAGCTGAAGGCAAGGACACAACAGGCTTAACTACTATGTCTCAGTACATGAGAGATGAGCAAAAAAGATTTGGGAAAGCAAACAAGCTACTCAATGTTGATGAGTACATGAATCTTCACCCAGAAGCAGTTGTCCCCAGAGCCACTTCACTGAACATCATAGGGGCAGCTGACATGACTATGACCAAGGCTCAAGCTTCAGATCCCAATAGGGAAATCATTTTCAAGAAGTCAGGAGAAAAAGCACCAGAAGTCAAGCCAAAACATAAGAAATCAGAGAAGTAATTTTGTGTTTTCTTTTCATTTTTGCTTCTGTTTCAGTCTATATCTATGCATTAAAACAAAGCCAGTATGTATATATATATCTGTTGCATGTGTTATAAATTCTCTGCCAGATATATCTCTTAATTTTGCTTTGTTTTTCTGTCTATTCTTTGCTTGGAGTTTCTGTTAGTGACCTCACCCAAATAGGTGGAGATTGTTGGATCCCTAGTTGATTTGGGCTAGGTTCACTGACTTAGGATGTGACCCATCATGTATAGTCTGGGTCAAGTTTGTGTCTTAGAGTCTAGGATAGTCCTCTATCTCAACTTCAGATGGACCAGCCTTCTTCAAGACCATCAGGAACTTCAGATCTATCAGTTTTTCAGACTAAGTGAAATGAGTTCGAAGTTCGTCGAACTCAGCTCGACGAAGGAAGTTGTGCGCTCGACGATCGTGAGACAATTCGCAGTGCTGAGCTCGACGAACTTTGTTCTTTGCTCGATGAACACCGGATTCTACTTCAAGCATTCTCAGTACTACTTCAAATTTCTCTAAGCCCAGCTCCATGCTTCGGTCGACGAATTATATTCTGAGCTCGACGAACTTGGACCTCAAGTTCACAGCTTCTCAAGTCGACGAATGCTAATATCTACTCGACGATTTTTGTGCTCAGAGAATCTGTGTCGACACTTAGGGTTTGTGTCGACACCAGAAGATTTGTGTCGATACCCAGGATTTCAGTCGACACCCGCTTGTGTCGACACTAGAGGATTTGTGTCGACACCTAGACCATTCTGTCGACACTAGAGGAGTTGTGTCGACACCAAGATCAATCTGTCGACACCATTTTGTGTCGACACAACATTTCAGCAGATGCAGAGTATTTCATCCAAGTCCAGAACTTTTCTCAGGTCGACGAAGTTTATTCTCAGCTCGACGAATTTGGTTCTCTGCTCTACGAATAATGTTTGTCTGATATTGAGGATTGTCTATTCAACGAATGAAGACTGTCAGCTCAACGAACTCAGCTCAGCTCGACGAACCCAGCTCAGCTCGACGAACTCAGCTTAGCTCGACGAATTCAAGACTCAGCTCGATGAATTCTGTTCTTCGGTCGACTATTTCAGACTAGGTCTTCTTCCGTTACCGTCTCATTCCATGGCGCTGATTCCTGGACAATTAATGGCAGTTCTTCACAGTATACTACCGTTAGGCTGCGCAGTTAATTCTGGGTTATTACATGTCGTTTTCCCATGGAAACAGTTGGGGAAATAATTAATTGTTGCTTCCTTTCCAGGCCGTCTGTCATTACTGCTCGACATTCAAAATTCGAACGTTTTTCTATGACAGACAGAGACATACAGAAACAAGAAGGAATACAACAAGTACACAACACCAGACAACAACAAGAATAGATAGACAGTGATTCAGACAACACAAGACAGTGATTTCTAGACAAGTTCGTGGTGGTATTCATTGATGATGTGTTGATCTACTCTCGCAGTGCTGAGGAGCATGAGCAGCATCTACGACTGGTTTTATCTGCTTTGAGAGACCATCAGTTATTCGCCAAGCTGAGTAAATATGAATTCAGGTTGTGCCAGGTTTCCTTCCTGGGTCATGTGGTGAACAAGGATGGCATCTCGGTTGACCCGAAAATGATTTCTGCAGTGATGGATTGACATAGACCGAGCATACCCAAGGAGATTAGGAGCTTCTTGGGGTTGGCCGGCTATTATAGAAGATTCGTGGAGGGCTTTTCTACCTTGGTACCCCCTTTGACTAAGCTGACGCAGAAGTATGCGGCGTTCATTTGGAACGAGAAATGCGAGGAGGCTTTTCTGGAGCTAAAGAGCCAGTTGTGTTCTGCCCCTATTTTGACATTGCCTACGAAGAGCAAGGACTATGATGTGTATGTGGATGCCTCGCATATTGGGCTCAGAGGTGTGTTGATTCACGAAGGGAATCTGATTGCCTATGGGTCGAGGCAATTGAAGACTCACGAGAGAAACTACCCTATGCATGATCTTGAGTTCGCAGTAGTGATATTTGCCCGGAAGCTGTGGACACATTTACTTTACGGTGCTCAGTGCAAGATCTACACCGATCATAAAAGCCTAAAGTACGTGTTCACACAAAAGGAGTTAAATCTGCGCCAGCGGCGGTGGCTAGAGTATGTGGTCGATTATGATGTGGATATACAGTATCATCCGAGCAAGGCCAATATGGTGGCCGACGCCCTGAGCCGGAAGACGGGGAACATCTTTAATCTCATCGCCGATCGTTTAGTGGAAGAGTTCCTCCTGATGGATATTTTTGTGGGACGCTGTGGAATGTAGAGCAGTTTGGCAGTGGTAGAGCCGTCTTGGATTGCACTCACCAGATTGCACCAGAAGGATTATACGGATCTTCTGTACTTATACCTCAGGACTGAGAGAGGGGAGCTGCCGGATTTCTCTATCGATGATGCGGGTACTTTGAAGTACCGCGACAGGTTTTGCATCCCAGCTGTTGGAGACATCAGGGGTATGATTTGCAGAGAGGCTCATGGATCCAGTGTTGCCTACCATCCAGGATCTACAAAGATGTATCATGAATTGAAGCAGATTGCCTGGTGGTGTGGGATGAAGGGAGATATAGCCCGATTTGTTGCTGAGTGCCACACTTGCAAGCCTCTGAAGGCCGATCATGGAAGGCCTGGTGGCAAATTGACTCCGTTGGAGATCCCTACTTGGAAGTGGGTAAGTATTTCTATGGACTTCATTATGGGCTTGCCGAGATCTCCTAGAGGATTTGATTCTGTTTGGGCTATAGTGGAAAGAGTGACGAAGTGTGCTCACTTCATGCCATACAAGATTGATTATCTGATGAAAAAGATAGCAGAGATGTATCTGAGTGAAGTCATCAGATTACATAGTGTGCCAGTTAGCATCATTTCGGATCGAGACTCCCGTTTTACATCTCGCTTCTGGAGGATTCTGCAAGAGGGTTTGGGTACAGATTTGAGGTATTCTATAGCTTACCACCCGCAGACCAATGGTCAGACTAAGCGAGTGAACCAGATAGTAGAGGATATGATCAGGTGCTACATCTTGGACCACGGTGGAGCGTGGGATGAGCGCTTGCGGCTTATGGAATTTGCATGCAATAACAGTTACCAGGATAGCTTGCAAATGGCTCCATTTGAGGCATTGTATGGGAGGCACTGCAAAACTCCCTTGTTTTGGACCGAGGTCGGTGAGAGGCCTGTGTTGGGTCCGGATGCGCTCGAGGAGATGGAAACTGCTGTAAAGCTTATTCGAGAAAAGCTTTGTATAGCTCAGGAGAGATATGAGAAGAACGCCAACCGGCGTAGGTCTGACTTGGAGTTTTCTGTAGGGGACCTTGTGTTTCTTAAGATTTCCCCGATTGTTGGTGTTAAGAGGTTCGGTAAGAACCGGAAATTGTACCCGAGGTATGTGGGCCCGTTTGAGATTGTTGAGCGGATTGGCATGTCAGCATATAGTTTGGATTTGTCAGCCAATTTCCCAGTTATTCATAATGTATTTCATGTAAGCCAATTGAGGAAGTGTGTGCGAAGCAGTGGGCAAGTATTGGATGATGTGCCCCAGTTGGAGCCTAATCTTTCATATGTTGAGGTGCCGGTCCGCATCTTGGATACTCAAGATCGTGTGTTGCGGACGAAGTCTACCCCGATATTGAAACTTCTATGGAAGAATCAGGATTTGGAAAGCGCAAATTGGGAGCTAAAGTCGGCTATGAGGGAGGCTCACCCTCATTTGTTCCCTTGATTTGATTGGTATGTCTTCATTCTAGTAAATCTTGTTTTGTTACTTTCCTTCTATAGTAGAAGTAGTGTATATAAAGTTTCGGGACGAAACTTTCTTATAGGGGGAGTGACTGTAACGCCCCCGATTTTTCTGCGATTATTTAATTCTTGTTTGGCATTACGTTGACGCGTTTCCGGCGTGTGCTGTTTGTTAGAGCGTGGTCTTAGCTCTCTAGATTCCTTGTGTGGTTATTGGTAGCCCTTTGGCAAGATCCCCTAGCAAGCCGGGTCTGTTTTGGTGACCGGTGAGGCCTCTCGGCGGATGCTTGTGTTTTGGCTTTGGGTAGTGATAACCTGAGTTTTGTCCGTCGAAAGTTGATTTCGACTTCGCCGTTGCGTTCGTAGCATGGGTAATTAGCTACGGTGTGATTTTCGTCGGATTCCGAGGTGGTTCGGTTTTCACGTTGTTTTGATTGTGTTAATAATAATGATGCAAATGATTAATTAATTTATAAAGTTTGAAATCAAGTGGTATTAGGTGGCAGTTTAGGCTAAATAGGTGTGTCCCTGCATAAATATATATAGTCTCAAGACAAAAAAACGAGTCTTTTCATTGTCTCCTTCCTTGTAAGAGTAACTGCTGCCTGTTCGAGAGGAAGTAAAAACCGCCAACCCGGCTACCCTTCAGACGCCGATTCTGGGAGCGTTAGTAGACGGAATTCGATTCCGAAAGCGGATTTGGAGTGCCCTCTATTTGACCTTCATTGCTACGGTAAGAGATTCAATTTTCGTGCTGTTTCTAGGGGACTCGAAATTTTTAGTTGATCCTTTTCCGCCATTAAAACCTTAGATCCTGTTTAGGTGTTGTTGCGGCTGGAGCCGAGAGAGAGAGAGGCAGGGCAGTGCAAGATAAATTCTGGAATTGAGGCAAGTGGTGCTCCTACCCTTGCCAAGTTTTCTTCTCCTTTTCATGGTCATATTTGCTATAATTGTTTTCCCTGTTTCCCAAGATTAATATTTTTCTCTGTTTTTCCGTCAAAAGCATGTGAATCATTAAACATTATGGCCCTTTATGTTTCTGTTTGCATTCTCTCAAGTTCTGAAACTCAAACCTTCGGCTGGAGTACTGTAGTCTTGTTTGTTTTTATCAAATTGTTCCCTGATAGTCTTTCAAAGTGTTCCCTGTTAAAACCTCTGTTTGGGTAGTATCTAGCCTTTCAACCCTAGAATTTAATATCAGTGAGACTTCATACATATATTACCAGTAATAGGTTTGAATTAGGCTAAGGAGATTGGATGGAAATGAAGTAGGAGGTGCAGGATTTTCTGTGCGCTCAACGCAGCCAGATCGATGGAAATCGTCGATCTAGGTTCGACGATTATCGTCGGGCTGAGCTCGACGATGCGCCTTAGTTCTGGGTCTGACAGAAATCGTCGAACAGAGTTCGACGATTCTCCCATGGCCAGTGTTCGACGTAAGGAAAATCGTCAAACGGCATTCGACGACTTTTCCCGTGACCTGAGTTCGACAATTTGCCTGAGTTCGACGATTTCTCCCACACTCGACGAAAATCGTCGAGCTGCGTTCGAAGATTCCTATAGGCAGAAATTTATTTCTTTTCAATTACCTTTCTTCCCGAGTGATTACCCCCTAGGGGAAATGTCTTGTCGACCTTTCGTTCTTCCTTTGTTTTGAGGGCCGAATTGTGGGTTATGGCAGGTAGTGGTGATTTGACGCTCTCAAGGAGCGGGATGTTTTGTGTGCGGGCCATGGCCGCCACTTTTAGGTCCCAGGTACGGGCTGGGCATTTGCTGTGGCCGCCACCCTTTTTATCCCAGGTACGGGATGGGTTTGTGGTGGTTTTGAGCCGACACTGTTAAATTTTATTTTAGGTGGAACTGTCTTGTTTGGGGGACTGTTTTTGGTCACCAACTCAGGTCCATGTTGTTTACTACTGCCATTAACTCACAAGCTAGGATTGTTAGGTATTTCTTCCTTGTTTAATGAAACATATAGTGGCAAGTTTTTCTTGTCTTTTACCTTGTAGCCTCTGCAGGATTTGAGCAGGGCTTGGTGTTGTTGCTTGGTACTTGCTGTACTTTTGCTTCTTTGGGTAGTGTTTGTTTTCACTGTCATGTTTACTTACCCTCTTTGTTTCATTTTACTTTAATGCCCTAATTCATATTTTCTTGATTTACTTGCTGAGGTGTTCTTTTCTTTTCTGAATGCCTCAGGTTCTGACTAGTAGCCGAGTAGACGGCTAGATTTGCTATGGTGTTGCTGGTGGTCCCTTGAGTTGTAGGGATCTTTCTCTTGCTGTTGTGAGGTAGTTTTCCTATTTTCTTACAGACATACATACTTGCCGGTGGGTTCGTGTCAGTTTGTTGGCGCCCCAGGTAGTTTTACATTTTGATACTAGATATGTTTCTTTTACTGCTACATTTTCTGGAGATAGTCTACTTGCTCTTGGGAAGTTTTATGCTAGTTTGCTAGTTACTTTAAAACCTAACAAACACTATTATGTATATATATCTCATGATCAGCATGTTTTATAAAGCTCATACATTACTTTCCAAGCAACGTAAAAGGATCGTTTTTCTACTTATAATATAATATAAATCTAGAGTCTTGCATAGTATAAGTTGACCTCGGGGGTCACTTATGCACTCTCATAGGATGTCAAAAATAAATAAAGTATTTTTTGTTGCGTATAAGTATAGTTTTTAAACCGTGGACTAGATGATCCACCGAGCCGAGTGATACGACCCTTAAAATTATATCTGATTTTCTAATCATTAAGATTATGAAATGTTCATAGTCTAGTTAGATGGTGTTTGCTTGAGCGTCGACAGTTATCCCCTGCTCGACGTGGCATCACGACGCGTGTTTTTCACATACTCTGATACTTCTTGAATTCGGAGAAAAATGCGGGTTGTGACAGCATGATTGATGGATATAGACGAGGAGAAGACACGAAGGAGAAGGGAATTTGGGAAAAAAGATCCCAATTTTCTGCAAGGAAGGAGCCCTCAAAATCAGGTGCATCATGGAAATCTGGTGACACTGGGAAGCGACCTCGTCCAGCAGAAAGCAGTAGTGTTATGCAGCTTCAAGGTCGGGATCAGAAGTGTGGGAAGTGTCGAAAGTCTCAAAAAGGGCAATGTCTAGTGTGGAGTAACGTCTGCTATTTATGTCATCAACATGGACATCGACAAAGGGAATGTCCGAAGAGGAAGGAAGGACATAATAGTTTGAAAAGGTTTACAGCTCCTCAGGGTCAAAAAGTTTATCAAATGGGTGTTTCAAAGGAAAGTGAATCTCTTTCCTCCACTTCAGCCCCAGTGGGAATTTCAGTAGAAGAACATCATATTCAACGCCGTGTATTCAATTTGAGTCAGCAGGAGGCTATCACTGATGACACGATGGTGACAGGTATGATTTATGTTGATGGCCATCTGCTGAAGGTTTTATTTGATACAGGTGCTAGCCACTCTTTTATTTCCACTAGTATATTGAGTATTATTTCAGCAAAACCATACTCAACACATGATATTCTTTACGTCACCTTGCCAAATAAGCAACAAATTCCTACACAACAATGAGTAGGCACTTACTTTGCGTTGAATGATAAATTTTTTACGATCGACTTAGTAGTTTTACCATTTACAGAATTCAATATGATATTGGGTATGGACTGGCTAACTCAGAATGAGACAGTAATTAATTGTAAGAGAAAAGACGTGATGGTAAAATGCTTAGATCAAAGTACAACCATTTTTCAAGGGTTAGGCGAGGTATCCAACATGCTATTCTCTGCACAGAAAGCGTTTAAGAAGATCCGGAAATGATGCGAAGCTATGTTAGTCATGGTTAGGGGAAACACAATAGAAAAGAAAGATATTCAAACAATACCTGTGGTACGTGAATTTCAAGAATTGTTTCCTGAAGAACTCCCAGGACTTCCTCCGAGAAGAGAAGTCGAGTTTGAAATCCATTTGGAAGAATGAGCGAAACCAGTTTCAAAGATACCATATCAGATGGCTCCAAAAGAACTCCCTGAATTGAAATGTCAGTTGCAAGAATTGATAAACAAAAGCTTTATTCGGGCGAGCATGTCTCCATGGGGTGCACCGATATTGTATGTAAAGAAGAAAGAGGGGACATTGTGGTTTTGCGTGGATTATCGTGAATTGAATAAATTAACCGTGAAAAATAAATATCGTTTACCATGTATAGAGGATTTATTCGATCAACTTGTAAATGCAAAATTATTTTCCAAAATGGACTTAAGGTCAGGGTATCATCAACTGATGATTAAAGAGGAAGATATCTTCAAAACCGCTTTTAGTACAAGATATGGGCATTTTGAATTTGTAGTAATATCGTTTGGTTTAACCAATGCGCCTGCAACATTCATGGATATGATGAACCAGGTCTTTAAAGCTTACATGGATAAGTTTGTCATTGTGTTTATCGATGATATTCTCATCTACTCAGCATCGTAGGAAGATCATGCTCAACATTTACGGCTGACCCTACAAACGCTAAAGGAAAACCAATTGTATGCAAAATTTTTGAAATGTCAATTTTGGTTGAAGGAAGTATCATTCTTGGGACACGTCATATCAGAATAGGGATTATATATAGATTCGGCCAAGATTGATTCGATTCTTAATTCGTCGCAACCCACGAATGTTACATAAGTGTGAAGTTTCCTAGGATTAGCAGGATATTAACGTAGATTTGTCAAAGATTTCTCAAAGATCTTGCTACCATTGACACAGTTAACACGGAAAAATGTTCCTTTTCAACGGAATGAAAATAGACAAGTTGCGTTTGAACTGTTAAAGGAAAGATTAACTACTGCTCCTGTTCTCTCAATGCTGTTAGGGACAAAAGGACTTCAAAAATTTAGTGATGCTTCTTATAAGTGTTTCGGCTGTGTATTAATGCAACATGGAAAAGTTATCGCCTATGCTTCTCGTCAATTGAAATATGCTAAAAGAAATTATCTGATTCATGACTTGTAATTAGCTGCAATAATTTTTTCTTTGAAACTATGGCGACATTATTTGTATGGGGTAAGATGTTAAATCTTCACAGATCACAAAAGTTTAAAATATATTTTTACACAGAAATAATTAAACCTCCGTCAGTGACGGTGGTTGAAATTTATTAAAGATTATGATGTCAACATTCAATAGCATCCTGGAAAAGTAAATGTCGTTGCTGATAGTTTGAGCCGTAAAAATGTTGTGGAAACATCTGTTTTAAAAGTATATAATATGCTATTTTTGAGTGAATTGGAAAAGATGGAGATAGTTCCCATTGTGACGACAGAGGATAAACAATCTCAATTATTTCAGTTGCAAATCTGTTATACAGTAAAAGATAGAATTTTTGGAGCCATGCTGAAAGATACATATTTCATGGAGAGTATGTATCTAAAAGTTTTTAGGAATAGAACGGGCTGTTGTTAATGAACGGGTTGTTGTGTGTTCCGGATGCAGACAACTTAAAATAAGACATATTGTATGAGGCTCACAACACTCCTTTCTCAATACACCCAGGTCGAACAAAAATGTACCATGATTTAAAAGAGGACTTTTTGTGGCCGGGAATGAAGAAAGACGTGATAACCTATATAGCATCGTGTCATATATGCCAAGTTGTTAAAGCTGAACATCAAAAGCTCGGGGGTTATTTACACTCGCTACAAATACCAGAATGGAAATGAGAGGATATTGACAAGGACTTTGTTTTTGGTTTGCCTCGTAGTAAATTGGGTCATGACGGTATCTGGGTCATCATTGATCGGTTAACAAAAAGTGCACATTTTATAGCAGTACAACAAAATGGACCACTAGAAAAACTAAATGACCTGTATATTGACGTTATTGTGAAATTACATGGTATTCCTCAAACGATTATATCTGATCGTGATGGGCGATTCACATCGGGGAATTTGAAATAGATTCATAAACGTTTGGGTATGAAATTATTGTTTAGTACAACATTTCATCCCCAAACGGATGGTTAGTCGGAGCGAGTAATTCAGTTCCTAGAACATCTATTATGGATGGTAGTGCTTGATCTCAAGGGCTCATGGGAGAAATATTTGGCGCTAGTAGAATTCGCGTATAACAATACCTATCAGTCCTACATACAAATGGCACCATTTGAAGCGTTGTATGGCTGTCGATGTCATACCCCATTAAATTGGGCTGAAGATGGCCAAAGACTGTTATATAACAAAGAGAAGATAGATAAATTGCACGAGAAGATTGTGCTGATTCAACAGAATGAAGATAACGCGAGATAGACAACAAAAGTATTGTAATGCTATACATCGCCTCGTGAAATTTCAAATTGGTAATCTTGTATGTTTAAAAACTAAACCCTTTAAGGGAGTTACGCTGCAGTGACTTGGGAAGTTAAGCCCTCGTTACGTGGGGCCACTCCATATCATTGGACGAGTGGGCGAAGTTGCGTACCACTTAGAATTATCAGAGAACTTACAAAGGTTGGACGATGTTTTTCATGTGTCGGCACTTCGTAAATATATTCGCGATGCAGAAAAGATTATTCCAACTGAAAATATACATATTGACGCTGATTTAACTGGCCAGACGAAACCGTATCAAATCATTGACCAGCAAAGCAAGAAATTACGAAATCGAGATGTGAGTTTTGTGCAAGTATGGTGGAAAGGTCACCCACGTGATGAAGCAACATGGGAGCGGGAAGAAACTACGCGAGCTCTTTTTCCTCTACTATTTGCCGAGCATACTGATTAACATTTTCGGGGACGAAAATTTCTAAGGCGGGAAGAATTGTGACGTTCGACATTTCTAGTGAGTACTTTATGTGTTATGAACTCATTCTATTGCGTATTGTATCTAGCATAAGATCATTACTGTAAATCTATATCCCCTGTGATGAAAAATAAATGAAATCAGTATTTATTTGGCATGGACTTGGTTTCGCAATCTTTTGTAGTTTAACGTCGCTTATTTCACTGTGGTGGCTTACTTTCACCAATACATATATTATACAAGGGAATTTGAGTTGGGCGTGGCTGAACCGAGTGTTTGGATCGGTTAGTCAATCATTTTTGTGCCCTGGTTTATATGAAAGAATCAAGGTTTTGATTTCAGATGCATAGAGGGCAAATGTTTGAGGCGATGGTTTCGTTAAATGGTTGGTCAATGGTAGAGGCAATATAAATTTGTATGTTCTTTTTGTTTTATACTGCCTGTAGTTGGCACGGGTTTAATGATAAAGTATAATATTGAGGCGGTGGAATGAGGTGAAATAAAAGGGGGGGGGGAATGTATTTTGTTCATTAATGACGACCGACTCTCTTTCTATCCTCGATCTATCATGGCTAGGGCGCACGAAACTAATTTCCCTTTCTACAACCCTCCTCTTCATCTCTTGATTCGCACAATAAAAAGTAGAATCTTGGAGTTGTTGTTGGGATCAGTTTGTACCTGGACTGGGCTTCGTTGAGGCGTGCTGTTTATGTTAAATCAGTGATCTGGTTCCTTCCTTATTGTTTCACAGTAAGCTATTTCCTCCCTAGTTAGTATTCTTGATTTGTTTTATGGATTAGGAGGTCATGCGAGTAAAGTGTTATCTCTTATTTGGGATGCCTGTAGTTGCAGGAGTTAAGATTATTTGGACGGTTATATTTTTAGTTTTCTAGGTCTAGTTCATATGACTAGCAGTTTTGTGTTTCTTGGATCCAGAGGTTTGATTTGATTGTATTAAAGGTTTTATGGGTTCTCTTCTTTTGCGTTTGACTTGATTTAAGCAGTGGATTCCAAGGTTTTCTGGTTCTTTCAGTGTTGATTGTCGTCACTTGTATACGTATGATACCTATAGCTTTGTGTTCTGATTATCTTTGGGAAATATCTGTTGTTTACAAAATGGATGCTCCTCATTTCTAATTGTGTTGGAAGGGTGTGAATGTGTTATAGTCTATCATTGAGCTCTATTGCTATTGATCTCGTTTGGCTAGTTGTCGATAGATCTCTCCAGTATTGCTTCATTGGATATTTGGAAAGTAGTCTTATTGCTACTGTCCATTTTGATGATGTAGCTATGCATAGTAGCTTATGCCCAACTTAACTGATATTTTGCTTCAGTGCTTCTGATTCAAATAAGGGATGCATTTTCACTAGTGGTAATGGGCTGATTCAGTTGGAGTCTCACACCACATGCTGTTTCTCCTTAGATAAACCTTGACAAAAAAAATTGTCAACCCTAGAGGTCAACGTCATAGCTTATTGGTGATGCAGCCCCGATATTACTCCCCTTACTAATATGATTCTTAAACAGCTATCGTGAATGATGGCATCCCAAGATATATATGGTGATGATGTTGGGCGTGACACTAGAAAGGAGAATGTGTCGGTGAGCTTTATCTTATTAATTGATGCTTCAATTACTCATGTTTTTTACATTGATATGGAACATTGTTATACTGTGGCATGTGATCTAATGAAGTTTATATTACTGATGATTACTTCTCTCTATGACGTATGGCCTAAAATTAGGCAAACAGGTGAACAAATTTCTGAGGGGAAAAACAAAAATAATAAATAAACATTCTTATGTTCATATAAATATAAATGTATAGACATATGGTATTGTTAAGGGTATGACGAAAATTATATGTACATAAATGATGTTAAACGATGCCAAATCAGTCGGCCGAAAGGCATAGACGTGTGATGGACGTACTGATTTGGACACAGAAGCCCAAAAAGGGGCTAGGCCGAAAGACTGAAATACTGAAATAAATACTGATATGGTACATATACCCTTAGCAATACCCTAAGTACATTGGAAAACAAAATCATATGATGTTGATACACTATTATTGCTTGTATATTATAAATCGTTGAACTATTTATTACAATGCTTTTGTACCATGCATGGCCCCATAATTATGCTTCTACTTTTATTTTTATTCGATTACATATTGTTATGCATAATTTTGCTAACCTTTGACATTTACAGCAGATGAATAGGTAATAGCTCAATTAGTCTTTATGAAAGACTAATGTTTTCTAATTCTAATTTTTAGGAAAAGGGAAACAGCAGGCCAGTCAACGCTAGTGCACTGTTTGGAACTTATGATGGTGTTGGCCTTATATATACAATGATACCGGCTTTGTAGTGCTAGTTTGTAGTCGTTTTATTAATGTAATTAAACTAGAAGTAAGAGGTGTTGTGTACGAACATGATAGCATGAAACTATATTGTAAAACTTATGTAAAGAAGAGTTATGTGATGGTTGTGCGTAGTGTATCGTACTCATTGTGCTTAGGTATCGTTAACTATTTTCTGATTTGTATGAGTGGAAGTTTATGTGGATTTTGCGGTCAATAGGCCGTTATAAATAAGCTCATAGACCCACCACAAGTAATCCAACAAGGATCAATATACAACCAGGTATATACCATAACCCATGTAACTCCCATGATCATACTATGTTATCAAGCACCCAATGACTCCCAACCGAGGCCATAATACGATTAATTTTTTATAAGTTAACTAGTGCTAACTAGAACACAAGGACCAACTAACCAGGTCCTTAACATAACACCATAGGATATAACCATATCCTATAACATTCACCAAACCATCAGTGCAACCCCCAATGAGTTTTCGCAATTCTAATGCAGTGGAATGTGTATGTCATGGAATTACTCTCTATGATCCTAAACGAATACTCGTGTATGTAATGACCTGTTTGAGTTCACTAGTAAGACCCATCCAACCATATTTATTAGACATTTCCTTCCTTGTGTTAGAGTCTCAACATTGAATGCTACAATATTAATCAACCATATCTTATAAATAACAATCAAATAATCAAATATGACATCAATCCCAAATCTAACTCCATTGATGTCATTATTAAAAGTTATAAACAAGTTTTCCAAAATAATAGGTTATTTGGACATCAAATGTAAAACCCCCTCCTGTAACACAAAACATGGCTGAGGGGAGTCTTATGCCCAGAACAGCTGCCTTGAAATAACATCAGCACTCGGGCTAATCTATATCAGAATTCACCTATTCTGCTGGCCAAGTTCTGATATCATACTGCAAACCCAACAATAAGAGAAAAATGCAGAAGTCATAATCCACAATAAGCAAAGTACAGGATAATACAACTATCATGAAGTTACACAAGCTCTTGTATATATCAGAGTACAGAATTTTCTTGAAGGCTACAACAAAATGCCCAAAAACTCACATCTGTCACTGAGGGGAGTGAAGGTATTCTAGTGACAGCTCCTTGTTGAATTTTCTCAAGGTGGTCAGCAAGATAGCCTAAAGCCAAATTAATATTCTCAGAACTATCCAGTTAAAACCTTGATCATGCAGAAGCCCAAGAGCAAGCTTAACACCAAACACAAATGGAAGAACAAGCAGGTCTTATATTCATTCACACTTCTTTACAAGGCAAGGTATATATAGCGAGACATGATTTTGCTAGTATACAAGCTACAAACAGAAAGCACAACACAAGCCGGGAGGACAGCACTGGAGACCGCCGAGACCGCCCAGTCCGCCAAGGTCGCCGAAACTGCCCGAACTGAAGATGCTACAGGCCGAATAAAGCACGGAGTCCGCCGAGACCGCGAGGTCGCGCGGACACACCATTATTTGCGGACTGCTGATGAACTGATGAACAGGCCGCCTACCCGCCTGAGACCGGCGGACATGTTATTGGAACTTGGAAAGTTGAAGCAGAGAACTGACAAGCCACAGAAGTGACCTGCTGAGACAGTAGAGACCGCACCCTTCACAGCACTTGACCGAAGTCACAGCCAAACTCCTGGCTCCTGGAAGCTAGTCGCGCGACCTGCGCACAGTAAACCGTCAGCTCTACTCAACCCGCGCGGACAGAAAAACTCAGACCGCAACAATCACCCAAGCCCCACTTACTATTCACTCAGTTACTGTAGACGTGCCGGGTGGTCTATTTATAGGCGAGGTGAGGAGTGTGTTAACCACACTAGTGAATAGAGACACTACCCCAGCTCGTGCACTAGCAAAATACCCGTCCACTGAGTCCGCAAGGACTTAGCTGGATTCCAAGAAAACCGCCAGGAGCAAGACACATATGTTCACAACTAGGCGGACTTGCACCAGTCCGCCCACACTATGTAGACAGGTATAGTCTGCACAGTCCGCACAGTCCACAAACATCATCACACATGGACAGCCACAACCCCTTCAACAACAGTCCGCACACAAAAGAGGCAGTCCGCATAGTACAAGACCAAAGCCTCCATCCGCCACAAGTCCAAGACCAAAAGGCAGTCAGCCCGGTCAACAGCAGACTTGGCGGATACTGCGGACAAACTGGAGTTGTAACAGAATATCACCAAGTCCAGTAAATCACCAAAGGCCTAGCGCGAGCTCGACGGACAAGGCCCAGTCCTCCAACACCCAAAGCAGATCACCAACACTATACCAGAGTAAGGTAGAGTCCGCAAGCTATACTCGCACAGCTGCCCAAATGGCCAACTGCTGGACTCCGACACCAGTCCGCGCAGTCCTCCACAGCAGCTAACACCCGCTGCAACCCCAGAGAGCTCGGCGTGGGCCACATACGATCTCCAATGCCAGCCCGCAACTGCGGACACTGCGGACTCGCCAGTCCGCAAAGCCTCCCGCGGATTAAATCTCCAACCCGTCTGGCTACACAAGAGCTTGAAAAACCATAAGGACGCTGATCAACAAGCAATGCCAACAACCCGCAAACCGCAGTCCGTTCAGGTCGCCTCACAAGATGCCAACCATCCTTGGCGATAGACCAACCAGGTTGCATAGCAGACCGCTCAGCCCGCACACCAGGCCGCTCAGGCCGTATAGGCTACTCAACAGCCAAGCCACCAAGACAGCCACCACCCAGGCCGCAACCAGCAGTCCGCCCAGGATGCGGACTCAGTCCGCACAGGCCGCTCAGTCTGCCCAGCCTACCCATCACCCACTTTGATGAACTGTAAATATGCGTATTTTTATGCACATTAATTTAGTCATTTTCATTTATTTTCGTCGTTTTTACTTATTTTTGTTCAATAAAATGTTCCTATTCTTGTAAATTTTCTCCTAACTTGTTTTATTTTGATTTTCAGAAAAATTCCAAAATCTGCCAAAATTTGGGAAGTACACGCCCGTGACACATGAGTCACGCCCGTGACCGAGCCATGACTGTGCATTTCCCGTGAAATCGGAAAATTTCTGAAGAAAAGGCTTGACACGCCCAACTGCCACGCCCGTGTCACCCGACACGGGGCGTGACCCAAGCCCGTGTCCTCTCCTCTCGACGAATTCCGCTCGACGATCGTCGAGTGTCGACACCAACTGTCACGCCCAGTGTCACGCCCGTGACCTGGGGCGTGACCCAATTTCAGCTCAACGATTTCGACTCGACACTTTCCGCTCGACATTCGTCGAGTGTCGACCCAACTGTCACGCCCATAGTCACGCCCGTGACATGGGGCGTGACCTCTCCAGCTGGCCCGACAAGATGCTGCCGAGGACATTTGACGCAACCCGCGCCCGGTTCTACCTCCCCGACACGCCCATAGTCACGCCCGTGACCTAGGGCGTGACTTCTGCGAACTCAGCCCGAAGTCAACTTTGCTGTCCAATCGCCAGCCGCCTTCATGAATAGTACTGTCACGCCCCCCCTACACGCCCGTGACCGAGGGCGTGTACTTTGAAATTTTTTTCTATAAATAGCCCAGTTCTGTAAGGTCCAAGGGTTCAGATTTTTGGGCCAATTTAGTGTCTTTTTGTGGGCTGCATCCGTGATTTTCAAGGCTATGTAAGGAGATTTCTCCCTTTTTTATTTTCACTTCTTGTTTTGTCTTAGCTTTAACCCTTGTAATAGCTTGTAATAGTTCCTAAAATTCAATAAAATGTTAGATTTTCTCTTCATACTTAGCTTTGGAATGAACACTTGTGCCCACTTTCTTTCCTCTTTTTATTCTTAGTTTCATCTTTGTTCTTCACTTGTTCTTCATTTATGAAAAGTGTGTGTGTGTGTATGAGTGTAATTTGCTTACTTTACATTTTTTTTACTTGTTTTCATGCTTAGGAATGTTAGGTTTCCCTCTTTTTAAAAAGTGATTTTGATTTTTCAAGTTAGGTTTTGTTTGAAATTCGTGAAATGGTGAATTAGGTTTTTCTTTTTTTCTCACCATGTCTTTTTCCTCTAAATAGTTTTCATGCTTAGATTTTGAGTTCATCCTTATGATTTTATAAAAGAGATTTTAAAAAGTGATTTTGTTTTTTTACTTAGTTTTCTTTTAGGATTGTAAAACCTTTTTTGTTCTTTTCAACTTCTTTCTCACTTTTTTATCACTTTCATAACATCATAAGAATGAAAATTTTGGTATTTTGATTTTCCAAAAACTTTGGTTTTCAATTTATTTTGAAAAACTTTTATCTTCTAAAAATTGAAATTTCTTCTTTTTATTTGTTTTTGGCAAAACCTAAGCATGAAAAAGTATAAGTTTTAATTTTTAGGTAACTTTGATTTTTCATGAAAAGCGTGTGTGAGTGTAGGTGTATTAACTTTCATGCTTTGATTTAAATTGTGTAGAGTGTGTGAGTTTAGGTGTTAAATTTTCATGCTTTGTCTTAATGCTTTCTTTTAATGCTTTATTCAAATTATGTAGAGTGTGTGGGTGTAGGTGTATAATTTTATTGCTTTCTTGAATTTCATATGGAGTGTGTGTGTTCGTGTGCATTTATTTCCGCCTACTCGTTAAGAGTTAAATGGCGCATCGTTTTCATTTTCAGTCCTACTCGTTTGAGTAGGACTTGTAATTTTTCTTTCTTTATTTTTCCGCCTACTCACTTGAGTTAAATGGCCGGACTTTTTAGCCCTGTAATCGCATTTATTTTCTCCTACTCATTTGAGTAGGACTCGCTTTCATTTCAGTCCTACTCGTTTGAGTAGGACTTGCAATTTTCAGCCTTTATTTACCGCCCCCACTCGTTTGAGTGGGACTCGCAAATTTGAATTATGCAAATTTTCTTTCATGTGTAACTTAGTTCCTTTTTTATTTATAATTTGGAGTGTGCGTGAGTTCTCGTTTAGTTAACTTTTTAGCTCTCTAAATATTGTTATTTTTCTTTTGTCCCTTTCTTATAATCGTGTAGCATTTAATTTCGAACTCGCGCCTCACTAAATTATAAGCCGTCCCCATACCGATGTGTGGCTAATCGCTATTAGCCTCGGCATCGAAGAGCATTGGGACATTTAAAATGATTTATAATAATTAAAGTTCTTTATTTTCATTTTAATTTAAGCACTTAGGGTTTACCCCGGGTTTACGACGCGTAGGACCACATAATCGATGTGTGGGCCCTATTTCCGTAGTCCATATGCTAGCTAGCCGAGAGGCCGTGCATATGGACCGATCACCCCTGGGTAAATAGAGTTGCGTGCATACCCTCGAGAGAGGACTAGCGTAATTCTACCGGATTGGGTCCCCCACCCAATAGCGGGGTTCTTAGCGTAAAGCGGGCGTTAAGAGGAATCCTTCGTCGGACTAACGTTCGGTCGAATAGTCTTAGCGTTTAGGTGAGCGATATCCCTATAGCTAGGTGAGCTCACATTTGTGGAACCTCCACGGCCAAGTTGTCTTATTATTAATTTGAAAACTAAGTCTTTTTATTATTAAAAATTATTTTAGTCTTAATCCGATTCGATGCCGAGCGTTAACCCTTCATCGAATATTTTCTAAACCGTTTTTTCGCTCCTTTGCTTTTTCGCCTTTTATTAAGTAAAAAAATCCACCTTATTTTCAGTAAAATAATAGTCCTCCCGGAGGAGTAAGAATAGTCAACGCGACCCCGAGAACAATACGACCTCGGTATTCCCCCGAATATCGAGTACTACTTGCGATAGGTGCACTTGCCTACCCGAGCAAGCCCGCGGCGATCGACTCACCGAACCAACCACAGTAAGAGTCTGTTCGCGGGCCCATCAAGTTTTTGGCGCCGTTGCCGGGGACTCTCTTTTCGAGTTGCTATTTCGAATTCCGGAGTCTATTAATTTTACTTATTTTCTATAAAAAAAAACTAAAAACTTTATTTTAAAAAAAACACAAAAAAAAAAGAGTTTATTTTTGTTTTATTTTTGTTTGGGTGTATGACCCGAGGACACCCCTCAGAGTCTGAAGATTTAGACTTCGACCCTGAGATCGAACGCTCTCTTGCGCGTATCCGATCTCATCGCCGAAATCCTTCTTTAGATCCCGAGGAATCTATCGGAGAACCCACTGTTGTAGTTATGGCCGCCCCTAACCTTCCCCCGGCGGCCGAGCGTACTATGTCTTATTACGCCCGGCCTAACCTGGATGATTCTGGGTCGAGTATTGTTCGCCCTGCGGTGGCCAATAATAATTTTGAAATAAAGTCAAGTGTCATTCAAATGGTCCAAAACGCCGTGCAGTTCGATGGACTGCCGGATGAGGACCCGAATGTCCACTTGTCCAATTTCTTGGAGATATGCGACACCTTCAAGATCAATGGCGTCACTGATGACGCCATTCGTTTGCGCTTATTTCCTTTTTCCCTTAAGTCCAAAGCCAAGGCGTGGTTGAATGCCCTCCCGCGAGGATGTATCACCACGTGGGCTGAGTTGACGGAACGGTTCCTAACGAAGTACTTTCCGCCCGCCAAAACTGCAAAGTTGCGGGCGGACATTTCTTCGTTTGTGCAGAACGATCCTGAGTCTCTATACGAGACTTGGGAACGATTTAAGGAATTCCTCCGCCGTTGCCCGCACCACGCGCTGCCAACGTGGTTGCAAGTTCAAATTTTTTATAATGGGCTGAATTTTCAGACGCGTCAAATGATTGACGCGGCTGCCGGGGGAACGCTTAACAACAAAACCCCCGAGGCCGCCCAGGCTTTATTCGAAGAGATGGCTATGAACGCCTATCAATGGAACGTCCCGCGGGGACGGCCAAAGCCGGCGGCTGGTCTTTTTGAAGTGGATGCCACTGCTCTCTTGACCCTTCAAGTTGAAAGGTTAACAAAGCAGGTGGCGGAGATGTCTGCTGCCTCCTCCACTCCGCCTTGTTTTATTCCCCCTAACGTCTGCGTAGCTGAAGAGTTCGTGGACTTCATGGGAAATTCGGGTCGTCCTCCCTTCAACCCCAACAACAACCCTTATAGTAATAACTATAATCCGGGTTGGAGGAATCACCCCAACTTCTCGTGGAGCAACCCGAATAATGCTCAGCGTCCCCCTATTTCTTATGCGCCCGGATTTCTTCCTCCCCCTCCTCTTCCGAAACCCTCCCCGATGGAGGAAAATTTTTCGAAGTATATTGCGTCCAACGAGTCAAATATCCGGAACATCACCGGATCGCTAAAAACACTCGAACAACAGGTTGGACAGCTAGCGAGGATGATGTCCGAGCGCGCGCTCGGGGCACTGCCAGGAAACACGGAGCCCAATCCGCGGGAAAACGCCAACGCTATAACCCTCCGTAGCGGAAAGGAGGTGGTCGATCCAAAACGGACCGACCCACAGGTACATATTTCACCTCCGACCCCTCTTCCCCTTTCTTCGCTCACGCCACCTTTACCTATTATAAAAGAAAAAATTATTTTAAACAAGGCTCTCCCGTATCCGCATAAGTTAGAAAACGAGCGTAAGGACGCGCAATATGAAAAATTTATTTTATTATTAAAACAAATTCACATTAATGTTCCTTTTTGCGAGGCTATCTCGCAAATGCCCAAATATGCGAAATTTTTAAAAGAACTACTTTCTAATAAACGCAAATTAGAGGATATTTCGCATGTATCTCTCAACGCTGTCTGCTCGGCGGCCCTTACTAATAAATTGCCCACAAAACAAAACGACCCGGGACGGTTTTCCATCCCGTGCCTTTTTGGCGATATATTAGTAAAGTACGCCTTAGTTGATTTAGGGGCTAGCATTAATCTGATGTCGTTCTCGCTCTTTTCACGTTTAGGTTTGGGTACTCCTAGTCCTACGAATATGCGCATCCAATTAGCGGATCGCTCGGTTAAGTTCCCTATCGGGGTAGTGGAGGACGTCCTTGTCCGAGTCGACAAGTTTACCTTCCCGGTAGACTTCGTCATCTTAGATATCGAGGAGGACGCCGAGGTACCAATAATACTCGGTCGCCCTTTTCTCGCCACCTCCCGCGCACTAATAGATGTTAGTAATGGTAGCCTTCTCCTCCGAGTAGGCGATGACCAAGTTACTTTCTCTATTAATCCCTCGATGGACAATTTGTCATCGAGCGACGATTTCTGCTATTCTTTAAATACTTTTTTCGGAGATCGTTCTTCTCCCATTTTCGAGTCCGTATTTTTAAATGACGATATTTATGCGCTCGAAAATTTTAACTGCGATGAGGATACGTCTATAGACTTGCCTTTCGAACCAATTGGTAAGAAAGACATAGGAATTAAAACCTCCCTAGAAGAACCGCCCATCCTAGACCTCAAACCCTTACCCGCCTCGCTCAAGTACGCTTTTTTGGGAAAAGGTGATACGCTCCCCGTTATCATTTCTTCGGACTTGAGTGATTCGGAGACTTCCGATTTATTGGAAGTTTTATTTAAACATCGCCACGCAATTGCGTGGCAAATCTCTGACCTAAAGGGGATTAGCCCCTCCTTTTGCACCCATAAGATTTTCCTAAACGATAATTGCCGCAAAACGATTCAGCCGCAGCGTCGTCTTAACCCAAACATGAAAGACGTCGTTAAAGCCGAAATCATTAAGTTATTAGATGCGGGGATTATCTACCCTATTTCGGACAGTGCATGGGTTAGTCCCGTGCATGTCGTGCCCAAGAAGGGCGGTCTTACCGTAGTGGCGAATGAGCATAACGAGCTTGTCCCAACTCGTACTGTTACGGGTTGGCGAGTGTGCATCGACTATAGGAAACTTAACGACGCCACCCGCAAGGACCATTTCCCTCTGCCATTTCTAGACCAGATTTTAGAGCGTTTATCCGGTCATCCGTATTATTGTTTTCTTGATGGTTTATCGGGGTTTTTCCAAATCCCCATTTCCCCCGATGATCAAGAGAAAACAACTTTTACTTGCCCGTTTGGCACCTTCGCCTATCGAAGAATGCCATTTGGACTCTGCAACGCGCCAGCTACATTCCAAAGATGTATGCTAGCGATCTTTGGCGAGCTAGTAGAAGACATTATGGAAGTCTTTATGAATGATTTTCTATTTTCGGACGCTCTTTTCCCGATTGCCTTAACAATTTAGATCGTGTCCTTCAACGGTGCGAGGACACAAGCCTTGTTTTAAATTGGGAAAAATGCAACTTTATGGTTCGAGGAGGTTTGGTCCTCGGCCATATGATTTCGTCTAAGGGGATAGAGGTGGATAAGGCCAAAATAGAAATTATAGAAAAACTTCCGCATCCAACAAACGTCAAATCTATTAGGAGTTTCTTAGGCCATGCGGGCTTTTATCGACGCTTTATTCAAGATTTTTCAAAAATAACAAAGCCGCTAACTCACCTCTTGGAAAAGGAATCACGCTTCATCTTTAGTAGCGAATGCGAGTCCGCATTTAATTTGATAAAACAAAAACTTATCTCTTCACCAATATTAGTGGCCCCTAATTGGTCCCTTCCGTTCGAAATAATGTGCGACGCTAGTGATATTGCCTTAGGTGCCGTTCTTGGCCAACGCGTAGAAAAACATTTTCATCCTATTTATTACGCTAGCAAGACGCTCACTTCCGCACAAGTAAATTACACGACAACGGAAAAGGAACTCTTAGCCGTCGTTTTCGCTTTCGATAAGTTTCGCTCGTATATAACGCTATCTAAAGTTATCGTTTTTACCGATCACTCCGCGCTTAAATATTTATTAGCTAAAAATGATGCGAAGCCCCGCCTTCTTCGATGGATTCTCCTCCTACAAGAGTTTGACTTGGAGATCCGAGATAAGCGGGGAGCGGAAAATCTAGCGGCGGACCACCTCTCCCGTTTAGAAAATCCGGGTGCGGAAGCGCTCGTCGAATCTGAAATAAATGACAGATTCCCCGAGGAACGCCTTCTTGCCATTAATAAATCTTCGTCATCTTCGCCTTGGTTCGCAGATTTTGCAAATTTCTTAGTAGCGCGGGTCCTTCCAAAAGAGTTTTCCAGTCATCAAAAGAAGAAATTCTTTTCTGACTTGAAAAATTTCTTTTGGGAGGACCCATTTCTTTTTCGTATCTGCGTGGACCAAGCGGTCCGAAGATGCGTTGCGGGTGTGGAGTGCTTGCAAATTCTTAAGCACTGCCACGAGGGTCCAGCCGGTGGGCATTATCAAGCCAACCGGACCGCTCGGAAGGCTCTAGAGGCGGGCTACTTTTGGCCCACTCTCTTCAAAGACGCGCATAATTTTGTGCGCGCATGCGATAGCTGTCAGCGGTCGGGTAACATCTCTCGTCGCGACGAGATGCCCCAAAACATGTTTTTAGAATGCGAAGTCTTCGATTTGTGGGGCATAGATTTTGTTGGCCCCCTACCTCCGTCTTTCAAAAATATGTATATTTTAGTGGCGGTCGACTACGTATCGAGGTGGGCGGAAGCGCAAGCTCTCCCCACCAACGATGCGCGAGTCGTCGTTACATTTCTTAAAAAATTATTTTCTCGCTTCGGCACGCCTCGCGCAATTGTTAGTGATAGGGGAACGCATTTCTGTAACGCTCTTATGGCTAAGACGTTAGCTAAATACGGAGTCACGCACAAGCTTGCCACCCCCTACCACCCGCAAACAAGTGGCCAAGTCGAGGTAGTAAATCGAGAGATTAAGCGAATTTTAGAAAAAACCGTTTCGCTAAATAGGAAAGATTGGTCCGTTAAACTCGACGATGCGTTGTGGGCGTATCGGACGGCATACAAAACCGCTATCGGATGTACGCCGTTCCGGTTAGTCTACGGCAAAGCGTGCCATTTACCCGTAGAATTAGAACATCGCGCACTTTGGGCTTTAAAACTCTTAAACCTCGACTCCAACTTAGCCGCTCAGAATAGAAAACTGCAACTAAACGAGCTCGATGAATGGCGTGCGAACGCTTACGAGAGCAATAAATTCTATAAGGAGCGCTCTAAGTTATATCACGATCGAAAAATCAAGTCCCAAAAATTATTTTCTCCGGGCGATCTTGTCCTTCTTTACAATTCACGTCTTAGGCTTTTTCCAGGTAAATTAAAATCTAGATGGTCCGGTCCCTTCTTAGTTGAAGAAGTTTTTCCTTATGGAACCGTACTCGTCTCCCACCCGGACAAAGGCTCTTTTAAAGTAAACGGTCATCGGTTAAAGTCTTACATCGCGGGCGACCCAGTGATCGGTTTTAGCGAAACCATAACTTTCCTCCACATTATAAACCCGCCAAAATAGTCAAGCTACACGACTATAAACAAAGCGCTCCTGGGAGGCACCCCTCGCTTATCTTTTTCGCTCTTTCCTTATTATCTTTGTTATTTTTTTCTAATAAACGCAGGGTTTCTGATCGGCCTTCCCCACCGCGTTTCAGGGAAGCTTCTACCCCCTTCCTTTTCCTTTCTTTGTACATATTGTCTTTCTTTTCTGTTCCGCATACTTACGATACAACATTGGGGAGAATGTTGGACTTAAGTATGGGGGTATTTTCGTGCTTTACTTTCTGCAATTCAATTTTTCTGCATCTCAAAAAAAAAAAAAAATACAAAAAATACATATAACAACAAAACAAAAACAAAAAAAATTAAAAAAAAAACATCTTAAAATGAAACAAAAAAATTTTTTTTTTTAAAATGAAAAAAACAAAAAATTTTTTAAATGAAAAAACAAAAAAATTTAAATGAAAAAAAAACAAAAATCCAAAAAAATTTTCTCTTTGTAAATATTTTTTGTTTTTTTCTCTCTCCCCCTTCCTCATTCTTGTACAAATCTTTTTCTTTTTCTCCCTTATTTTTGTACATATTGTGAAAATTCTCTTAAAAAAAATACAAAAAAAGATAATAGTTCAAAAAATTTTCAAAAAAATTGAGAAAAACAAAAATACAAAAAAAGATAATAAATGAAAAACAAACAAAAAAATGATAACAAAAACTATAAAAAATCAAAAAAACAAAAAAAAAGTTTTGAAATAAATAAATTAAATATTCCATACTTAACTTTTCTGCTATCCAAAAATTCTGTTTTGAGTTTATTTATATGTGAATACTATTAATTCTCTGTTTGCTACCCGTTTATTAATTATTGATTGAAACATTTAAATAGCCGGGGTTAAGTTTTAAAGAATTCTTTATGCTTTGTTAAAACTAGCGGACTCGTTTTAGGCACTACTTCTAATTTTTCATTAATAGGAGCACGTATATTATGTTAGGAAATAACGACTATAGAATTCAATTATACTTACTTTTAGCTTTCTGAAAAAAATTGGAACGTACAAATTATTAAGGTTGCTCTCAAAAATTTTTAGGATTACAATCTAGTTTTCCTTTCTCCCCTCACTTTTCATGACCTACTTGGCATGAAAAAATTTTTATCCTTAAAAGATCTTATGTCAATGGGAACAAGATTTCGTTCCGTAAACATAGGCACCCAATAAGTTTAAAAAGATTATATAGGGAGTAAGAGGATAAAATTCATTACTCCTACAAATATACATTGGGTTAATTTTTTTTATGAAGTTGAAAAACAAAAATCATATTAGGAAAATAAGATTTCGTTTTCCTAATAATCCAAAAGAAAAAAAAATGGAGGTTCGAGAAAAAATTACCTCACCTCAAATATCAAAACCCTCTTCATAAACCACACTACCCCCTTAGCCAATTACACGATTCTAGAATTAATTCAAAAATCTTTTTGAGAGCATAATTAGTAAATTGTATTATTTCCGGTAGCACTCGTATAAGCTAGAATTCTTATAATTCCAAACTATTTTCGTTAATCTAACCATTACAAATGTTGCCTTCTATTTGATTACATCAAGAAGTCTTTTGGCCAAAACTTTTGCGCTATTTAAATCATCTACATAATTTTAGGACTTAACTCTTACACCCCGTATATTTATTTCGATCTCTCTTATAATTGATTAAGCGATAGCCAAAACTTAGAGTTTTTTTTTATTCCTTATAGATTCACCTCAAACTTTTGCTCTGGAATAGCAAAAGCCTAAGTATGGGGGTATTTGATGAACTGTAAATATGCGTATTTTTATGCACATTAATTTAGTCATTTTCATTTATTTTCGTCGTTTTTACTTATTTTTGTTCAATAAAATGTTCCTATTCTTGTAAATTTTCTCCTAACTTGTTTTATTTTAATTTTCAGAAAAATTCCAAAATCTGCCAAAATTTGGGAAGTACACGCCCGTGACACATGAGTCACGCCCGTGACCGAGCCATGACTGTGCATTTCCCGTGAAATCGGAAAATTTCTGAAGAAAAGGCTTGACACGCCCAACTGCCACGCCCGTGTCACCCGACACGGGGCGTGACCCAAGCCCGTGTCCTCTCCTCTCGACGAATTCCGCTCGACGATCGTCGAGTGTCGACACCAACTGTCACGCCCAGTGTCACGCCCGTGACCTGGGGCGTGACCCAATTTCAGCTCAACGATTTCGACTCGACACTTTCCGCTCGACATTCGTCGAGTGTCGACCCAACTGTCACGCCCATAGTCACGCCCGTGACATGGGGCGTGACCTCTCCAGCTGGCCCGACAAGATGCTGCCGAGGACATTTGACGCAACCCGCGCCCGGTTCTACCTCCCCGACACGCCCATAGTCACGCCCGTGACCTAGGGCGTGACTTCTGCGAACTCAGCCCGAAGTCAACTTTGCTGTCCAATTGCCAGCCGCCTTCATGAATAGTACTGTCACGCCCCCCCTACACGCCCGTGACCGAGGGCGTGTACTTTGAAATATTTTTCTATAAATAGCCCAGTTCTGTAAGGTCCAAGGGTTCAGATTTTTGGGCCAATTTAGTGTCTTTTTGTGGGCTGCATCCGTGATTTTCAAGGCTATGTAAGGAGATTTCTCCCTTTTTTATTTTCACTTCTTGTTTTGTCTTAGCTTTAACCCTTGTAATAGCTTGTAATAGTTTCTAAAATTCAATAAAATGTTAGATTTTCTCTTCATACTTAGCTTTGGAATGAACACTTGTGCCCACTTTCTTTCCTCTTTTTATTCTTAGTTTCATCTTTGTTCTTCACTTGTTCTTCATTTATGAAAAGTGTGTGTGTGTGTATGAGTGTAATTTGCTTACTTTACATTTTTTTACTTGTTTTCATGCTTAGGAATGTTAGGTTTCCCTCTTTTTAAAAAGTGATTTTGATTTTTCAAGTTAGGTTTTGTTTGAAATTCGTGAAATGGTGAATTAGGTTTTTCTTTTTTTCTCACCATGTCTTTTTCCTCTAAATAGTTTTCATGCTTAGATTTTGAGTTCATCCTTATGATTTTATAAAAGAGATTTTAAAAAGTGATTTTGTTTTTTTACTTAGTTTTCTTTTAGGATTGTAAAACCTTTTTTGTTCTTTTCAACTTCTTTCTCACTTTTTTATCACTTTCATAACATCATAAGAATGAAAATTTTGGTATTTTGATTTTCCAAAAACTTTGGTTTTCAATTTATTTTGAAAAACTTTTATCTTCTAAAAATTGAAATTTCTTCTTTTTATTTGTTTTTGGCAAAACCTAAGCATGAAAAAGTATAAGTTTTAATTTTTAGGTAACTTTGATTTTTCATGAAAAGCGTGTGTGAGTGTAGGTGTATTAACTTTCATGCTTTGATTTAAATTGTGTAGAGTGTGTGAGTTTAGGTGTTAAATTTTCATGCTTTGTCTTAATGCTTTCTTTTAATGCTTTATTCAAATTATGTAGAGTGTGTGGGTGTAGGTGTATAATTTTATCGCTTTCTTGAATTTCATATGGAGTGTGTGTGTTCGTGTGCATTTATTTCCGCCTACTCGTTAAGAGTTAAATGGCGCATCGTTTTCATTTTCAGTCCTACTCGTTTGAGTAGGACTTGTAATTTTTCTTTCTTTATTTTTCCGCCTACTCACTTGAGTTAAATGGCCGGACTTTTTAGCCCTGTAATCGCATTTATTTTCTCCTACTCATTTGAGTAGGACTCGCTTTCATTTCAGTCCTACTCGTTTGAGTAGGACTTGCAATTTTCAGCCTTTATTTACCGCCCCCACTCGTTTGAGTGGGACTCGCAAATTTGAATTATGCAAATTTTCTTTCATGTGTAACTTAGTTCCTTTTTTATTTATAATTTGGAGTGTGCGTGAGTTCTCGTTTAGTTAACTTTTTAGCTCTCTAAATATTGTTATTTTTCTTTTGTCCCTTTCTTATAATCGTGTAGCATTTAATTTCGAACTCGCGCCTCACTAAATTATAAGCCGTCCCCATACCGATGTGTGGCTAATCGCTATTAGCCTCGGCATCGAAGAGCATTGGGACATTTAAAATGATTTATAATAATTAAAGTTCTTTATTTTCATTTTAATTTAAGCACTTAGGGTTTACCCCGGGTTTACGACGCGTAGGACCACATAATCGATGTGTGGGCCCTATTTCCGTAGTCCATATGCTAGCTAGCCGAGAGGCCGTGCATATGGACCGATCACCCCTGGGTAAATAGAGTTGCGTGCATACCCTCGAGAGAGGACTAGCGTAATTCTACCGGATTGGGTCCCCCACCCAATAGCGGGGTTCTTAGCGTAAAGCGGGCGTTAAGAGGAATCCTTCGTCGGACTAACGTTCGGTCGAATAGTCTTAGCGTTTAGGTGAGCGATATCCCTATAGCTAGGTGAGCTCACATTTGTGGAACCTCCACGGCCAAGTTGTCTTATTATTAATTTGAAAACTAAGTCTTTTTATTATTAAAAATTATTTTAGTCTTAATCCGATTCGATGCCGAGCGTTAACCCTTCATCGAATATTTTCTAAACCGTTTTTTCGCTCCTTTGCTTTTTCGCCTTTTATTAAGTAAAAAAATCCACCTTATTTTCAGTAAAATAATAGTCCTCCCGGAGGAGTAAGAATAGTCAACGCGACCCCGAGAACAATACGACCTCGGTATTCCCCCGAATATCGAGTACTACTTGCGATAGGTGCACTTCCCTACCCGAGCAAGCCCGCGGCGATCGACTCACCGAACCAACCACAATAAGAGTCTGTTCGCAAGCCCGCGGCGATCGACTCACCGAACCAACCACAGGCCGCTCAGTCTGCCCAGCCTACCCATCACCCACTTCCACTTCACAAATTTCAACACTCCCCCTTGAAGGGAGAAGTGATTATCAAGCCCAGCAAGATACGTAACCGCTGAAAAGGCCCCTTCGACAGAGGCTTTGTGAAGATGCCAGCAAGATTATCTTCACTCCAAACATGCCCGACCAGAAGAGATCCCTCCAACACCTTCTCCCTTATGAAGTGGTGCTCGATCTCAATATGCTTGGTCCTTGCGTGACACACTGAATTGTTTACCAGTTTGAAAGCACTCTCATTGTCACCCTGGAGTAAAGTAGGCCCTTGCACTTCTTCATGAACATCCTCTACAAGCCTCCGCAACCAGATGGCTTCCCGAGCAGCCAAGGCCGAAGCCTTATACTCATCTTCCGTAGTAGACACGGACACAGAATCCTGCTTCTTGCTGCACCACGAAATACAAGCTGAACCACAAGTGAAAACAAAACCCGAAGTTGATCTCCGATCATCCAAGTCACCACCATAGTCAGCATCCGTGTATCCAAGAAAAGCAAAGTCTGAATCTCTACTATAGAGGAGTCCTATATCAGAAGTTGTCTTGACATACTTCAAGATGTTCTTTACCGTTACCAGATGAGACTTCCTTGGTTTAGCCATAAACCGACTTACTCGGCCAACAACATAAGGAATGTCTAACCTTGTAATCGTTAGGTAGATCAAACTCCCTACAAGAGCCCTGAACACCAAGGGATCATGAAGAATCCTTCCTTCATCTCGTCGAAGCTTCAGCCCATGTTCCAGTGGAGTAGAGCAACTCTTCCCTTCGCCCATGCCAAATCGACTTACAATGTGATTCGCATATCCCTTCTGTCAAATGAGAATCCTGCACTCCTTCCTCTTCACTTCAAGACCGAGAAAGTGATGAAGCTCTCCCAAGTCTTTCATCTCGAAGTGTATAGCGAGCTCAGCCCTGAGCCTCGCTACTTCCTCCTCTGAATTCCCTGTGATGATCATATCATCTACATACAGCAGGACTAAGACTTGAAGCTCCCACTTCTTCTTGACGAACAAGCTAGAATCCGAGTTGGAAGCATGATAACCGCAGAATTGAAGATACTCTGCTATCTTTCCATACCAATCTCTAGGAGCTTGCTTCAACCCGTAGAGAGCCTTCCTGAGCTTGAAGATATAGTCTGGATGAACTTCAGAAACAAATCCAAGTGGCTGATCCATAAAGATGTCCTTGGCAATCTCTCCGTAAAGAAAAGCGTTCTTCACATCAAGCTACCACATCCTCCAAACCTTGCAAGCAGCCAAGGCGATCACCACTCTAACCGAAGTCATCTTTGCAACCGGACTAAATGTCTCCTCATAGTCTTCTTCATACGGCTGTGAGAATCCTCGAGCAACCAGGCGAGCTTTGTATCTATCAATGCTCCCATCAGCCTTCTTCTTCAACTTAAACACCCACTTGCAAGTCACCGGAGTAATTCCATCAACCTTGGGCACATGGTCCTAGCTTCCATTCTTCTTGAGAGATGCAATCTCTTCCTTCATGGCATCATCCCACTCCTTGACACCAGTGGCCTCATTGAAGTTTGTAGGCTCTCGCTCATCCAGAGGACCTCCATTGCTCTTTCAGGCTCAGCTCTAGCTTCGGGCAAGCTTTGAGCAACGCTCCCCCTGCTTCCTGAGCCAGAAGTCTCAGCACCAGAACTTGAAGCAATAGGAGCTTCTGGTGAAACATCAAGCTCCTATTCCAGAACTTCAGTAGCCACCTTCTGCTCTCCATCAACCTTGCTTTCTGTTAGCTCTACCGAGCCACCTCCATACGACATCAGTTCATCAAAGACCACGTCTCTTGATACAACAAACTTCTTCGTCTCAGGATCCATGAATTTCCATCCCTTCTTCCGCTCATCAGAGCCAACAAAGACAAGCTTCCTTGCCTTTACATCAAGCTTTGTCCGTGAAGCATCCGGGATATGAACATATCAAGTTGATCTGAACACCTGAAGGTGTTCCACACTGGGCTTCTTCTTCAGCAACAGCTCAAAAGGATTCTTCATGTTGATCGGTCTGAGCGGCATCCGATTGATGACATAAGAAGCACAAGACATCCCCTCTACCCAGAAGGACCTAGGAATGTCTTTCACATGAAGCCAGCATTTGCAAGTCTCCATCAAATGACGAGTCTTCCGCTCTGATACCAATCTTGCAGTCACGCTTTAAGTGTCCCCGCTAATGACACCTGTAGCACTTCAAGTTCTTCTTCCAATCCTTCTTAGGAGCAGTTCTCCTCTCTAGTTGATAAGACATTGAAGGCTCATTTTCAGCAGCAGTCTTCTTTCCTTCCCATCCCTTCTTCTTCTTGCCTGTGAAGAGAGCTTCACTACCTTCCTGATTGATATTGACTCTAGCCATCTTCCTTGCCAAACTCTCCTGCGAAGCAAGCAGGTTCTCAAGCTCCAGCAGAGATGGCTGAGTAACCCAGCCTTGAACAGATGTCACAAATGCAACATACTCCTTCTGTAAGCCGCAGATTATGTGCCTTTTCATCTTAGCCTCAGAGATAGGCTCATTAGGATCAAGTGCTGACAGCTCAGCACACAAGCTCTTCATCTTCAGAAAGAACTTTGAGACGGTCAGGTCTCCTTGAGTTGTCCTAGCCAACATATTCTCCAGAAACTAAAGTCTAGCCACATTCTTCCTATTGAACAACTCATCAATAGTTGTCCAAATATCAGCATCAGACTCACATCCAATGATGTGATCAAACAGTTCTGGTGACACAGCCCTCTTGAGAACAAACTTCGCCTTTGCATTTATTTTTCTCCAGAGCCTCACATGCTCAATAGTACCAAAAGCAGCAGTCACTTCCTACCTGTCGTCACCAGCGACAACCTCCCATAGCTCCTCACCCAAAAGGTAAGTCTTCATGCACGACTTCCACTTCTTAAAGTTAGTCGGAGTTAAGAGTTCAATGCCAAGACCTCTTGCGTAGATTACTTCCATTGCAACAACCTTTGGTTAAGCGTCCAGCAAGAACATAGCAACAACCCATGTTGATCACCGTTCAAGCACAGAGCAACAACACAGGTTGATCACCGCTCAAGCAACTGAACCTAACTCTGATACCATGTTAAATTTTCTCAAGGAGGTCAGCAAGATAGCCTAAAGCCAAAATTAATATTCTCATAACTATCCAGTTAACACCTTGATCATGCGGAAGCCAAAGAGCATGATTAACACCAAACACAAATGGTAGAACAAACAAGTCTTATATTCATTCACACATCTTTACAAGGCAAGGTATAAATAGCGAGACATGATTTTGCTAGTATACAAGCTACAAATAGAAAGAACAACACAAGCCGGGCGGACAGTACTGGAGACTGCCGAGACCGCCCAGTCCGCCAAGGTCGCCGAAATCGCCCGAACTGAAGCTGCTACACGCCGAATAAAGCATGGAGTCCGCCGAGACCACGAGGTCGTGCAGACACACCGTTTTTCGCTGACTGCTGATGAACTGACGAACAGGCCGCCTACCCGCCTGAGACCGGCAGACAGGTTATTGGAACTTGGAAAGTTGAAGCAGAGAACTGATAAGATGCAGAAGCGACCTGCTGAGACCGCAGAGAACGCACCCTTCACAGCACTTGACCGAAGTCACAGCCAAACTCCTGGCTCCTTGAAGCTAGTCGCACGACCTGCACACAGCAAACCGTCAGCTCTACTCAACCCACGAAGACAGAAAAACTCAGACCGCAACAATCACCCAAGCCCCACTTACTGTTCACTCAGTTACTGTAGACGTGTCGGGGGGTCTATTTATAGGTGAGGTGAGGAGTGTGCTCACCACCCTAGTGAATATAGACACCACCCCAGCTCGCGCACTAGCAAAACACCCGTCCGCTGAGTCCGCAAGGACTTAGACGGATTCCAAGAAAACCGCTAGGAGCAAGACACATATGTTCACAACTAGGCGGACTTGCACCAGTCCGCCCATACTATGCGTACAAGTATACTCTGCACAGTCCGCACAGTCCGCACAGTCCGCACAGTCCGCAAACATCATCACACATGCACAACCACAACCCCTTCAGCAACAGTCCGCACACGAAAGAGGCATTCCGCACAGTACAAGACCAAAGCCTCCATCCACCACAAGTCCACGACCAAAAGGCAGTACGCCCGGTCAACAATGGACTTGGCGGATACTGCGGAGACACTGGACTTGTCACAAAAGTGACCAAGTCCAGTAAATCTCCAAAGTCCTAGCACGAGCTCGACAGACAAGGCCCAGTCCGCCAACACCCATAGCAGATCGCCAACTCTATTCTAGAGTAAGGCAGAGTCCGCAAGCTATAGTGGCACAGCTCCCCAAACGGCCAACTGCCGGACTCCGACAACAGTCTGCGCAGTTCTCCACAGCAGCTAACACCTGCTGCAATACCGGAGAGGTCGGCAAGGGCCACAACCGATCTCCAAGGCCAGCCTGCAATAGCAGACACCGCGGACTCGCCAGTTCACAAAGCCTCTCGTGGATTCAATCTCCAACCCGCCTGGCTACACAAGAGCTTACAAAACCACAAGGCCGCTGATCAACAAGCACTGCCAACAGCCCGCAAACTGCAGACCGCTCAGGTTGCTTCACAAGAAGCCCACCATCCTTGTCCATAGACCAACCAGGCCGCACAGCAGAGCGCTCAGTCCGCACACCAGGCCGCTCAGGCAGCACAGGCTGCTCAACAGCCAAGCCACCAAGACAGCCACCACCCAGGCTGCAACCAGCAGTCCGCACAGGCTGCTCAGTCTGCTCGGCATGCCTATCACCCACTTCCACTTCAAAAATTTCAGCAGTCCTGTCCCCAGGCCTGGCTACCCTCCTGCACGTGGTGCTGCTGTAGCACCGTTGGTGGGGTGTCCTCTTAAAAAGTGGATGTAGCAACTGTTAGTCATAAAGACTAAGTCGCTTCACATCCTCTCACCCCATTGACTCTTAGGCACCGGGCAGAAGAAAGAAAGAGGAGACCAATATAAATAATAGTATGATAAGCAAGTGACTAGATGTATTAATAATAGTACAATTATCTTGCATCACCAATTCAGTAAGAAAACAGAAAATAACAAGGAGTATCATCAAGTATATAAAGTATAACTATGCTAACAATGCCTCATGTCGACATAAACCTTTATTTTCTACTTTTTTAGATGTAGGGAACCTCTCTGGCATCACCCATCGTGGCACAATGGTGATAGTGTAGTGGGCATATCCACTACTAGGCGGGCTTAAACACTACTAGGACTAGGTATCTGTATGCGTCAATGCTAACAACACCAATGGCAGTGCTCCTGTGTACAACTACACAAGAGGGATCTTGGGTAGATAACCACCAAGGGCCCAACCCAACTAGACTAAAATAACATGGAAGTAGTCTTCGGGAAGTAAACACCAAAGAGCCCAGCCCAACCGGTTCAACTGGCACAGAAGGGATCTTTGGGAAGTAAGCACCAAAGAACCCATCCCAACCAGTCAAGGTATATCTGCCAGCCTCCATTGATGTGATGATTGCTAAGCCCGATGACCTGCCACATGTAATCCTCAACTCAGGAATATTCAACACCCGTGTATCGACATACACAGATGCAATCCTCCTATACCAACGTGCTAAGAAGATCCTAAGGACTTCTAACCAAGTTATTACACAATACAACCTAGGATATAACATATCCTACCATCACAAACAAGTCATCAACCGATGATCAATTAAATGGTTATGACAACCCAAATCACTTGAACATTTCTTCCTTGTGTCATGGTTAACATCTTGTGCATTTACACCAAATTTCAGCACATTCGGATCAACACGTTAATCATTTACGACCCAATAATTTATAACATAATATTGGCAATTCACATCAAATATATATCAAAATTATGAAACAAGATAGGGGAGTTCATATTGTTGACAAGAAATTATCTACTAGTTTCTCCAAAGCTTTCGATAAACAATTTTAGATAAATTCATGAGTTATCAAAATCTATACATGTACGACAAAGCTTGCGGAAATTAGATTTCCCAGAGCTTCAGACCTCCAAAAGGTAAGTTTAACCCCATCCCGAAAAGGTATTTCCAAGGCCTACAACTTTCCTGCAAAGTCCTAGGTGCAGATCAAAGTCTATCATAACTAAAGTCAGGTTTGAACTCGGCTGTGCAGAACTGGACAGAATCTGTCCTGCACTTATAGCTTAATTATTTTTCATGGCAGCAATTTCAAATTCACTTTTAGGAAGCTACAAAGATCACCAAAAAATGTGCAACTACTCGTTGGAATGGTCATTCCAGGGTCTACAACTTACAAGTTGATCCCAAGACCTGAATCTTAATGGCTTTCCTAAAAATAGGCTTGAAGTCCATCACACACACACAAAAGAATTCAATCTAAGTAAAATAAGTAAATTCCTACACGGATCTTAAAGACAAATGAATAGTAACCGTTCATCTTCATCCTCAAGCCAATATACAAGATGAGTTTAGCTTCATTCCTCCTTTTCTCCCTCAACATACCACTATTCTTCACGAAATCAAGTCCATTGCCTTCATATTGAAGAGAGGAAGTGATTGAAGATATTTTTGTGGCAATCGACGCCCTAGAACGAAAGTTCTTGCGTGATCTTATCCTAGGAAACTCCATAATACCCCCAAAGTCAAAATATCTTGAGTCGACATCTCTCCTAATTTTGGATCTAAAGATTTAGCACCAAGGGAGAGGGTAAGAAGCTCACATGATTTTCATCAATGGATCACGTTCTCCTCCTCAGCAGTATGGCAGCGTTAGGCTTCTGGCAACTTGCTCCCTTCCTTCGTTCTTTCAGGGAAGGGAGGTCAGCACGATGATGATGAATAAAAACTCCTTTCCGTATAAGGAAATGTTGTCCAGTATTAAGTCTTGAGGAGAGAGAGAATTTAGGCTGATTTGACCAAGGGTTAATAGCTGCTTTGCCTTGGAATGACTACCATGCCACGAGTCTCTCTCCTATTGGACCATAACTAGTCATTTTTTTAAAAAAATAATACTTTAGAAAGAAAAATCAGTCTGTCCATCAATGCTCCATACAAGTCCCATAAATGTCTTAGTTCTGGATCGGCCCATACTTCTTTTAGGCATCAAATAACAACAATACCAAAGGATTTTTGTCAAGTTCATTCGTCGAGTACATCAACACTACTCAATGAGTTTGTTGCTGTCATCAATGTACTCCACTCCTAATACCTTAGGATCCTCATCTAGGACCCACGATAAAGGCATTCTACACCTCTTACCAAAGAGTGCCATATAGGGCACCATTCTAATGCTTGCTTGATGATTGTTATTATATGAAACCTCTACCAATGGTAGTTGTTTCTCCCACGGCTCTCCCTTACCTAAATCTAATAACCGCAGCATGTCCTCCATAATCCTAATAGTTCTCTTAGACTGTCCATCAGTCTGAGGATGAAAAGTCATGCTGAAGGTAATGCGAGAGCCCAAATACGCTTGAACTAGACTACATTCCTTTGAGGTAAAGCCGCCTCACAATATGAGATTATTGTCTTGGGTACCCCATTGTACCGAACGAACTACTCCACAAAGAGACACACCAACAGGTCAGCATATGCCTCCTTTCTCATCGGGAAAAATGGAAAAACCTTTGTCAAGCGATCTACTACCACCAAAATATAATCATTCCCGGAGTAAAATAAGGGAAGGCCGTGAACAAAGTCAATGGAAATATCCTCAAACTTCGACTCTGGGATGGGTAATGACTGTAATAATCCACCAGGGCTCTTGCACTCCACCTTCTGCTACTGACAAGCCTTGTAGTGCATAATATAGTATGTTACATCCTTCTTCATTCCTGGCTAAAACATTGTCCTCCATAAGTCAGTATACATCTTGGCAATTTCAGGATGCACCAAATACATGGTGTAATGGACCTTTCTCAAGATGTCTTCCCGAATACAACCACTTTCGGGCATGTAAAGTCTTCCATGGAAATGAATGAGGTCTTATTTTAGCATGTACCCCTTGGTTGATCCTCCCACAATTTCTTAGAACACAGGGGCTAAAGCAGCATCCTTCCCTTACTCTTCTGGAATCTAATCACGGATGTCACAAACTATACTCAAGGTGGCCAAGTACTGTGTATATGCCTCGGTATAAACCTTTACCATCAACATAATCTCTATCTCTTCAAGTACTCGAGCCAACTTCATATCCATTAATCGAGACTTGGGGTTCAACGTGGCTGTCTTCCTGCTTAGAGTATCAGCCACCGAGTTTGCCTTCCCAGGGTGATAGTTCAATGTAATCTCATAATCACATAGAAACTCCAGCCACCACTGATTTATCAAGTTCAAATCTTTCTGGGTATGGATGTATTTTATGTTCTTATGATCTGAAAAAACCTCGTAATGAACGTCATATAGATCGTGCCTCCAAATATTCAGGGCGAAGACCACTGCTCCTAGCTCTAAGTTATGCACTGGGTAATTCACTTTATGCTTCTTAAGCTGTCTGGAAGTGTACGCAATAACGTGCTCGTGTTGCATCAATACTGAAAGATATTGTACCTAATCACCTAGAGGGGGGTGAATAGGTGACTTGAATCTTTTTGACTTTTTATGGCAGAATTCAGAATATAACACAGATTTCTAGCTAATTTATCACAGCAATCATACAGCAATCACAGAATATCACAGCATACAGTAGACATACTGTTTTATAGTGGTTCCCCAAGGTTTGGGTATATACACTTTCCCCCTTCGCCTATCTAGCAGTGTACTAGATTCGGCCCAACTTCTTCACTAGAGAATGGGCAGGAGAAATTCTTTGCTCATCTACCACTGGATCAGAAACAACTTGAGCTGTAACAGAAGTGTCTTCCATGACAACATCTGGGACTTGACTAGGAATCTAAGTTTGCTGATTGTCATAATTTAGGGAATCAGACAATACATTATCCATTATAGGGAAATCTAAAGCATTAAGCTCAGTGATTACCTCAAGGATGATGTTGGTTGCTTGCTCACTCTCAAGAGGAGTGGGTTCTTCCACAACTATTGGCTCCCCCTGGATTTGATCCTGGTGTAAGGGGCTAGATGATGGTAGCTCCCCCTGGATTTCAGCAGCATCTTGAGGAGCTGGAGACTTTACAGCAATTCCTTCTTCATTCTCATCAGGTGTGAAGACCACTTGCTCTTCACTCCCAGAGCTGCTAGTTGACTCTTGAGCCACTGGGGCAGCTTTCTTCTTCTTCTTTGGAGGTGTTACTTTCTCAGAAATTATCTTCTCAGGGGTTGGCATCTCCTTAGACAACACCCTGTCCCATCTAGAGAATATCCTCATATCCATTTTCCTCATATGATTTATTTTTGTTCCAGCAGCTTGACTCATTACCTCTGGAAAACTTCCAGCAAGGTATAGACTTAAGATCCTGCCCAAGTTGGGCTTCTTCAGGCTTTCCTTGATCTTCTCAAAGATCACTACAGACCAGTCAGTTTTCAGATTGAAGATTATCCTGGTCAAAATGCTGAACATATGGGCAGATACCCTATCATGCCCTCCAGGTTTGCTTAAAATCACTTTGCCAACTATTTCTGACATGAATTTACGCTGGCTATTCATCCCTTTCCTATTGAAGACAGATCCAATTTTCATTTTAGAATCTAGTCCACACCAAGTTAGAGCTTCTCTGGTCTTTGAAGCAGTAACTTCATCGTCTTCTTTAGTTCTTGGCAACTGAAGTACCTTTCTCAGACTTTTTGGTGAGACCTTTACTTTTTCACCATGGATCCTTGACTTGATCTTGAGTCCAGAGTCGTCTACTTGAGCTCCATTTAAGAATTCTAAGACTTCCTTCTTCCAGATCTTTGTGGGCTCAGAAATAAGAAATTCCAACCCTGAGTCTGCAACTAGGGTTATCACAGTCTTGATTTCTTGGTCTGCATCACGAAACGCATCGCGCACCAGTTCATACCCTTCATTGACGTTCTCCTCAAGCTTTGGCGCCATTAGGGTTTGAAGAATTTGAACTGAGAGAAGAGAGGTGTCGACACACAAGTTTGGTCTCGAAACTTTTGAAAGCGTGTCGACAAAAAAAGGCAAAATCCTATTTATACCTTTCTAGGTTCGAAGATGAAAAGGCGGGCAGCTAACTTAAATTGTGTCTACACTGGCGATAAGTGTCGACACTGACTTATAATGTCTCGACACATAAGTGTCGACACAAGTTTAGTCAACAGATTATATGTGTCGACACTTGTTTATGTGTCGACACCACATAACTCGACATTTAGTCGAGACTTTACTTAGATAATTCTGAGTAAAACCTAAGTGTCGACACCACCTTGGATGTGTCGACACCTACTTGTCATGTGTCAACACTAATATTCTGAAGTGTCGACACAAACTTCCTAGATGTGTCGACACCTTTTTCCTGAAGTGTCGACACCACTATTCTATGTCGACACAGAGATCTCTGTGTGTCGACACCTTTTTACTTAGCCATTTCCAATTCTATAAACTTACTCTAAGTTTATCATTCCTAGTTCAATTTTAAACCTATTGAACTTAGTTTATTCTAGGGGCTTCGTATACATATCAGCTAGTTGATTATCTGTTTTAACATATTCTAGTAAAATATCCTCTTTCTCTACATGCTCCCTAAGAAAATGATATTTTATCTCAATATGTTTAGTTCTACTATGGAAAATAGGATTATGTGCAATTGATATAGCACTAGTAGAATCACAAAAGAGTGGAGTTCTACTTACCTGAATTCCATAGTCCTCAAGCTGATGTTGTATCCACAGAAGTTGAGCACAGCAACTTCCTGCAGCCATATATTCTGATTCTGCAGTGGAGATAGCCACACTTGTTTGCTTTTTGCTACTCCATGAAATCAGTCTTCCACCTAGGAATTGACAGGTTCCAGTTGTGCTTTTTCTGTCTTCTTTGCATCCTGCAAAGTCTGCATCTGAATAACTTGTTAGTTCAAAATCCCCATTCCTAGGGTACCAGAGGCCTAGATAAGGAGTGCCCTTTAGATATCTCAATATCCTTTTTACTGCTGTCAAATGAGACTCTTTAGGGCAGGCTTGATACCTTGCACAAACACATGTAGCATACATGATATCTGGTCTACATGCAGTCAAATATAATAGGGAGCCAACTATCCCTCTATACAAGGTTTCATCTACAGGTTTCCCTGCATCATCCTTGCTAAGAGACATACTTGACCCCATAGGAGTCTTCATGGTACTGGATGAATCCATACTATACTTCCTTATGAGTTCTAGGGTGAACTTGGACTGGCATATGGATAATCCATTCTCAGTCTGTCTTACTTGGAGACCCAAGAAGAACTTTAGCTCTCCCATACTACTCATCTCAAATTGACCTTGCATTAGTTTTGCAAACTTTTTGCAAAGGCTACTTTCAGTAGACCCAAATATAATGTCATCTACATATATTTGGACTAGTATTACTTTGCCTCTAGATTGCCTGAGGAATAGAGTCTTGTCTATTTTCCCCCTTGTGAACTTATTCTCAATGAGAAAACTAGACAGGGTTTCATACCAAGCCCTAGGGGCTTGCTTTAACCCATATAAAGCTTTCCTAAGTCTATTGACATGATTAGGTAGAGTTGAATCAACAAAACCTGATGGCTGTTCCACATAGACTTCCTCTTTTAGGTTACCATTTAGAAATGCTGACTTGACATCCATTTGGTAAACTTTAAATCCTTGAAAGGTTGCATAGGCCAGGAACATCCTTATGGCTTCCAGTCTGGCTACTGGAGCAAAGGTTTGATCAAAATCAATACCTTCTTCCTACCTATATCCTTTAGCAACCAATCTAGCTTTGTTCTTAATGATGACTCCATGTTCATCCATCTTGTTCCTATAGATCCACTTGGTCCCAATTATGTTGTGGTCTTTAGGTTTAGGAACAAGCTTCCAGACCTTGCACCTCTTGAACTGATTCAGCGTTTCTTGCATTGCCTCAATCCAATGAGGGTCTAGGATGGGTTCTTCAAACTTCTTTGGTTCAACTTGGGATAGAAAACTGGAGTAGATTGCTGTATTCAGATTTCTGCTCCTTGTTTGTACCCCTTGTCTTGGATCACCAATGATTTGTTCTGCTGGATGATCGCTAAGATGCATATTGGATGGAGGCATCCTGACTTCAGGTTGAAATTCTTCAACTTCTTCATCTTGCTGTACTCCTTGTACTTCTTCTGCATTAGGTACATGTAGTACTCCCCCTGGACAACAGCCACTGTCTTCTACTTGTTGTCTTGCAGTAGATTCTTCTTCTATAGTGAGCTTGTCCATCTTCTTTGTTAAACCTGTGGGACTGCATACACTACTAGACAACTCATTGTTAATAAGCCTAGTTTCATCAAATACTACATGTACAGATTCTTCTACAACTTGAGTAGACAAGATGTAGACTCTATAAGCCTTACTGTTGTTGCTGTACCCAAGAAAAATTCCCTCTTGGGACTTGGCAGCAAACTTAGTCAAGTAAGATTTTCCATTGTTAAGTATAAAGCACTTACAACCAAAGATCCTGAAGTAGGATAGGTTTGGTTTCCTGCCTTTCACAACCTCATAGGGGGTCTTGTTGTGGCTTTTAGTTATTGTAGCCCTATTAATAACATGGCATGCAGTATTGACTGCTTCAGCCCAGAAATATTCTGGTAGTGATGTATCACTTAATAGGGTCCTACCAGCCTCAATCAAGGTTCTATTCTTCCTCTCAGCAATGTCATTTTGCTGAGGTGTTCTTGGTGAAGAAAACTCTTGAAATATCCCAAAGTCTTCACATAGTTTTGTCATGCCATCAGACTGAAATTCAGTACCATGGTCACTTCTTATTTTGACCACTGTACTATTTAGTTCATTCTGAATTTGTATAACAAAGCTATAGAAGACACTAGGTGTTTCAAATTTCTGTCTTAGGAAGAACACCCAGGAAAACCTTGAGTAGTCATCTACAACTACAAAGGTATAGACCTTCCTACCTAAGCTGTGAACTGGCATTGGACCAAAGAGATCCATATGCAAGAGGTATAAACACCTCACAGCATCTTTGTTTTCTATGCTTCTAAAGGTGGATCTAGTCTGCTTGCCCTTTTGACAAGCTGAGCAAATACCATCTTTAATACACTTAACTTGAGGACCATTCCTCACTAACTCTTTACTAAAGAGTTTGCCAATTGTCTTGTAATTTAGATGGGCTAGCCTCTTGTGCCATTTGACACAATGAGAGACTGTCTCATCAGCTACAAGACATACTGGAGAACCATTGTTCTCAACCATAATGTCTAAGCAATAGACATTCCTTTTTCTATACCCAGTCAAAATGATCTCTTGATCATTTGACCTCGTGATATGACAACCATCTTTCACAAATTAGATGTCATATCCTACATCACTCAATTGACTTATACTAATAAGGTTATGTTTCAAACCTTTAACATAGGCCACTTGAGTAATTGTAATAAAGGAGTTAGATATGTTACCAAAACCCTTGATGATCCCTTTTTCAGAACCACCAAAGGTGACTTTTGGACCATCCTTGATAGGTTTGTAGTCCTTTAGTATACTCCTTGTTCCAGTCATGTGTCTGGAACATCCACTGTCCAAGTACCATATTGGGGCATGGCCACTTGGACTTACCTGCAAAACAGATTAGTGAACCTTAGAACCCAAAGAATTCTTGGGTCCTTGGTACTGGTTAGTTTGCATCCTAACAAAGCTACCTGCCGGTTTTCTAACAGGCAGTTTGCTACTCATTTTGGCACTAGCATTGTGCCAACAGTCCATTGCATAGTGGTATACCTTGCCACAGCACCAACACTCAAACTTATTGTACCTTTGCTTAGGTACTGTCTTTGCTGTTTTATCTATAGCTGACTTGTTGAGAGTTGGGGCTTTGCCCTTGGACTTGGACTTGGACTGAACAGTCCTTGCAGGTCTAGTAAATCCCAGTCCAACTTTACCTTTGTGATGAACAAATTCATCAATTATGGGTAGAACAGACTTATGTTTAGAAAACCTAGCAGCTAAGTCTTTCTCCTTCTGAAGATTAATCTCCAGACTCTTGATTTCATCATTCTTAAATGATATAGTCCCCATCTGAATCACAGTTATGTGCTTTAGTCTGTCTATCTCATTAAGCTTTTGATCAAATAACTTCTCTAAATCAGTTGCAGCAGTTTTGAGATTAGCAATTTCCTTTGCCTGACTTTTGGCTAGGGACTTGCTCTTCTTATAAGCTTGCAACAGAACTTTATATTCAGCTATCAACTGATGAATATCCTCTTCAGACTCAGATGCACTCTCATCACTTGATGATGATGAATCTGATTCTGTACTGGCACAAGAAATTGAACTTAAAGTTGAACTTTGTACCTTACTAGGTCCTGGCTGCTCCAGGATTTTGTCACTTGCTGTCAATGCCATTAGCCCTTGGCACTGACTATCTTCTTGTTCATATATAGAGTTCATGATCTGAATGAACTCTTCTTCTTCTTCCTCAGCAAACAGTCCTATATATGCCTCAGCATCTGACTCAGTTTCTGATGAAGAAATATCTGACAGGCTCTTGTCCTTTTTGGCAACAAAAGACTTTTCCTTCTTGCCCTTGTATTTAGTCCTTTTCTTATCACTAGACTCCTTGCTTTTTTCTGGACAATCTGCAACAACATGACCTTGTCTATTACAGCAATAGCAAACTATTTTTGAAAGAGTTGTTTTGCTAGACTTAGTCTTTTTCCTGTCTTACTTTGAAGACTTTTTATTCTGATAATAGTCTTCTTTTCCTTGTGAAGTAGATGGCCTTGTCCTCCACTGTTTCTTCTTTAAGAACTTCTGGAAATGTCTTGTGAAGGCAGCAAAGTCCTCATCACTTTCATTGCTTTCAGATTTTCTGCTGACTGACTCATCTGACTCAGATTCAGCTACTTTTGGTGGTGGAGAAGGTGACTTACTTCTGTACTTTTTGGGGACTTCTGTTTTGAAGGCCACTGTCCTTTCTTTATGTTCATTTCTTGTAGATTTCTCCTCTTCTTTCCTCACCATTAACTGCATTTCATAGGATAGCAGTTTGCCAAATAGTGTTGGTGGAGGAATTTCTCCCAACTTTGTCATTTCCCTAATAGCACAGATCTTGGTGTCCCAATCTTTTGTTAGGGACCTTAGAAACTTATCATTGAGTTCATAATTACTGAACTCTCTGCCATAGGACATGAGATCATTCACTATCCTGTAGAACATCTTATAGCACTCAGTTATGCTATCGGCCTTACCTTGTCTAAAACTTTCATATTCTTGGTTTAGCAAGGATTTTCTGTCTTGCCTCACTTCTTCAGAACCCTCCATGTACACAATAAGAGTATCCCACATTTTTTTAGCTGTCTTACAGTGTATCAGATTCTGAAAAGTTGCATCATCTATGGCACTCACTATGATGTTCTGAGCCCTCTTATCCATAGTGGCTAGAACTATTTCATCCTTTGTCATTTCAGAGAAATCCTTAGGTGTTCTCTGATTTGCATCTAAGACTGACACCTTCATGGGCACATATGGCCCTTCCTTCACTGTGATATAAATCCTAGGGTCTGAGGCTTCCATAAACAATCTCACCCTTTCCTTCCAGATACCAAAGATCTCTTTCCTACATATGGGTAGCTTCATGGAGCCCAATTCCTTGTGATTCTCAGTGGAACCCATGGTTCTTGATTTTCTTGATTCTGTAATTGACTTAGACTGAATCTGCCAATAGGATCTACTCAGACAGTTATGTCCCTTTTTGAGTAACCTGGCTCTGATACCACTTGAAAGATATTGTACCTAAACACCTAGAGGGGGGGTGAATAGGTGACTTGAATCTTTTTGACTTTTTATGGCAGAATTCAGAATATAACACAGATTTCTAGCTACTTTATCACAGCAATCACACAGCAATCACAGAATATCATAGCACACAGTAGACACACTGTTTTATAGTGGTTCCCCAAGGTTTGGGTACATCCACTTTCCCCCTTCGCCTATCTAACAGTGTATTAGATTTGGCCCAACTTCTTCACTATCTCAGAACCCCAAAATAGGTTCCTACACCTCAGGCCCAAGGCCCTACAACTCAGCTTCTTCACAAAGCCTACACTCAGCCACCAAGGCCTACACTCAGCCACCAAGGCCTACACTCAGCCACCAAGGCCTACACTCAGCCACAATAGGCTTACACTCAGAGATTTCAATCTCCTACACTCAGGCTCTCAAGCCCTACACTCAGCCTTTATAATTACAGGCTTACAAGACTCAGATCCCTAAGGATCCTACAAGATTAAATGAATACAAATATTGTATACTCAACAACTCAGAGAATAGAGAGATGAGATGTGAGTTTCTTGATGAGTTCTTGGAAGAACTCTGCTGAAATCAATCTGACTTGGCTTTCTTCAAAGCTTCTTGAATGTAGAACACAATAAGACTGATTCCTCTGCAGTTGATCCTTGATCTCTGCTACTTAAGATTCAGAATAAATCTGAACCCTTCTTCTCAGCCTGGTTCCAATGGCTGACTTATTGGATGGAGCTCTCTCTCTCCAACTTCTTAGATCTTCACTTGATAGCTAGATCTTCTTTGAATTACTTGAACTTGTGTTCAATTAATCTCTTCAACCACCGTTTATGTAGACTGTATAAGCCTATTTATAGGCCTTCTTCATGGTAACCGGCTGGTCCGGTTCATAACTGAATTCTGACAACTCTGACAGGTGCAGTAGACCGGCTGGAATGGCAGCTGTCAAGTCATCCAGTCAGTTCTTGAAAATTCTATAACTGTCTGAAAGTGTCGAGACTTTCTGTCTTTAAGTGTCGACACTTATAGACCAAGTGGCGACACAAGTTGACTAAGTGTCGACACTAGCCTACAAGGTGTCGACACAACTTCTTGTGTTGTAGATTTTATATCTCGACACTACTTCTTCTTCATGTGTCGACACTGAAATTGAGTGTCGACACAAGTACTTGTACTTCAGTATTTTGCTGAATTCTTCTAAGTGTCGACACAACACCTTTGTGTCGACACATCTTCATGTGTTGAACTCGCTGAGTGTCGACACTTCTTCTTGGTGTCGACACATATCTTCAGTGTTGATACTTGCTGATTGTCGACACAATGCTCTGGGTGTCGACACATTCTTCTTCTGTCGAGACTCTGGCTGAGTGTCGACACATCTCCTTAGTGTCGACACTTGTACTTAGAAATTTCTGAACTTTGCTAAGTGTCGACACAGCTCCTTGTGTCGACACTTTCTTCAAGTGTTGAGTATTCAGCTGAGTGTCGACACATTCTTCCTTGTGTCGACTCTTACTTCAAGTGTTGACTCTTCTGCTGTGTGTCGACACAATGTTCTGGGTGTCGACACTCATACTTAGTATCTGCTGACTTTTGCTGACTGTCGACACAGCCTCCAAGTGTCGACACTTGTTGATGTAGACACAGTTTCACTGGGTGTTGACACAGCTGCTAAGTGTCGACACTGCTTTACTGGACTTCTCTTCACTGAGTGTCGACACAGCTTCCTTGTGTCGACACTTTATGTCTGGTGTCGACTCAGCATCCCTGGTGTCGACACAATGACTCCAAGTGTCGACACTGCTTGCCTGGGTGTCGACACAAGTCTTCTTAAGTGTCGACACTTTCCCTTTGGGTGTCGACACAAGGACTTAGAAACTTTTTCTTCTTTCCTGCAAATACTTAACCTGCACAAGTAAACTCAAAACACATCAAATACATTTTGATGTATATCATTGAGTTGGGGTGAGGCTTCTTCAAATCAGGTACATTTTAACCAATGTACCCAACAAATACCTCCCCCATGCCATTATAGGAAGCATCAGTATAAATCTGGAATCCTTCCTTCCCTAATGGGAGGGTGATAGTTGCTTAACTGAAGATTTGCTAATCACCTAGAGGGGGGGGGGGGTGAATAGATCTTTAAAAGTTTTTTTGTTCTTTTGCTGATTTTAAATTAATCTATCTAGAGCTTATCCTTAAATCCTGCAATAAGAAAGAAAACAAGAAACACAACAAGTGCATAAGGATTTATAGTGGTTCCCCAATTGGGTACATCCACTTTCTCTCCCACCTATCCAACTGATTTGTTGGACAAGGCACAAACTCTGCCAATATGCTCCTCAGAGCTTACACCTCAGGCCCTCAGCCTTATACACAGATTCTTCACAGAATCCAAACTCAGAACCATAATGGTTCCTACCTCAGAGCCATGCAGAGCTCCTATAGATTAGTGATCCACTAATCACCTACCTCAGCCTTATTTCTAAGGCCTACAACTCAGGCTCTTTAGCCCTACAGCTTCAGGCACAAAACCCTACTCTCAGAGTGCTGCAACACTCCTACAACTCAGTACCCTTCCAAGTACCTACAGCTCAGCCTCCTCCATGGCATACAACTTAGTGAAACACTTGTCACCTATAGCTCAGTGAGTCTCTTATCACCTACCTCAGGCACAAGGCCCTACACTCAGGCTGGGACGATAGCCCTACCTTAGCCTCTTTCATGGATCCTACCTTAGAGAGCAACACTCTCCTACCTCATGCAATTAAACCCTACAGCTCAGATCCACATTTGGATCCTACCTCAGTACCCCAACAGGGCACCTACCTCTGTGACTAATTAGTCACCTACCTCAGGCACAAAGTGCCCTACACTTAGATTCAAAAAAACTAAATACGACATGAAGTGAATACAGAGTGTTTAAATAAAATAAAATAATTGACTCAGAGAAAAGTCTCTGAGTCTACCTTGCTGGAGTAAACAGATATCAGTACAACACTCTTGCTGTAGAAGGAATTACTCCTCCTTTACAGCTAACACTTTTCTGTTGCACAGATGAACAGCTATCAGCTTGCTGAATGGATGAATCAGCTTCTCTGTTCTGGAAAGAACTATCGTGCAGAACTTGAAGAGCTTCAGCAAACTTCCTTTGCCTTTTAGGCTTTTTTTGCTGGACTTGAGCTTTCAAGCTTAATGGAGAAGAAGATTTCTAGCCGCCTGTAGATTTCTTTCTTTATTTTCTGCATTTATTCTTTGTTCGTTCGTTGCCCTAATCCCTTTTATTTTTCCTTTTTATATGCATTGATTTGAATCAACGACACAATTGTATGTGGGCCCAGCTAAGGATTGGTGAGCCCCACCTTCTTCAAAAAAGGACAAAGTATCTTTCAGCGCCACCGCAACCTTCCCGCAATGGGTACATATAAGTTAACTTTGATGACGTCAGCAATGGTCATCACCATCTAGACTTCGAAAATATTTCTGAAATCCATAAAGCGTTGAGTGAAGTTAAGTTACTCAATGCCATCTCTCTTGGCTCTTAGTGCTTCTGGACTTGTGAATTTTCTCTGGATTTGTCTCAGTTGTTCTATCTTAGCGGTCTTAGTAGTTTCTTTTTGATAGCTGAGACAAGCTTCTATCTTAGCGCTTTCTATCTCTGCGGTCTCAGTGATTTCTTATTAATAGCTTATACAAGCTTCTGTCACAGCGCTTTCTTCTCAGCGGTCTCAGTGTTTTATTCTTAATTGCTGAGATAATCTTTTGTCTCAGCGCTTTCTTATCAGCGGTCTCAACACTTTCTTCTCAGCTATCTCAGCACTTTATTCTCATCTATCTCAGCTGGCTCATTGCATTTTGCCTTAGTTAGTTTTCTAACTTTAGTTGCGTTCGACAATCTGTGGGCTGAGCTCGACGAACTCTGATCTTCTCAGCGGTCTCAGCACTTTTTGCCATAGTCAATTTTTCTTGCTTTAGCTTGACAAGTGTTGAGCTGAGCTAGATGATCTGTAAGCTAAGCTCGACGAACTGCAAACTAAACTCAACAAAATTCAAGCTGAGCTCGACAAACTTTGAATCCTGAGCTCTTGAGCTTATCTCAAGGAATGTTGAACTGAGCTTGACGACTAGCGAGCTGAGCTCGACGAACTGCGAGCTGAGTTTGACGAATTTTGAGTTTACCACCAAACTCATTTTCTTTACCTGTCCAACCATGGACTACATGCATGCATGAACTAGAGCACTCATCAAATATATTATGCCCCTTAACATGATTGGTGATGCCTCTTCAAATCCTGAGGAACATTGTAGGGCATAATTCCCGATAATCTCTCCCTATTTGAAGAAGGTAGAACACACATCTATGCTAAGGTGCATTAACACAAGAAATATCATGATACGTCTAATGAAACATTATCATGACAACTAGCCATCCCAGTATATGATATCTCCCCTAGATGAGATGACCTAACACTATGATTGAAAGATCAATGGTACAGGTGAATTATCAATCATTGACAATATGATAGTATGATTAAAAACAAAAGCTTTATTAATCATTTACAAGTACACATTTTGATTAAGATCAACCTAATCATTAACTTAGCCAAACAACAGTAGCAAACTTGTGATTACAGGATATCTATGAAAGAATAGCATATTTATTTATTATAGGTATACAACTAAGAGTTACAGTATACATTTATCAGATCAATATAGTTAGGGCCAACTCATATTAATTTCATTGATAAGGTTTTGATGTTGCTACACTTTTGATATTCATTACAAGACATTGAATAAATGTTTAAAGAACTCTAAGTCTTGCAACCTCATATTAGTTTCGTTTTGATGAACTAGAATCATCATCCTTGGCGGCAGCAGTCTTCTTCAAGTTTTCATCTTTGTTCTCCTGCCACTTGAAGTAAAGGAATGGCTTTGGAATATATCTGGGAGGCATTTTCTTGGGGTTGCTCTTCCTTACAAGATTCTCTTTGAATATTCTTTCCCTTAGGGAATTTCTTTCCAGATGCTTTATCCATTCCTCAGAAGGATATACACAATCAATATTCTTTAAGATTTGTCTGTGGCATACACAAGCATTGATAATGATGGATTTAGAGGCATCACTTAGCTGTTCATGATCTGGATCATCTCTATTCTCAGCTCTCCTCTTTGCCATGAACTCTTCAGCCAATTGAGTTCCTTCCCTCTTTCTTCTGGCAGCAAGCTGGGCATCCTGTGCAATTCTAGCTTGTACTAGGAAGTCTAGGTCCTCTGGCCTCATTCTATCCAGGAGGGGCATGTGTAGTGCCATCCTGGTGCCTTGAATTACATTGAAGGCTTGATCTTCAATGAGTGTTGTTGCCTCAGCATGGATGCACTCCACCTTTCTGCCTTCTTCAGAGATGGTATTTTGCAGTAAGGTGGTGTTGGCTTCATTCCTGCTTGATATAGAATTGAATATTATCTCATTGTCAGCAAGCAGCTCATCTTTCAGAAGTATTGCCTCCTTTATAGATCGAAAGGCAACATTGGTGATATCGTGATTTACATGATCTACTGCACCCTTGATCACCTCATCAGTTACACTCACATAAATCTTGACATATCTCATGTCGGCTGCATAGAGGTTCTGACTTGTGTCCAAGTATTTCATGAGGGTGGTTAGTTTGATGCCAGTAGTTCCAGCCCTATCAAACCATGTTATGACCTGTTTGTTTAAGTGAGAGATTTCTTCGTTATTTTCATTGACTTTGGTTGACAAGTCATCCCTGATTTTGGCAACTGATTGATCAAAATACTCCTTTAGGGTTGTTATTCGAGCATCCAAGAGTGCTTTGATTTGGTTTAGAAATTACTCATTGGAGATAGGGGTAGATGAAGTATGTCTCATTGGAGGAGGTACAACATTCTGAGCTGCGATCTGAGAAGGCTCCTCCTCAACTACAACACCTATAGTAGGAAACATTTCCTTACCTAAAGCTGCATTAACACTACTAATTAAGAGGTTATGTGTATTACCTGTATCGGGTGCAGACTCAACTATTATGTTGATGACTTCATCCATGTTTGTCAAATCCATCTGATCATCCTCCCCCTCAGAATGAGCATCCTTCTCTGGGCTTGACCTATCAAGATTAGTATCTAAAGCATCAGGAGGCTCATGGTTATCTTCAGTAGTATGCATATCATCAATTGCAGTTATATCATCAGTATCTGCCATATCTGCCTCAACTTCTGCAGCAACTTCTTCTTCATTGTCAATCTTTGACACTTGTCCTGACCTAGGGCTGGCATGGATTTTATCAACATGCACAACAGTGTACTGAAGTTGAATGTTTGTAGAGGATTGACTGAGTGATAAGTCAACCTGCAGACCTATATCAGCTGGAGAGGATTGTTGGAACACCCTATTACTAATTTGGGTCAGGATCACTATGTCTTTAGGAAACCTGTTTTTGACCTCCTGTATAGATCTAAAGGTCAATTAGAATTGAGTCTAAGGGTTAGTAGTTAGGTTTGGAAGCTGCCCTCAAGACCAAGGTTTTTCAATTTGGAGACTAAGTCATATCGTCAAGCTCAGTACGACGAATCGTCAAACTCCAATTGACGATCGTCTAGCTCAACTTCGACGGATCGTCGAACTCTATTCGACGATCGCTGAGCTCATCTTGAACAAATCGTCGAACTCCATTCGACGATCTTCGAGCTCATTTCGATGATCTTGACTTCAGTACTGATTCACTATCTCTGAGCTCAGTTCGACGATAGTTGAGCTCAGATCGACGATCTTTGTTGCTGTATAAGTCCAAATCGCTGAGCTCAGTTCGACGATAGTGGAGCTCAGTTCGACGATTTTCTGAAGAGTTGAATGATTTTCAAAATTGAAATTCAGAACAGTTAAGGAGTTATTCTCAGCAATTAATTCAGAAGATTTTCTCGCCGTTTTCATTTATTCTGGAGCAAGTTTCAAGGGATTATCAAGGAATGTTTATTTGAACTTTCCCCCAGAAGACAATTATAATTAAGGAAGTCAATTAATGACAGGCCAACGACTATTCTTGACAGAAGATCATTTTCTATTAACAACCCGGGAATAAAACACAAGTTTTTTGAATCTTTGTTACACACAGCACAGATAAGCAGAACAAGAAGAACAGGAAGAAAACATTCTGTGGACAACATCTTTCTCAACACCAACTATTCACAAGGTAAAAAGAGAAAGAGCTGTAGACATTCTCTGTCTAAAAGAATTCATACAAGAACACACACCAAAGGAGATCAACAAATCTGAAATCTTCAGATCCCCTTTGATTCAAGTGTTCAAGGCCAACATCTTTCAAGACTCCAGACACCTAACATTTCAGCTGTTGCTGAAATCATCAATTGTTGGAGATCAAATTTCTGAAGGCCTATCACCCTACAGCAAAGCTTCATTTCCTGAACATCTCAAGAACTCAGGGGGAGCATTGATAACATCAAAATCCACATAATCTTCTCAGCTGCTTTGAGAAAAAAGGAGACTTCCATCACTCTCTCATCCCCATCTCTATAAAGGGTTTTTCAAACTCCCTTCAAAAGTTTGTGCTTGGTTTTTGAGCACCTTATCAAAAGCTCATTGGTGGCAAGACACCTGATCAAAAAATCTGATTTGGTTTTTGAGCAACTTATCAAAAGCTCATTGGTGCCCAGGACACCTGATCAACTCATCCTGCAGTGGATTCCTTCCTAGGGTGGTAGAAGAGTGGATGTACCCAAGTTTAGGGGAACCACTATAGCTCCTTGTGTCTTCTGGCTTGCTTGTCTTTATTTTTGTTTTTGGCTGTGATCTGTGATTAGTTAGGATCTGTGATTAATTTCTTTTGTAGGTTACTTTGTGATTAGATAGTTTCTGTGATTAGATTTAATATTTGCTTCCCTGTTCACTCATATTACAATAACTGTTGTAAAAGGTTTTTAAGCACCATACTCTATTCACCCCCCCCCCTCTAGAGTATTTCAGATCTAGCTGCACTTTCAAGGATGATCCAAGCTCTGGTTCGAAGTTGAAAATTCTTTCTTCCTCAGTATATTTCTTCCTTGTACCCTTACATGAGTCCTTTATTCCTGAAGAATAGCTTATTGGTAGGACACTAGTGAATCTATCCAAAACCTTTTTGTATATTTTTTAGGTAGTGAATCTTCACCCCATGTTCCTGTTTGATAGTATCAGGATAAGTGCTCACTAGGTATAAGGAAAGAATTCTGCCCATGTTTGGAGAGGGTATACAGTCTACTAATCTCTGATAGATGAGAGAATACCATAAGGTCTTTCTATTCAGGATAATTCTGGTCATGCCATCAATCATGGACTTGGAGATAGTGTCATGTGATTCAGGTTTGTAGATAAAGGCTTTCCGTACAATATATGCTAGCAGTTTGCCTCTCTGATTGAATAATTTCCTTTTTAGAGACCCAGATTTGGCCTCATTGTATCCACACCATCTGAGAGCATTGTCTTTATCCGTGACGGCGGGAACTTCTTCCCCGCTTGTGTTGACAGAGGGTATATGAAGGGCCTTTCCTAGCCTCTTAGGGTTTACCTTTATTTTGATATTTTCAATCTTAGAATTAAGAGAGTTTTGCGAGGAGGACACTTTAATGTTCGAGAAGAATTCCACTACCTCCATTTTAAGAATGGTGGAGAGTTCGGAAATGGTATATTCCATGCTTGCAACCTTGATCATCCTTAACACGGCCTTAATCTCAGGGGAGGCATGACTGAATCCATCCCTCACAACTTCATATCCTTCCTGGAGCTCCTTGATGATATTTGGCGCCATTAAAATAGTGCGGCAAGACGCAGAGAGGGTTTCATTCTCGACGGCTAGGGTTAAGGGTTTTAAGAGTGGATTGACCTTTCATTTCTTGTCGCCTTTATATTTATACCAAAAATGTTTAATTACCTTATTATCTGAATGACCAATTAAGCATTTTAGCTTTATCTTGTACATTTCGTTTTTAACGTGTTGCATTACGCTTCCTGCTATGAAGTGGAAAACTTAGCAATTCTATTTTGCCTCTCTTCTTTTCTTCAATTTGTTCCATGCTTGTTTAAATTGTGGCTTCCCTTACTTATTCGATGTACAATTTATTTGACTTAGTAAAAATTATATTAATGTTTAATAGAAGGGGACCTAACATGTTGACGAGCCAATTCTATTGGCACTCTAATTTATGTATTGGTTTATCTTAAAGCTTGCTAATAAGTTATTTGAATTTTAGAATAAAGCCTATAAAAATTAACAGTGTAGATAATTGAATCACTATTTTCTATTTGGTGTGCTTGATAAAGTTCAGCCTGAGCACATCCAACATAACTTAATAATTAGCAAACTTAATCTCTATATAAGAGAGAAAGACTTACCTTGAGGCTTGCGTCCTCTAGCTTTTGAGTATTACATACTTGACAGCCTCAAACTTAATTTGTCGCTTTTCTGTAGCATATTCCTAGAGCAACTATCCTGTCCCAAATATTTACCTGGAACACCCATTGTCCAAATACAAGGTCTTAATTGGACAGGTACATGGACTATCCTGCAAAACAGAATTTATTTACCCTTAGGCACCAAATGATAATTGGGTCCTAGGTTCTTGTTAGCATTATAAAACATCTGCCCAACTCTCTACCTGGGCTGAGCATCTTTCTGTCAACTAACCATAATCAGGTTGTGCCAACAATCAATGGCAAAATGGCCCACCTTCCCATATCACCAACATCTATGAATGTTGTACATTCCCTTCAGGACAACACAGAATTGTTGTCTATGAGAGAAGTGAGCAGCTCCAGATTTTGCTAGATGAGCATAACATGATGCTGCTTCCTTCTTCCTGAGTGAATATGCTGAAGATCTAAATACACCTGGTCCAGAATGGGACAATTGTATTTTTGGAGCCTACCATTTAGTGGAGTCTTTCATCTCCTTAGATAAAGGAATCTTAGATCCAAATCTAAAGAACTTATCCTGAGGATTCTGGCTAGAGTGGACAGCATCACTCCTTCTGAGATCATATGTCTTTACCCCACTAGTAGAGCACACATTAGATTGATCCCTGAGAGGAGATCCAACCTTGACAGTTCTAGAAGGTGAATTTGCCTTTTGAAACACTGTCCTCTTATCAGGGAATTCATATTTGAATTGATGATTGATATGATTAATACCTAGCTTCTTAGGGACTTGGCAAGTTGCAGCTTTTGGCAACTGACCATTTGACTGAGAAAGTTTAATCACAATCCCCAATCTCTCTGTGAACTTTTGTTTCTGATATCTAATATGCTTTTTCTTCTCTTCCAGAAGCAAAGTCTAACACTCAAGACTTTTCTTGAGTTCAAACACCTCATGACTTTTCTTATAGAACTCAATAGATTTATTGTTATAAATAGTTTTATAAGGCATTAGGACTTCAATCTCCTTGGCTTTCCTTTTGGAATGAAGTCTTCTCTTCTTTAGAGCATCTACGAGTAGTCCATATTGGTCAATCAATTGATTGACATTAGTCTCTGATTCTGAGCAATCTATATCAAAGGATGAAGATGCACCGGTATTTGGACTGGTCTTATAGTCAGAGGAAGATGCAGAATTGGAAAGAGGTTGTACCTTGATTGATTCAGAATCTGGTTGACTTCTATCTTCTTTAGTCATTTCCATCATACCATGGCATACATTGTCTTTTTCATCCTCCTTTTTATCACTGCCTGAGTATGATAGAGGGGCCCTGATTCCTATAATGGCAGCAGGATATTCCTCTTCTTCTTCTGGATCAGCAGCAATAGATATCTGCCCTATATAGGCTTCTTCCTCTTCATCTTCAGATTTTGAGGAGGAAGAATCTGTCCAGCTTCTCTCCTTCTTAGGCACAAAGGACTTCTCCTTCTTCTTGCCCTTGTGGTGATGGTGATGTTTTTTCTTCTTCTTCTTATCTTCTTCCTTTCTTTTGACTGGGTAGTCAGCAATGACATGCCCAGCCATGCTGCAATAATAACAGATGACATTAGAAGAAATCTATTTACTAGTTTTAGGGACATACCTGTCATCCTTGGATGACTTCCTGTGTGAGAGGATGAAGATGGCCTGCTCATCCAGTCCTTCTTCTTTATGAACTTCTGAAATTTCCTGGAGAAGGCAGCTAGATCTTTATCAGACATGTGGTTGTCTGATGAGCTTGGCTCAGAATTTTCTGAGCTAGATTCAGCGTCCCTCCTTGGTGGTGAGGGAGTCTTTCTTCTGCTTCTACTTGGGTCTTCTGCCTTGAATGCCACAAATTTGTCCTTGGACTTGAATTCACTGCTCTTATCCTCTTCTTGTCTAGTAGCCAGATGAATTTCATAGGACTATAGCTTTCGAAAGAGTGTTGGTTGAGGAGTGTCTTCTAGCTTAGCCATTTCCCTAATGTCACAAATCTTGGTTTCCCAATCTCTAGTGGGAGATCTAAGGAACTTGTCATTCAGCTCATAGTTGTTGAAGACCCAACCATAGGCTCTTAGTTCATTCACTGTCCTAAAGAACCTTTCAAAATATTCAGCAACTTTTTCAGACTTACTTTTCCTGAAAGCCACATACTCTTGATTGAGCATGAACTTTCTATCATTTATAACTTCCTCAGATCCTTCCATGTAGACCACAAGGGTGTTCAACATTTCCTTGGAGGTCATGCAGTGTACAAGATTTTGGAAGGTTGAGTCATCAATGATGTTGGCTATAATATTTTGTGCCCTTTTGTCTATGGTGGACAGAATCACCTCATCTCTGTCCATTTCTAAAAATGCCTTAGTCACTTTCACAGTTGGATCCAACCGCCCTTTTATGCTCCTTTGAGCTTGGAAAACTTCCCTCCAGGCACCTTTTTCTATCTCCTCCTTGGAGAGTTGATCCGGCCACCATTTCTCCTCCAAGAGCTTGCAAAAGCTTCATCTCCGACCATCATTGTCATCTCCAAGCTCCAAGCTCCGTTTCAAGCTCATAGGTTGTTGCATCTGTGGAGTTCTCCTGATAAATCCGGCCCAGCGATTATTCACGATGAAGACGAGTTATTAGAAAGAAGTGACAGCCCTTCTAGACACCGGACGTCATCCATAGACTGAGCGCGGACAAGGCCCGACAACCCTTGACTCCGCCCGTGAATCTCGGAAAGCCTTCGTGTGTTTGGTTATTTCTCTTCCTCTTCACTTGTAGTATTTACTCTTCTACATATATGGGTGTTGGAATGATGTGTAAGAACATTGATAGCTTGAATATTTCTGCATCTCTAAGTGTTGATATATTTTAGTTCTGGATATTGTTATTGAACTTCAAATTTTCTCTAGTTCAAGTTGTGATTGTGTCGTTCTAGCGATTGCTAGAAGCGTGCGTTGCGAAGAGGCGATCGCTGTTGAAATTTGTGAAGTGGAAGTGGGTGACGGGACAGGCCGCGCGGCCTGTGCGGACAGCTTTGGCGGACTGGGCGGACTGGGCGGACTGAGGTTGCGGCCTGGTGAAAAGTCTGGTGGAAGCCGGCTGTGTTCTGAGCGGGTTGTTGCATGGTGTCCGCGGTTTGGTGCGGCCTGGTATCTGCGGATAGAGAGGCTTGCGGACTGATGCATTACTCAGAGGCCGCGGGTGCTAGCTTGCGCTGTTGGCGGGTTGGTTCGAGTTCGCGGATAGCTTGCGGACTGGAGTGTCCGCGGTTCTGGCTGTTGCGGACTGAGCCTAGAGCTTGGCGGAGGCCTTGTCAAGTTCTGGTGGCACAGCAGGTGTTTGCTGTGGAGATCGTGGTTGGCGGACTGTGATTGGAGTCCGGCAGGAAGCTACTGCATTGGACAAGTGCGAGGAGCTCGCGGACTGGTTGCGGTCTGTGCTAGGGTGTTTGGCGGACGGGACTTTGTGTCCGCCATGCTCGCACTGGCCCTTGATGGTTTTGGACTTGGTCACACTTGGTGTCAAGTTCATGGTGTCCGCCGTATCCGCCAAGTCCGCTGTGACCGGGCGGACTGTTGCTGTTTGCCTTTGGTCGTGGACTTGTGGCGGATTGAGGTGTGAGTCTTGCGGACTGCCTCGGGTTGGTGCGGACTGCCATTGAAGAAGGTGCTGTCCTGAAGCAGTTGGAGCTTTGCGGGCTGGTGCCTTGTCCGCTTAGCTTGGGCGGACTGGAGAGGGTTCGTCATTGGTTGCCTTGCTCCTGGCGGTTTCCCTTGGTGACTGGCTAAGTCCTCGCGGACTGAGCGGACAGTCGTTTTGTGTTCGCGCGGGCTGGGGCGGTGTCGCTATCTCATGGGCGGTGACCACACTCCTCACCTGGCCTATAAATAGGACCCCCTGGCACATCTACAGAAACTAGAAGTAACGTGAGTGAACAGTAATTTGGGTTGGGCGAGTGCTGCGGTCTGTGTTTTTCAGTCCGCACGGATTGTTTCAGGCTGACGGTTTGCTGTGTGCAGGTCGCGCGGATAACTTCAAGGAGCCAGGAGCTTGGCTGTGACTTCGGTCAGTGCTTGGAAGTGTGCGGTCTCTGCGGACTCAGCAGGAGGTCGCTCTGCGGCTTGTCAGTTCTGTTTCAACTTTCCCAGCTTCAATAACCTGTCCGCCGGCTTCAGGCGGGTAGGGGAGTTCCTCAGTTCGGGTTCAGCAGGAGGCGAATAACGGTCTGTCCACGCGACCTCGCGGTCTCGGCGGACTCCGTGGTATTCGGCGGATTGCAGCATAGCTTGGGCGGTCTCGGTGGTCTCGGCGACCTCGCGGTCTCGGCGGACTGAAGTTCTGTCCGCCCGGCTTGTTTTTTGGTTCTTTCTGTTTACAGCTGTAATACTAGCGAAATCATGTCTCGCTATGTATGCCTCGGATTGTAATGAAGTGAATGCATAATAAGATCTTCTTGTGCTTCCATTGTTTTGTTGGGTGCAACCTCTAGTCCTTGGGTTTCCGCGGTTCAGCGTGCGAACTGGGTAGTTCCGAAGATATTAATTTGGTGTTTGGGCTATCTTGCTGACCACGTTGAGAAAATTTAACATGGTATCAGAGCCAGGCTACTGAGGTTGGAGGTTCAGTTGCGTGAGCGGGGGTCAACCAGCGCTGTTACTCAGTGAGTGAGTGGTGATCAACCTGTGTTGTTGCTCGGAGCTGCTGAAGGGTACCAACAGGTGATCGCAATGGAAGGAAGCTTAGCAAGAGGTCTGGGCATTGAACTCTTAACGCCGACTAACTATAAAAAGTGGAAGTCGTGCATGAAGAGTTATCTTCTAGGAGAGGAGCTGTGGGAAGTCGTCGGTGGAGACGACAGACAGGAAGTTACTGCTGCTTTCGGTACTGCTGAACAGGTGAGGCTCTGGAGAAGAACTAATGCTAAGGCAGAGTTCGTTCTGAAAAGAGCTGTCTCTCCGGAACTGTTTGATCACATCATTGGATGTGAGTCGGCTGCTGATATTTGGACGACCATTGATGAGTTGTTCAATAGGAAGAATGTGGCGCGGCTTCAGTTCCTGGAGAATGAGTTGGCCAGGGCAACTCAGGGAGACCTTTCCATCTCCAGGTACTTCTTAAAGATGAAGAGCTTGTGTGCTGAGCTGTCGGCGCTGGATCCTGATGAGCCTATCTCTGAGGCAAAGATGAAAAGGCACATTTTCCGCGGCTTGCGGAAGGAGTATGTGGCCTTTGTTACGTCTGTTCAAGGGTGGGCTACTCAGCCGTCTCTGCTGGAGCTGGAGAATCTGCTTGCCTCGCAGGAGAGCTTAGCAAGGCAGATGGCTGGAGTGAATCTGAATCAGGAAGGCAGCGAGGCTCTCTTCTCAGGCAAGAAGAAGGGATGGGAAGGGAAGAAGAAGAAGAAGGTGCAGGCCGCTGTTGAGAAGGAGACTTCAACTTCATATCCGCCGGAGAGGAGCAATGCTCCTAAGGACTGGAAGAAGAATCTGAAGTGCTACCGGTGTCATCAGCGAGGGCACTTCAAGCGGGACTGCAAGGTCAAACTGCAGCCTGGGCATGCTGCGGGAAAGGAGGAAGCTTGCTCACGAAGTGAAGAAGCAGAATGGGGAGGAGCTTTCATGACGGGCACTTGTGTCCGGGCCTTATCTGCTGAGGACTTCAACAGCGAGTGGATCGTCGACTCCGGGTGTGGTCATCACCTCACCGGAGACAAGTCGAAGTTCACCTCCATGCAGGCTTACTCAGGTAATGAAGCTATTATCACTGCTGATAATACTGTTTATGCAGTAGAGAAGGAGGGGGTCGTGTCTTTGGGTAGTGATCAGGGGCCACTCACGTTAAGGAGTGTGTATCACGTGCCGGGCATGAAGAAGAACCTCTTCTCGGTGACCAACGTGGTGGACGCTGGGTATCACGTTCTGTTTGGGCCAACAGACGTGAGGTTCCTTCGCAACGTATCAGCGGTAAAGGCTGATGTTGCTCATGTTGGGAGGAGGGTGAAGAACTTGTTTGTTCTTTCCACCAGTGCCTATGTTGATAAGATGAGGGCCAATGATAGTGCGGCTATCTGGCATGAGAGGCTGGGGCATGTTGGCATGGACAAGCTGAAGGCAATGGCGAGTAGAAGTCTGGTGAGGGGGTTGCCGATGTTGTCCTCCTTTGGTGATGGGCATGTTTGTGCGGGCTGTCAATACGGTAAGGCACATCGCCTTCCGTTTGATAAATCTCAAACAAGGAGCAAGAAATCCATTGGAGTGTATTCATGGCGACCTGATGGGACCGACTGTTACTGCCAGCCTTGGTGGAAGCAAATACATGCTTGTCTTGGTTGATGACTACTCAAGGTATACTTGGGTGTACTTCTTAAAGGAGAAGTCGGTTGCCTTCCGTTTGTTCGTGGAGTTCAAGGAGTTGGTAGAAGGCCGGCTTGGCTTGCGGATTAAGAAGTTTCGAACTGATAACGGGGGAGAGTTTGTCTCTTCCGAGTTTTCTAACTTCTGCAGGAAGCACGGGATCCAACGGGAGCTTACATGTGCTCACACTCCACAACAAAATGGGGTAGCGGAGCGGAAGATCCGTCATTTGACGGAAACCTGCAAATGCTGGCTGCATGCGAAAGATATCCCGAGGTCCTTTTGGGCGGAGGGAATGTCTTGTGCTGCATATGTTATCAACCGGATGCCTCTCAGCCCTATCAACATGAAGACGCACATTGAGCTGTTGCTAAAGGAGAAGCCGAGTGTTGGACACCTTCGGGTGTTCGGTTCAACTTGCTACGTGCATGTCCCGGATGCTTCACGGACAAAGCTGGATGCGAAGGCAAGGAAACTTGTCTTTGTTGGCTATGATGAGCGGAAGAAGGGATGGAAGTGCATGGACCCTGTGACGAAGAAGTTCGTGGTGTCAAGAGACGTTGTCTTTGACGAGCTGACGTCATATGGAGGTGGCTCGGTGGAGCCTACCGGAAGTAGCAAGGTTGAGGAAGCACCGGTGGAGGCTGCTGAAGGCTTGGAAGAGGAGCTTGCTGTTTCTCCAGCAGCTCCTGTTGCTTCGAACTCCGAGGCTGAGCCTTCTGGCTCAGGAAGCAGGGGGAGCACTGCTCAATGCTTGCCCCAGGTAGGAGTGGAGCCTGAAGAAGCAACGGAAGCCGTGAGCAAGGAGCCATGTCTTCGGAGATCGAAGAGGGTGGTTAAGCCACCGGCTCGGTACTGTGATGGGAATGCAGTGAGCTTTGTCTCCTGTTTCTTTGCAGGTCCTCTGGATGAGCGAGAGCCTGCAAGCTTCAACGAGGCCACTGGAGTGAAGGAGTGGGAAGGTGCCATGAAGGAAGAGATTGATGCTCTGAAGAAGAATGAAACCTGGGACCTTGTGCCCAAGGTTGATGGCATTACTCCGGTTACTTGCAAGTGGGTGTATAAGTTGAAGAAGAAGGCTGATGGGAGCATTGATCGGTTCAAGGCTCGCCTGGTCGCTAGAGGATTCTCACAGCAGTATGGAGAAGACTATGAGGAGACATTCAGTCCAGTTGCGAAGATGACGTCTGTAAGAGTGGTGATCGCCTTGGCTGCTAGCAAGGGATGGAGGTTGTGGCAACTCGATGTGAAGAATGCCTTTCTTTACGGAGAGATTGACAAGGACATCTTCATGGATCAGCCGCTTGGTTTCGTCTCTGAGAAGCATCCGGACTATGTCTGCAAACTCAGGAAGGCTCTCTATGGGTTGAAGCAAGCTCCTCGAGCGTGGTATGGGAAGATTGCAGAGTACCTGCAGTTCTGTGGATACCTGGCTTCTAACTCGGATTCTAGCTTGTTCGTCAAGAAGAAGGGAGAGCTAAGAGTCTTGGTCCTGCTGTATGTGGATGATATGATCATCACAAGGAACTCGGAGGAGGAAGTAGCAAGGCTCAGGGGAGAGCTTGCTATACGCTTCGAGATGAAAGACTTGGGAGAGTTGCATCACTTTCTTGGTCTGGAAGTGGAGAGGAAGGAGTGCGGGATTCTCATTAGCCAGAAAGGGTATGCTGATCGTATTGTGAAGCGGTTTGGCATGGGCGAAGGGAAGAAGTGCTCTACTCCACTGGAATCTGGGCTGAAGCTTCGACGAGATGAGGGAAGGGTGCTTAATGATCCCTTGGTGTTCAGGGCTCTTGTTGGGAGCTTGATCTATCTGACGATTACAAGGCCGGATATAGCTTATGCTGTTGGCCGAGTAAGTCGGTATATGGCTGAACCAAGGCAATCTCATCTAGTGGCGGCGAAGGGAATTCTGAAGTATGTCAAGGTGACTTCTGAGATGGGACTCCTCTATGGAAGGGATGCGGAATTTGCGTTGCTCGGGTACACGGATGCTGACTATGGCGGTGATTCGGATGATCGAAGGTCTACTTCTGGTTATGTGTTCACTTGCGGTTCAGCTAGCATCTCGTGGTGTAGCAAGAAGCAGGACTCGGTGTCGGTTTCAACCACGGAGGCGGAGTATAAGGCTTCGGCCTTGGCTGCTCGGGAAGCTGTTTGGTTGAGGAGACTCATAGAGGATGTTCATGAAGAAGTGCAAGGGCCTACTTTACTCCGGGGTGACAATGAGAGTGCTCTCAAACTGGTAAACAATCCAGTGTGTCACGCCAGGACCAAGCACATAGAGATTGATCACCATTTCATCAGGGAGAAGGTGTTGGAAGGATCTCTGCTGGTCGGGCATGTTCGGAGTGAAGATAATCTTGCTGACATCTTCACGAAGCCGCTGTCGAAGGGGCCCTTTGAACGCTTGCGCAGCTTGCTGGGCTTGGTCACCACTTCTCACTTCAAGGGGGAGTGTTGAAATTTGTGAAGTGGAAGTGGGTGACGGGACAGGCCGCGCGGCCTGTGCGGACAGCTTTGGCGGACTGGGCGGACTGGGCGGACTGAGGTTGCGGCCTGGTGAAAAGTCTGGTGGAAGCCGGCTGTGTTCTGAGCGGGTTGTTGCATGGTGTCCGCGGTTTGGTGCGGCCTGGTATCTGCGGATAGAGAGGCTTGCGGACTGATGCATTGCTCAGAGGCCGCGGGTGCTAGCTTGCGCTGTTGGCGGGTTGGTTCGAGTTCGCGGATAGCTTGCGGACTGGAGTGTCCGCGGTTCTGGCTGTTGCGGACTGAGCCTAGAGCTTGGCTGAGGCCTTGTCAAGTTCTGGTGGCACAGCAGGTGTTTGCTGTGGAGATCGTGGTTGGCGGACTGTGATTGGAGTCCGGCAGGAAGCTACTGCATTGGACAAGTGCGAGGAGCTCGCGGACTGGTTGCGGTCTGTGCTAGGGTGTTTGGCGGACGGGACTTTGTGTCCGCCATGCTCGCACTGGCCCTTGATGGTTTTGGACTTGGTCACACTTGGTGTCAAGTTCATGGTGTCCGCCGTATCCGCCAAGTCCGCTGTGACCGGGCGGACTGTTTCTGTTTGCCTTTGGTCGTGGACTTGTGGCGGATTGAGGTGTGAGTCTTGCGGACTGCCTCGGGTTGGTGCGGACTGCCATTGAAGAAGGTGCTGTCCTGAAGCAGTTGGAGCTTTGCGGGCTGGTGCCTTGTCCGCTTAGCTTGGGCGGACTGGAGAGGGTTCGTCATTGGTTGCCTTGCTCCTGGCGGTTTCCCTTGGTGACTGGCTAAGTCCTCGCGGACTGAGCGGACAGTCGTTTTGTGTTCGCGCGGGCTGGGGCGGTGTCGCTATCTCATGGGCGGTGACCACACTCCTCACCTGGCCTATAAATAGGACCCCCCTGGCACATCTACAGAAACTAGAAGTAACGTGAGTGAACAGTAATTTGGGTTGGGCGAGTGCTGCGGTCTGTGTTTTTCAGTCCGCACGGATTGTTTCAGGCTGACGGTTTGCTGTGTGCAGGTCGCGCGGATAACTTCAAGGAGCCAGGAGCTTGGCTGTGACTTCGGTCAGTGCTTGGAAGTGTGCGGTCTCTGCGGACTCAGCAGGAGGTCGCTCTGCGGCTTGTCAGTTCTGTTTCAACTTTCCCAGCTTCAATAACCTGTCCGCCGGCTTCAGGCGGGTAGGGGAGTTCCTCAGTTCGGGTTCAGCAGGAGGCGAATAACGGTCTGTCCGCGCGACCTCGCGGTCTCGGCGGACTCCGTGGTATTCGGCGGATTGCAGCATAGCTTGGGCGGTCTCGGTGGTCTCGGCGACCTCGCGGTCTCGGCGGACTGAAGTTCTGTCCGCCCGGCTTGTTTTTTGGTTCTTTCTGTTTACAGCTGTAATACTAGCGAAATCATGTCTCGCTATGTATGCCTCGGATTGTAATGAAGTGAATGCATAATAAGATCTTCTTGTGCTTCCATTGTTTTGTTGGGTGCAACCTCTAGTCCTTGGGTTTCCGCGGTTCAGCGTGCGAACTGGGTAGTTCCGAAGATATTAATTTGGTGTTTGGGCTATCTTGCTGACCACGTTGAGAAAATTTAACAATCGCGACCCTTATTATCTCATCCATCTTTTATATTACTCTCTTGAGTAATCCACCAAAGAGACGCGGTGACGGCTACCTGCAATAGTTTTCTTATTGTTGTTAACTTAGGAATCCAAACCAAAACCCCCTTTGTTTATGTTAACACGTGCAATCCATTTTTCAAATAGCGAAATCACACTCCATACTTGCACTCCTCGAGAGATCGATATCCGGGGATTCAACACCTCACATTATTACTTGACTAAGATCGGTACGCTTGTCATGAGTGCATCAACGGGTGTCTCTTCTTCAGCCCAGCGAGAATCTTCAGGTTGTGGCCACTCTCCACGGCAATCTCGATCCACTCGGCAAGGTAACTCTGACCTCCGTTGTACTAACTAGTTTAGTGATTATGACTTCTGACTTGTTGACGCCCCCATCTGATTTGACAGATCAACCTGTGAGTTCGGGAACGGCCTTCATCGACATGATAGCGTTGTCTGGGGGCGCATATCGCCATGCTGCCGCTCGCTCCTATCTGGAGTTGGAGACCAAGTTCGACCAACTCGCTATTTGCGAGCCTCATCGTTGGATCTCAGCTTTGGAGGTGGGGAAGGCAAGGATGGAAGAACTTCAGGCCAACTTGGAGAACTACAAGGCCCACTTCCACAAGATCATCGATTTTGATCGGCGGATAGTGATGAACAACCATCGTATTCAACTCTCTCTCTACAATCTGGAGGGTATGCGCACGAGTATGGGCTCTGCTGGACAGCTGGCGAGGATGGAGCAACAACTCCAACTCGACGATGACAAGATATCGGTGGCGACCGACCATTACCGGCAAGCTCGTGAGATGGGCTAAGCTTGGCGACATCCTCATCCTCCGGAGAGGCCTCCTAGGACTTAGATTTTTTTTCTTTTTTCTATTAGCTGAACTCGCATTTGGCGACTATGTAATGAACAATATTCTTTATTGTATTATGCAAGTTTCAATCTCGCAGTGACTCTACTGATGGTTGTTACTTTTATTGTATATTCATCTTCTTTCTGCGATGTTCTGAATATGTCTTGTGCGGGTTCTGGCGAGATCTTGGAAAGCATTATGCGAGATAGGCCTAGCAGTTAGGGTTGATCTCTTAGCTAGTACGCAACTTAGGTAAGTGCTTGTGCGAGGTTGATATACCTCCCCCTATCCTTGGATTATAAATAGAGGGGGTTCGTAAGTCATAAGTACGTTGTTGCGATTTCATAACTTATACTCACGAGTAATTCCTACTGCTCGCCTCTCTCGTTTATTTTCTCTCTGCTCACTTCTCATTTCTCGCAAACCCAACCCGCTCAAGATGGTAGGGAATGATGCTAGCGCTCGCCGACAAGCCCATGCCATGAACTTCACTGATGCCGCATTTAAGAGATCCATAACTTCGAAGCGAGATCTGGAGGAGTTTTGTCAACGCCATCTCGTCGAGGGCTACTCAGCTAGACTTCTCGTACGGTCTGAGGGACAAAATACTTATATCGAAGTTGGATTGGTACTTTCTTTTTGCCACTTTGAGGCTGACTTCCGACTTCTATTATGCCTAGAATACCGCCAGATCCTACGATACTTCGGTATCATGCCCTCAAAAATCAATCCCAGTGGTGTGGCGATCATCATGGGATTCCTCTGCTTCCCACGATAAGAGCAGATTGCCTTCGACCTTTCTGTCTTTAGGAAGGTGTTCGCCTTCATGGCGACTTTGGATGGGATCGTTTTCTTTAGCAGCCATGTCTGCATGCTGGTCGGGACAGCGAACAAAGTCCACCATAGGAGCGAGTTTCGAGTCGTAGTCTCTGGTTACTTCGACGACATGATGGGAATGCCGCATCAACCCGCTGACGTCACCTTCCTGCCACCGATCTTGGAGGGCACCCGTGAGAAGCTAGTCAAGGCTTTCCGCGGGCGATGATATATTTTCATCCATTGACGAATCAACGTCAATGTTCTTGAAGACATCAACCCCTGCGAAAGTAAGTTTTCGAAGTTTGATCATACTAGCCTACTTTCTTCTGCTCGTCGTTAAAATTTGTGCAAATTTGCCTTCGATGCTCGCAGTACCGTTCAAGCTCCCTACGAAGACACTTCCTTCGGCCAAGGAAGTCGCCTCATCATACCCGGAGTCCTTCAACCAGCCGCCGGAAGTTGGGTAGAAGAAGAAACTCGCCAAAGGAATGGAGAAGGCCAAGTTGCCGGACCATGCGGGAAAGCGAGATAAAGTATCTCTCCAGTTGTTCGAGGACCGGGAATATCCGAATAATGTCGGGGTTCCTTACCTCCACCCAAACTTCAACCTTGTGAGAGAAGGCAAAGATGCCTTCGACTGCCCGCTGGTGACTTGGTCTGCGGACAAGCATCAAGTGTCGCTGAGCACCAACATCCCCGCTTGGTCTGAGGATTGGGATGACAAGAGGGAGACCTTCAACATAGTCCACGCCATCTATGAGCGAGCTAATGGTGAGCCAATGATGGAGATCAGCCCAGAGGAGCTCGTCCAACTGATCTTGCATCAAATTCTGCGGGCTGCCGAGCTGAGCCATTTTCCGGCGAAGAAGCTTCTTGAGATGCATCGAGTACTGGAGGTCATCTCCACAAAGGCGATTCACCTCGGAATGCAGTCAGATCGCTGGAAGGAGTATGAGGTATGTCTCTCGGTCGCACGACATAGTTGTCTTTAACTTAGGAAGTTTTGCTGATTGATTGTCCGCTGGTACTCACAGGCTTCCGAGGTCGAGATGGCGAAAAAGATTTCTATGTTCGAGCAGGACCTCGCTAGAACAAAAGCCGAGTTAGAAGCTTCCCAAATCCGAGTCTCTCCTGAAGAACGCCTCGGCTATTCGGATTCTCTCCCGGTGATGTCGTTGTAGGACGTGATCAAATATTGGATGGTCAAGAAGGTCCATAATCATGGGGACGAGATGTCAGCCATCCACCGGGGAATAACGCGAGTGGCAGGGGAAATCATCCTTGCCAAGTTGAGGATTGACGACCACCTTGACGAAGAGGCTAAGAAGATGAGCGTTGGGGATCTGATTCTGGAGTTGCTTTCCGATCAATCTAACTCATCCGACCGTGTCCTCTCCTCGGAATCGGGCTCTAGCGGCAGCAACAACAGCAGTAGCAGCAGCAATGACAAAAGTGCGATGAGGAGGAAAGCGATGAGGGTGAGGAAGAGGAAGACGCCGACATTGGCGACGAAGAATATTGTCCTGATACTGGCAACGATGGTCCTAGTTGCTCGACAATTTTCTTCATACTCGCACACACAAAATTTCAAATTCTTAGAAATTTTTGAAACTTGTAAATTTTTGACATAGTACAAGCTTTTTGTTACCACCTTTCTCTTTTTCCCATGCCCGCATGCTAGATTACTTCTGGCACTTTTTAGGTTCATAGGCTTAGGGAGGATGAGTGCTTATGATACGCTTACTCACACACGGATGTCGCTCATCAAAGTTTATCGTCTACTCGCAGGTCGCTGCCTCTTGTTCGTACATCAATACTCATATTTCCTCTTACTCGCATACTCGCTGAAGCATACTCGCACTTGCATAATCTCCTATTTCGCAGGATATTAGGTCAATTGAGTTGGAGATCATAGATGACACCCAGCAAGAGCCAAGCTCAACTAGTACGGGGTGGGGGGTGGGGGGGGGGGGGGATGTAGTCGACACCCAGCAAGAGCCAAGCTCAACTAGTGGTGGCAAATAGTTGACACCCAGTAGGAGCCAAGCTCAACTGTTGGTGGAAAATAGTGGACACCCAGCAGGAGCCAAGCTCAACTGGTGGTGGGAAGTAGTTGACACCCAGCAGGAGACAAACTCTGCTGGTGGTGGGAAGTATTTGACACCTAGCAATAGCCAAGCTCAACTGGTGGTGGGATGTAATCGACTCAATTGACTAGTAGTCTGTCTGTATGGGAGAAGTCCGTACAAAGATCACGAACTACAACATCACTCCAACGAGGTACTTTCTTCACTCGAGGGGGTCTATGGCTGGTATGCAGGAGTGGAGCCCGTGCAGGTACTTGGACTTACGATATTCCCACAACTCGGGGACTTTTATGGTTGCTGAGGTAGTTTATGCTGCTACTTGAGGAGCGACAAATAGATTAGTTGTATCAATGCTTTGAGAATAAAGGAGATTTTCAAACAACACTACTCTATTTCCGTCAAACCGAGAGATTGGCGTCCAGACCTGTTCCTAATAATTCTTCCAATCAGAGGATAGATACAATCGGGGGTAGTGAGGCAGACATGGAAAGGGGTAGTTGATTTCGTCTATCAGTGCAGTGGCTCGGTTTTATGATATCGCTTGTATCCCGAGGAATCATCCTATCATCCATACTAGCTTATTCAGGATGAACGGGTCGAAGGCTCGTGTCCCGATCCAATCGTGGAGATCTCATCTGGCAATCCCACTCGTCCTTGAATGCCAGTTTGTGAGAAGGGGAAAAATTCCTCCGAGCGTCCTATAGGACACACTCGAGGTTTACCTCATCCCTTGAGCTCGCTCTTGCCTGCCCCCTGGCAGGTTATCTTACCTTGGGTTTAACTGAGACGGCTTTACGCGAGGGGGCACTCGGTGAGGTCGGCTCTCCCCCGAGTCCGGGAAGTTATCTTCTCGGCCTGTTCCTGATAGTTCCTCTATTCAAAGGAGAGATGTGATCGGTGGTAGTTAGTCCAACATGCAAGAGGGAAGCTGATCTCGACCGTCAATGTAGGGGCTCGAACTTACAAGGATGCTTAAATCCAAAGGCATTTTCTCATCATCTGCCAGGGGCTATTTAAGATGACCGGGTCGAGTGCTGGTTTTCTGGATCGATAGAGGGTTGATCATGCAAGTTTGCAAATGTCTTGTGATGAAACAACATAAAGGAGACAGTTTTACGCATATATATATATATATATATATATATATATATATATATATATATATATATATATATATATATATATATATATTTATATATATATATATGCAAATGAGATTACCAGGAAGAAAACATTTGGCTACTAGGTATAGAACCTTTTCATGTCATCCCCGCTACGAGGTAGATGATTAGCTTGTTGGCGGCCTCCACCTGTCTGTTGCTCTGAGGGTGATGCACAGAGGCGAATTGAAGATCCGTCCCTAGTTTCCTGCAGAAGTCCTACAGCTCCAATCAGTCATGATATCGACCATTGTCGGTGACGATGGCAAGAGGGATCTTGAACCTACAGACGATCACTCCCTAGATGAAGTTTGCACGAACTGATAAGTGGTCTTGGCAAGAGCCTTTGCCTCGATCCACTTGGATAAATAGTCAATCTTGATGAGAACGAACTTCCTCTGCCCTCTAGCCTGAGGAAAAGGGTCGATCAAATCCATTCCCCAGATGGCAAAAGGCTAGGGAGCGGTGATCGAGCTAAGATGTTTAGCTGGCTTCAACTGAAGTAGCACAAAAAGCTGACACCTAGGGAACTTTTTCGAGAAGGCCTCAGCATCCCTCCGGATGGTCGGCCAGAAGTAGCAGCGCCTTAGAATCCTCTGCTCCAGAGTATGTGTTCCTGAGTGGCCGCCACACTCTCCTGAAGGATCTCATCTAGAACACATGGGAATTTGATCCCTAACAAACATCTGGCTAAGGGTACTGAGATAGTTTTGCGATAAAGCTCCACTTCCTACAGTAGGTAGTAAGCAGCTTTGAACCTGAATTTCCTCTGATCTCCTTCACTGGTGGGAAGCTGGCTGGTTGTTAAGAACGTAACCAACAAGTCATGCCAAGATACTCTCTACTCAGTCTCCATCATCTCCCCTTCATTGATGGACAACTAAAACAACTCAGTCACTGTCCATCCGGCACAGGGACCATACTTGATGAGATAATCAACCTCTTATTTTTCCTCTCGGGGCACATGCTCGATGAAGAAAGACTGGATACCCCCGATTAGACCTTTGACCTTGATTAGGTATTTTTGAAGGCCAGGGTCGTGTACTTCTAATTCTCCTTTGATTTGTGATGCAACCACCATCGAGTCAGTGAAATCCCTGATATCTTTGATTGTCAACTACTTAGAGAGACGCAAGCCGACCACCAAGGCTTCGTACTCTGCCTGATTGTTTATGATAGGGAAGAGTATCTCGACTCAGGCTCCCAGCGAATGTCTGCTCAAATCCCCATCCATGAATATATTTTGACAGACTGGGCTAGAAGAGCCTTCATATCCTTCCACCTCGGCCAACAAGTTGGCCTGGAAGTCTGCCACTGGTTGGGCCTTGATCGCTACCCATGGAGAGCAAGAGATATCAAACTCGCTGAGCTCACCGCCCACTTTGTCGATCGGCTAGAATGCTCCACCCCATCCAAGATACTCCGACGCAGATTATCAAATTGTAACGCCCCCTATCCGTCGTATAGCATATAGCAGTAGGTCCGGCCGAGGCCCGACGCCATATACCACAGACAGACCCGGTGGTTACTCAATGGAGTATCATCCAACTAATAACCAACGTCCTACACAGAGTCATTCTAGCGGAAGCAATTATAAAAAGCTGCAAATAAAAGAACCCAGCCATAAGCATGAATGTCCACTATAAAACCCAATAGGAATGAAGTACAATACACAAGTACAATGGCCTTAAGGCCTTACAATTGTTTACTTAAGTATAATGTATCTTCCATACCACGGCACGTAGGCCAGTCACACATGAATAAACAAGTAAACATTCAAAACTTAGCCTTTGAGGGTCGGCTCAGCAACTTGGGCTTTAGCCCGCTATTTACCTCTCGTCTCCGCAGTGTAACATCCCATTTTCAATTAGGCTCCTCCACTTAGATTGGGTTAGGCATGTGGTGGTTGATAAGGATTTTAGCTAGGTTTGACCCTAGAAGGTAGGGTGTAGCCATATGGGGCCCGCTATAGGGCCCAAGTCAAACTAGGTCAAACTAGCCTAAATAGGAACCCTAGCCACACCATGACCCCCACCACATTGCCCTAACCCTAAGAACAATCTAAGTGAACCCTAAAGCATGCCATTAGGTCACCCATTGACCCAATTTGACCAAGTCAACCCTAAACCTTAAATTGGTCAAACCCACACCTAAAGGCCCAAGTAGTCCAAGTGGGGCATCACTATGGCCCAACAAATGTTGGGTGATGCCATAGGGTCCATGACCCTCAAGTGGGGTCAGCCCACTCGCCATGTTGACCAAGTCAACCTAAAAAGTCAACTTGGTCAAACATGTGGCCTAAAGAGGAAAATAAGGGCTAAGCCCATTTCCCTTGGGTTAAGCCCACCAACCTTGGCCCATGACCAGCTCAAGTGGTCAAAGTCTGCCCCTAACCCCCAAAATCAGGAGAGAGATTACATGCAAAGGGGTAGAAAAGGAACTTTGGAGAAATGAGGAGAGAGAGAAGAAGAATGAAGAGGAAGGATGGCCACATGGCCACTTACTCAGCTGCCTAAGCTTGCTGTCCGGCCTCCTCAAGCAATTTCAGAGGAGTTTAGAGCCTGGTGGGCACTTGGCACCATAGGTGAAACAACCAAAGCTCAACCCGAGCATCCCCTTGGGCTTATCTCCCCATACACCCACTTTTAGCCCAATCTAGACACACCATCAGCTTCAGAGAGGGGAAACGACTCGAGAACGAGTCCTGGAGCAAGGGAATTGCTGGAGAATTGAGAAAACGAGGAGGAGTTGCCGGAGCAAGCTCGGCCATGGTTCACCGTCGCCAAACTCGCCGTCAAGCCGCCCTTCCGGTTTGTTTCACCTCACCTCTACCCGTATTAGGATCCTAGATCATTTAGGAGAGATATCAAGCTCAATTGAGCCCGATGCCATGTGAGAATAGAGCCAAATTCTCGAGATTTTCTTCTTGCTCGGGATCGCCGGAGGAGCCGCCTCCGACCGCCTCACCGCCGGGAAACGCTATGTAACACCCCCATCCGTCACATGGCATATAACAGAAGGTCCAGCTGGAACCCTACGCCATATACCACAGACAGTCAGAAAGGTTACATAAGAATATCCAAACTATCTAATTAAGGCTACTCGTCCTACACAGAGCATTCTAGCGGAACCTTTTTAAATAGTTGAAAGAACCCAAAAATTAAATCCATAATCATGAATGTGCACATCCACGCAACAGGAATGAAAGCCAAATACACTGAAAAGTACATGGTCTTATAGCCTTACAATAGTTCACTTATCAAATAGTGTCTTACATACATCGGCTTGCAGGCCGGCCACACATGACAAAATAAAAATAACTATTCTTTACTGCCTTCCAGGGCTAGTACGGCAACATGGGCTCCAGCCCCCTATTTTGCACTCGGGTCCGCAGCACCTGCAAGCCACATTCCACCGCACGGTGGCAAACAATGCAACGGTCAGTAAAAGCCGACCTAATTATAACGACCCCGTCCCTTTCTCGGGACGGCGGTGCTCCTTCCCTGCATATCATTAGCACAGCTAAACAATTATGTAAAAACATACTTCGCCACAGGTGTAGGATCGCACGGCCAAACACCCAGTGCACTTAGGGCACATTAACTGTGAATCCTGACACTTCAGCGTCTTTACCACCACCACCAAGATGGCAACCACGTGAGCATTTAGCCTTTCTGACCACTGTCTAAGGCTCCCGACTATGCCAACGGCCAGTCCCCTTTTCGGGTCTCTCGCATCGAACCACATAGCCCAGGCCTGATTCCACTTGCCCATTGCTCACAACTGCGTGTTCACCTTAAGACGTACGCACGAGCCAAGCTTCTCTCGGATCCTGCCATTTCCAAACAATCACATAACCCAGTTATGTTCAAGGTCGGTTCCCAGACCGCCAAGTTAGCAGAATAACGATTCCACTCAGTTTTCCGGGTGCGCCTTGGAGCTAACCTCCAAGGATCCCTGCTGCAATCTACCGTGTAGAAACACGAAAACCCAAAGCACGGAGTCTTCTCCGGCTAATCATAACAAATGCAACATCACCGATCCAGACCAACATGTTCGGGTAGGCTTCACACACAATGCCTATGCCCGTACTTTGATTCCGGACTCTATATGCAACACAAGGGGGAATATTTACATCAACGCCAAGGAACAGCACGCACTCACCGCACACTCGCAGGAGCGGGATTCCCTATGCAGAAAGGAAGAGCTTCACATGCTCAAGTTAAGAATCGTTACCCTTATAGTCCGCTTTGGCGCCATGGAAAAACTACACTGATAGAAGTCTTCTCAACGATCTTTCCTCCACGGACCCGCTATTAGATCTCAAAACGGTGCCCGATGCTCCGTCGGCGGCCGGAATCCTCCTTCTTCTTCCTCCTCTCTCTAACTCCTTGGAAAGAGAATGGTTTGGAGAAAATGAAGAATTAACTCCCCTATTCACGGCCTTAATAGAGCAGGAAACCATCTGGGCCGTTGGATCTTATTTAAAGAAAACGAACAGCTCAGATCCGCTCAAAACATCCCCAAACCTGGGCCGAACACGGCTTGGCACACGGCCGTGTCCCAGGCCGTGTGCCTTGATCCAGGCACGATCGTCGAACACAGAGACCCACACGGGCTCTGACACGCCCGTGTCCCACTCGACACGCCCGTGTCGCGTTCCTCGACACGCCCGTGTCCGGGGGCGTGTCACATATAACCGTCACGCCAACCGACACGACCCTGCTGAACACGGGTACTGACATGGGTAGACACACGCCCGTGTCAAATGACACGCCTGTGTCATTCAGCCGTATTCCTTACCGTGTCCTTCTCGGGATGAAAGCGGCCAAAACACCAGCCAGACACGGCCTTGGACACGCTTGTGTCCTAGGCCGTGTACCCTTATACAGGCACCAAAATCCCCTTTTTACGCGACCAACTCAAATACAATTTTTGGGGCATTACAAATCTCCCCCACTTAAGGAATTTTGTCCTGAAATTAAGTAAAGGTACACCAAATTTACAAGCTACCTGAATGGAATAACTCGGGGTATTCTTCCAACATAGTTTGCTCTCGCTCCCAAGAAAGCTCCTCACATCCGCAATTATCCCAACGGACTTTAACCATTCGGATATCCATGTTGTGGAGTCGCTTGACTTCAATGTCTTCTATACGTATAGGCTTTACCTTTATCGTCAACTCGTAATCAATTGGCACCTGATCACCCGCAACTATCTACGAAGGCTCTTGCACCGCTTTACGCAACACCGATACGTGGAACACATTGTGTAGCCCACTCAACTCCACCGACAGCTTCAATCTATACGCTGCTTCGCCAACATGCTCCAGGAACTCAAATGGTCCAAGGTATCTCGGACTCAACTTCTTCAAGCGTCGAACCCACGAGACACCATTGAATGACTTGATTTTAAAGTACACCCAGTTGCCAACATTGAACTCCACGTTCCTATGCTTGGCGTTATAGTACTTTGACTGTCTGTCCTGAGCGATCTTCAACCGTTCTTGAATTGTCCGTATCACTGAAGTGGCATCTTCCACCGCTTGACGTTTGAAAAGCTTTGACTCACCCATCTCCAACAAAGACAACGACGTGCGACACTTCCTCACGTACAAGGCCTCGAAAGGCGCCATTCCAATACTCGCCTGAAAGCTATTATTATACGCAAACTCCACCATGTACAGGTGATCTTCCCACTACTTTCCAAAATCTAAGACGCACATGCGAGGCATGTCCTCCAATGTCTGGTGGACCCTCTCGGTTTGGCCATCCGTCTGCGGATGAAAGGCTGTGCTGAACTTTAGCTTAGTACCCAACAGACTATGCACCAACCTCCAGTCATTCGACTTGAAGCGTTCATCTCGATCACTGACAATACTGCTGGGCACACCATGCAACCGTACAATATTCTCCACATAGAGTTTGGCCAACCTTTCCACCGAATCTTCCTTCCTGATCGGGACGAAGTGCGTCACCTTTGTCAACCTATATATAGCCACCCAGATGACGTCGTTTCCCCTCTGCGACTTCGACAAACCATGCACAAAATCCATAGATATGTCGTCAAATTTCCATTACGGGATAGGAAAGGACTTTAGGAAACCTCCGGGCTTCTGGCACTCCGCCTTAACCAAGGCACAAGTTTGGCACTCTGCCACATAGAGTGCTATATCCTTCTTCAATCCTGGCCACCAAAATAATTTCTTCATGTCTCTATACATCTTCGTGCTTCCTGGGTGGATTGAGTACTTGGTATGATGGGCCTCGTACATCAACTCCTCCCGAAGTTTATCCGCACTAGGAACGCATAGGCGACCGTCCTTCCTTAGCAACCCATCCTCAACAACAAACTGGGAATTTGACCCATCCAATGATTCATCCAAGATCTACTTCATGTTGTTATCCTGAATCAAAGCCCGTCGAACTCTATCTGCTAGGTCACACTGCACCTCGGTCCAAAACAGTTTCGCCTCAGTACTAGACTGCTTGTCGACGCAGGATATCTCCAAAGCCTCCAACTCACGGACCGATCTCTTATCATGAACCGACCACCAGTTGGCCTGTGCAGGAACCTTTCGACTCAATGCATCTGCCACCACATTACCTTTCCCTGGCACATAATGTATCTTGAAGGTGTAGTCCTATAGGAACTCCATCCACCTCTGCTGCCTCATGTTCAGATCCTTTTGATCTAACAAGTACTTCAAGCTCTTATGATCGGTGTATATATCGACTTTTACACCGTACAGATAGTGCATCCATATCTTTAAAGCAAATATCACGGCCGCTAACTCCAAGTCATGGACCAGATAATTTTTCTCGTGAGAATTCAATTATCGTGAACCGTAGGCTATCACACTCCCATGCTGTAGCAGGACACAGCCCAAACCACTACCCAAAGAATCACTATAGATTTTGAACCCTTCGGTTTCACTTAGGGAACATAAAATAGGCGCTGTGGTCTACCGCCTCTTCAGCTCTTCAAAAGCCTGTTCGCACTCCGAAGACCACATAAACTTCTGATTCTTCCTAGTCAATGTCGTGAGTGGTAGCGCTATCCGCGAGAAGTTCTCTATGAAGCGCCTGTAGTAGCCTGCAAGCCCTAGAAAGCTCCGGACCTCCGCCACTATAGTCAAAGCAGGCCACTCCCGTATCGCCACTATCTTCGCCGGATCCACATCTATCCCTTCTCCACTAACAACATGACCAAGGAATGCTATCGAGGATAACCAGAATTCACACTTGGAGAACTTAGCATACAACTGGTTTCTCCTCAACGTCTCCAACACCATGTGCAGGTGATTGTAGTGATCCTCTTCACACTGCGAGTACACCAGGATATCATCGATAAATACAATCACAAAACGGTCCAGGTACTCTCTGAACGTCCTGTTCATCAGATCCATAAACACACATAGCGCATTGGTCAAACCAAACGGCATGACCGTGAACTCGTAATGCCCAAACTGTACACTGAATGCTGTCTTTGGGATGTCGCTCTCCCTTATCCTCAATTGGTAGAAACCGGACTTCAGATCTAACTTCGAATATACCGTTGACCCAACCAACTGATCAAATAAATCATCAATTCTTGGGTTCAGATACTTATTCTTTTCCGTAAGCTTGTTCAATTCCCGGTAGTCGATACAAAGCCGCAAGCTCTCATCTTTCTTCTTAACGAAGAGAACTGGTGCGCTCCAAGGAGACGAACTTGGACGCACATAACCTTGCTCTAACAACTCTTGCAGTTGCACCTTCAACTCCGCCATCTCTTGCAGCGCTATCCGATACAGAGAGCATGAAACCGGTTTGGCACCCGGTACCAGCTCTATAGTAAAGTCTATCTCTAGCTGAGGAGGAGCTCCTGCAAGATCATCTGGAAACACATCAGGATACTCGGACACAACTGGGATACTGTCCAGACTAGGCTTAGGCGTCGAAGTCTGCACTAGAGTGACAAACAGCTCTGCCCCAGACCGAACTGCCTTGATCACCTGAAGGGCTGACATCAAAACATTCCCTGACCCCTTCATGCCCGCAAACGTAGTTTCCCGTTAAGAATTTAATCCCAACTTAACCTCCTTTCGGTTGCAATCAATGTAAGCTCCCTGCTCTGAGAGCCAGTCCATACCAAAGATTACATCGAACTCCACTAATGGCAGAATCAACACTCGCAAATCAAACTCCTGATCCCCAATCCAAACCTTGACTACACAGACCTTATCCGCGCGCATTGAGCACCCATTGGGCAATAACACATCCAACTTGTCTTTTGCCATCGAGGGAGGGAGCCTAATGCACGTCATAAATCGTTCGGACAAGAAGGAATGTGAAGCTCACGTATCAAACAAGGCTCTCGCCGGACAATCGAGAATCAAAACAAATCCTAGCAATAACAGAAGTAAGCTAACACATCAAAGAGGTAACAACTACAAAAGTTAATCTGCTATAAATTAACTCATACATGTCACCACGTCAGCTTGCTTTATGTCCACTTGCAGACCGAGATTATAAACTCTAGGCTAGACTGGAGCATGATGGGACGTGGTTGACTCCACTGCCTTCCCTTTCTCCTCATAAGTCGCTCAAGACTTCCTCTCGAACTTTGTACATCCGATCCAACATTCACAAGAAAAATGCCCCGTCTTCCCACAGTTGTAGCAAGCTCCTGGAACTCGACTTGCGGTTTCCCCCAACGCACTAGACGAAGGGGCTGAGTTTGAAGTCTTCTGCTTCTTGCTCCACTAGCGGAATCCTGACTTTGCATTTGGCACATTAAACTCTGCCTTCTTTTCTCCTGGGTCCTTCTCTTGCACCCTCTTCACAACCTTTTCCAAAGACTGGGCCGAGTTGACAAAGGCTAGGAAGCCCTACGCCTTAGGCCCAGCAAGGAGTAACTGTATGTCACCACGAAGAGCCTCATAAAATCGGTTGGTCTTCCTCTCTTCTTCCATAAACATAGCCCCAGCATACCGACCCAACTGTGTAAACTCGTGGAGGTACTCGTCCACGCTTCTGGATCCCTGAGTCAACCCAGGATATTGGTTCTCCATCTCAAGCTTCTAAGCAGAGTGTACATATCTGGCAAGGAACAATCTTGAAAATTCCTCCATAGGCACATCAGCAAGTTGCATACCCACTAAGAGATGAAACTCCAACTCATCCCACCACAACCTTGCTTCACCACCCAAAAGGAAAGTCGCTTTGGTGATCTTCTCCCATTCTTCCGTTAACGTGGCCGTCAAGACCCTCTTTATCGTAGAGAACCAATCCTCAGCTTGAGCTGGCGTTCCAACCCAACGAACCTCGGAGGATTAAATCCCATTACATGCTTTAGCTGTCTCTTCGTAGCCCTCCTCAGCTCTACCTGATCCACCACCAAGCGCTCCAACACTCTCGGCTCTGCCGCCCTAACCGGTTCTTGCACATTCACAGGAGGTGCGTGATGCATTTGCCCTGCAGGTTGGGCATTAATCATCAAAAATACAGCTTCAGCCTCCATCCTGATGGTTTCCGCTGAAGGAGGTGTAGTAGGCATGTCTCTCGGTGCACTACTTTCCGCCGATTGTGGATGCTCTGATTAGCCAGCACCGCTCCTAGCTGCCTATAGAAGCAAAGACACGCGATTAGACGACAACCAATTTGTTAAAAGCAATCATTGGAACACTCGGATTCCACAAAACAAGTGTATTTTTCATTACTAAGTGGACATTCATGGGTTCTTTTTGATGTTATAATGATGACGCACACATGTTCTCACCACCCCTTAAAAGAATTTGCCCACAAATTCATTTAAGCCTGACCGTAACCAGAAGTCTGATACCAAATTGTAACAACCCCATCCATCACATGGCATATAACAGAAGGTCCAGCTGGAACCCGACACCATATACCACAGACAGTCGGAAAGGTTACATAAGAATATACAAACTATCTAATTAAAACTACTCGTCCTACACAGAGCATTCTAGCGGAAGCTTTTTAAATTGTTGAAAGAACCCAAAACTTAAATCCATAATCATGAATGTCCACATCCACACAACAGGAATGAAAGCCAAATACACTGAAAAGTACATGGCCTTATGGCCTTACAATAGTTTACTTATCAAATAGTGTCTTACATACATCGGCTTGTAGGTCGTCCACATATGACAAAATAAAAACAACTATTCTTTACGGCCTTCCAGGGCCAGCACAGCAACATGGGCTCTAGCCCGCTATTTTGCACTCGTCTCCGCAGCACCTGTAAGCAACATTCCACCGTATGGTGGCAAACAATGCGACGGTCAGCAAAAGCCGACCAAATTATAACGACCCCATCCCTTTCTCGGGACGGCGGTGCTCCTTCCCTGCATATCATTAGCCCAGCTAAATAATTATGTAAAAACGTACTTCTCCACAGGTGTAGGCTCGCACGGCCAAACACCCCGTGCACTCAGGTCACATTAACGGTGAATCCTGACACTTCAGCGTCTTCACCACCACCACCAAGATGGCAACCACATGAGCATTTAGCCTTTCTGACCACTGTCTAAGGCTCCCGACTATGCAAACGGATAGTCCCCTTTTCGGGTCTCTCGCACCGAACCACATAGCCCAGGTCTGATTCCACTTGCCCATTGCTCACAACTGCATGTTCACCTTAAGACGTACGCACGGGCCAAGCTTCTCTCGGATCCTGCCATTTCCAAACAATCACATAACCTAGTTATGTTCAAGGCCGTTTCCCAGACCGCCAAGTTAGCAGAATAACGATTCCACTCAGTTTTCCGGGTGCGCCTTGGAGCTAACCTCCAAGGATCACTGCTGCAATCTACCGTGTAGAAACACGAAAACCCAAAACACGGAGTCTTCTCCGGCTAATCATAACAAATGCAACATCACCGATCCAGACCAACATGTCCGGATAGGCTTCACACACAATGTCTATGTCCGTTCTTCGGTTCTGGACTCTATATGCAACACAAGGGGGAATATTCACATCAACCCAAAGGAACACCACGCACTCACCGCACACTCGCGGGAGAGGGATTCCCTATGCAGAAAGGAAGATCTTCACATGCTCAAGTTGAGAATCGTTACCCTTGTAGTCTGCTTTGGCGCCATGAAAAAACTACACGGATGGAAGTCTTCGCAATGATCTTTCCTCCACGGATCCACTCTCAGATCTCAAAACCGTGCTCTGATGCTCCGCCGGCGGCCGAAATCCTCCTTCTTCTTCATCCTCTCTCTAACTCCTTGAAAAGAGAATGGTTTGGAGAAAATGAAGAATTAACTCCCTTATTCCCGGCCTTAACAGAGCAGGAAACCATCTGGGCCGTTGGATCTTATTTAAAGAAAATGAACGGCTCAGATCCACTCAAACAATCCCCAAACCTGGGCCGAACACGGCTTGTCACACGGCCGTGTCCTAGGCCGTGTGCCTCGATCCAGGCACGATCGTCGAACACAGAGACCCACACGGGCTCAGACATGCCTGTGTCCCACTCGACACGCCCGTGTCACGTTCCTCGACACGCCCGTATCCGGGGGCGTGTCACACATAACCGCCACGCCAACCGACACGACCCTGCTGAACACGGGTATTGACACGGGTAGGCACACGCCCGTGTCAAATGACACGCCCGTGTCATTCAGCTGTGTTCCTTACTGTGTCCTTCTCGGGATAAAAGCGGCCAAAACACCAGCCAGACATGGCCTTGTACACGCCCGTGTCCTAGGCCGTGTACCCTTATACAGGAACCAAAATCCCCTTTTTACGATACCAACTCAAATATAATTTTTGGGGCGTTACACGCTAGCCCCCACCTCAACGGAGGTGGTGACAATAATCTTCTGCGGTGGCACCGGCCCAGGTTGCTGAAAATGGCCAGACAATGATACCCAGCCAGGCTCAATCTCAGTCGTTGCTGATCGGGGATGATGAACGGATGCCGTCCAATAGATTTGATTTGATTAATGAATTATTTTGTTATGAATAGTAAATCAAATGTCACACTTTTATACAGAAATTGCATGTTAAAAATAGGCATCTTAAAAGAAAATTCAGATCTAGACATCAAAATGAAAATTGTAGACCTTAGTCTTTCCTTCAATTTGCCCCCCTAAACTTGAGATTTGGAGTAATAGGGCTCCCTGTAGGACCAATCTTCTAGGACTGGTCATAGGCTAGGGCAGAAATTTGATTGAATGCCCATGCCAAACCAGCAGTCCATTGTTTTTGTGAAAATACATATAATTAAATTAATTGAATATTTCGAGAAATACAACTCCAAATGGCCCCAAATTTTGGTGGCATGTACATTGGTTCAATATCTGACCATGATAAAAATTTCAGCCTCTTTGGGCCTATGCATGTTGGTTAAACCCACTTGCATTAGTTTGATGTATATAGGCTGGGGGTGCCTTTTGCAAAAATTTATATAATGGGGATTTAGCACATTTGGAACATGAAAAGTCTATCAAATTTTGTTCAAGGGATTATTAGAGCGAAATATACCTCCCACAGAAAGAATGAGATTTTTGGGATCAAAAGTCCCATTAATTGGAATTTTTGAATATTTGGCCTTTTAGAAATGAAAATTTGAAACTAAGGCTAATGATGATATTAAATTCTCAAATTTTGCCACAAACTTAAATGACTCATATTTAACCCCTGGAAAATTTTATGATTCTGTTAGATGATTATATCTTGGAATAATGTAGAATTTACAATTTTTCCCTTTATGAAAATTATTTAAAAATGATGGAAATTACAGTTGGAATATTATGGAAAAAATTCCTGGTGACTTAATTATGTGTTTGTGACCTTGTGTAGTTTTCTTAATATTTCTGGATGTCTTTATAGATTTAAAATCCCATAAATGGCATTTTTGTTATATTTGACATTTGAGTTTTGGTGAACCAAATTATTGTCTAGGGCTATGAAATTTTGTGTTTGGTATTATTTCAGCAATTTACATATGTAGTAGTTTTCCTGGAATTTTTAGAAATACATTTAGGCTCTATTTGGGGTGACTTATTTTCACCAGTCAAGCGGTTACGACCGCATGAATCGAACCTTAATTATGGTCGGATTCATGCGGTGGTAACTCATTGACCGGTGAAAATAAGTCCCCCCAAACGAAGCCTTAATGTACTTCATTTGTAAAGTGGCCAATTCATGGATTTGTCTTTAAATAAAATTTAAATGGAAATAGAAATGAGAAAATTACAATTCTTGGAAACCAGTCATAATTAGATTAGATTATCATCAGGAAAATATATTAGACCAGGGGGATCATTTGATATAGTACTTCTTGTATAAAGTGACATAGGCCACTTAATTAAAGGATTTAATTTAGGGCCATAGGATTTAGTAAAATAGTGAAAACTCCACATAATCAATATCACATATCCTACCATCCCATTAAAAATGGTTAGGGTCACTTTGGCCAAGAAATTGGAAGTCGTACTTTATGGGTGGTGGTAGGTCATGGGTTGCGCCTAGCTCAGATAGTCTATATTAATAGGACCGCAGGGGGATAAGAATAAACATTTAGATGGTAATTATTTTGGGAGAATAAACCCTGGTTGGTCTACTATAGGTCATTTCTTGGTCACGAGCGATGGAACGCAAGTCCTAGGATAGTAATTATAACAAAGGCCGGTGGAAGACCGCCGCCCTTCTATTAACATCTTAAGTCACTAGGATCACTCTAGAGTAATAATGAGAGCATAACATGGATTATGGGTAGATATCAATAAAAGTAATTATCCTTGCGAAAGGGAACTTTGGGATTAAACCCATCGTAGTTCTTAGTGCCCTCAAGAGCCCTTCACCGGACATGCCCTGGGCAGTCCTGGGATTAACCCTAAATCACTAAGTATAATAACCCATAGACAAGAGTAGTCTAATAGGTTAAGCACCGTATCATCATTCTCACCCGTATAGGGTTGGAGGGCTTGTGTTAATATTCTCACCCGATAGGTTTTGAGGGATTGTGGTAAAATTCTCACCTGTGTAGGGTTGGAGGGATTCAGGACGTGTTGGTCCTACGAGCTGGGAGCTCGGGTTGGAATATCTTGCATGTGCATAAACCTGTGGCGGGTCATGTGGTACTGTGCCAATCGTTACACCGCTGGCAGTATGGTGACTCTGGCGAGTTATGATAGTTTGAGGGGCCAGTGGGTTGTTTCACGCTGCGGTCTGGAGGACGATCCCCGAAAACACACACTCGACCAAAAAGACTGGTGGGTAGCCAGTAAATAGTACGCAGAGACTCTAGAGTGCACCAAGGACGTGTATAGAGGCGTATGGGAGGTCTAGGCCTGGTAGTGTGTATACCAGCCCAGGAGTGGAGATGCCCGGTCCACTTGCATGACTCATAAATAACTGCATGCATTCATTCATATTAGGACATACACTTCATGGATCCTTATCATATAAATTAGTATGGGCTCTTTTATATGATAAGTTAATTTTGGAAATTCGAACTTATATGTTTGTATGAGCACTCATATAAGTTAGGTACTTCTGTGATGTATATTCGCAGTAGATTTTTATACTTTATTTACTGCACTTTACTTATTTCTAGTTTTACTTACTTTTGTACTATACATGCTTCTACATTTGGACAATATACATAGAACTAGTAGTGTAGATTTACTGCTTACATTCATACTTGGTAGCATAAATTCCTTGTCACCTGCTTCCCTTTTTGTTACCCCTTGTTGTCCTCCGCTTCGTCCTCCAGCACGGTGACTAGGAGTTGCGGGGCAAGGTGTGAAGGAAACGACTTAGTCTTTTTGACTAATGGTCGTTGACCAAACTATTTTTAGGAGCTCGAGGAGATGGAGCACCAGCACGACCGGCAGGATGAGGTGACAGGACTTGAGGAGTTGATACCACCACCACTACTACGTATACTGTAGAGTTTCCTCTGGTGGGACGAGTACGAGGATAGTTTTGCTTCCGCATTTTATTGTGTGAGGAGAGTTGATATTCATGTATAGGGCATAAGCCCCTTTTTACTATTCTTATTATTTCTACTCATTGTGTACTGGATGTACTTTCATTTCATTATATGATATATACTGTGACTGTGGACTGGTTTGTAGTTCATATCTACATTACTGGTATACTTATGTTTCTCATACTGGCCTGCAGTTTTATTTTATGATCGTGCTAGCCGACAGGATTGGCGTCTTGCGGTGTCGTCTAACCCGTGAGTTAGAGTCACCGTACGGCGGCGGTTCTGGGCATAATACCGGGAGCCTCCTTGGTAAGGGGAGGGGTCTTACATGCAGCACCTGCAAGAAACAATCCACCACACGTTGGCAAACAAAAGCAACGGTCAGCTATGCTTATATCTGTTCTCGATTACGGACTCTACATGTACACAACGAGGACTATTCATGTCTACCCGAAGGAATGCCCCAAACTCACCGCAAACTCGCGAGAGCGGGCTTCCTATGCAAAGGAAAAGAGGACTTCACATGTCCTAGGATGACAATCATTACCCTAGAATTTTTCCTTAGCGCCGTGAAAATGTATGCGGATGGAAAGCACCGCAATCATCTTGCCTCTGTAGATCCGAAGGTTGCTCGTGATTTGGAGCTATGAAGCTTCGCCGGTGACCGGATCTAGGATCATTTCTTCTTCCTTGCTCTCCCCTCTCTGCAGACTTTAGAAAGATACTAAGTGAAATAAATTAGGGATTTGAAACCCTATTACCGGGTATATCCCAGCAGGAACAACCCCCAGATGTCGGATCCCAAAATAAGGAAACGAACGGCCACGATCCGGAGCTGAAATGCAAAATATGCGCCGAACACGGCCTGTGAAATGCCCGTGTCCAGGGTCGTGTTCCACATTCAACGTCGAAACCGACCCATCTCGAAATGAACAGAGGCACCCGAGATGCCCGTGTTTGACCTTACACGCCCGTGTCATCCCGTACACAACCGTATTCCCGGGTGTGTTCCTCCATCGACATAGGACCAACACCAACCTGAGACATACACGGGTCTTGGACACTCCCTTGTCCCATTTGACACGCCCATGTCTATCCTACATGGCCCGTGTTCTAAAACCGTGTGTCTAAAAAGAAACAACCTGGTTTCAACCTGAGAAGGACATGGCTGGTGACACGCCCGTGTCCCAGGCCGCGTTCTCTGCTCGACGATCGTCGACCCAAAATTCATCGACCTCTCGGACAGATCGTTGACACGAGCTCGACACGCCCTGGGACACGCCCGTGTCTCAGGTCGTGTTTTCTACTTGACGATCGTCGACTCCAACATTCGTCGACCTCTTGGCCAGATCGTCGACCCAAACACGACAGGCCCTAAGACACGCCCGTGTCCCAGGCCATGTGCCCCTGCCAAATTCCAAACATAGCTCAAAATGTCTCTCGTCGCTCTTTTGAGTTTTGGGCCATTACAATCGGAGATGATCTTGATGGAGTGATCGTGAAAAAACGGGCGGAGCCTACGAGCCGAAACAACTAAGGAGAAAACCAGATTCTCTAGGATAGGCTATCTCGTTTCCGCTTGCCACAGTACTATACTAAAATAGTAGATGGGGAGTTGTTTCTTGCCTTCCTCCCTGACCAACACTGAACTGACCGCTTCCACTCCCACTCTGAGATAGATTAGTAGGTCTTTGCTTCCTTGCGGTCCTTGTAGGAGAGGAGCCAAACTTAGTTACTTCTTGTGCTTTACAAAGGCCTCCTCACACTCAGCGGTCCACTAAAACTTCTAGTTGCCTATAATAATATTAAAGAATGGAGAACACTTCTCTCCTACCTAGGAAAGAAAACGGCTAAGGCCAGCCAGCCTTTCGATTAACCTCTGTACTTCCTTTGGATCCTTCGGGGACACCAAATCCAAAATGGCTTTAACTTTATCAGTGTAAGGTTCCACCCCCCTTGGAGTGAGGAGGTGACCCAGGAACTTACCTCTTCGTGCCCCAAAGATGCACTTGGCCGAATTGAGTCGTATATTGTACTTTCTAAGGGTGGCGATGGTTTATGCCAGATCTTGTATATGTTCTGCGACGCTATTTCTCTTGACAAGAAGGTTATCTAAATACACTTCAAGATTCCGCCCCTTCGACTCTTTGAAAAATTGGTCCATAATTCTCTGGTATGTTGCGCCTGCATTCTTGAGCCCGAATGACATCATCTTGTAACTATAGCTGTACAACCCCATGTTCGCTGAGCCAGACCAGGGGGGCACAAACGGTCAGACAGGCTAGCCGGAAAGGTTCTCGGCCAGGTAGGCGGGAGCGCTTGCGCTAAGCGATAAGCTCCCGCCACATATGAGCTCTCGCCGCAAGGCGCCCCGTATTCGTCGGGCCCAGATCGGCGAGCGCAGCCAAATCGTCGAACGAAGATCAACGCGCAATCGCTTGAGCCAGCCCCAGATCGTCTTAAAGAAACTCTCGCCTATAGGTAGGCGAGACCACTTCCGCCAGGCCCTGACAGAAGGTTCTCGGCTCGGGGCTCTCACCGAGTGGGGACCAGGGCCCTGGGTGGAATGACAAAATTGCCCTCAGGAGAAATTACTCCAGTACCCTCAGAAAAACAGCGGGTTTTGGCTATGGGAAGACCAACTAGGGGCTTTTCAGTAATTTTAGGACAGCAAAATGCTATAAATAGACTCATAAGGGCTCCTTAGAAAGAAAGCTATCATTATCTCTGAAACTCCAGTGCTTTCTGAGGAGCTCCTAGCCCAGCTTTGGCTTTGGAGGGGAAGCTCTCAGAGATCTTCCGGGTGTGAGGTGGGACCACCTTGTTGGGGCTATTGGGTCAGTCTTAGGTCCTTTGAATCCAGTCAAGGGTTGAGACTTGAGAGAAGTAGGTTTTGGCTACACCCCTTTTTCTTCGAACTTCAGTTGAGGTCACATTTGGCTTCAACAGTTCTGGTGCGGTGAGTGTGGAAGGCAGCCGATACAAGAAAACCTTAAGTTTTGTCCCATGGTTGGAGGTGAAGGTGAAGAGTCAGGTTCTGGAGGCTCCCCCACCCGGGGAGAGGAAGCGACGAAGAGGATGTTGGATGAGTTCAGACGAGAGGTTCTGCAGATGATCAGCTTGGCCTTCTCGGCGAGAGGCGAGTGGGCCACCCCTCAGGTCCCGATAGAAGAGGTCCCGCTCTTAGGCGAGAATGCCCGAGGGCAGCGCCCAGGAAAGGAGGTCCCGGGGGAGGCGGGCGAGAGAGACGTGGCAGCGCGGGAACTCTTCCCGCGCCAGAGCCAGCGCCCGGGCAAGGAGACGCTGACGGATCTGGGCGAGAAGGAAGCGGCAGTGTGGGAGCTCTTCCCGGGGCACGGTCTCCCGGATCGGGCAAGTCAGCCGAGGCTGCGAGACATACCTTCTTGCTAGGCAGGAGGCGAGAGCCTATTTAGCGAGCTCATCATCTCAGCTCTGGTACCGAAGGGGTTCCGGGTGCGCGACATGTCCTACTACTCGGGGAAGGATGACCTTGTACAACACGTACAGTGGTTTGAAGACGTTGTATCAATAAGGCAGATGACAGATGCCTTCAAGTGCCGGCTGTTTGCCATCACGCTGAAGGAGAAGGCTCGGGACTGGTTCCACCAGTTGCCAGCAAGATCGATCTACAGTTTTGAGGATCTGCGGAGAAGTTTCCTGTTTAGGTTCTCTAACTCGAAGAAGCGGAAGAAGGAAGCGCAGTGTCTGTTTGAGGTGAGGCAGAAGCCGGAGGAGACGCTGGGTCACTATGTCGACTGGTTTCAGGAAGAGATCCTCCTGGTCCAGGAGGTCCCAGGGTACGCACAGATGCTGGCCTTCACCCTATGGCTGAGACCGGGATTCTTTAGCATGGAGTTGAAAAGGGTGCCTCCCCTCTCCTTTGAGGTGCTCATGGAGAGGGTGGCAAAGGAAATTGACTTCGAGAGAGCAAACCCAGCTTTCGCCAGGAAGTTGTCCAAGCTAGCAGAGGACGATGTGAAGGAACCAGCAGCGGGAAGATAGAAGGAGCCGAGGGAACAGAGGGAGCAAAGGGAAGAAAGGAGAAGGGAAGAGCCCCGAAGGTTTGGGCAGCAGCAGGGATGGGGGCCCGGGAGCTGAAAAACCGGTTAGGTTGGAGGCCCCAGGAGGGTCGCCCCCAGGGACCAGGAGAAGGCTACCAGGGGAGAGATAACCTGCGGGAGCCCCGGAGGTTCGGCCGACCGGCGTGGAGGCAGGAGCCGAGGGGTCGTCCCCCACCACCGCAGGAGGCCATGGAAGTGGGAAGAGGAAGAGGAGCTGGGAGAGGGGCTCGAGGAGGAGGTAGAAGAGGGAGAGGAGAGGGAAGAAGGGGCGGGGAGGCATTGCTTTTCTGTGACTTCCATCAGGAGGAAGGTCACGCAACGGCCACCTGCCCGGAGTTCTTGGAGTTAAGAGAGGCAAGAGGAGCAGGGAGGCAGGATCCACCGGTGAGGATAGTGGAGGTGCAACAGGGCGAGGTGGAAGATAGGTGCGAAGATCGGGTAGATGTAGGTACCCGGGGAGGAATCGGGGTGATTCACGGAGGAGTGGGGATTGAGGCAACCCGCAAGGGGAGCCTGCAAACCATGTACCGGAGGGGGGTGGCCTCTACCTCCCAGGTTCCCCCACCAGAAGAAAAGATCACATTCTCATCGGCAGACATGCCGGACTATGAGGATCCATTCTGCGACGCTCTGGTGATCCAGACAGCGGTGGAAAACTATACGGTCTCGAGGATACTGGTAGATAACGGGAGCTCGGTAAATGTCATCTTCAAGAAGGCCTTTGATGAGATGAGGGTTGAAGGGAAGAGGGTCTTGGCGTAGGACGGACCTCTGTTCGGGTTTTCTGGAGAGAGAAAAGAGGTAGAAGGGGGAGTAGGGCTACACGTAAGGTTGGGGGGCGTGTCACGGAACTGTAGGTTCGTAATCGTGGACGCCCCGAGCAGCTATAATGCCATCTTTGGGCGCCCCCTCATCAGCGCCTTTCGCTGCGTCCCCTCCTCGTTCCATCAATGCCTCAAGTTCAACAATGGGGGGGGGGGGGGGGGTGCAGGTCAGGGTAAGAGGGGACCCGAAAGTGGCAAGGCAATGTTACGTTACAGCAGTCAACACCATTTCGTGGATGGCAGAGGCAGAAGAGTTGGAGATAGAGATGGCGGCCCTTGAGGAGGTTGTAGAGGAAGAGGGGATAGTCCTAGAGGAGGCAAGAGAGATAGCTGGGGAGGAAGTAGGAGAAGAGGAGACTGAGAAGCTGCGAGGAGATGTGCCGGTGGTTCGGGGGGATGAGGAGCGGGAGAGCCCGGAAGGGGCGTTGGAAGTAGGAGAGCAAGCGGCAGGAGGAGTTGAGGGGTAGGCCCCGAGGGGTGTAGGAGTCGAGCAGCAGCAGGAGGGGCTGGAAGAAGCGATGGAGATCGAGGAGGAGGGAGGAAGAGGATAGCTCGAGCTGGAGGAAGAGGCAAGGGCTGGTTGGGAGCAGTCGCGGCTGGAGCCAGCCGAAGAAGTGGTGGAGATGGAGGTCTTCACCAGTGCAGGGAATGCTCAAAGGGTACGGGTCAGCGGGGGCTTGAGTCCCGAGGCCCGGGAACAAGTGCGGGCTTGCATTCAGGGCAACGTCGACATCTTCGCCTGGAGCGCAGCGGACATGCCAGGCATCGACGCTGATGTGGCCTGCCATCGCCTGAACTTGGACCCCCGCACTCGCCCCATATGCCAGAAGATGAGAGCCATCGCCACCAAGCTGGAGGAGCCCATTCGCGAGGAGGTCAAGAAGCTCCTGGAGGCGGGCTTCATCTCAGAGATCCAGTATCCGGGCTGGATCTCCAATGTGGTAATGGTAAAGAAGGGAGGTGGTAAATGGAGAATATGTATTGACTTTTCTTTGTTGAATAAATCATGCCCTAAGGATTGCTACCCCCTGCCTCGAATCGACGCGCTGGTTGATTCAGCCGTCGGTTTTTCTGTCATGAGCTTTTTAGATGCTTTTTCAGGTTATCACCAGATCCGGATGCACCCTCCTGATACTAAGGATGTTTCCTTCATCACGAGGGAGGGGTGCTTCAGTTACAAAATGATGCCCTTTGGGTTAAAGAATGCAGGGGCCACCTATCAGCGCATGATGGATCGAGTCTTCCGGGATCAGAGGGGGAGGAACTTGGAGGTCTACGTCGACGACCTAATGATCAAAAGCAAGTGCATGGTTTCGCACCTGCAAGATCTGGAGGAAACATTCGCCACCTTGAGAAGGTTCAAGATGAGGCTGAACCCCTTGAAGTGTGTCTTCGGGGCTAGCCGCGGGAAGTTCCTCGGGCATCTTCTGACTCCAGTGGGGGTGGATCCCAACCCGTATAAGGTCAAGGCCATCCTGGATTTGGAGTCACCTCGCGACGCCAAGGAGGTCCAGCACTTGACAGGCAAACTGGCTGGGCTAAGCTCTCCAGGGCAGGAGACAAGTGTTCTTCATTCTTTAAGGTGCTGCGGGGGAATCAAAGGTTCGAATGGACAACCGAGTGTGAAGAGGCCTTCCAAGGGCTGAAAAGACAACTCTCTCAGGCTCCTCTGCTTCAGAGCCCAAAGGAAGGAGAAGACCTGACCTTGTACCTCGGAGTAGGAGCGGAGGCGGTGAGCTCCGTCCTAGTGAGGGAAGAAGGAAAGAAGTAGCTGCCCATCTACTACGTCAGCCGGATATTGAGGAAAGCAGAGCTTCGCTACCCCATCCTGGAAAAGCTCGCTTATGCCTTGGTCATCTCAGCAAGGAAACTTCGGCCGTACTTCCAGGCGCATTCGATTAGGGTAGTGACCGACCACCCTCTTCGCAAGATCTTCGAAGGAGTGGAGCACTCGGGGAGACTAGCTAAATGGTCCATTGAGCTAAGTGAGTTCGACATCTCCTTTGTCCCAAGGCTCTCCATCAGGGCACAGGCAGTGGCGGACTTCCTAGCAGACTACATCGTTGAAGTCAAGGGGGGAGAGCAGCAACCTCGAGCAGCATGGAAGTTGATGGTTGATGGGGCCTCGGGAAGGCACTCCCTCGGGGCAGGGGTGGTATTGACAAGTCCTCAGGTGGTAACCATCGAGCAAGCGGTCATTCTACATTTCCCCGTGACCAACAATCAAGCGGAATATGAGGCCGTGATCGCCGGCCTCCACCTAGCAAAGGAGCTGGAGATTCGGGATGTGGAAGCTCTTACGGACTCAAAGGTAGTAGCATCGCAGATCCGGGGAGAGTTTGAAGCTCGGGAGCCTACCCTCATCAAATACCTCTCCAAGGTAAGGGCGATCATCGGGGGATTCCGGTCATTCTCGATTCAACATGTTCCAAGGGAAGAAAGCGTAGCCGCCGATCGATTAGCCAAGTTCGGACCTCGAGGGGGAGGAACCTTGGCGGAGCTATTCCGACCGGCTATCGAGGAAGGAGAGTTGATGGTGGTGGATCGGCAACCCTCGTGGGTGGATCCATTTGTGACCTTTCTAACCACCGGTGAACTTCCTGAAGGGACCAAGGTTGGGAGAAGCTTCAAGCGCAAAGCAGCTCACTACTTAGTGATGGAGGGGGGCCTGCATCGTAAGATGTTGTCAGGGCTCCTAGCTAGATGTGTGACCGAAGAAGAGATCCCGAAGGTATTGAGGGAGGTGCACTCGGGCGAGTGCGGCAGTCACTCGGGAGGAAGGACGTTGGAGGCAAGGGTGGTCAGGCAGGGGTACTTCTGGCCCACCCTAAGGAAGGATGCCATGGAGTTTGCCAGAAGGTGTCAAAAATGTCAGCTCTATGCCCCCCTTCAGCTCTTGGCAGCTCAGAGGCTCCGGAGTATCACGGCACCGTGGCCATTCGCTATATGGGGAATGGACTTAGTTGGGCCCTTTCCTCCGGCTAGTGGGCAGAGGAGATTCCTCTTGGTCATGGTTGATTATTTCTCAAAGTGGCTAGAGGTTAAAGCCTTGGCCAAGGTCACCTCGCAGGTCATAAGGAACTTCGTCTGGGGGGAGATTATTTGCAGACATGGGTTGCCCCAAGCCATAGTGACTGATAACGGCCCCAAGTTTGCCAGCGAGGAGTTCATCAGCTTCTGCGCCCAACTAGGGATAGACCTCCGGTTTGCCTCCATCCATCACCCTCGGAGTAACGGCCAGGTGGAAGCAGCAAACAAAATCATTGTAAACCTACTAAAGAAGAAGGTGGAGAACTTGAAGGGAAATTGGGTGGAGCAGCTCCCCTCCGTCCTGTGGGCCTTGTGGACGACCCCAAACACGGCCACCGGTGAGACCCCCTTCAAGCTCTCTCATGGGTGTGAGGGCATCCTACCAGTGGAGTTTGAGGTCCGGTCCCCGCGAGTCACAGCCGCGGGCGAAGGAGACGAGGCCTGGAGGGTGGAGAATGAGGAGGGGCAGTGCCTCTCGTTAGATATGGTGGAGGAACTGCGAGACGTGGCGGCTATCAGACAAGAAGAGATCAAGCGACGGATGGCCAAGCATTTTGATAAGCATGTCAGGATCAAACAGTTTGCTAAGGGGGATCTGGTACTAAGAAAGGTCGACACAGCAGGAAGGTCGGCTCCCGTGGGCAAGCTCCACCCGAACTGGGAAGGTCCATACATAGTGAAGGAAGTCCTCGGAACGGGAGGATACTACCTCCAGGACATGGAGGGGAGGGCCCTAAGCCACACCTGGAGCGGTGATGACCTAAAACGCTTCTACCCGTGAAGGGGGAAGGATGTAACCATGTATCTCAAAAATAAACTTATTGTACTACATCGATTGATTCTCCCTTAACTATTGTCAAGTTTTTCATAACATAACGTAGTCGTGTGTTTTCTGATACCCCGAGCTCAGCTCGGCCCAGGTACACCCACTGCGCAGGCTCTCATCTAGCTGACAGGTCCGTAGGCTCCCCTGTGGGGGATAGGTTTGGTTGGTTTGAGATCTTCATCGGCACCCCGAGCTCGGCTCGGCCCCAGGTAGACCCGCTGCGCAGGCTCTCTTCTAGCTGGCAGGTCCGAAGGCTCGCCTGTGGGGGATAGGTTTGGTTGGTTTGAGATCTTCATCGGCACCCCGAGCTCGACTCGGCCCCAGGTAGACCCGCTGCGCAGGCTCTCATCTAGCTGGCAGGTCCGTAGGCTCGCCTGTGGGGGATAGGTTTGGTTGGTTTGAGATCTTCATCGGCACCCCGAGCTCGGCTCGGCCCCAGGTAGACCCGCTGCGCAGGCTCTCATCTAGCTGGCAGGTCCGTAGGCTCTCCTGTGGGGGATAGGTTTGGTTGGTTTGAGATCTTCATCGGCACCCCGAGCTCGGCTCGGCCCCAGGTAGACCCGCTGCGCAGGCTCTCATCTAGCTGGCAGGTCCGTAGGCTCGCCTGTGGGGGATAGGTTTGGTTGGTTTGAGATCTTCATCGGCACCCCGAGCTCTGCTCGGCCCCAGGTAGACCAGCTGCGCAGGCTCTCATCTAGCTAGCAGGTCCGAAGGCTCGCGTATGGGGGATAGGTTTGGTTGGTTTGAGATCTTCATCGGTACCCCGAGCTCGGCTCGGCCCCAGGTAGACCTGATGCGCAGGCTCTCATCTAGCTGGCAGGTCCGTAGGCTCGCCTGTGGGGGATAGGTTTGGTTGGTTTGAGATCTTCATCGGCACTCCGAGCTCGGCTCGGCCCCAGGTAGACCCGCTGCGCAGGCTCTCATCTAGTTGGCAGGTCCGAAGGCTCTCCTATGGGGGATAGGTTTGGTTGGTTTGAGATCTTTATCGGCACCCCGAGCTCGGCTCGGCCCCAGGTAGACCCGCTACGCAGGCTCTTATCTAGCTGGCAGGTCCGTAGGCTCGCATGTGGTGGATATGTTTGGTTGGTTTGAGATCTTCATCGGCACCCCGAGCTCGGCTCCACCCCAGGTAGACCCGCTGCGCAGGCTCTCATCTAGCTGGCAGGTCCGTAGGCTCGCCTGTGGGGGATAGTTTGGTTGGTTTGAGATCTTCATCGGCACCCCGAGCTCGGCTCGGCCCCAAGTAGACCCGCTGCGCAGGCTCTCATCTAGCTGGCAGCTCCGTAGGCTCGCCTGTGGGGGATAGGTTTGGTTGGATTGAGATCTTCATCGGCACCCCGAGCTCGGCTCGGCCCCAGTTAGACCCGCTGCGCAGGCTCTCATCTAGATGGCAGGTCCGAAGGCTCGCCTGTGGGGGATAGGTTTGGTTGGTTTGTGTTAGAAAGTAGAGAACAAGAAGCGAAAAGTAGAGAATAAGCGAACAAACTTTTGAATAATTGAAATTTTATTATCCAAAAAAGATGTCATTTACAAAGGTATGACCTCCCTTATATAGAATGGAGGAGATAAGAAAGAGAGTATACAAACAATGTGGGACTAAACATTTACAGTACTGAGCCGCTAGAATAATGGAGACCGCATAGGCCGCGCGGTTAGACAGATGGGCTAACCGCTCGACAACTCCAGCAGGATAGAACAGGCCGCAGAGGTAGACCGACAGACCGCCCGGTCTACAAACCGCTGGATCAGACCGCTAAGCCGCTCGGTCAACAAACCGCTGGATCAGACCGCCAAGCCGCCCGGTCTAATACTTCAACACTCCCCCTCAAGCTGGAGCATAGATATCAATCATGCCCAGCTTGTCACAAATGCGGAAGAAGGAAGTAGAAACCGGCTTGGTGAAGATATCTGCCAACTCCTTGTCAGAGGTGACAAAAGGAGTACAAATCTGATTCTTCAAAATCTCCTCCCGAATGAAGTGACAGTCAACCTCTATATGCTTCGTTCTCTCATGGAAGACCGGATTTCTGGATATGTGTATAGCGGCCTTGTTGTCACAGAACATAGGGAGAGGACAATCATATACCTGGCCCAGGTCAAGCATGAGAGCCCGCAACCACTTTAACTCACACGTAGTTGACGCCATACTCCGGTATTCTGCTTCGGCACTGGATCTGGAAACAACAGACTGTTTCTTGCTCTTCCAACTCACGAGATTACCTCCAACAAAGGTACAAAAACCTGACGTGGATTTACGATCGCCTTTGTCATCCGCGTAACTTGAGTCTGAGTAGGCCACAACCCTCAGATGGCCATTTTTCTGGAAGAGTAACCCTCTGCCCGGTGCTGCTTTGATATATTCTAAAATCTTCAGGGCGGACTAAAGATGACACTCCCTGGGAGCTTGCATAAACTGACTGACCTTTCCTACAGTGTAGGCGATGTCGGGTCTAGTCACCGTGAGATAGATGAGTTTCCCTACCAAACGTCTGTACCGTGTGACATCAGATAGAGGAGGCGATTCATCCGTCCACGTTTTGTCTTCTCCAACAGCCATGGGAAGATGAGCTGGTTTGGCACCTGTCAAGCCTGCTTCTCGAAGAAGATCAAGGGCATACTTCCGTTGAGAGAGAACCAAGGAGTCAGGTTTCCGAGAGATTTCTATCCCCAAAAAGTATTTTGGGGAGCCCATATCCTTCGTGACCAAGTGCTGACGGAGGTGCTTCTTCGTCAAGTCCACCCCATCTCGGTCATCACCAGTAAGGAGAATATCATCCACATATACGGCCAAAACCACCAGTCCCGAGGCCGTTTTGCGAATGAATAAGGAGTGATCGGCCGAACTCCTTTGAAAGCCGATGGTTGCCACAATACCACTGAATTTTTCGAACCATGCCCGAGGGCTCTGCTTTAGGCCATAAATGGCCTTCTTCAAATGACAGACACGTGTCTCCCCCTGAGCAACATACCCAGGAGGTTGCTCCATATAGACGTCCTCCTGAAGATCGCCATAGAGAAAGGCATTCTTCACATCAAGCTGGGAAATAGCCCAAGCCCGGTTAACAGCCACAGAAAGGAGAACCCGGATGGTGCTGAGGCGAGCAACCGGAGAGAAGGTATCAAAGTAATCAACGCCATAAGTCTGAGTAAAGCCCTTGGCCACCAGCCGGGCTTTGTAGCGATCCACAGTGCCGTCGGGGCGAAACTTCACAACAAAGACCCAGCGACAGCCAACCACATCAGTGCCCACGGGAGGAGGAACCAGGGTCCAGGTACCCCGTTCAGTAAGAGTAGCCATCTCCTCATCCATGGCAGACTTCCAATGAGGGAGAGCGAGAGCCTCCTGGTAGGTACGAGGAGTAGAAGTAGCAGAGATAGCCAAGGCAAAACACCTGCGAGAAGGAGAAAGCTGATCATAAGAAACAACAGCCGTGAGCGGGTGTTGAGTACACGCCCGCACCCCTTTGCGAAGGGCAATGGGAACATCCAGATCATCGGGAGCGTCGGCGACGGGAGCGTCAGCGACCGGAGCGTCCGTGGCGGAGAAGGCTAGCCCGGGACTAGAGAGAGACGGCAGCGGAGAGGAGGGTGGAGGGGTGGGTGGGGAGACGGACTGGGAAGGAGTGGGTGGAGGAGGAGACGAAGGTGGGAAAACGTGGAGAGGTGTGGAAGGAACGGAGATATCAGAAGGAAGAGAAGGAAGAGAAGAGGAAGGAGAGAAATAGGAAGCATTTTCGAAAAAAGTCACATCTGCAGAGACAAACTGCTTGCGGAGAAGGGGGTCAAAGCAGCAATAGCCTTTTTGAGTGGTAGAGTACCCCAAAAAGACACATTTGGTGGAACGGGGGGAAAGCTTGTCGCGGGTAGCGGAGGGAGCGTGAACAAAGGCCGTACAGCCAAAGACACGGAGAGGAAGAGGAAAAGGTTCCTGGTGGGGGTAGAGAAGGGAGAAGGGAGTCCGGCCGTGGAGGACCGTGGAGGGAATGCGATTGATAAGATAGCAAGCGAGGAGCACTGCGTAGCCCCAGTAGGAGCGAGGGACGTGCATCTGCGCCATGAGAGTACGCGCAACATCAAGCAGGTGACGGTTTTTACGCTCCGCCACCCCATTCTGTTGGGAGGTGTAAACACAAGTCGTTTGATGAATGAGGCCGTGTTAGTGAAAGAACGCGGAGAACTCATGAGACAGATATTCCTTGGCATTATCAGAACGTAAGACTTTAATAGAAATAGCAAATTGAGTCTTAATCATAAAGTAAAAAGATTGCCAAACAGAAAATAGTTCAGAGCGATCCTTTAAGAGATACACCCAGGTACATCGAGTAAAATCATCGATAAAAGTAACAAAATTGGAACTGCCCCGACCAACTGTGAGGGTAGGAGCAGGACCCCATACATCAGAATGAATAAGATCAAAAATGCGAGAGGAGCCACGGCCTTGCTTCGGTGGGAAGGAGGAGCGATGATGTTTGCCAAGCTGATACGCATCACAGTTGAGCGGAGAACTGGTGGGAGGTAAGTGGGGCAGAAGCTGACGAATAAGCCGAGGAGGAGGATGTCCAAGACGAAGATGCCACTGAAGGAGATCGGTGGAGGAGGAGTAGGCAGAAAGAGCGGAAACATCGTCGAGGAAGTAGAGGCCGCCGCTCTCAGTCCCAGTAGCAATCGTCCGCTGGGTCCTCGGGTCCTGAAAAGAACAAGTAGTGGGAGTGAATAAAACGGAGCACTGAAGTTGCCGGCATAAAGTAGTAACAGATAACAAATTGCACGGGAACTTCGGGACATAGAGGGTATCCTCCAAGCAAAGCGATGGAGTGAGTTGAACCATGCCCGTCCCATGAACCGGAGACGGGGAACCATCCGCCACACGAACTGGGGGTAAGCGGTCATGGGTCTCAAGACGGGAGAAGCAATGAGGGTTGCCCGTCATATGATTGGTGGCACCGGAGTCAATCAGCCATTTACCTTGGGTAACGACGTGGGCACTACCTGACGTCGTGGCCACAGAGGCAGACGGCCTAGAAGAGACGGAGGCCGAAGGAGCATCACCGGAAGGGCGAAGATGAGGATGTTTCTGCCAGCAGCGGTCAACAGTATGACCAGTACGATTACAGTGAGAGCAGAAGAATCGGGAGGAACCCCGTCCGCCAGAGGAGCTTCGGCCACTCGGGCCCCCCCCCCCCCCCCCCCCGCTGAGCTTGGTGAGCAGAGGAGTCCTGGGAAGGGGGGGAGGCCAACAGAGGCCGCTGGAGGAGCGAAGTAACGGCGGCAATGCGAGCCGCAGTGGCATCCAAAGTAGGAGATTCTGCCTCACCCAAGATCTGCTGGCGGATCATATCATAAGAGTCGGGAAGACGAAGAAGATAACAAACAACCAGGAGTTCCTGGAAGTGTTTGTGCTGGTCGGCCAAGTCCGCGGAGAAGGGGCGATTCTGGAGGATTTCAGCCCCAAGGGCCTGAACCTGCTGATAAGCCGCAGTTGGGGACATGGAAGGGCGGGCGAAGAGGTCCGCATAGAGAGTATAAATGCGGGACGTCTGGCCCCCCTTAGAATAGAGAGCAGCGAGGTGAAGCCATGCGGCCTTGACCGTCTCATCATGGCGAATGACGGGAAGGCACTCATCAGAAAGGCTGTTGGCCAGCCAGGTGCGAACAAGAGCATCACTCGCATCCCAGTCATCAAACTCAGGAGAGGTGCGAGGAGGAGGGTCATCAGTGAGGTGATGACGCTTGCGTTGAGAACGAAGGAGAAAGGTGAAAGAGACGCTCCAATCGGGATAGTTGGAGCCCATAAGCTTGGAAAGGGTGCCAAGGTTGCCCGAAGGAGGAGGAGGAGAAGGAGCTGCAGGAGTAGTGGTGAGACCGGAGGTAGTCATAGAACCCGGAAGCAGAAGAAGCCGCACGAACAGGAGCGGTTATAAAACAGAGGAAGCCGCGCGAACAGTAGCGGCTAGAAAGAGGCACTGCGGGGAAGAGGTCGCACGGACTGAAAAGGCCGAGCGATCAGAAGAGAGGAGAAGAGTAGGTGACCGCGACCAAGATGCAGGTAAGAAAGAGACAACCCGCACGGTCAGGCAGATCACAGCAGCGGCTAGAAGGCAGTCAAAGGCTCGGCGGGGAAGAAGTCGCACGAACTGAGAAGCCCGAGCGAACAGAAAAGAGGAGAAGAGCTGGCGACCGCGACCAAGATGCGGGTGAGAAAGGAACAACCCGCACGGTCAGGCAGATCACAGCAGCAAACCGCGAGTAGAGAGACAATACACACGCGGACAGGGACAGACCGCAACGACTAGGAAGTCGGAGAGGCAAGAAAGAACAAGGAGCGCGGTGACAACGAAACAGGTCGCTGCGACAACAAGGAGAAGGAGAAAGCCGCGCGAACAGGTTGGCGGACAAAAACAAGCCGCGCGGATAGAAACAGGCCGCGCGGATAGAAGAGAGGGCAAGCCGCGAATCAAGTCGCAGAGCGCGGAAAAGAAGTCGCGAACAACAGAGGGCGCACAGAATCAAGAGGAAATGACCGTGTCCTCTGATACCATGTTAGAAAGTAGAGAACAAGAAGCGAAAAGTAGAGAACAAGCGAACAAACTTTTGAATAATTGAAATTTTATTATCCAAAAAAGATGTCATTTACAAAGGTATGGCCTCCCTTATATAGAATGGAGGAGATAAGAAAGAGAGTATACAAACAATGTGGGACTAAACATTTACAGTACTGAGCGGCTAGAATAATGGAGACCACATAGGCCGCGTGGTTAGACAGATGGGCTAACCGCTCGGCAACTCCAGCAGGATAGAACAGGCCGCAGAGGTAGACCGACAGACCGCCCGGTCTACAAACCGCTGGATCAGACCGCTAAGCCGCTCGGTCAACAAACTGCTGGATCAGACCGCCAAGCCGCCCGATCTAATACTTCAACAGTTTGAGATCTTCATCGGCACCCCGCGCTCGGGTCGGCCCCAGGTAGACCCGCTGCGCAGGCTCTCATCAAGCTGGCAGGTCCGAAGGCTCGCCTGTGGGGGATAGGTTTGGTTGGTTTGAGATCTTCATCGGCACCCCGAGCTCGGCTCGACCCCAGGTAGACCCGCTGCGCAGGCTCTCATCTAGCTGGCAGGTCCGAAGGCTCGCATGTGGGGGATAGGTTTGGTTGGTTTGAGATCTTCATCGGCACCCCGAGCTCGGCTCGGCCCCAGGTAGACCCGCTGCGCAGGCTCTCATCTAGATGGCAGGTCCGAAGGATCGCCTGTGGGAGATAGGTTTGGTTGTTTTGAGATCTTCATCGGCACCCCGAGCTCGGCTCGGCCCCAGGTAGACCCGCTGCGCAGGCTCTCATCTAGTTGGCAGGTCCGTAGGCTCGCCTATGGGGGATAGGTTTGGTTGGTTTGAGATCTTCATCGGCACCCCGAGCTCGGCTCGGCCCCAGGTAGACCTGCTGCGCAGGCTCTCATCTAGCTGGCATGTCCGTAGGCTCGCCTGTGGGGGATAGGTTTGGTTGGTTTGAGATCTTCATCGGCACCCCGAACTCGGCTCGGCCCCAGGAAGACCTGCTTCGCAGGCTCTCATCTAGCTGGCAGGTCCGAAGGCTCTCCTGTGGGGGATAGGTTCGGATTGGTTAGCTTGGTTTGGATAGGGCAGGAAGTGCATCAGGAATACGAAAAGGAAAGGTAGAAAAGGTCTCGGCAGGGGTAGGTCTCGAAAGGGAAGTCCTCGCCAAAAAGCTCTCGCAGAAAGTGCGGAAGCTTCCGTCGAGAAGGCTCCCCTTAATGTTCTCGGGTAAACAGGCGGGATCGTTACGCGACGGTCCTGAAGGGATTCGCACAGGCTAAAGGGGATGGTTCCGACCTAAGGATTCGTGAGCCACGTCTCCGGCGGGTCGTTGGCAGCAGGTTCCCGCCTAATCATCGCTAAGGGAGACCATCCCAGGAAGGTCATGGGGCTCGGCGGAAGCACGCGCAGAAAACATTCGACCACAACAATTACCTCGGGGCACATTCACAATGACAGAGCGAGATATTTACAATAAATACGTTTGCATTAAATATATTAAATGTAAGGGCAAACTGGTAGCGTCTCGCGCTTTACATTAAGGCGGAAAGAAAACGAAGAGGGGGCCCCTCATGGAGACAAGTTGTACCCCTCCGAGCTACCGCTTGAGCTCCCGCTAGAGCTCTCACCGGAGCTCCCCCAGAGGTCTCGCCACCCGCTGCAGGGGACTTCGGGACATCCGAGGGAGGGGTATCAGGGGCGCCCGGGGGCTTCGGGATGGGCTCGAAAAGCCATGGAACTAGCTGTTGAGCAGTGATGTCTTTTCCCCTCCCGTCCCAGCAATTGATGTCTCGCAGCGTCTCCAGCGTCAACTTTACTGTAGCTTGCGCGTTCCCCTGGAGTAGCTTGTCGATATCATAAACCGAGTAATACCGGCTCATCAGTCTCTCGTCTAACGGAGGGGCCGCACTCGCCTCGAGACGCGCAATCTGCTCCCGCAGGAGAATGTTGTCGTATCGGGCTTGGGACAGCTCCTCGCGAAGCGTGGCTTGGGCGGAGTCCTGAACAGCGAAAGGTTAGCATAAAAAAGGAGTTAAGGTGGCGAGAGCAAGCAATTGCGAAAGATCTCGCTCACCACTTCCACTTGGCGCGAGGATAACAGTTGCTGGGCCTCGGCCAGCTCCTTGGCCAAAGTAGCCCCCTGAGCCACCGCATCGTCCCTGGCCTTGAACATGTCCTGAAAGTTGCGGTCTATTGTGATGCTCCGCTGGGCACAAATGTGCGCAAGCTCCAGCCCACGCATCAGGGCGCGAGTGGAGTCGTAGGCCAGCAGCCGGGTCGACATCCTATCGTAGACGCTGGCATCCTCCCGGCTATAGAGGCAATAGCCTAGGGAGAAAGCTTCGCTGGTGACCTCATCTCGCTCTGCCCAGCTTGGCAAGAGGGACAAGATCGAGACCTTGTTTGTGTCAGGATCCCACTACAGCAGCGGCTTGTTTTCCGCGTCCAGGCACCTCATGCCGAGACCGAAGTTGCGATGGCCCCGCGGCACCTCTTCAGACAGGGGCTGGCCGGAGGTCCCGGCGGCGGCACCCTCGCTCTCTGCGGCACAAGGAGCCTGAGGGTTCTCGGCAGGAGTCTCGGGGCCGCCCCTGGTGGCCGCAATCTTGCTTACTGCCTGCAAGACCTCCTCAAAGGAGCGGCCTGCAGGGAGAGGTTGGACGAGTGGCACCACGACGGCCTTGCCCTTCTCGATGTCAGTCGTCTTGGGTCTATTGATTGGTTGAGGCGCAGGGATGCCGGTTTTCCGCTTCGCAACTCCGGAAGAAGAAGGTGGGGGCGGCTCTTTATGGAAAGCATGTGCAGCGGCCTTTGCGAGAGCCAGCGGGTCTTTTGGAGGTTGGCTCCCGCCAGCGCGAGCCTCGTCAAATGGTTGGCGTCGAGGGATCTCGTGCTCTCCTACGAAAGAGACAATGACACTAAGCTCCAGCCTTGAAGAAGACTAGGAAAAGCAAGATAAAGACGAGACTATTACCTTCTCCTGGAAGCACAGGGAGGAGGGTATCGACGTCTCGCCGAAGGTAGAGGACGTCGAAGTCCTTGGTCCCAAAGAACTCAAGGAGGACACTCTCGCGCGAGCCCAAGGAGGGGGGCTTGTAGGCGGCATCCTCGTATTGGATGGGGGCGAGGGGTACGTTCCTGAAGTCGCCAGAAATGTAGATGAACCTCTCGCCCCAGTGATGGTGCTTGTTGGCGAGACCGATTGTCTTGAGCAATTGCCCGGAGAAGAACACCACACCTCCTTTCGCGCGAAAAATAAAAAGCTTGCGGAAGATCGGCAAGCTAAACTCGATCCTCTCGGACCGCATATAACATATGAATGCCACGAGAATTGCCACTTAATTTGGGTTCAGCTGCGCGGGAACCACCCCGTAATGTCGGAGGGCCTGCCGCATCTCGTGCCACAGCGGGAGGCGGAAGCCCACCTCGAAGTGCTCAATGGGGATGGCGAGCTCCCCCTCCCCTGCGGAGTTTACCTTGTCGTGATTGCCCGGGTTCCGCGCAGTGAAGCTGGCGGGAACGTATTGAGACTTGATCTGGTTGAACTCATCAACGGTGAGAGTGCAGGAAGGGAAAAGATGCTTCTGGAAAGCTTCCACGCAGTTGGAACGTCCCTCGCCTCCGCCCGGCATTGCGATGAAGTTTAAAGACGGGAACTACGAGAAGAAGGCGAGAGAGAGAACGGTACGAGAACGGAACGAGAAGGCGGAGACAGGCGAGAGCTTTGGAGAGATCGCGCAAGCAACAGGAGAGGAGAGAGACTGGAATCGGAGAAATGAATGTGGTAGGTGAGCTTCCCTATTTATAGAAAACTGTGGTGATGATGGCTGTTTTCAGAAAGGCGGCGGGGGTGCAGCCGGCACGCCCTAGGTCAGCGACGCTTTGTTTTTCCCGCCCGAGCTTGAGAGTGACTGATTGACTGACTAGCGCAAACGTTGCGAGATTACATGCGACAGGTAAGGTAGGCAGAAGCAAGGTGGCTCTCGCCACCCAAGAACCCAAGAAAACAACACATACGCATACAATATCAGAAAGTAATAAATACCGACTTATTGCTCTCGCTGCGCGAGAACGGGATAAAAAAAATAATAAAGCGATAAGTCCAGAATTATTGGTTACAGTTCTAAGCAAGTAAATAAAGGTACATCTGAGAAGGGAAGGCTTAGAGAAGAGAATGGGAGGTCTCGCGCTTCAGTAAGGCTCCCAGCACCATTTCCCTTGCTCCCACCGCCATTTTCCTCGGTCCCGCAACTCGGTCCGGGGTGGCGTCTGTGGGTTGAAGTAGGACGACATAACACTGCATCCCAGGTCAACCCGGCGAGACAAGTCCCGGATTCGCTCGATGCACCGCTCGGGAGAGGATCCGTCGGTAGCTCCCCCCGGCCGGTCCATCTCGCCGATGAGATAATCCCGCTCCAGAGTCTCTAGCCTTTTCTCCACGGACTGGCGAAACTCTCTTGCCGTAAGGTCGCGGACCCGTTCTCACCGGATGAGCTTCCACAGGATGGCGGCGACCTTCTTCCCCCATCTTTTCGCGCTCCCGGCACCGGTCAGGATCTCCTCCATCTCGTCAGACGAAGGGAAGGGAGAGCACTCTCCATCTTCTCCCTCTCTTTCTTCTTCTTCTTCTTCTTCTTACTCTTCTTCCTCTACCTCATCTCCAAGCCGCGAGCCTATGTCCCCTGGCAAAAACGTTCCTGTTATGGCGAGAGCTAACGGGTAGATGTGATAAAGTTTCCATATACCTGCAGCATGACGAGGCCCCCCGATCGACGGCAGGCGAGAAGGCCCAGCCCCCCCCCCCCCCCCCCCAGCTCCAAAGAGGAGGTGGATTGGCTTTCCTTTTCCGGGGGGGAAAACTTTGCGAATGGTGATCCCGGCTTGGTCGGGAGCGGGGGAGTGGGTCTCCTATCCCGCAGGAAGGCTGGTATCTAACAAAGGCGCGGAGGACTCGGCAGTATTTCCTCCCACCGGTAGGGAGGAACCAACCGCGAGGGGAGGCCGATTCGCAGCTCTCGCCCCGCTCTCCCGGGTGGAGAGATCCGGCGGTGCGAAAACTGGCGCTGCGAGGAAACAGTTCAGCATTTAAAATTTTGAGTTGAGGGCGAGAAGTGAAACCGTTACCTGCTGTGCTCGGGTCCGGTGGAGGGGCCACCTCTGGAACCCGCGGGCGATCCTCGGGGTGGCTGGAGGATGGTTCTAGGGGTTCTCGCGAGGACGCGGCAGCATCGAGAACCGTCTCCTGCGAGAGGTATCGCGTCAACTACTGAGCAACTTGTATTTTCAATAATTGGTAAATCGGGCATACCTTCTGCGGTGAGGGGTCGTCCGCGCGGCTAGGGGTTGGGGTAGGCAGGCTCCTGTTCTCGCGGGGCAGGCCCCGCTGAACCACCTTCGCCCTCTTCTTATTCTTCTTGGGCAGAGAAGGCTCAGCGACCGACGGATGTCTCGCTAGCCAGGGGGCAACCAGGGCACTGTTAGCCTTGGCTCGCGCCTGTGCCGCGTTGATACGGTCCTACAGATCCTGCGGAAGCGTGTTGTCGGCTCGCTTGGAAGGCATCGCGAGAAGAGGCGAGAGCTGAGGCGGAGAATGACGACTCGAGGGAAGTGTTATGGCGGTCTATCAGCACACATATTTATAGGCACCGTACGACCCACCGAAAGATTCCCTGATGTTGACATGTGCTCAGTGAATATTTTTGGGTTGAACATGTCTTTTCGAGCGTAGAGCTAGCTCAAAAGGAGCGGGGATTGTGTACAACCCCATATTTGCTGAGCCAGACCAGGGGGCACAAATGGTCAGACAGGCTAGCCGGAAAGGTTCTCGCCCAGGTAGGTGGGAGCGCTTGCGCTAAGCGATAAGCTCCTGCCACATATGAGCTCTCGCCGCAAGGCGCCCCATATTCATCGGGCCCAGATCGGCGAGCGCAGCCAAATCGTCGAACGAAGATCAACGCGCAAACGCTTGCGCCAGCCCCAGATCATCTTAAAGAAACTCTCGCCTATAGGTAGGCGAGACTGCTTCCGCCAGGCCCTGACAGAAGGTTCTCGGCTCGGGGCTCTCACCGAGTGGGGACCAGGGCCCTGGGTGGAATGACAAAATTACCCTCAGGAGAAATTACTCCAGTACCCTCAGAAAAACAGCGGGTTTTGTCTATTGGCAGACCAACTAGGGGCTTTTCAGTAATTTTAGGACAGCAAAATGCTATAAATAGACTCATAAGGGCTCCTTAGAAAGCAAGCTATCATTATCTCTGAAACTCCAGTGCTTTCTGAGGAGCTCCTAGCCCAGCTTTGGCTTTGGAGGGGAAGCTCTCAGAGATCTTCCGGGTGTGAGGTGGGACCTCCCTGTTGGGGCTATTGGGTTAGTCTTAGGTCCTTTGAATCCAGTCAAGGGTTGAGACTTGAGAGAAGTAGGTTTTGGCTGCACCCATTTTTCTTCGAACTTCAGTTGAGGTCACATTTGGCTTCAACAATAGCAGCCATCACTGGTGATGAAGGAGACATTGCGGCAGTCGGTGGGATGCATCCGAATCTTGTGGTACCCTGAAAAAAGCATCAAGGAAACTCATCACAGGAAATTGGATGAAGGAATCAACCAGCACATCGATTTGAGGCAAGGGGTAGCAATCCTTCGAGCAAGCTTTATTCAACATAAAAAAGTCGATACATAACATCCATCCCCCATCGGGCTTTTTACAATTAAAATGTTTTGAACCAGGCCTAGATACTGGATCTCCGAGACAAACCCTGCCTAGAACAACTTCTCACCCTCCTCCCTGAGTAGACCGGCCAGCACAGTGGCGCTCTTCCATTTCTTCTGACGGACGGGGGCAACTGTGGCATCCGGGTTGAGATGATGGTAGGCAACATCGGTATCGATTCCTGGAATTTCAATAGCACTCAAAATAAAGACTTTAACATTCTATTGCAAGAAAGAAGCCATCTCGATCTTTCCATCCAGAAGCAAGGATCCTCCAACCATCAACAAACATGGCTCCCCCTTCTGGGAGATCACCTTCAGTTCCTCCAACTCCTTAGCAGCACGCAGACCTTCTTCTTTCTACAGTATCTTCTCAAACATCTTCGCCTCCTCCCTCTAGCTGATGGTACTGACGACATTCAGGTAGCACTCCATGGCAGCTCTTGGATCGCCTCTGATCCTCACTTGGACATCTCCCTGAAAGTACATTAGGCAATGATGATATGACGATGGAACCGCCTTGAGGTAGTTGATGAGGGGACGCCCAAAGATAGAGCTATAGCACCTCGACACTTCGACGATGACAAAGTGACATCAGATTGATGTTCCACCCATGGTGACCAAAAGGTCCACCCCGTCTTCCACCTCTTTCTTCACTCCTCAGAAGCTAAAAAGGGGTTTGTCCGCAACTTAAAATCTGGATGCTTCCACCTGAAACCCGATGAAGGTCCTCTTGAAGATCACATTCACGGAACTCCCGTTGTCCACAAGGATTTGGTCGAGGGTGAATTCCTCGATGATAACTTGGATGGCTAGGGCATCATGGAAGGGGTTCTCATTCCCTAGCATGTCCTCCTCAGAGAAGGTGATCTCATCTAATGATGGTGGAACCTGAGAGGGCGAGGCGACACTCTGAGAGGGAACGCTCTTCCGATAGATCTGATGGAGACTGCCCCCTAGTGGGAAGCTCCGAGCCCGGCTCCTCCGTTGATCACACCGACCTACACACCTCCTTGGCTGTGGATCACCTCTCTACAACCTCCCAGATCAAAACGATCCTCATTCCTTTTCCTCGCTGGAGCTGGGAATGCCACCTGCCAAAACGGGGACTCCTGCCTCTACTGCTCCCTCTCTGCCACACCGGCGTCCATCCTCCTCCTTGCAACCTAGAACTCCAGGCAGGCCAACGTCCCATACCCCTATATCCATTGAATATCATAGTAGATGGGGATCTCCGCCTCATGACGCAACGCTAGCTGCTCTCTCTAGTGATGCTTGTTGACCAAATAGGCAATGGCCATCGCTTCACTTATTCCTCCTCCTCGGCCTTCCTCCTGCCGAATGCCATTTCTCCACTCCCCTTGCTAAGGCCATGGCCTAACTATCGCTCTCCACTGAGGCGGATTCACTGGATACTGGAATTGCCCCTCTTCACCTCTTCTCTCCCGAGCTTCCACGGGCCTCCTCTCTTCCTTCCTTCGTGGCCTCTCCAGCCTCCTCCGCACTTTTGCCCTCCTTGGCTCTTCCCTTCTCTACTCCCCTCTCTTTGACTCTCTTCTCCTTGGCTCCTACCTTCTCGGTTCCAAACGTCTCCTCTCAACCCGCCTCTCTGGTAGCCTTCCACCTCTTGTCTCAGAAGGTCTTCCTCTTCCTCCCCCCAACGTCTCATCCCTATCCAGTCGTGCGAAGAAGTCTTTATTCTTCTCCTCTCCCTAGACGAATATATTAGACATATCCACTATCTCCTCGAAGGACCTCAGTGGTTTGGACCCTACCTCCATGCTGAAGAGACCCTACTTCAGGCCAAACTTCAGGTCTACCATCAGGGTAAAGCTTCCCGCTTCTTATACCTCCAAGATCTCTTCCTGGAAGCGGTCGATGTAGTGGCATAAACTCTCATGTTGTCCTTTGTTAATTTTGAAGAAAGTCATTGCCTCCTTCCTCTTCTTTGATGTCGCGAACGTCGCCACGAGGCCCCGACATAGATATATGAACCAGTAAATAGAAACAACTGGTAATTTGTGGAACCAATCTCTTGCGTTTCCCTTGAACGTGATGGAGAAGAATATACACTTGAAGGCATCAAACATGTTGCGCCTCAACACCACGTCCTCAAACCATTTTAGATGCCTGACCGGGTCATCTATGCCGGAGTAGTAGGTGATGGCGGGCTCTATGAACTCCTCAGGAACTAGGGCAGCGAGGATGTTGTCGGAGAAGGGGCTACCCCCTCTATGGCGATGATGAGTTTCATCCTCACTAGAATCATATCATACTGGCTCCACTAGCGAGTATCGCGATACCATGTTGGCAGCTCTGGACCTTGAAATCTAATCCCCTGGTTACCTGTCAGATAATATCGCGACTGTATTAGTCGCTCCTCTCTCGCCCAAGTGGGCTCATTCCCAGCTCGCCTTGGAGGCGCTTCCTCATCCGGTGGTGTCATGCGATGGGGAGAGGTTGCTGCGACATCGTGGCGATGAGAAAACCTGGCAAGGATGGTCCTCTCGATCTTCTTTGTGAAGTCTTCGAATGCTGTCACGGTTACAAACTAGCTAACTCACGCGGGTTTACCAGCCCCCACCGAGTTGCCGACCAACTCTCCATGCTCACCACCATTTTCCATCTTGCTAAGCCACAAAACTTTCTTCCTCGGCTGCGATCCACGCTCACCGCACGAAGTGTTGAAGCCGAGAAAATTTCCTACTCCAGAATTCAGATCGAGGTAGCATAAGGCTAATTTCTCCACAGTAACGCTAAAGGGCTAAGTAGACTAGTACGAAGAAGAAGTCAACAAACAGGACCCCAGATGCATCAGCAAGAAGGACCCACCACGTACCCAAATGATTAGAAGAAGCAACCACTAAACAACCAAAATTGGCTGAGCAAGGTACGAGGGATGCTAGCTAGTAACTAAGTCGCGAGGTTGTGACCTGGTCTCTAAGGAAAAAGAATTTAAAGGCTCAGTTGATATCAAAAAAGTAGAGTTAGTGATATCCTTGCAAGGATTTCAAGTGTCTGTCGTCGTACCCCTGGGGTCTTATTCATAGGAAAATCCTGGGGGATAGGGGGGGTCTATTGAAACCCCCACCCCTCTGCAACTAAGCGACTTCCAGGAGGAACTTACACGGCTTGGCAAGTAGCTCTCCTAGTAGAGTACCACGCGAGTATTGCAAGGGGAGCTCGCCATACTCGCGTAGGACTTCCGCTGAGTGACATGTTGACTCTGACCTCCGTCTTGAACTACTGACTTTGACCTTTGCTGACTGGCACTGCTGGGTCCCCTCCTTGATGAATATGGGTGGCACATTTAGCTTCTCTAAAACTAAGGCCAACAACCCTACATATTCCTCCCTTGTCCTTGTGTAGACCAAAATGTCATCAATGAATATGATGACATAGACATTCAAATAAAGCTCAAGCACCCTATTGATTAGGCTCATGAATACAGAGGGGGCATTTGTGATTCCAAAAAACATCATAATGAACTCGTATAAGCCATATCTAGAGGTAAAATTTGTCTTATGGATAACTTTCTCTTATATCCACAACTGATAATAACCCGACCACAAATATAGCTTGGAGAACCAATGCTCTCAAACTAGCTGATCGAATATCTTGTCGATCCGGGGAAAAGGATAGGTATTTCACACTATCAGCTGGTTAGGCTCCTGGTAGTCTATACGTAATCGCGATGATCGATCCTTCTTCTTAACAAATGAAATAGGGGCTCCCCAGGGTGATGAACTGCGATGAACAAATCCTGATTCTAATAACACATGCAACTGAACTCGAAACTCTGATATTTCTTTTGGTACCATCCTATAGGGGTCCCGAGAGATGGTCTTAGCACCTGATACTACCCTAATTCTGAAGTCTACCTCCTCAGGCGAGGGTAGACCAGGTAGCTTTTCGGGGAAAACATCAAGAATATCTGGAACCACTGGTATATTCTTCATCCAAGCCTCTATCTCCTTAAGCTCATATCATATCATGAACACCTCACCCCCTGCTTACCTAATGGACTGAATAGAAGATAAGAGCATTTGGGGGTGCAAATCTAATACCTTGAAAGATGATCTTTGAATCTCCTAGTCTCAAGGTAATCTGCTTTGTCACACAGTCAATCCTGGCATGATGACAATCCAGCCATATCATGCTCGGAATAATATCAAACTCTGGCATCCCCAATAATGTCCCGGGGGTTTCAAAATGTTTCCCTCTAATGTACACATACAAGTCGCACTTGGCTGACAAGGTTATCTCGAAGACGTCTAGAAGGCATACTCTCCGAGTTACTCCTGTGAAATGTCGCACACCATTCATGTCCTTCATGAATTTCGCTAAGAAGAATGAATGGGGGGCGTTATGTATTGTATCCAGAATAACTCTGATTTGAAGAAGTGTCCCTTGAACTAAGATGAATTGATTTTGTATTTGATGTTATTTTCTATTCGTGTGTTTGGAGGATGATATTTCCAAATACAACCCAATGTCAGGTTACAGTAGGTTTTGAACATAGGAATATACAATGTAATCCCTCATTATATAGTCTAATATGTTGACTCATGTGTAATCTCTATATTAGGGTGTACTTCTATTTCAAGTACATTAGAAAAATCCAAAAAGATCAAGTTGCGGCCTTCAGAAGAGAAGATTTTCTCTAAGTAAATTCATTGAATATAATAATGGATACTCGTTGAATTCATCGAGTATACTCATGAATACTCGTCGAATTCATTGTGTATGCTTACTAGCACACATCGAATTTGACATATTTACTTAGGGAACAATCTTTGAGTTCTTGGAAATCAGTTAAGTAAAAGTCGTCGAGTCGAGAATACTAGCTGATACTCGTCGAATTCATCTAATATACATGTCGATACACGAATAATACGTCGAGTCATCTCGACTTTACTTCTATGGATTTCCCTAAGTGATATTCGTCGAATATCACTTTGTATGGCTACGAATTCATCGAATCAACTAGCCGATACTCGCGAATTCGTCAAGTATACTTGTCGATACTCGTCGAATTCGTCCAATATCTCTGCTGCCAAATGTTGAGTAATTTGATCGATCTAGCTGGAATTGTCTAAGTAATTTTTTTCAAGTTTCCATGTGGTTCGACAAGTATACTCGTAGATACTCGATGATACTCATCGAATTATACTTGGGTTATTTCTTCTCCTTTTAAAATTTTCGACACGGTTTGACCAGATCGCCATGTATACTAATATTCGTATCTCTCGATTACGAAGGATATTTCTAGCCGTTGCAGAAGGAGGTTTTTTCTCTCTCTCTCTCTCTATATGTATATATAGGGTGGATTTCAATCAACTCTAATCGTGCCTTTTGTTAAAATCGAGAAATCTCCAGAAGGAAAATATTCTCGTCATCGCACGATACTAACTTTGCTACCCCACTCGTTCGATGACTTCTTGTTGCACGATTCATTCTTCCTAAAGCAAATCGACTAGATCGTTGATCTCTGAAGATTCTGATTCTACTTAGATCTACTATATTCGTGCATTCAGATAAATTTTTCAAAGTCTTCAGTTTTCTATTGTTCTTCAAGACATTCAAGATCAACTTTTCAAAGGAATAAGGAATTGAAGATTTTAGACCTATTGAAGATTATTTTTAATCTTTTCTTGTATAAATCTTTTTACTATAGTAGGAGGTTTTTCCCTTCGAGTCATAGATCCTTATTTTAGGATCAAGTTGTAGGAGAGTTTGTTCTATAAGTTGTAGGAGAGGTTGTTCTTTGAGTTGTAGGAGTGCTATCTCCGAGTTGTAGGAGTTGAGGCTTCGAAGTGTAAGATTGTTTGAATTTTGAGATAAAGATAAAGCAGCTGAATCTACCCCATTATGGTAGATAGGCGAGGCAGGACAGTGGACGTACCCAACTCAGGGAAGCACTATAAATCTGTGTTTTTGTGTGTTATTTTTCTATTATTTTAATTCTGCAAAAAAGATGCAGAACTCACCTATTCACCCCCTCTAGGTGATTTAGGTTGACAGTAGATACTTTCAATTGGTATCAGAGGGGTGTTGTTCGATATAAGTCTAACACATTGAACAAGATATCTTATCTAGTTGTCAAGTGATACCGCTCAATTGCTATGGACAGCTATGGATAGAAGTAAGGATATGTCTTCGATGAAGTTATCGGTGTGTACTATGGAGAACTTCCTCATGTGGAAGGAAAGAGTCAGATTATACATGGAAGTTGTTCATCCACATATATTTCAGATTGTGGAAGAAGGACCTCACATTCCTATATATCCCTCTACTCTGAATCCTGCGGTTATGATTCCAAAGAAAATGATGGATTAGACCAAGAATGAAATTGCCCTAATCTCCTTGGTTAAAAGGCAAAGAATATCACAGTCAGTGCAGTGGACGACACAATGCTACAAAACATATTCCAGTTCAAATCTTCCAAGGAGATGTGGGACTGTCTCGTAGTCCTCATTGCTAATAGTTTTGAAAAATTCTTCAAGAACATTAAGGGACTCAGAAACTACAGACGCACCTTCACAAAAGATGTGCTAAATGACAAATTCATCATACACCTGATAAAGGACTGGGACATAAAGGTGGTATCCATTAGTGAATTTGGAAAGCTGCCGTAGATTGATCCCCAGAATCTGTTCGAAAAACTCCTCTCATATGAACCGCAAATGAAGACTCAAAAGAAAGAGGAGCAAAGCAGCAGGACTTCAAGCTGAGAGAAGTCGGTAGCTCTGAAAGCCGATGGCCCAAGAAAATCTAAAGTTGTGTCAACAGTAAGGACACGAGATCTAGATGCCCTAGAAGTCTCTGAGCCAAGCACGTCAGGATCTGAGTTGTCTGATGGACAGTTCTTGCTAATCTCAAACTAAATCAAAAGATTGCACAACAAGAGGTGGAAAATGAAGAATCAGTCCTCCGCCTAGAATTTCAAAAGATCACATAGTGAATGTGATCGGACTAAGAAAAGCTACAACCAAGAGGACAAGTATAAATCTAAATTAAACAAACATTCTTCCTCTGACACAGCTTGTTATTATTACAACAATCCAAGACACGTGATTGCAGAGTGTCCGTACAAGAAGAAGGAAGGATCCAAGAAAAAGATAAGAGATCCTTAAAATGTAAGAGGAAGGAAGAGAAGAGCTTCGTTTCAAAGAAGACAAAGACACTCAATAATAGTGGCTCAAGTGACTCAAGCTCTGAAGATGAAGAAGCTTACTTCGGGCTCATGGATCAATCAGATGAGGAAGTAGGCAACTCCTAATTCCATGGGAAGGTAAACTCTCAAACGATGCTCTCTGAGTCGAAAACCTCTACTAAAGGTCATGAAGACTATTCTTCTGAGGAAGATGAATCTGACTTGATGACTCAGCATCAAGAACTTTTGAAAGCCTTTGACAAATGCCGCAAGGTAGTCAAAAAGCAATGAAAAGAAATTGCTTCTCTCAAGGCAGTGGAATCAAGCCCGAAGGAGGAAATTGCTGAATTAAGTACTCTCAGGAATGAAGTTCACTCTTTGAAATTGGAATTAAAATGCACTACTGAACTGTTAAGTCAGAAAGAGAAGTACTAAGATGTGCTAGAATAAAAGCACTTGGTGGAAAGGAAACTTGTTGAAAATTACTGTAAACCATTCACCAATCTTCCTCTCATTGCTGAATTCTCTGCTCCGAAGATGGTAATGGTCTTGGCCATATAGCAGAGAAAGGTAAGGATGCTAAGAAAGCTACTACCAAAGGAAAAGGGATTGCACCTCAAAGTCAAGCCGCTTTTAAGAAGATGATCTTCCTCACAAACAAATATGACTTTGAGACGTCCTATGGACACTTCGCTAGGCCAACCTATGTGGAGCTTAAAAAGCGCTACCAAGGATGGACCCATCCCCAAGACTTTGGTGCTAGTGTTTTCAAAGCACCTTATGGAGAAATTGCCCTCAACATTTATGGTCCTTACGATCATGGACCACGTGTCAAGAAGGCTCCAAAAGCGAAAAATATTTTTAACAAGGGCAAGGAAATAATGAAGCCTTGTATGTGCTGCAATTACGAGGATTCCACCTCCAAGTCAGTGGCCCCTGCCAGACCTCCCATTTAAAAGGAAAAGCAGAAGTACAAGAGAAGGTACAACAGGTTTGGCTGTTGGTGTTGCGATAAGATTTGTCACTTCTCCTTAGATTGTTGGTTTCATCCAATAAAGCTTGAAACTCCACAAGTTAGCAGTGCGAGACCGGTCACTCACAATGTTAATGTTCCAAGTGGTGTTAAACTAACATGGAACCAAGGTCCTAAATCTGATTGGGTTCCCTAAGGGAAAATGATTTATGATTTCAGGTTTTCTCCAAAGGCCAACAAAACTCCAATTTGGTATTTGGATAGTGTATGCTCTCGACATATAACCAGGACTAGAAGCCTACTACTAGAATTTACCACAGTCGAAGACATATCAAAAGTTATATTTGGAGGGTCTGACAAGGGAATCACCAAAGGCTACGATATGATTTCCAACAGCATAGTCTCTTTTATAGACGTGACTTATGTTGAAGGATTACAACATAATAGTATACACATAAGATAATTTTGTGACAAAGGCTATATCGTTGAGTTCTACAAGGGCAAGTGTCTGATAAAATCGTACGCTAATTTGGAGACAATCTTAATAGGCACTCGGAGTTGAAATATTTTTTGCTTAAACTTTCTATGTTTAGACAATTCTATGCCAGTGTACCTTTTAACAAAAGATAGTGCGCCTCTCTATGACCAATGGCACAAGAGATTAGCAAATATTGATTTCAAAACGATAAATATGATATTTTCTCACAATTTAGTGTGTGATGCCCCCATCACTAAGTTTCTTAAAGAGAGTCCATGTCATGTATGCCAAATGGGCAAGCAGATAAGGGCTACCTTTAAGGCTATTTTGAAAAAGATTCCTCTAGAAGTTTGTATTTAATTCATATGGGCTTATTCAGACCTATGCCAATTCACAGCTTAGGAGGTAAAGTTTATACGTTTGTCTTTGTTGATGATTACTCTCCTTTTACTTGGGTGTTCTTTATGAAACACAAGTCAGACACCTTTGAGGCTTTCACTAATTTTATAAGGCAAATTAAGAACGAATTAAACTACTTAGTTGTCAAAATCAGATGTGATCACGAAACAGAATTTGAGACTGGTATCATGACAAAATTTTGTGAAAGTCAAGGTATCTTCCATGAGTTTTCATCTTCGTGTACTGAGAGAAGGATTAGAACCCTCATTGAAGCATGTACAACTATATTGAATGACGCTTCACTACCAGAGTACTTCTGGGCAGAAGCAGTCAACACAGCTTGTGACATGCAAAATAGAGCATTAATTAATAAAAGCAATCGTAAGACTCCCTATGAAATATTGAAGGGCAGAAAACCGACTGTGTCTGACTTTAGGATCCTTGGCAGTAAATGCTTCGTACTAAATAATGAGAAGTATTATCGCATGAAGTTTAGTGAAAAATATTTTGAATGTATTTTCATAGGGTATAGTAGCCATAGTAAGGCCTATTGAATTTTTAACAAGAAAACCATAGTGGTGGAAGAGTCTATAATGTTGTATTTGATGAGACAAGAATGTTTCATAGCAGATCATCTAGTATTGTTGGTGTTGATGCAGGTACTAGTTAAAGGAACTAAGCTTGGAAGAAGCGGTCAAGTAAGATGCTCCAAGCTCAGTCAAGGTTCTCGATCCAATTATGGTGGATGAAGAACGACTAGTTGAAGAACTACCTCAGCCTACAGGAGATACAATAGATATGACAGAACCTACTGGTGGGAGAGGAATAAATCTAGTGTTTAGATAACTAAGAGATCACTCGATTGATCTGATCATTGGAGAGCTAAGAGACTGTGTTAGAATCAGAAGAGCTACTGCTAACGAAGTTCTATATCTTAGTTTTCTATCTCAGGTTAAGCCAAAGAAATTTGAAGATGCAAATAAAGATGCTTCTTGGTTATGGACATGCAAGAGGGACTCAACCAGTTTGAAATATGCAAGGTTTGGGAGCTAGTGCCCAAGCCCAAATGACAAAACGTGATCGGTACCAAATGTGTATTCAGAAACAAGCTGGATGAAAATGAAGTGATTATAAAGAATAAAGCCAGGATTGTAGCTCAAGGGTACAAACAATAATAAGGTATCGAATTCGATCAAACCTTTCCTCCAGTTGCCCGACTCGAGGCAATCAGGTTGTTTTCGGCATATGCTACTCACAAAGGCTTCAAAGTCTATTAGATGAACGTGAAGTCAGCATTCCTTAACAAAGATCTAAAATCGAAAGTATACGTAGCACAACCCCAAGGTTTTGTCAACTCAACTTTCCATGATTATGTATATTTTCTTAATAAAGCTCAATACGGATTTAAACAGGCTCCTCGAGCTTGGCAAGAGACATTGTCTAGCTTTCTTCTTGAGAAAAAATTTACAAGAGGAAAGATAGACAAGACATTATTTCTTAGGGAAGTAAAAGGCAAGATTTTTCTAGTGCAAATCTATATAGACGACATTATTTTTGGCTCTACGGAAGATAGTCTTTGCAAGAAGTTTTCTAAACTCATACAAGGGAAGTTTGAAATGAGTAGTATGGGAGATCTGATGTATTTCATAGGACTCCAGGTGAAACAATCTGAAGATGGAATTTTCATTGCTCATACGAAGTTCACCAAAGAATTACTTAAGAAATTTGGAATGGAGAACACAACCTCTATAAGGACTCTAATGGGTTGAACAATGTCTCTAGATGACGATGAGAAAGGGAAATGTTTTGATGAAACGAAGTACTGAAGCAAAATTGGGTCCTTGCTCTACCTTACGGCTAGTAGACCGTACATAATATTTTGAACATATGTGTGCATTACATTTCAGGTGAACTCTAAGGAATCTCATTACATCACTGCAAAGAGGAACTTGAGATACCTTAAGTGTACACCAAATCTTGTCTTATGGTACCCAAGAAGTAATGATGTCGAGCCAATTTGATTTTCAGATGCAGATTTTGCAGGTAGTAGGGATGCCAGGAAAAACACTTCTGGGATGTGCCAATTCCTCAAAAGAAGGCTTATTTACTAGAGCAGCAAGAAGAAAAAATGTGTAGCAACCTCCAATGTCGAGTCACAGTACATCTCTTCTGGTAGCTGTTACACATAGCTTCTCTAGATCAGGAATCAGCTAGAAGATTACAACTTGAAATTCATGGAGATTCTGATGTTTTAGGACTCCTCAAGTGCGATAGTAATTGTGAATAACCTTGTCTCTCATAGTCGAACAAACAACATCGAGATCAGATATCACTTCATCCGTGAGCATGTGGAGAACAAGGACATAGCTCTCAACTATGTCCCAATGGATAAGCAAGTTGCAGACATTTTCATGAAGCCATTGGATGAGCCCAAGTTTACATTATTGAAAATGGAACTGGGCATGCTCAACAAGGAGTCTTGAAGACGGCTAAGAAGACAAAAATTCTCTCAAGAAGTACCTCTCTAAGCAGAAAATTGTCAAGGAAAATTCGTCAAGATGAACTCTTCGGAACTCGATGATCCGTCGAGATAATGCCAGTTTGTACGACGAAACTTGAAAAATTCTTCTCGGTTTCCGTGGCATTTCGACGAATCAGACTTAGGACAATTTATATTGGATCCGAAGAGTCGCCGATTTCAGGTACGCACCATTGTCCTGTCTTAAAACTATAAATAAATAAATAAATATATCACTACTAGAAAAATGACTTTTAGCCACGGTTTTTTTGCCACGGCAAAAAACCGTGGCTAATAATAAGTATTAGCCACGACACTTAAACCGTGGCAAATACGTAAGTATTAGCCACGGATGACTGAAACGTGGCAAAAAAACATTTTTTCCACGGTTTGCCTATTCTGTGGCTAATAAGCTAGTATTAGCCACGGAAGCCTGAACCGTGGCAAAAAGTCGAGGAATTTTTAGTCCCACACCGCCAATTTCAATAAAAATTTCGGGTTTATATAGCACATTTTGCAATGAATGTTTGAATTATCTGGGCTCGCGGGCGGCGGCGGGCGGCGGCGGGAAGCGGCCGGCGGTGGCGGAAGGCGGCGGCGGCGCGGCGGCCGGCGGTGGTGGCAGAATCTTTTTCGTTTGTTACAACCCCTTTAGCCACGGAAATTCAACCGTGGCAAATAAGGAGCTTTAGCTACAGTAATGGGACCATGGCTAATAATTTCTGAAAAGAGACCCTTTAGCCATGATTCTAAACCGTGGCTAAAATTCGTGGCTAAAACTCTTTTTGCCACGGATTCGGCGTGGCTAATACTATTAGCCATGCTCGCATTGCCCACGCCCATTTGTCATGGGTAAGCCGTGGCTAAAAAGTATTAGCCACGGTTTTTGACTTTTAGCCACGGCAATCTGCCGTGTCTAAACGCCTGTTTTTTCGTAGTGTATATATATACACACACATGTTCTTGGGGTAAACATCTTCATTCTGTCGAACGAGAAACCCAATTCCTGCCGATTTCTTCTTCCCGGCAATTCCGATTCCACGATAGCAACTACTTCATCTTTTCTAGCGATTCATCGTCGACAGTGATTCTTCTTCATTTCCTACAACAACAACAACAACAATCACAACAGTTCTTTCGAGGTCATGGATTCTCGATTTCAATCTCAGCCACCGATGTTCTTCTAGAGCCGATTGTTTTGTTCCTCACTGAAGTTCTGTTGCTATCCGTGGCTCTTAGAGGAACAAGTGGCTTGCTCACAGGGGGAGAGATAGTTCGAACATGCCTTACTACGGCCATGGATGAATTCAGGAATGTCATTCTGATGTTAGAATCGACCGGGCTCTCATTCATTCTTGAGGACCCTTGCAAAGTTCTGGACGAGGATGTTCTCGAATTTTTCTCAAATGCAAAGATCTGTAGAGAATACACGGTGATCAAAAGCAAAGTTTGACAGATCAAAGTCGAAGTAAAAGCATCCCTCCCCTCAAGGTACTTGTGTCTTCTATAATGTGATGAAGCTGATCAGCAGGAAGAGGATGATTTTTCTAGGGCTCAGCTCTTTTTTTGTTTGCCACGAGGAACAAAGGCAGAAAAGTGTAAAGGGATGAATGAGGAAGGAAAACTCTTATCAGACATTATCAGAAAGGTTCTGTTATGTAAGACCGGATCCCACGACTACTTATCCTAAAAAATGTTCAAAATTCTACTGGCCTTTATATGAAGGAAGAAAATTGACTGGGGTGCAGTGATGTTTGCAAGAATTAAGGATAGTCTCTATGCTGAAAATTTTGGTAGAATTCTCAGCTTATATTTGAATCAGCTTGACCTTCACACCTTTGATATGACCAAAGGTGTAAATATACATCAACTGAAGAAAATCGACTCATCTATCTTCTCTAGATGGGATTGGAGGATCCAAAGACCAGGTGGAATCAGAATGCAGCCTCATTGTTCGGTCTATTGATCCCAAAATCCCAGATTTGTAAGAAGTCAAACATCTCAATGACATACACACATAATGTATTTGATGTGTGCTCTAGTTCTTGCATGCAGGTAGTACATGATTGGAAAAGTAAAGAAAATGAGTTGGGTAGTAAACTGAATTTTCATCAAAATCAGCTCAGAGTTCGTCGAACTCAGCTCACTGATCGTTGGGGAAACTAAACATACAGTGGGATAAGCATAAGAGTTCAGGATTCAAAATTTGTCAAGCTCAGTTTGCAGTTCGTCGACCTCAGGTTAAAATTCTCCGAGCTCAGCCCAACGCTTGTCAAGCTAACGCAAGAGAAAAATTGACTATGACAAAAAGCGCTGAGACAGCTAAGAAGATCAAAGTTCATCGAGCTTAGTTTGCGGTTTGTCGAGCTCAGCTCAAAGCTTGTCAAGCTAAAGCAAGAAAATCTGTCTAAGGAAAAAAGCGCTGAGACAGCTGAGAAGAAGGCATTGTGACCGCTAAGACAGCTAAAGACAATTGAGAAGATAGCATTGAGACCGTTGAGACAGCTGAGAAGATGGCATTGAGACGACTGAGATAGCAGAGACAAAGTTAGCTAGAAATTTTCTAAGTCTAGAAGCGTTGAGTGAAGCAGGTTCACTCAAGGCTTCTAATGAAGAAGGAAGCGCTGAGACTATTAAGAGGAAAACCGTTGAGACAGTATAGTGCAATAACTGCTGAGACAGCAGATAAGAAGAACACGCTGAAACAAAGGATTGTCTCAGCTAATAATGAAAAACCGCTGAGATCGCTGATATAAAACCGCTGAGATAGTTAAGTGGAAAAATAGCTGAGACAACAGATAAGAAGAAAGCGCTAAGATAAAGGCGTATCTCAGCTGATAATGAGAAACCACTGAGACAAAACCGCTGAGACAAAGCCAGGAAAATTTTTAAGTCCAGAAGCGCTAAGAGCCATGGCTTATGGCGTTGAGTGTCTCAACATCACTCAACGCTTGATGGGATTCTGGAATATTTTCTACGTCCAGATGTTGATGACCACTGCTGACGTCATCAAAGTCAAAATTGCAGGAAGTTATTGCGGGAAAGCTGCTACAGCGTCGAAAGATGTTTTGTCCCTTTCTGATGGTGTTGGCGCTCACCAATCCTGGGTGGGCAAACAAACTACGATACTGTTGATTCAAATCAACACATATAAAAGGCGAAATAGAAAAGGGATTAGGGTTAACAAGTCAAACAAACACAGAAAAAAAATATTGAGAAGAGGTGGCTAGACATTTACTTCCGATCAAGCTTGAAAGCTGAAGTCCAACCAACATAACTTGAAGGAAAAGATGGATAACTGAAGCACTTCAAGTTCAGCAAGGTTGTTCTCAACAGAATAGTTTAGCTGATTCATCTCATCAGCAAGGTGGAATGTGCTCATCTGTGCAGCAGGAAGAAGTGATAGATGTTGAAGAAGGCTGATTCCTTGTGCAGCACATGAGTTTGACTGAAATCTGCTCAGTCCAGCAAAGTTGACTCGGAGATATTTCTCTGAGTCATTTGTTTTACTTTCTTTAACTTATTGTATTTATTTCCTGTAGGATTCAGGTTTCCTTAATCTGAGTGTAGGGCACTTTGTGCCCGAGGTAGGTGACAAATTTGTCACTGAGGTAGGTGCCATGTTGGGGTACTGAGGTAGGATCCAAGTGAGGATCTGAGCTGTAGGGCTTAAGTGCCTAAGGTAGGAGAGTGATTCTCTCTGAGTGTAGGGCTTTTGTGCCTGAGGTAGGTGATAAGCTTGTCACTGAGCTATAGGTACCTGGAGGGGCGCTGAGGTCGGTCCTAGAGGGGTACTAAGTTGTAGGAGTACTGCAGCACTCTGAGAATAGGGCCTTGTGCTTGAAGTTATAGGGCTGAAAATCCCGAGCTATATGCCTTAGATATAAGGCTGAGATAGGTGGCTTGCGGGATACTAAGTGTTGGAGTACTACAGAGCTCTGAGGTAGGATCATTTGGGATCTGAGGTAGGGTTGTCCTCCTAGCCTGAGTTTAGGGCTTAATAGCCTGAGGTAGGTGGTCTGCTGACCACTGAGTGTAGGCCTAGCAGCTGAGAAGTGAGTCTTGGAGGAGACATGAAGATCCTGCGGGATCTGAGGTGTAAGATCTTAGGAGCAGTTTGGAGGAGCTTGTGTCGAGCCCAATAAATAAATTGGATAGGTGGAGAGGGAAAGTGGATGTACCCAATTGGGGAACCACCTTAAATTCTGGTGTTTACTGTGTGTGCTTGTTTTTCTTTGTGATTGCAGGACTTAAGGACAAGCTCTAGATAGAACAAGTTGAAAACAACAAAAGATATAATAAAAGTTAAAAAACCTATTCACCGCACACCCCCCTCTAGGTGATTAGCTAACCTTAAGTTAAGTAACTTTCAAGTGGTATCGGAGGGAGGTTACTCAAAAAGGATTTAACAATCTAAGTACACCTCCAAGGTTAGATAAAAGATACGTAGTGGGGTCTGGTGCAAACTACAAGGAATTAGGAGCCATGGAGTTCCCAATCTGCAGAAAGGAAGGGTTTCGGCTTTGGAAGGAATGGGTCGGGATGTTTATGGAGGCTAACCCTAATATCTACATCACAGTACAAGAGGGACCCTTCATCCCCATGAAGATCTCTGTTCTGGATGGCAACATCCAGACTCCTAAATCATATGAAGAAATGAATAAGGATGAGCACCTTCTTGAATCCATGGACAAGAGAGCTCAAAATATTATAGCCAGGTCAGTAAATGATTCAACATTCCAAAATCTAGTGCACTACAAGACCTCCAAGGAGATGTTGGACACCTTATTGGTATTCATGGAGGGCTCAGAAGAGGTGAGCGATGACACAAAATCCATGCTCAACTAGGAGTATGAGGCCTTCAGACAAGGAAAGTCTGACGGCATTGCTGAAAGTTTTGAGATATTCTCCAGAACTCTCAATGAACTGAGAACATATGGAAGGGTCTTCAGCACTTACGAGCTGAATGACAAATTTCTCAGGTCCCTCACCAAGAATTGGGACACAAAGATCTGTGTCATCAGGTAGATGGGCAGGCTAGCAAACACACCACCTCCAACCCTATTTGGAAAGCTACTGTCCTATGAGATGCAGCTTGTTGTAAGGAAGGAAGAAGAAGAGAAGACCAGCAAGTTACAGAGCAAGGCGAAATCCATGGATTTCAAAGCTAATGCTTCAACCTGGAGGAGAAGGAAGATCTCTCTAGTGAGGAGAACCGCTGTGTCAGAATCTGAGAGCTCTAGGTCCAGCTCATCTGACAATCATACATCAGATGTGGACCTTGCTACCTTGTCCAGGCAGTTTCAAAAATTCATGATGAATGGGCATTGGAAGAATAGAAGGCCATCTTCCTCCTCTCAGTATAGAAGGAAATCCTCTGAGGAGGACAGGTATGATCCTAACTCTAATAAACAATCTTCCTCTAACATTATTTGCTTTTATTGCAGCAAACATGGGCATGTAATTGTTGACTGCACAGTAAAGAGGAAAGAAGAAAGAGTGAAGAATAAACACAAGGGAAAGAAGAAAGAGAAGTCCCTAGTGGCTAAGAAGGAGAAGAACTGGTCTGATTCTTCCTCTGAGTCAGACAGTGAAGAAGATGAAGCCAACATTGGGCTTATTACTATTGCTGAAGAGGAACCTGAAGAGTTTCCTCGTGCTAGAATTAGGATCACGGCCCCTCAGTCACACTCATATAGTGACTCGGTGGTGGATGAAGATGAATAAGGAGATGCTCAATGCAATGGATTAATGACAATGATAGATGAAGAAAGCAGTCAGGATCTGCATTGTCAGACTCAAGTACATGCTAAACCACATTCTTTAATTTCTAGACATGAGGCTGACTAAGTCTCTGAAGCTTGTGAGAACAAGAAAAAACACACCGAAAATTTGGAGTAACGTAAACTTTATTATCCAAAAAAGGTATCAATTACAATGGTATAGCCTCTCTTTTATAGAATGGAGAAGATGAGAGAGATTACAATTAAGTAGTGTGGGGCTAAAAATTTATAAGTATATGCTGCTTTACAAATAGACAAACCGAACAGGTCGTGTGGTTAAACAAGCCGGCTAACCACCCAACAACCAACAGGAGGAGAGAACAAGTGCCACAGAGAGCAAGACGCCACAGGAGACCGCTAGACTGGCAAGTGTCCAAGTCATCTGAGACAAACTGCCAGACCGCTGAGATACCAAACAACAACAGCCGGGCAGACAGGCCGACTAGGATAAACCGCCAGACCGCCCGGTCTCTGAATAGCAACAGACAGCCCGACCTCCAAATTGCAACACTCCCCCTCAAGCTGGAGCATACATATCAATCATGCCCAGCTTGTCGCAAATGTGGAAAAAGGAAGCGGACACCAGCTTGGTGAAGTTGTCTGCTAACTTATTGTCGGAAGTGACGAACGAAGTACAAATATGTTTATTCAAGATCTCTTCCCAAATAAAATGATTGTCGACTTATATGTGTTTCATTCTCTCAAGAAAGTCCGGATTTTTGGAGAAGTATATCGCGTCCTTCTTGTTACGGAATATAGGAAGAGGATAGTTGTAGACCTCTCCTAAGTCAACCATGAGAGGTCGTAACCATTTCAACTCACACGTGGTCGACACCATACTGCGATATTCTGCTTCTACACTAGACCTGGAGATCACATACTGTTTTTTGCTCTTCTAACTCAAAATATTGCCTCAAACAAATGTGCAGAAACCTGATTTTGACTTGCGGCCACCTTTGTCATCAGCATAGCTCGAATCTTAGTACGCTTCAACCCTTAAGTCACCATTCTTCTGAAAAAGGAGTCTCTTCCCTGGTGCTGCTTTAATATAGTTCAATATCTTCAGGGCAGATTGTAGATGACACTCTCTAGGAGCTTGCATAAACTGGCTCACCTTGCCAACAACATAAGAGATCTCGAGACTGGTTACCATGAGATAAATGAGTTTGTCAACCGGATGTCGGTACCTCGTAAGATCAGATAGAGGAGGTGAGTCATCTGTCCAAGTTTTTTCTTCTCCAGCAGCCCTGGGACAATGGGTAGGTTTAGCACCAGTCAAACCTGCCTCGTTTATACAATCAAGAGCATACTTTTATTGGGAAAGGACCATGGAGTTGTGCTTCCTACAAATTTCAATCCCCAGAAAGTATTTCGGGAAGCCCATATCCTTTGTGACCAGGTGTTGATGAAGGTGTTTCTTTGTCAAAGTTACCACATCCTGGTCATCACCAGTAAGAAGAATGTCATCAACATAAACTACAAGAACTACCAGACTAGAGGCGGTTTTTCGAACGAACAAGGAGTGATCGGCTGAACTTCTTGCAAAACCAATGGCCGCAACAATGCCGCTAAACTTGTCAAACCAGGCACGAGTGCTCTGCTTGAGGCCATAGATAGCCTTCATTTGCCGACATACTCGTGTCTCCTCCTGAGCAACATACCTAGGAGGTTGCTCTATGTAAACATCTTCCTGCAGATCACCGTAGAGAAAAACATTCTTAACATCCAGCTGCGAAATGGGCCAATCCCTGTTGATAGTGATAGAAAGAAGGACCCGAATGGTGCTGAGATGAGCAACGAGAGAGAAGGTGTTGAAGTAATCAACATCATAGGTTTGAGTGAAGCCTTTGGCCACCAAGCGGGCCTTGTAGTGATCCACGCTGCCATCTGGATGGAATTTGATAACAAAGACCCAGCGGCAGCCAACTACATCAGTGCCCAAAGGTGGGGGAACCAGGGTCCAGGTGCCCCGTTCAGTAAGGGTAGCAATTTCCTCATCCATGGCGGCCTTCCAATGAGGAATAGTGAGAGGTTGCTAGTAGGTGCGGTGCGTGCCAGTCACAGAGATAGCCAATGCAAACGCCCTACGAGAAGGAGTGAGACGATCATATGAAACAACAGCAGCCAGTGGGTACTAGGTACACGTCCGCACCCCTTTGCGAAGAGCAATGGGAAGATCAAGGTCGGCATGTTCCTCAGTAATCGGAGCATCCGTGGTGGAGAGAGCTGGCCTGGGAGAGGAGAGAGATCGGCGCAGAGAAGAGGGAGAGAGGTAAGTAGGAGAAGGTGCAGCTCAACTAGTGATGAGAAGTTAAGGAACTTCATAGTTAAGCGTGCTTGGGCGAGAGTAGTACTGGGATGGGTGACCTCCTGGGAAGTCCCCGTACGACCCAGCTTAACTGTCGAGTTCGCTCATAAAATGGGGGTTGTTGCCACCAACAACCCGCCTATGGAGGGAGAGGGGTTGGGGTGCTTGGGCTGTAGCCTGGTAGCGTCGCCTAGAGCGGAGCCGTGATGTTGTCACGTTGTATCGTCTAGGGGAATTACACGGTGGGAGAAGGAGAAAGCGCTGGAGGTGGGTCAGAGGAGAAATAGGACACATTCTCGAAGAAGGTAACATCTGCGGAGACGTATTGTCTCTGAAGAACGGGATCAAAACCACAGTAGCCTTTTTGAGTAGTTGAGTAACCCAAAAGGATACATTTTGTGGCACGTGAGTCAAGTTTGTCATGTGCGATGGAAGTATTGTGCACAAAGGCCGTGCACCCAAAGATGCACAGAGGAATAGGAAATGCATCCTTACCTGGATATAGAATAGATAAAGGAGTTTGGTCGTGGAGAACTATGGACGGAATGCGATTAATGAGGTAACAGGAGAGGAGGATAGCGTATCCCCAATAGGAGTAAGGAACGTGCATCTTTGTCATTAGAGTGCGGGCGACATCGAGAAGGTGACGGTTCTTGTGTTCCGCCACCCCATTTTGTTGGGAGGTATAGACACAGGTAGTTTGATGAAGGATACCATTTTGCAGACAAAAAGAAGAGAAAGCATTACTAAGATATTCCTTAGCGTTGTCAGAATGAAAAATTTTAATAGACATCAAACTGATTCTTAACCATATTATAAAAAGATGTCCATACAGAAAAATGTTCTAAGCGATCCTTTAAAAGATACACCATGATACATCTAGAGAAATCATCAATAAACGTTACAAAATATGAACTACCCCGAACTATGGTGAGGGTAGGAGCAAGACCCCAGATGTCGGAGTGAACAAGTTCAAACGGCCAGGAAGATCCATGACATTGCTTTGGTGGGAAGGAGGAACGGTGATACTTGTCAAGCTGACATGCTTCACAGTTGAGCGGTGGGCCTTGCGGAGGAAGATGTGGTAGAAGCTGACAAAGAAGACATGGAGGAGCATGACCAAGACAAAGGTGACACTGGAGAAGATCAGTAGATGTGGAGAAGGCGGAGAGTGCGAAAATGTTGTCGAGGAAGTAGATGTCACCGCTCTCAGTCCCAGTAGCAATCGTCCGCTTGGTGCCCGGATCCTGAAAAGGACAATTAGTAGAAGTGAATGTGACAGAGCGTTGTAGTTGTTTACAAAGCGAAGTAACAGATAACAAGTTGCAGGGGAACTTGGGCACGTAGAGGGTGTCCGCCAGGCGAAGCGACGGACTGACTTGAATAACACCCATTCCATTGACTGGTGAGGGAGAGCCGTCCGCAACAAGGACCGGGGGAAACCGGTCATGTTGTTCTAGGAGAGAAAAGCATTTCGGATTGCCGAACATATGATTGGTAGCACCAGAGTCGATCAGTCATTTACCTTGAGTAACAACGTGGGCACTACCTGAAGACGTGACCATAGAGGTGGACTTCTTCGAAGAGGAAGTGGAAGCATCGCCAGACGATCGAAGATGAGGATACTTCATCCAACTGCGATCAACCGTGTGGCCGTTGCAGCTACAGTGAGATAAAAAAAAGCGGGAAGCACCACGGTCACTAGAGGGGAGGTGGCGGCCACTAGAGCCACTTTGCTGAGTATGGTGAGTGGAGTTGTCCGATTGTGGAGTGGAGGATAACAGTGGACGTTCGAGCAAATATGTAACAGCGATGATGCAGGAAGCGGTGGCATCCAGGGTGGGAGGCTCTGCCTCACCAAGGATCTATTGATGGATCATGTCATATGACTCAGGAAGTCGTAGAAGATAACACACAACCAGAAGCTCCTGGAAGTGTTTGTGTTGCTCAGCGAGATCAGCAGAGAAGGGGCAATTTTGTAGAATTTCGGCTCCGAGAGCCTGAACTTGCTGCTAAGCAGCCGCTGGAGACATGGATGGACGGGCAAAGAGGTCCGCATATAATGTATAGATGCGAGACGTCTGAGCCCACTTTGAGTAGAGAGCGGCAAGATGGAGCCAAGCTGCCTTGACTGTTTCATCATGATGGATGACAAGGAGGCATTCACCAGAAAGGTTGTTAGCCAGCCATGTGCGGACAAGAGCATCGCTGGCATCCCAGTCGTCAAATGGAGGGGAATCATGCGTTGGGGGGTCATTTGTGAGATGATGTCGTTTGCATTGAGAGAGGAGAAGGAAGGTGAAGGAGACACTCCAATTTGGATAGTTAGGACCAATAAGCTTGGATGCGGTACCAAGATTACCAGAAGGAGTGGGAGGTGTAGAAGGATGAGCGACAACGGGAGTAGTGGCGGTGGAGATATCGGAGTTGGCCATAGAAAAAAGCAGCGAGATAAACAAGTCGTGGCTAGAAGAAGAAGTCGCTAGAAGGACAGCGACTAAAAAGGTTGCGGCGATGTAAGAAGAAGTCGCGACAACAAAGAAGAGCAGCGGCTAGAACAGAGCGTGGCGACTTAAGAATAGGTCGCGGCGACAAAGAAGAGGAGCGGCTAGAATAGGTCACAACGACTTAAGAACATGTCGCGGCGACAAAGATGAGGGGCGGCTAGAAATGGGGAGCCGATGACTAAGCAAAGTGCGCGGCAATAAAGAGGAAGTAAGAGGCCGCATACAAAAAATGGAAGTAACAGGGAGAATCAAGCCGCACGAACAGAGCAAGGGCCAGAGGAAGAAACAAGCCGCGAAGACAGGTCGCAGGAAGAAAAAACAAGCCGCGTGGACTGGTCGCGGGAAGCAACAAGCCGTGCGGACAATGAGCGATCACAAAATTAAGAGGAAAGGACAGAGTGCTCTGATACCATGTGCGAACAAGAAAAACAGACCGAAAATTTGGAGTAATTTAAACTTTATTATCCAAAAAAGGTACCAATTACAATGGTATAGCCTCCCTTTCATAGAATGGATGAGATGAGAGAGATTACAATTAAGCAATGTGGTATTAAAAATTTACAAGTATATGCGGCTTTACAAATGGACAAACCAGACAGGTCATACGGTTAGACAAGCCGGCTAACCGCCTGACAACCAATAGGAGGACAGAAGAAGCGCCATAGAGAGCAAGCCGCCACAGGAGACCGCTAGACCGCCCGGTCTCCAAGTCGTCTGAGACAAACTGCCAGACCGCTGGGATACCAAATAACAACAGCCTGACAGACAGACCGGCTAGCATAAACCGCCATACCGCCCGGTCTCCGAACAACAATAGACCGCCCGGCCTCCATATTTTAACAAAGCTCAATCATCAAGAGATGAAGGTGATTCAGACTCTGAGGATGATGTAAACTCCATAATTGCCAACTCTGGAGAACTTCTTGGGCTTTCAAGAAATGCAAGCTACTTGCCAAGAGGCAGGCAAAAGAGCTTCTTAGTCTTAAAAGCAAGTGTGAAGACCAAGAAAAAGCACTCACTGACATGGCTGCACATGCAGACCCTGAAGGATCAACCGCATACCCAACTGCACCAAAATCCCGGACTGTTGGAGAGGGTGCTACTTAATTTCTTTAATAAGTAGCAAAGCGCCACGGGTCAAGTGAAGGAACGCCGGACCCAACAATCCTCCCCCCCCCCCCCCGGCGTCCAGCACAACCTGTCGGCTCAGAGGTGGAGTTAAAACATGGCCCACCTGGTTTAGAGGTGGGGTTACCACATGTCCACAGTTTCCTGACCCGCCGGACCCACACAGGTAGAAGGGAAAAATCAAGATTTAATAGCGCCCCTCCGGTCTTGAACATATGACCTCCTCTGATACCAATTGAAAGTTAGGGATAGATAAAGTTTACTCTAGAGGGGGGGGGGGGCGGTGAATAGAGTATAAAAAATAAATATTTAAATATATTACGGAATTAAAATATAGGTACTTATATGAAAAAGGTAAAAGCAAGAAACTATCACAGCACAAGGCACAAAGAAAACACAAGGCAATCCAGACGACACAAGAAATTTTATAGTGGTTCCCCAAATCTGGGTACATCCACCCTTCTACCACCCTGGTAGGAATCCACTTAGGTTTTTGATCAGGTGCCCTATCACCACAAGATCTGCTTCAGGTAGATCTAGAAACCCTTCAGGCTTTTGATCAGATGTCTAAAAACCAATAGGTTTTTGATCAGGTGCCCTATCACCAAGGAGTTTACTTTTGAAGGGAGTAAGAACCCTGTACACGAGATGTTAAAGAAAAGTAGATGACAGTCTTCTCTTTCTCAAACACAATGAGAAGACTATGTGGATTTGATGATGCCAAAGCTCCCCTTGAGATATTGAGTAGTTTCAGGAAGAAGGAAGCTTTGTCTAGGGTGTAGGTCTTCAGATTGATGTTGACTCAAGTTCTCTATAGATTGTTGAAGCCTGATGAAGGAAGAAGACTAGAGAGATTTTTTGTGTTTAGCAAGTTCTTCTTCTTCCTTGTTTTTGGCAAAGCAAGATACCTTGAGAGCAAAAAGATGATTGATTTTCTGACTGTGTGTCTGTGATTCTCTTTTTTTATCTTTTTAAGTTCTCTGTATATTTGGAATGACTAAAGGCCTGAATTTGAATTCTCAGACAGTACTTAATTCTCTGCAAGAATTTAGGAGCCCAAACGGGTAGAATGGTTGGCAATCATAAATGCACTTCCACAACTGTCTTGACAAAATATTCTGTGAATAACATAATCAATGCTTCATGAGATACGGCTATCAGCCTTGAGAATGTCAGCATTAATTATCAGAATATATTTTCCTTACAATGATTTATCATAAATACTTCTGACCGGACTGAGAGAACTGATAACTGAAGGCAGTAAAAAAATCGTAGATCTGAGATAACTGCTGAGAAGCACAAGATCGTCGTCCCGAGCTCGTAGATCGTCGAGCTCAGTTCAGAGTAGAAGACTCTGAGATCGTCGATGGGAGAACGACGATCGTTGAGTTGATAGTTGTTTCTGGACTTAGAATATTTTCTGGAATGACATACTGAAAAAGCCAGAAATCGTCGACCTGAGAGCTTGGTTCGTCGACCTGAGAATTTGATTTATCCTTCTCAAACAGCTTCTGTGAATTGTGTCGATAGATGGTTCTGGGTGTCGACACAAGTCCTTCTGGTGTCGACTGATACTGTCGACTAATAATCTGTGAACTGTGTCGACACAAATCCTTCTTTTGTCGAGTGAGCTAGTGTCGACTGATAGTTAATGTGTCGACACAAATCTTCTGGGTGTCGACACAGTCTTTATGTGTGTCGTCATAATTCTTCTAGGTGTCGACACAACATTTCTGTGTGTCGAAACAATTCTTCTGGGTGTCGACACAACCTCTCTGTGTGTCGACATAAATCTTCTGGGTGTCAACACAACTGCTTGAGTCTCTGATAGGCTGTTGTAGGCTGATCCATGTGTTGTTGACTCTTGGCCTAGACTAAAGAAATAAACCTATAACCCTGACTATACATTTTCGGTCAGTCTAAGCAAACCTAATAGTGATCCTTACCCAAATCAGAACTAGGGTTCCAACAATCTCCCCCTATTTGGGTGACACTATTTACATAACATAAAGAAAATACAAAGCAATAAACTGGAGCATTTACTTCTGCTGTTGCTATTGCTGATGTTGTTGTTGAACCTTTCCCAAATGTGTGTCATTACAATCTGTATCATCATAATCTGCTTCTGTTATTTCTGGAATTGCTACTGCTGTTGAAACTGCTGCAGGTTCATTGGTCATCTATATCTACACAAAATTTCTGAAACACTTCTTCTTCCTGTACTGTTGGAGGAGACTGAGCTTGAAGGTCTACTGAGGCTGAACCTGCTGCATCTTCATTAGCTTGAAAGCCTGCTGAGGCTGAACCTGCTGGATCTTCATTGGACACCTCCCCCTGCCTGGTTTCAGTGAAAACTGGAAGCAGGCCCTTAGATGAATAAGGGACAGAGGAAGTAGAAATGGAAGCAGAAAGGGAGTAGTCTTTGATCTCAGCAGCAGATAGTTTGATCCATGTAGACATGAACTTCTTCAGACCCAATTGAAAGATACCAATTGAAAGATAGGATCACAGTGACTGATCGATTCGAAGTCGACGTCGAAACCAGTGTTGAACTTCATCTTTGAAAGAGCCGCCGTAGAAATCGCCATGGAAGATCTGTAGACTCAAGAGAGAGGAGATCAATGGCAAAGGGAAAATAGAATAGAAAAGATGATCAATTAACTGAAGCAAAGTCGTCGATCTCTGGTCGATGATTTTTGTCTTCACACAGAGCTGTCGTCAAACATAGTTCGACGATTTAGCTCAAGAGCTGTTCGAAGATCGTCGATCTTCGTTCGACGATTTAGGAACAGATCCAAAAATAGAAGACAAAAATTAAATTAATCCTTCCCATTGATCATTCCAAGCTGATTCAGGAAGAACATGTGCTTCTTTTCATCAAGGGGTTTGGTGAAAATATGTGCTCTTTGAAAATCAGTGGAGATAAAGTCTAGATTAATTTTCTTTTTGTCTACATTATCTCTAATGAAATGATGTCTTATATCTATATGCTTTGTTTTAGAATGATGCACTGGATTATGTGCTATAGATATAGCACTAGTATTATCACATAAGATAGTTGAATTATTTAGATTGAAACCATAATCTAAGAGTTGGTTTTGCATCCACAAAATCTATGAACAGCAACTGCCAGCAGCCATATATTCATCTTCAGCAGTAGATGTTGATACAGAGGTTTGCTTCTTGCAAAACCAGGACAGAAGTCTATCACCCAAGAATTGGCAAGTTCTTGAAGTGCTCTTTCTGACCACTCTGCATCCAGCATAGTCAGCATCTAAAAATCCAGTCAACTCAAATGCTGACTCTGTTGGATACCAGAGTGCTAGATTAGGACAACCCTTTATATATCTTAAAATTCTTTTTATGAAAATAAGGTGAGATTCTTTATGTTTCACCTGGAACCTAGCACATAAACATGTAGCAAACATGATATCTGAAGACTCCCGTGGCTGCCATAGGCATCCTCAAGCACAATTTGGCACAAGCCCAAACCCGGATGATGGTGCTTGCGGACAAGCAAAGGCAGGAATGCCACTTGGAGGTGGGCACATAGGCGTATGTGCGCCTACAGCCGTATAGGCAAACCAGCCTAAGGAGCCATGGGGCTCAGAAACTTGCTCAAAAGTACTTCGGGCCTTTCCGAGTCGCAGAAAAAATCGGGACGGTGGCTTACAAACTACAACTTCTGGAGGACGCCAAGATTGATCCAACCTTCCACATTTCGCAACTCAAGGAACACAAAGGGGCACCACCACTAACAGTGGTGGCTCTACCGAAGACAATCAATGAGGAGGGCAACCTCCTAGTGGAACCCATGGCTGTGTTAGCTCATAGAATCATTCCGAAGAATGGGAGGGTGGCCACGCAACTGTTGATTCACTGGACAAACGACAGCAGGGATGACGCAACATGGGAGGATCTCGAAGGGCTGTGGAGCAGGTTCCCAAATTTCGTTCAGTGAGGACACGGACCTGCTGATGGAGGGATTATTGTTGTGTGCTGGCTCAGTAATGACCGGGTGGACCGGGTTGTTTTGGGTAAGGGGGTTTATGTTAAGTTATGTTAAGTAAGATTAGTTTGTATCCCTCTTAGCTGTGTGGTATAAATTGTTAAGAGGTAGGGTTTGTTTTATTTATGCTATTCTGTAGAAACTGGTAGGGAAGGTGCCGGATGTGGCTAGAATTTCCTGGTTTGGATTCACTGTTCAGAGTTGCACTTAGGTGAATATTGTATCCTGTTCTGGTTGTTTTTTAAGTGATCATTCTACTGCGTTTTTGCTATTCCATATCCACTATTTCACTGGTTCTTCGCAACATCCGGAAGCACCCGCATCATGGTATTGCATCGGTGAGAGAGGAGATGGCCGACGGGGGAGGAATGTCGCGCGTGGGTTTGATCTGTCGCAGAAACCCTAACAACGGACAGGGAGGAGAAAAGATGAATAATTGATTTTGGATCGCGGGTGGGGAGGCACGGCAGGAAAAGAGAATAAATCTGGGTTTTTTTTGGGAAAATCTATTTACCCACAGCTATATTAAAATCATTGTTTGATACGGCTTTTTGAAAAACATCAGCCCGCCACACCAAAAATGTGGAGCCAAATATAGCTTAAATCTGTGGACCTCGATCGGAAATCACGGTGACAAAATGGAGTAAATTTCTATTTTTCTTCCACCAGGTTTTGTCTGTCGCGCATTTTTTCCACACCAGGTTTTGTCCGTCAGTACCGCACCACGTTTTGTCCATCGCGCGTTTTTTCTTCCATCGTTTGCCGCGCTATTTTGGAAGGAGGAAGAACCAGGTGGTAGAAATGCGTATGGAAGTTGAAGTGAAGTACGGGTTGTGGAAGCATAATTGAAGCAAGTGTAAAAGATTTGTGGCCTATAGAGAAGCAGGGGCGTCGTGGTTGTGGTGAGATGCCTGTGGAAGGTGGAGATCGATGGTCGCGAGATGTTGATCGGAGAGGAGACGTGGGGGCTGTGGTGTTGAGTAGCCAGCGAGAGGGGCTGCTGCGTGGAGTCGCGAGTGGGAAATGAAAAAGTGTGACAAACATTTTGGTCAATAATCTCTTTTTGGCCACGAATATTATTTTTCATGGCTAATACATCTGCATTAGCCACACTTTTTATAACCATGGCTATAAAGTAACTATTAACCACGGTTTTTGCAATCGTGGCTAATATCATTGTATTAGCCATGATTTTTAGTCCTTGTCCAAAAAAACGTGTAGCGAATACACACTTTTCTAGTAGTGTGATGGACATCACAAGCACTGTAAATGATAGGCTTAATGTCAAGATGGGCTTGGGTGCTTCATCAAGCCAACCTCATTTAATTCAGAAAAACATTCTCTCAACCACCATTAAATTCATATCTGAAAACGGTAAAGAAAATACAGATGAGAATTACAAACCAACTGAATTAAATCAGAAACCCAAGAAAAAGAGAAAGAACAAGAAAAGCCTTAAGCATAACAATGTTTAACAGATTTCGTCAAACTCAGATCGACGAAATGTGTACAGTTCGTCGAACTCCAGTCGACGAACTCTGAACGCAGATTTTTATTATAATTATTCTTCGAACAGTGATCGACGAAACCAATACGGTCTGTCGAGCCGAGATCGACGATATTGGGGCACAGAGAATGAATATTTCCATTCTCTGAGCGGAGTTCTACGAACTCATCCCTATTCATCGAACTCAATTCGACGAACTTATCATAATTCGTCGACCCCAGTTCAGATTAACAGAAACTTTAATTACCCCAGAACATTTAATCAATCAGAAGAATTTGTTAACCCATTTACCCAATGGATAATTCCACCTAGGAAATTTCACCCCCTAGGATATAAAAACTAACATGAATGTTCTTACATTTCTAGTTTTAAATTTGTAAAGAATCAAGGACCCAAGGTTACTTATGTCAAGAACACTTAATTTTTTATTTTTCAGGTGAAAGGCTATCCTACCACAGAGGAACAGTGGTACCTGGATAGTGGATGCTCAAAGTACATGACATGCAGCAAGGACATTTTAACAAACTACAAGTCCAAGCTTGGTCCAAAGGTGATATTTGATGACTCCAACTATGGACAGAGTGAAGGCTATGGGATTGCCAAGCTTGGAACTGTCACTTTCAAGAAAGTAGCATATATAAGTGGTTTAAAACATAACCTGATATCTATAAGCCAATTATATGATGAAGGTTATCAGGTATCCTTTAACCATTCTTCTTACATTATATCTTCTGTAGATAATAAAACTGTCTTAACTGGTCTTAGGCAAGGAAACATTTATGTGGTAAACTTCAAATCTTCCAGCTTGGAAATTTGCTTATTTAATCAAATCAGTAATAATAATGAATTATGGCATAAAAGATTAGGACATGTTAATCTTAAAAATATTGCTAAACTCTCTAGGGACAACCTTGCTAAAGGATTGCCTTCTTGCCCGTACAAGAAAGAAAGCCTTTGCAGGACTTGTTAATTAGGCAAGCAAACCAAAAATAGTTTTAAATCTATTAATAAGAGTGATTCACCCAGGATCCTGTATCTGCTCCATATGGATCTATTTGGACTCATTGTTGTGCAGAACTTGGGAGGGAAATCTTATACATTAGTTATTGTTGATGACTTCTCTAAGTTCACTTGGGTGTTCTACTTGAGAAACAAGTCAGATAACTTTAAAGTTCTTACAGACTTTCTTAAGAGAATAAAGATTGGGTACTCTACTCCGATTGCATTGATCAGAAGTGATCATGGTACTGAGTTTGAATCTCTTCCTATGCAAGAATTCTGTAGGATGGAAGGTATCAGGCATTGCTTCTCTGCTCCTAGAACTTCTCAACAACATGGGGTAGCAAAAAGGAAAAACATAACCCTCATTGAAGCTGTGGGTACATTGCTTGTCGATGCTTACTTGCCCCTATCCTTTTGGGAAGTGGCTGTAAGCACAGTAAATTATGTCATGAATAGAAGTTTAATACATAAACTTAAGGGCAAGACTCCGTATGAACTACTCAAAGGAAAGCAACCTGAAATAGATTACTTTAGATTTTTTGGCTGTAGATGTTATATTCATAATAATAACAAGAAACATCTTAGAAAGTTTGAAGCCAAAGTTGAAGTGGGAAGTTTTCTTGGATATTCCCAAGTCAGCAAGGACTATAGGGTTTTTAATAAATCAACCTTAAAAATGGAAGAATCTGTACATATAACCTTTGATAAAGCTAATATGTATTACAAGGAGAAGGATTCTTCTAATAAAGATTTATTGCAGGTACCCCAACTATGTGGGAAATTGGATGATTTAAACCTCACCAATAAGGCTACATCACATCCCTCTCCACATATTGAAGAAGATAGTGAAGAAGATTTAAATGAAATGATTGCTGAACCACCAACAGCAAATATAATTCCACAAGAGAAATTAATTCCAAATGATGTTGCTGAACTAACTCCTCCAACTGATCTTGTCACACTTAGAGATCATCTTGTATCTCAAGTGATTGGAACATATCAGCTGGTGTGCAAATAATGCATCAACTCAACCAAAATATGATGCATGCTTGCTTCATATCTCAACTTGAGCCCCAATCCAAAAATGATGCAGAGCAAGATCCCCACTGGATTATTATAATGCAAGATGAGCTCAATCAGTTTGAGAGATCCAGAGTTTGGGATTTAGTTCCAATACCCAAAGACTACCCACTCTTTGGAACTAAATGGGTATTCAAAAATAAATTGAATGCACAAGGAGCCATCATCAGGAACAAGGCAAGGCTGGTAGCACAAGGATACAAACAGGAAGAAGGAATTGACTATGATCAAACCTTTGCACCTGTTGTAAGACTGCAAGCTATCACAATTTTTCTTTCTTATGCAGCCTACAAAAAGTTCAAAGTCTACTAGATGGATGTCAAAAGTTCCTTTCTCAATGGTGAACTCAAAGAGGAAGTACATGTGGAATAACCACCAGAAAACCAATGGCGATTCCGGCGCTCTCCCTCTCCAGCATGAAGTATGACACCGGTTTCGACATCGACTTCGATTCCTTCAACCATACTGATCAGATTTTCACAGACATTCTATAGTTGTTTGAAGAACAGCAACTGAAGAAAATCATGACCAGCAGGATCAAGTTGCCAGCAACTGAAATAAGGGAATGTGTTTATACTTCAACTTCTCCAGACGAAGAAACTATGACTGGTACCATCGCCAGCAATCAGGTTACCCTAACCCCTGATATTTTAACTAAGATTTTTGGTTTGGCAAATGGAGAAGAGGATATTGAAATAAATAGTTCTGAATATGATAATATGCTGATTAAAATGGGTCACGCTGAAAGAAACCCTGTCATTGGAACAATTCCTACCTCCACTAAAGGAAACCCTGTCATGTTGATAATATGATAATAGGATATTTTGTTGAAACCACCTCAACACCCACTACCACAATTCCTACCTCCACTACTGCAATTCCATCCAACCCTACTTCCACATTACCTGAATTCTTCCATACAAATTTCCCTCATGCTTTCTCTATAAGTTCCACATGTGGTCATCGTACCACTTATACTCCCTCAGCTCCTGAACCTCTATATTTAAATTTCTCTGACAATGCCAAAGATCTTCTAGCTTTCATTTCTCCATCTTTGGAGCAATTAATAGCAAAATTTATTGCTCCTCTTTCTTCCTCCATCACTTGTCTCTCTACTAGAGTTGCTGCTCTCACCTCTGTTCCTTCTTCTGGGGGCCTGGTTTTAAGATTATCTGAAACCAGACAGGGGGAGATGTTCCATGAAGAAGTTCCAGTTCCTCCTACAGCAGCAGCAGCAACAGTAGATTCCCTAGAGGCAGACATTCCAACAGAAATAATAGATATGACTGATTATTCAGATACTGACATGGCTTGTGATATAGTTGCTGAAATAACCATTGTTGGTGATTTTATTATAGCTATTGAAGATGTTAGTGATCCAGTTCCTGAGCATAAGGCTTTCTCTACTCCTACTCTTCCCTGGGATGAATCTCCAATGCCAAATCTTGATGATATTATGTTTATATACATGGAAGAAGAAGAAGAAGAAGTAAGTGTTCAGATTGCTACAGAGATTTTTACAGAGCCAGCAAGTCAATCACAGCCATAGGTTCCAGTAATATCAACTGAATGGCTAAAGTAGTTGAATGAACTATATGATAATCCTCCTGAATCATATGATGATGATGAGGATTCTGATGATTCCAGTTTTAAGAAATCAAAGGCTAAGAAGAGAAAGGCTCCTACCAAGGCTGCTCCTATGCATAATCCTTCAGCTGACACTCCGTACAATATTTTGCATAATGTTCCTCTCACTCCAGATATGCCACAATGGATGAGAAACTCTAAGAATGAGCTAAAGGAAAGGAAGAAATGGAGAAGATACAAATCCCCACCTAAGCAGAACAGGAGAGGACCTCCTCCTCCTCCTGATGTAAGTGCTTCAGGAAGTGTTGCTAAAGATCAAAAGCCAGCTTCCAGTAGCTCTCAGACCCCTAGGCCAGCCTCCCATCAGTCTTCTAGACCTGTTGGGAAGTACAGTCAATGCAGACCTCCAAGGTATTACTATTCAGGCCAACCCCAACAGTCTCTTCCTCCAACAAATTTTCAATAACAATTTATTTTATTCAAAAAGTCTCAAAAGTCTTATCAGGATGCTTCTAAGTCTAATCCAGAAAGACCTTTATCTCCCACATATGAACCTGAGTTAGATCCGAATTTCAAAATGGCAAGATTTCAATAATTGATTGGTTTATCTCAGATGAACAAAGCCAGAGCAGAAGGATCAGATCCATCAATGAATATATGCTGGTATATCCAGAAGCTATAGTTTCCAGAGCTTCAACTGTTACAATTCTTGGGGTTCAAGATCTGAAAATGACTTAACAGGAAGCAGAGAATCCTCACAGGATAATTGTGTTTGCTAAATTATCTTCTGCTCCTCCCTCTGACAACTCTTGAACATTTATTTCTCTGTGATATATATGTGTATTGAACTGAGCTATATTATATCTGCTGAATGGTTTAAAATTCTGTAAGATATTTATATTGCTTTGTGTTTTTTTTTTATTTTGTTTAGTGACCTCACCCAAATAGGGGGAGATTGTTGAATCCCTAGTTTGGATTTATGCTAGGTTCACTATTAGGTTATTGACCCTCCATGTATAACCTAGGGTCAAATTGTTAGTTATAAGGTCTAGGTCAGTTTGACTAGTTTAGACAAACATTGATCCAGCCCTCAGAAGAATTCAGAGATCCAGACATAGAAGATTTGCGGTTTTTAAGAGTTCAAAGAATAAGTTCAAAGTTCTTCGAACTCAGCTCGACGATCGTCGATCACAGATCTACGATCGTCAATCGCAGAACGACGAACTCAGAATCTCTACTCTGAGCTAAGCTCTACGAACTTGGAGTTCAGGTCGACGATCTTCCCTCTTCTCTCAAGTTCTCTGGTCGATGAAATTCTATCTCAGTTCGACGAACTTGGAGCTCAGCTTTGGCAGACTATTTTCCAGATCAACTTTCTCTGAGCTCAGCTCGACGAAGATGATTTCTCAGCTCGACGAACTTGAAGTTCAGGTCGACGAAATATGTCCTGAGTTCGACGATTTCTCTCTGTATCAGTTTGGTGTTTTCTCTCATTTTGATTTCCATTTGGATTATTCTAAGCTGTAATTCTCTGATAATTAATGCTCATATTCTCAAGAATATAGTCATTGCTTGGCAGCATTAATTATGGATTTCACAGAGCAAATTATTTAACTTATTTACTGAGGCAGTTGAGGAAATACATTTAAGACAAATTCCAGCGGTTCAACTCCTAGGATTTCAGCATTAAATTCAGGAATTCTGTTTCAAATTTAAAATGCCAAAAATCCTTCAGAATATAAATATCAAATTCTTCTCTTCATAACAACAAGGAATTACAAGAGATCTTTTACATAATAACTGATACAAGTTTTACAGAGAAAAAGATTGTTATATAAAGGAAATTGAAGAAGAACATCAACACACAGATCTTTAGTCTTCTATAGTTTCTGCTTCAGGCTTCAAAAGGACAACTCATCAACACCAGTCCAAGAAGTTTCTAAAGATCTCCATCAAGGCCAATACCCTGCGCAAAGCTCTCATCTTCTTGAACCTTTTTTTCATCTCAGGGGGAGCTTTGACAACATCATCCACTAAAGTCTTCTCAGTTGTTTTAGAAAGAGAAGACAACATTACTTTTCATTTCCAACTATGTGCAGGGTTATAACTCACTTCAAAAGTTAACCCCTTTGGTTGTTAAGTCTCCTGATCAAAATACTTAGTTTGGTTTTTGAGCACCTGATTAAAAGCTCAAAAGGGTTGTGAGATCTCCCTTAAAAAATAGATCTCATGGTGACAGGGCTCCTGAGCAAAAACCTATGGTGGCAGGGCACCTGATCAAAAACTTGTTAGTGGATTCCTACCAGGGTGGTAGAAGAGTGGATGTACCCAAGTTTAGGGGAACCACTATAAATTTCTTGTATCATCTGTATTGCTCTATTGTTTATTCTTGTGTGTTGTGATTATTTTTGTTTTCATCTCTCTTTATACATATATTTATCACTTATTTTAATCCACTGTAAAAATTAATTAAAGTTTTAAAATACTCTATTCACCCCCCTCTAGAGTTAAAGAAGATCTATCCCTCACTTTCACTAGGGATTTGTCAGACCTCTTAAGTAACCTACGAAAGAATTTAAGGGTTTCCCCTTCACTCTTGCAAATCTCTAACAAGTGTGAGGGATCCTTACTATTCTACTGTTGGCTATAAACTGGGCCAAGAATTGATGTGTCAGCTCAATGAAGTTGTTGGTGGTCCCTTCCCAAAGAGAATGAAACCAGGTCCTTGCTTGACCTTTTAGTTTCGCCATGAAAACCTGATATAGCAGTTGGTCAGGGCATTGTAGATCCTAAGGATGTTGGAGAAGTGGTTAATATGCTCTAAAGGGTCATCTATCCTATTGTACTACTTGATACTGGGGAGGTTAAATCCCATTGGAATTGGATGCACCAGGACTTCAGGTGCTAGCAACGAGCAATTGTGGATGGGTCGGTGTACAAATGTGGATTGCTTGTTAACCTGGCTATACTTATTGGCTATTAGCTCTCGAATTTCTTCACGTGTGAGCCTTCTTATAATGCTTTTGGGGCCAGCTCCCCCCTCCCCCCATGCGGTGTTGCTGCTAAGGACGAGCTTCAAGGTCTCTGGGTAGACGAGCGAGGTGCGCCAAGTTTTCCGCATAAGAATACTCTTTGAAGACATCTTCTTGGTGATCCTTCATAGTATGATTTGGGGGAGGAGGAGGCAGGTTAATTGGTACGGGAGGGGAGCACGAGTATGAGATGCCCCAAGGTTCCCAAGGAGGGCAAACATCTCAGTTTGTCACTCCTCCATCAGTCGCACACGGCCATCTAGTGCATTCATGTGCTGGAGTACTGCCTCCTCCAGGTGAGGATCATCTATCAGTTAGTGGGAGGGGCAAGATCGACGCACCCTTCAGGGATGGATCTTTCGGTCATGCTGGCGCTTTGTCTAGCAATGACCACCAGTCTTGGGTATAGCGGTGAAGTAGATACTGTCTTTGAAATCTTCATAAATATTTGGGGAACCCCTTCCCATATACAGTACCAAATTATTGTGATGAAACTCGGCGCACTTGTAGACCTATCTAAATTACACCATCTTACACCGGGAGAAATTAATTATGCAAACAATCCATGTAAGTTGAGACGACTAACATGGAAATATTTAACGTGGAAAACCTCTAAAAGTGGTAAAAAATCTTGTGACCTGATTTGTGCTACCAAACTTCCACAACTCTTTGGTGTTGCATAAGGATTTGAAAGAGAAGGTAAGGACGACGAGCTGCTCCTTATTATAATTTATATAGGGGAGAGTGATGGATCCAAGGTTGACAAAACTGATAGTTTGTGTTAGTGATAGTCTAACCCACCAGATGAATATGTGGCATGTAGACTAATTACTATTTTCTTAATTCTAACCCGATTATCAACAAAGTAAGAATAATAAAGAACCATGTAGCAGCACACAATAATTTATAGTGGTTCCCTAAGGTCTGGGTACATCCACTTTATTTCTACACCAATCTAGTAATGAGCTAGACTCGATAATCTCCTCCAAAACTCCGCTCCTTTAGAGCTTACAACACAAATCCCTCGGGATCTCTCAGATCTTCCTCACACCTACCTCATGCACCCAGGCCCTACACTCAGACTATCAAGAAGCCCTGCCTCAGAGTACTCAAACTCTTATAGCTTAGAAACCCTTCAGGTTACCTACCTTAAACTTATCTCCAAGTCCTATCTCAGGTACACATGCCCTACAACTCAGGTTGGGCATACAGCTCTGCACTCAGGCACAAAAGCCCTACACTCTTATCTACAAGTAGATCCTATTGAAAAATATAATTGATTATTACAACAGAAGTATAAATAAGATTAGACCTTGAAGCTCGAGATCTTCTGTTACTTTTACTTTGATGGCAAGATCTGGAGTAATCTCCTGATCAGTTGAATCTTCAGGAAACACAAGTTAGGGCTTTCTCCTTCTTTGATCTTCTTCTTCAACAGATGGAAGAAGATCTGGCTTTGAGTCTTGAATGACCATCTCTTGTTCTTATGAAATCTTTCAGCAAGAACTAACTTCAGTTAACAGATGATAGTGTGCCATTTTTTGATTTCATGATTAAAGCAACGACACTGTTCTATTACCCTGGCATATCCCTTTTATACCTTTGACTTCTATAACGGTCTTGAGAAATGACTTCTCATTGGCATGGGCAAGTATAGAATAGTCTATCCTTACTTTATGTGCTTCCGCCAAATTTGAATCCCTCCAATCTATATGGGCTCAACGACATTATTTGAATCTTCTCGACGGTAACGTTGAGTAGAACCTTCATACTCAGCGTCATATGCCTTGGCTCTAAGACCTATGGCTTTCAGCGGCTTCTCCATAGTATCGTTGAGAATAGACTTCATTCTCAACGGAATGGTTCTGGCTCATATCCTTGATGTCCACGGTATAGTGGATACTGATATACTTTGTCAGCAGTGTTGGGTATTATATCTACAATAACCTTGATTTGAAGAAGTGTACCTTTAACTAAGTTGAATTGAGTTTGTATTTGATGTTGGTTTTAATTATGTGTGGTGTAGGTATTAAATGTCATTCACAAACCATTGTCAGGTTATAATGGGTCTCCGAACATAGTTCTATACAATGTAATTCCTCATTATATATAACATCATGTTGACCCATGTGTAATCTCTCTAATAGGGTGTACTTCATCTCTAGCATCCCAAAGAGAGTTATTGTTCAAGAAATTCAGAATTTGTTAAGTCATTTCGTCGAGTGATCTCGTGAGGACTCGTGAAATTCAACGAGAACTCATGTAAGCACTCGCTGAATTTATCTAGTGACCTTGGGAGTACTTGAGAGATCACTGAGAACAGTTGTCCAGAACAGCTAAGTTAAAACAGCTTAGACCTCTCGTATATACTCAACAAATTCCTCGAGTACTTACATGAATACTCGTGAAATTTCTCGAGTACACTCGAGAAGTCATGTTAACTGCTTTAAGGTTCCAGAGAGTTTGAAGATTTAGCTAGTTCAAGTAAATACATCGAGTACTCTAGAGATATTTCATATAATTTGTCAAAATGTCTGGTGAAGTCCAGATTTCTCATGCGAGCTCTTTCTAAAGTAGTTTTGACTGGTTCGTGGAGTGGTCTGGAGAGTTCACATAAGGTCTCGGCGAATTTGGAGTTAAACAGTTTTCGCTCTCATTCTGACGACTTTCCAGATTTAGGGTTTTCACCATGTACAACACATGTGGATAGTAGAACTGATGGCGACGTTGTCCCTCCACTAGTTCATGATGACATTGTTGTTGCGGCCGTTGATCCTCGACATAGAGAGTTTGTTGATGGGGACGATCGTTGTCGCAAGCTTGAAGATGGGATTCTACCGCGACATCCATCACCAACGCCACGCCAACTCCCACTACATGTTATGCATGTCGTATATCGTTACCATCATATAAAAATATATGATTATAAATTATATATTTAAAATTATATTTTTTTAAGCATTTTTATTTTAAGCATTTTATTTTTATGCATTTTATTTTTTTATTGCATTTTCCTATTGTTATATATATTTCATGTAGGTGATGGGTTGCCTATAACCATCTAAGTTTTATATTATTGTTGTATAGTGGAGATTGAGCGGTATATTCTATATATATGTTTTCATGGGTAATAAAAAGACAAGTTGAATGAAAAGAAATTGAAAAACCTAGAATTTTCCCTCTCCCCTTGAAGAAAATTTTGGCTCTCTCTCTCTCCAGCAGGCGGCCACCCTTTCCTCCCTCAATATTTCAGCCTCCTCTCCACCTCCTCCTCCTTCCTCAAGATATCCACCACCAGCCCTCCCTCTCCCAAAGAAACCCGACCACCACCCTCTCACTCCAAAACTGAGCAGCCCCTCCTCTTTCTCACCAAACCCTACCACCACCCTCTCCCTCCAAAAACTAGCAGCCCTTCCCCTTCTTCACCAAACCCGACCAAGCCCTCTTCTCCTCTCCTTGGCAATCTCGGCCACCACCTTTCGTCTCTCATCCTTGAAAAAAATTCAGCCAATAAGGTTCCCCCTCTCCTAGGGCTTTGCAAAAGAGAGCGGCTTGTGTCCTCTTCATCAGGTACGGTTCCGTGGATCTGCGTGGAAGTAGATCCTACCACCGTCGTTGTTTGATTCCACCACTCATCTTTGTGGACGGATATCTTGGGATTGGGTAACGAATTTTAAACCTCCTCTTGTGTGATTCTTTTATATTATTGTGACATTTGGTGGTTTAGAACACTAGTGATTTGTTCAGATTTATATTGAAAACAGTGCCTTAATAAAATCTAAATTTTAAGCATTTATTTATCTGAATATTTTCGTTTAAATTGTATCGGATAGATCTCATGAACGCTAGTAGAGATCAGGTTCATCAACCCTTGATTTCTCCTTGAGTTCAAATGATTTGGCCAACCTCTTATTAATTAATTTGTGATAGATTTTGGAGTTTGTTGAAATTGCTATTTTAGTCCGGATCTTCTCTTATTGGGTTTGTGAATGCTTGAGGATAATATTAATTTGATTCGCTAAATGTCCGGATCATGTAGGTCATATTCTCTTGAGCAAACATTGGCACATAGCCCTTGTTTAATCTATAAAAGGGGTAGCGACCCTTTGTTTTGTGCGTTGTTAAAGGTGTTCCATTAATTGGTTGAAGTCATCGGTAGTGTTTTAGAGAGATATCGCACGCTACGTATCTAGTTTAATTGTTCGAACCAAAGAGAGCATAGTAATTATCCCCTCGGAACCCTTGGTCTCCATCAATTTGGTATCAGAGGGAGGTTTGTGTCAATTTCCTAATTATCACCCTCCCCCTTTTCTTAGAACACTGACACGCACTTGCACGATTTATTGTCCAAAATAATAAAATAAATTTTGATTTTTGGTCTGCAAATAGCAGTTTAAAACTTGTATTTTTCTGCAAAAAAATCAAAATTTTTTTTAATAATCTCTTATTTATTTTCAGCAAGAAAATCCAAAAAAATATTTTTATTACCCTAGTTATTAAGCGGGAACAAATCTTTCTTTCATTAATTTTATTATGTCAGAATCATTATTCATTGTATGTGCACAAGATCCGGGTATGTTTTTCTGTCCTGTCGCCATTGAATATAGCTCATGATGTTTATGTTTCCGGATTAGACTATTTGTATGCTAAAGTTATGGCTAATCACACCCCAGCCATGCCTACATACCAGAGGAATACCTACTGTCCCCACACTTGAAGAGAGGCAACGACATATGACGGTTATGGGAAATCTCAAATCTTTAGGGACTGGCTTAAGGGTATGGAAATTTATTTTGATTGTCACGAATGGGACGACCACCAAAAGTTTGTCGTCGCACGAGAGTGGTTAGTAGGTCAAGCCCCGGAGTTTTAGCTAAACGAAGAGCGTTGTGTGGGTGATTATTAATATATTTGGCCGCAAATGCGTAGCCTTCTCAATTTTCAATTTGACCCCGCCTACCTCCGTAGTAATAACACCACAACTATGAGCGAGTATAGTTATGGCATTAGACCCGTATCTGCTTATAGGAGTGACCATATGCCTCAGGCTAGATCCTTTCCCCACAAATGGAGAACTATCCAAAGTGTGCCTACTTCCACCTCTAGTGAAAATAAGCAGTTTAAGCCCTATGTTTTGGACTTGAAAGATGTTACTACTAGGGTTTTGGCTCCTTTATCTTCAACGTCTGAGCCTCCTGAGATTGTGTATGTTACCCATGAGGATTCTGATGTAGATGTGGTATCTCTTAATTTTCAGGACAACCAGCTAGATGAGAGTATTCCGTCATGTACGATAGTTCCCGGTAATTCTGATGATTCTGACATTGATGGGATACCTAGTGATTTGGAAGATGATGTATGGGATGATGGTATTCTGATCTATGAGAGTATCCCGATGCCTATTACATGCTCTGCTAGTGTTGTGTCTGATCATCCTATTATTGAGTGCCCTCTCCAGGCTACGATCGCCGTCATGATAGAGCCTACGATTGAACCAACTGAGATTGTATCTGAGTTATCCGAGGAGCCTGAGAGTGAAGATGTCCCTATTATTGTAGTGGATGATTTACTTTATGAGGGAAGGTTATTTTTGGATGACTTTAGAGCTGAGAACCCGAAGGATATTTCTTTGATGTTATCATCATTGCCTAAAGCTCAATATGAATTAGAACTTTTGTCGGGTTCGATTTTGCCTGTTTTTGAGACCTTTACTGATTTTGATTTGGATGATGTATCTAGTGTATTGGAAGAATTTCCTAGCAAGGGAGTTGTACTTTTGGATGACGTTATTGATATAGACCTGGATGAGCATCCTTTGATGCTATCTCTGTTGCATGAAATTCAGGATGATTTTGATTCTTTCCCGGGTTTGATTTTACCGACTCTCCCTCCTGATCTGTTGACTCGACTAGTGGACCCTTTAGGCTATGAGTTTGGTATGCCTGATCTGAGTCATTTTATTATGTCGACTGATGCGCGTGAAGCCCAGCTCTGATTTATCTAGTGAGCACGGTTGGTCCGGATTTCGCGCGATGAGGGGAGGCAAGTGCACCTATCACAAGTAATACACGATATTCAGGGGAATATCGAGATCGTAAATTTCCCCGGGACGGGTTGATTATCTCTACTCCTCCCGGAAGGACTATTATCTTACCGAAAAATTAAAGTTGTCGGATTAACTAATTAAAGCGGATATAAGAACGAGCTGAAAATAGATTTATAAATAGATCGATGAATATTTAACGCTCGGTATCGAATTACATTAGGACTAAAATATATTTATATAAGTAGAGGTGCTAGGTTTCAATTAAACTAAAGGGGAAACTTGGTCGTGGAGGTTCCAAAATAATGAGCTCACCTATCTCTAGGATTATCTCCCACCTAAACATTAAGACTATTCGATTGAGCTCTCGTTGGCGACGTCTTGTCTGGAAATTTGAGGAAGTCACGGGCGTGATCCTGAATCGACACGGGCGTGTCCGGAAGGTTATCTGGCGAAGGCGTCGAGTCTTTGTATCATTGGCGACGTCTTATCTGGAATAGCTGGGGTGGTCACGAGCGTGACCAAATTGATACGGTCATGTCTTGGGCATTGAGTGTCGACTTGCATGAGGCATTGAGTTTTAACTAGGGTTGATTCGAGTTCGACAAACATCAAGCATCGAGTGTTGAGTGTTGAGTCAAGTTCGACGAACATCGAGTCAGCTGGCATGACACGAGCGTGTCGAACTGAACTCGGGCTTGTTAGATGGGACACATGCGTGACTTGACTTTGGCATTATATATGGCAACATTCTACTAGAATCAAAGTGGCACGCCCAGGTCACGGGCGTGACATGAAGTTCACGGGCATGTACTTTGGTTTTTCAACTTTTTCCATAAAAATTCAGAAAATAAAAATAAGGTTAAGTTAGAAGATTATATACAAAAATGAACATTTTATTGTAGAAAAATAACTAAAAACAATAAACATTAACTAAAATGACCAACATAAAGTACATAAAAATATGAATATTTACAATTCATCAAATACCCCCATACTTAAGCTTTTGCTATTCTACAGCAAAAGTTGGAGATATACTTATAAGGAATTATAAGAAATCCTAAATTTAGCTACTACTTGAATTAATTAAAAGAGAGATCAAAGTAGACATCAGGGGTATAAGAGTTAAGTCCAAAATCATGAAATTGATTTAAATAGAGGAAACATTTTGGCCAAAAAGACTTCTTGAAGTAACCAAATAGCAAGCAAAAAATTGTAATTGTTAGCTAACAAAAATAGATTGGAATTATATAAACTTTAGCTTATAAGAGTTTAAAGGAAATAATGCATTTTAAAAAATTATACTCTCAAAAATATTCTTATATTAAGTCTAGAATCATTGAATATGGCTAAATGGGTTGTTGTAGTTTATGAAGAGGGCTTTGGATAAGGTGAGGCTTATATTTTCGCTCGATCCTCTAATAATTTTTTTTTGAATGTGGATGTTTAGGAAAATGAAATCTTATTTTCTATAACATGTAATTTTTGAATAACTTTATATAACCCAATGTATATGTATAGGAGTAATGAATTTTATTCTCTTACTCCATAACATATAATCTTTTAACAGTTTACGGAACGAAATCTTATTCCCAATGACATAGGTTTTTTTAAGGATAAATATTTTATCATGTCAAGTAGGACATGATAAATATGTGGAGATGGGTATTTTAAAAATAAAACTAGATTTTAATTAAAAAAAAATTTGAGAGCAACCTTTATAAATTGAACGTTTCTGTGTTTCTAAAAGTTTGAAGTAAAAATAATTGAAGTCTATAATTGTTTTTTTCTAACAAAATACATATGCTCTATTTTAGATAAATTAGAAGTAGTGCCTAAAACAAGTCCCTTATTTTAAGAGAAAGGCATAAAAAATTCTTTAAAACATAACCCCGAATATTTAAATCTATCAATCTCTAATTAATAAACAAATATTAAACAAAAGTTTAATTAAATTCGCTTATAAATAAACCTCTAACTATATCTTTGGAGAGCAAAAATGGTTAAGAATGGAATATTCGATTTATTTGTTTCATAAATTTTTTTGGGGATCTTTTAGAGTTTTCATCTCTTTTTGTTTTTTGATTAATTATCTTCTTTTGGAATTTTTGTTTATTTTACTCTCTTTTTTCGAATTTTTTGAGTTATTATCTTTTTTGTGTTTTGTGTTTATATTTTTTAATATATACAAACTAAAAATTCGAAAAAGATAGATTTTTTTGAACTATTTTTGTTTTCTAATTTTTTTTGCATTTGTAAGATTTATAAGCAAATATTTACAAATAAGGAAAGAGAGAATAGTTATTTATAAATATGAGAAAGAAAGGAAGGGGGAAAGAGAAAAGAATATTTACAAAAAGATATATGCAGAAAGTATTTACAAAGAATATTTACAAAATAAAACTAAATATTTTGGGAATTTTTGTTTTGTAATTTGTGTTTTTGAAATTTTTGATGATAAAATAAAAATATTTTTGGAGTTTTCATTTTATATTTTTTTTGGTTTTGTTTTTATTTTTAAAAAATTTTAGGAGTGCAGAAAATAGAAGTGCAGAAAATAAAGCGCGAAAACACCCTCATACTTAAATCCAACATTGTCCACAATGTTTCAATGTGAGTATGCAGAACAAAAGAGGAAAATAAAATGCAATATTTACAAATAAAATAAAAAGGGAGGGTAGAAGCTACCCTGAAACATGCTCGGGGAGGCCCAATAGGAAACCCTGCATTATTAAGAAAAATAGCAAAGAAAAAGTAAAGAAATAGCGAAAAAGATAAACATTGGGTGCCTCCCATGAGCACTTTGTTTATAGTCATGTAGCTTGACTATTTTGGCGGGTTTATATGTCAAGGAGGGTTATGGTTTCGATATTACCGCCCACAGGATCTCCTACTATATATAATTTTAAGCGATGACCGTTTACTTTAAATGACCCTTTTTCCGGGTGGGAGATGAGTATGGTCCCATATGGCCAAACCTGTTCAACTTTGAAGGGGCCGGACCAGCGTGATTTTAGTTGGCCCGGAAAAATTCTAAGACATGAATTATAAAGAAGGACAAGATTGCCCGGAGAAAATATTTTTTGGGGCTTTATTTTTCGGTCGTGATAAAACTTAGAATGCTCCTTATAGAACTTATTGCTCTTGTAAGCATTCACACGCCATTCATCGAGCTCTTTTAGTTGCAGTTTTCTATTTTGAGTGGTTAAGTTAGCGTCGAGATTTAAGAGTTCTAAAGCCCAAAGAGCGTGATGTTCTAGTTCTACGGACAGATGACACGCTTTGCCATAGACTAATCGGTACGACGTACAACCAATTACGATTTTGTATGTCATACGATACGCCCACAACGCATCGTCGAGTCTAACAGACCAATCTTTCCTATTAAGTGAAATGGTTTTTTCTAAAATACGCTTAATCTCTCAATTTACTACCTCAACTTGGCCACTTGTTTGTGGGTGGTAGGTGCTACGCCGTAGGTTCAGGAAATGGTTTTTGAAAGGTACCATGCGGCGGTAGAGCTACCGCTGGCGGTAGGTCGGTGTTCTCGACTCTCTCGACACTCTCGGCATCTCAGTGCGTGCTAGCGCCAGGCGATAATGTATACCGCGTGGCGGTAGTCCGCTCGACGTTTGGGTCGGGGCACTCAAAGCTCGACATTCTTGAGAACCGCTAGCGCTCGGAGGTAGCGATAGCACGGGGCGGTAGCCAGTCGATTTATTTACTAGAGCTCTCAGGTTGTTACCACGTGTCGTTAACCCTACCGCAGGCGGTAGCGTAGTTTTGTCATTTCTGAGCGGCGATAGTTTTCTACCGCGTAGCGGTAGCATAGCAGTTTTGGCATATCCATGTGTCACCGCCCAATTGGGTTTTTAAGCGATGGCATCCTCGAGAAGTCGAACGATTTGAAAACCGCGCGGCGGTAACTTCCTACCTCATGGAGGTAGCTCTCGTAAACTTTATTCCTGGAGGAATCAGGACTATCCACTGGTTCTATTTAGAGATCTGATGGCTGGTGCATGCCTCTGCAGGTATATAGCAGGGAGTTAGGTTTTCCCAAATCATTTCTTCATTGGCACTCTCTTTCTAAGTACTAGAGACATGGGAGAGTGAAGAAGGAAGAAGAAGGAAGAATTCTCGTCGCCATTGGAGTTCTGAAGCTCCGATTTGCAAGTTGTGTTCGAATTTGTGGATGCAAGGTCATTGCGGTCGCGTCCATATGTCTAGATCTTGGGATGGCACCGAAGAAATCACAAAGGGTAATGATTATATACTTGGACATGTAAAATCCTCTTCCTTTTGCATAGGAAATCCTCTCCTGCCATTGTGTGGTGAGCGTGAGGTATTCCTTCGGGTAGATATGGTTTATCCCCGTAGTTTTGCATATAGACTTCAGATTCAAATTACAGACATAGGCATAATGTGTGAAGCCCATCCGGACGGGTTGGTCTGGATTGGTGATGTTTTCATTATGCATGTATTGCCGGATAAGACTTCGTGTTGTTTGTTTTCGGGTTTCTACGCAGTAGATTACAGTAGGGAAATTTGGGGACTAACCCAAGGAGCACCCGAAAAACTGGGCAGGAATGCATTTCTGCCAGGTACCGCGCGGTGGTAGTGTTACCGCCAGCGGTAGCTCTGTGAAGGAGCTGTTGTGAGGCATGTCTCGCTGAGACCTGGGGGCCAGTGTGGGGTTGTGTGCTCTGGGAGCCTAGCTTGGTGTCCTGAGAGCTGGATATATGCATAACCGAGTTATGTACTACTGATGATTGATATGTTGGGACTCGGGGAAGCTTGACCCGCGCTGATGGCTTAAATTGACATAGAGATGTGAGCAGCGGGTGAGTGGAACCATACCCTCTCTATGTGGTTCGGTTAAAGTGACCTAAGGTACTTGACACTTACCATTGGCATAGATAGAGAGTCTTAGGCTTTGGCCGAAAAGACTGAAATTCTCACGATCGTTGCCATCCTGGGGTCGGTGGTGAAATATTGAGAGTGTGAAATAGCCGAGATGATTTGTTTCGTCACTCAACAATACTCAATAATACTCATCTTAGGCTTTGGCCGGAAAGACTGAAATGCTCACGATGGTTGTTGTCCTGGGGGCGATGTGAAATTATCTCGGTTGATGTTCTGATTGGTGAAATACTCAAGCCAGTGTGACTGATGTTCTGATTGTTTCGGAGTTTGCTGATGTGTTTCTGAAGGAGCTTCTGGGGTTACCACCCCAGCGGAAGGTTGACTTCTCTATTGAGTTGGTGTTAGGGGCAAAACCTGTGGCCCGCTCGCCATATCGTGTAGTGCCAAAGGAAACTGCGGAACTGAAAGTTCAACTACAAGAGTTGTTGGAACATGGATATATACGCAAAAGTATGTCACCATGAAGTGCACTTGTTCTCTTTGTGAAAAAGAAGGACGGTATTCTTTGGTTATGCATCGACTATCGTGAATTGAATAAGCTGACGGAGAAGAAGTATCCAATACCTCGAATTTATGACTTGTTTGATCAGCTAGTGGGATCAACCGTCTATTCTAAACTAGACTTAAAATCTGGTTTCTACCGGTTGAGGATTCGGTAAGGTGACATTCCCAAGATGGCATTTGGAACATGCTATGGTCATTATGAGTTCACTGTAATGTCGTTTGGGCTAACAAATGCGCCATCAGTGTACATAGACCTAATGCACCGAACATTTCGAAAGTACTTAGACTTGTTTGTAATCATCTTCATTGATGATATTCTAGTGTACTCTCAGTCAAAAGAAGATCATGAGAACCATTTACGGATGGTGTTGCATACCCTGAGGAGGAATAAGCTCTACGCTAAGTTCTCAAAGTGTGAGTTTTGGCTTTTGTCAGTGGCTTTTCTTGGCCATGTGGTGAGTGGAAAGGGCATTGTGATGGATCCATCAAAGATAAGAGCCATACGGGAGTAGCTGGTGTTGTCTTCTATGCCCAAAGTCAGGAGTTTCGTTGGACTGGCGGGCTACAGTCGACGTTTTGTAGAAAACTTCTCACGGATCGCTTTGCCTCTTACCACACTAGCGAGGAAGGATTAGAAATTCGTTTGGATGCTGGAGTGCGCGCGAGCTTTTAAAGAGCTAAAGAGTCGATTGACCACGGAACTAGTCTTGACGTCGTCATGTGGTTCGGATGGCTTTGAAATCTATAGTAATGCATCAGGGAGCGGAATAAGTTGCATTCTTCTTCAGTTTGGAAAGGCTATCGTTTATGGCTCACGCCAGTTGAAAGTGCATGAATGGAACTATACTGTCCATGACTTGGAGCTGGCGGCGGTGATTTTTGCACTTAAACTGTGGCGTCATTATTTATATGACATGAAAGTGGATATATTCACGGACCATAAGAGCCTAAAGTATTTATTGGATCAGAAGGATCTCAACATGCGACAACGTAGGTGGATGGAGTTCCTCAGGGACTATACCTTCCAGATTCATTATAATCTAGGGAAGGGAAATATCGTCGCAGATGCCTTGAGTCGTAGGACTCTGGCAAGGGCAACTTGGTTGCAGATGCATGATGAGCGTCTGATCCAGGAGTTGGAAGCTTTAGAGATTTTTTGTGTTGACAAGAATTCCACAACAAATGCGTGCTTGAACTGAACGGAGGTATAATATGACCTTGCAGACAGGGTTTGGCGAGCAATAGAACTTGATGAAAGTTTGCAACGCTATGCAGTGGATGAGTCAAATGGCCAATTCTCCTGGGATGATGGCCTTTTGTGAAAAGATGGTCATTTGTGCGCCTCGAAGATGGGCAAGCTAAGAGATGAATTGTTGTATGAAGCTCACTTCATGAAGTATTCAATTCACCCGGGGAGCACAAAATGTACAAAGACATAAAGAAGCTGTTCTGGTGGCTGGGTATAAAGAAAGACATAGCACATTACGTGGCTAAATGTCAGACATGTGCTTAGTGAAAGTTGAATGCTAGAAGCCTGGAGGTTTCCTGAAGTCGCTACCTATTCTGGAATGGAAGTTTGATGATAGTTCGATGGATTTCGTGCACGGTTTGCCGAGATCTCAACGCGGTAACGATTCAATTTGGGTGATCATAGACCGGTTGACTAAAGTGGCTCATTTCATTCCGAACAAAAGGGATGATTCAATTGTTGTGGACAAAATTACAACTCAGTATGACCTTTCATCCACAAACGGATGGCCAAACTGAGAGGACCAACAGAAAGATGGAGGACATACTCTGAATGTGCGCCTTGGATTTCGGGAAGAGATGGGAAGACGATCTCTATATGGTAGAGTTCGCCTACAATAATAGCTATCAAGCTAGTCTAAATATGGTGCCATTTGAAGCTTTGTATGGTAGGAAGTGTCGTACACCATTAGCATGGGCAGAAATAGGTGAATCTAAGTTATATAAGTGTAAGGAAGTCGGAGAGGCAAATTCGACAATACGCTCTATTTGGGAGAGGCTATTGATAACCCAAGATAGGCAGGCAAACTACTATAACGCCAAGCACCAGAACGTAGAGTTTGCGGTTGGTGAATGAGTATACTTGAAAATCAAACCTTTCAAGGGCGTGTGCAGGATTCGGCGCTTCAAAAAGTTAAGTCTGAGGTATCTTCATTCGTTCAAAGTAGTGGAGCGAGTTGGAGAAGCTGCCTATTGGCTAGCTCTTTCGGTAGAATAGAGTGGATTACATCATGTGTTCCACATATCAGTGCTTTGAAAGCCGTGAAGGATCCAACTCAAGTGATTGTGAATGATCGCGTACCAGTCGATTCCGGGCTAACGACGAAGGTTAGGCCCATTCAGATCGAGGATAAAGTGGTTAAGCAGCTACGGAACAAGGCAATCGGGATGGTCAAGGTCCGGTGGGACAACTATGGCCGTGAAGAACTAACATGGGAGCGGGAGCAGACCATGCGTGCTGAATTTCCCGGGTTGTTTTGCTAAAATGTTGTAACATTTGTTTTGGTAAAGCAAATATATGTAGTAACATATTTGTTACTCATTTATGCATGTTGTATTAAATTTTGGGATGAAATTTTTGTAAGGAGGGGAGGTTTGTAACACCCCCAAAAGGAATTATGGGTACCAGGCTAAGAAGTGGAGCAGAGCTCAATGGAAATCGTCAAGCAGAGCTCGACGGAAATAGTCGAGCAGAGCTCTGCAAAAAGCATCGAGCAGAGCTTGATGAAAAGCGTCGAGCTGAGCTCGACGAAACACGTCAAGCAGAGCTCGACGAAAATAATGTTGTCTGGTATTATGGCCAGCTCAACGAACTCAGACTCTATTCTACGAATTCTCTCCTATTCGACGATTTGCGTTCGACGAATGTGGTCCCGTTCGACGAAATGTCGAGATCAGATGTTGCTGAAGTGGCGACTCGTGCCTGGTGGCTGGTGTGAGGCCACTGAGCGGTGATGGACTTTTTCAGCTGCAACTCGAGTCGTTGCTTGGTTTTGATGAGTTTATTATATGGCTAAGATGTAATCCGAGGCCACTTATGCAGAGGAATAGGAAGTAGGGAATTATTATTTCATTTTCTATTCTCTCTCTTTCCAATTCTAGAGCAGAAAACTCTCGGCTGGATCTAGGGTTTGGGGCAGATCTTGCTGAAGTTGCTGGAGCAAATTTTGTGGTTGAAAACAAGATCTGAAGCTAGATTCGTGAAGGGGAAAGTGAGGCAATCAATTCCATCCGCGGAGAAAAACTTTGTCATGGCTCCGAAGAAAACTCCAAGGGTAATGATCTTCCTCCTTGGACATGTGAAGTCCTTAATTTGGCATATGCATGAATTTCCCCCACCGAAAGGTGGAATGTTGAGGGATTTCTATTAGGTTGTGAAAGTGTGAGTTAGATCAGATATACTCTAGAGGGGGGGGGGTGAATAGAGTATGGTGCTTGCTAAAAACTTTTACAACAGTTGTTGTATTCTAATGTGAACAGGGAAGCAAATAGAAAATCTAACCATAGAGTAATCACAATCTACAAAAGAAACTAATCACAAGCCACAGCCAGAAACAAAAGAAACACAAGCAACCAGAAGACACAAGGAGCTATAGTGGTTCCCCAATCAACCTGGGTACATCCACTCTTCTACCACCCTAGGTAGGAATCCACTGCAGGATGAGTTGATCAGGTGTCCTGGGCACCAATGAGCTTTTGATAAGGTGCTCAAAAACCAAACCAGATTTTTTGATCAGGTGTATTGCCACCAATAAGCTTTTGATAAGGTGCTCAAAAACCACACACAAACTTTTGAAAGGAGTTTGAAAAACCCTTTACAGAGGTGGGGATGAGAGAGTGATGAAAGTCTTCTCTTTCTCAAAGCAGCTAAGAAGACTATGTGGATATTGATGTTGTCAAGGCTCCGCCTGAGATCTGTAGTTGTTCAGGAAGTGAAGCTTTGCACTAGGGTGATAGGCCTTCTGAAAATTGATCTCCAGCAAATGATGATTTCAGTAGTAGCTGAAATGTGAGGTGTCTGGAGTCTTGAATGATGATGGCCTTAAACACTTGAAACAAAAGAGATCTGAAGATTTCAGTTTGTTGAACTCCTTTTGGTATTGGTGTTCTTGTGTGAATCTTTCAGATTAAGGATGTCTGTAACTCTTCATCTTTCTCTTGTGTGTTTGTTGTTGTAAGAGTTGTTGCAGAAGAAGTTTTTGCAAAGAATGAATATTGCAGAATATGTGTCTCTCATTGTTCCCTTTTTTTCAGTTCTGAAAAATCTTATCTTTTATTCTCTTGAAGTCTGAATAGAAAATGATCCACTGTCAAGATAGCCGTTGGCCTGTCATAAATGACTTCCTTAATTGTAATTATCTTCTGGAGGAAAGTCCAATAAAAACATTCCTTGAAAATCCCTTGAAACTTGCTCCAGAATAAATGAAAACAACTACAAGATCTCTGAATTAACTGCTGACAGCTGTCCAAATTTGAATCTTGAAAATCGTTGAACTCTTCAGAAAAATGTCGAACTAAGCTCCACTATCGTCGAACTGAGTTCAGAGATTTGGACATAAATAGAAACAGAGATCGTCGATCTGAGCTCAACTATCGTCGAACTGAGCTCAGAGATTGAGAAACAAACTGGAGTCAAGATCGTCAAACTGAGCTCGAAGATCATCGAATGGAGTTTGACGACTTGTTGAACTTGAACTCAGCGATCGTAGAATGGAGTTCAACGATCCGTCGAAGTGAGCTCAACGATCATCGAATGGAGTTCGACGATTCGTCGTACTGAGCTCGACGAAATGACTTAGTCTCCAAACTAAAAAACCTGGTCATAAGGGCAGCTTCTAAACCTAACTACTAACCCTTAGACTCAATTCTAATTGACCTTTAGATCTATACAATGAGGTCGAAACAGGTTCCTAAGAGACTGTTGAGAACAAAGGTCCAGCGGGATTGGGTGTGTGTGGGACCACATATTTGAGCTTCCCCATCGCGTTCCAGGTCTGGGTGTTGACCCCGATGGGCCCCCCGTGTGGCGGAATATCCCCGCCATCCCGTGGATGGATTAGTCCGACATCGCCTACAGCGGGTGGTCCTTGGTGTTTATGTACCCCCGTCCCCCCTTCCTACTACCTCGGGGTTTTGGGAAGATGTGTGGTGACGGGTGGTTTCCACATGGTATCAGAGCCATCCCGCTGCGGGGGTGTGTCGAGAACAAAGGTCCAGCGAGATTGGGTGTGTGTGGGACCGCATATTTGGGCTTCCCCATCGCGTTCCAGGTCTGGGTGTTGACCCCGGTGGGCCCCCCGTGTGGCGGAATATCCCCGTCATGCCGTGGATGGATTAGTCCCACATCGCCTCCAGCGGGTGGTCCTTGGTGTTTATGTACCCCCGTCCCCCCTTCCTACTACCTCGGGGTTTTGGGAAGATGTGTGGTGACGGGTGGTTTCCATAGAGACATAGTGATCCTGACCCAAATTAGTAATAGGGTGTTCCAACAATCTCCCCCTATTTGGGTTAGGATTTCTATTTACAGAAATTTGAAAATTATAAACATACAGAATCAACAATATAACAACAAAACAATGCAGAAACACAGACATAATCTCAGATAGATCAGAAAACAGCATATATTGTCACCTTACAGAGTTACTCCTTTTCCTTGCTCTTTATAAGTTTAATTTCTCTATTTGGATTAAGAGTTTCCTTCTTTGATCTTCTGTCATCAGCTGCACCTAGAGATGTTTGTTGTTTTGGCCTTGGTACTACATCTTCAGGATGCAGCTTCATGTAGCTTTCAGAATCAAAGAACTTGCTGGAGGAGTATCTTTCCAGTTCCTTTTTCCTTTGTTCAGATAAAGTGGTAATACTGGAGGTGTATTTGCCTTGCTCTCTGGCTTTCTTGATCTGGTCCAGAGCAGCTAACTCTTTCATCCTGGCTGTCTAGGAAGTTGGATTGTTCTCTGGATCTTCAAAAGGCACTGGAGGCTCATATCTATTAGAGGGATTATCTAGAGGAGCTCTGTAGGAGACCAATTCTTTCAACTTATAAGGAAAGGGACCTGAAGTAGTATCAGATGGAACTGGTCCTTCCCTTGAGTATGGGTGCTGCCTGGAGTAACCTTTGGAATAAACTTGAAGTTCTCTTTGGTTGCCTCTGTAGCTTCCTCTCCTTGATTGATAGCCTCTGGATTGGCTTCCCCTATGTTGAGATCTCCCTTGAGGCTGATAAGGGGTTTGACTTCTGGCCGAGGGATGAGATGCAGAGCTCCCACTTGCACCTGCACCAGGTGAAGGAGGAGGAGGAGGAGGAGGATGATGAAATTGAGAGGAACCTTTGTCATATTTTTTTTCTTTTTCATAGCCTTTAATTGATTCTTGGAATATTGCATCCAATGTTCTGTTATAGGGCAGTCATGCAGAATATAGTAGGGAATATCATTTGTATCTTTGACTTTTGCTGGTGGAACTCTTTTCATTGCCTTGCTTCTTGCTTTTCTTTTCCTTGCTATAGTAGCTGAGGAATCATCAGAATCAGTTCTGAACTGATCACTTTCAGAGCTTTGTTCATCATATAAAGCATCAATCTTTTTCAGATAATCTTTTTGTTGTTGGGTTGGAGTAGAAGAAACAGTAGTGACAGCAATTGTAGCAGCAGCAGTAGAAGGAGAAATATGAGCAACACTAGCAGAAGAAGTTGTAGCAGCAATAGTGGATACAGCAAATACAGAACTTGGAGGAGCAACACTCTCAGAAGATACAGCAGCAGTAGTAACGGCATTAACTGGGGTAGCAGCAGATTCAGAGATAACATTTTCAGATACAAGAACATCAGCAGTGGCAACATCAGCAGTGACAGCAGGCTCAAAGTCATATGCCTCTGTCATATGTATATCCTTAGAAACTAAGTCATCAGCAGTATCAGGACTATCAGACAAAACAGTAACAGAACAATCAATAACAGCAGTAGGGGCAGCAGCAACAGAAACAGCAGGGGCAGCAGCAGAAAGGAACTCTATAAAAGAATTAATGAGACTGGTGTCACAGCTAGAAAAGGGCACAATGGCCTTGGAGAGATCCTCAGATTGCTGGACTGCAGTGCTCTCTGGAAGACAGCTGAAATATATATAATCAAACTCTAATAATAAAGACCTGAGGTCCACTGAGAAAACAGCAACTTGTGGAGTTGAGGCTGGAGCTTGAGTTGAAGTAACAACAGCAGCAGCAGCAGCATCAGGCAATCTAACACCTTCATGAGGCATCTCCCCCTACCTAGATTCAGAGATAGCTGGATCAAGGCACCCAAAGGAAGGGATTATCTGAGAAATGAGAGAAGATAGCCTGGCAGAAAGGGCAGCAACTGACTGGAGAAGTGGAGCCAAGGAGGTCTCCAACAAGAGTGATATTCTGGGAGCTATCAGCTCATACAGTCTGTCTGCTAAGGCTGGAATATCTACATGCTCAAAAGGGATTTGAGCAGAGGTAGAGACTGTAGGAGGAACAGCTGTAGATGGTGGTGGAGAGCTAGTGGATGGTAGAAGTGAAGGTTGAGATGTGGGGATTGTGGAAATGGAAGATAGTGGTATGGAAATAGAAGGTGTGAAGGAGGGTTGAGCAATGATGTCTTGAAGTAACTATTGATATGGTGTGGATGAGGAGGGTAGATCAGGAGGGGATTAAGGGGAATCATCCATAAAGGAATCATCTATCAGTTGGAAGGATGGAAGGTGAGATGATGTGTCAAGATTTGGTTGAGGGTAGTGATGTAGGGGATGGAATAGTTCTTCTATTTGAGGTGGAGTTGGTGAAACTGAGGTTGGAGATGGGGTTGAAATTATGATGGTGGATGAAATTTGAATGGTGGAGGTGACTGGTGGAGATGAAATAAGAGGTGGAGGAGGAGAAGCCGCAGGCAAGTCTTCTGCAGGGGCAGAGACTTGAGGGGAAGAGACTGTAACAGTCCTTGTGCCTGAAGTTGCAGCTGCACAGGGCCTGCTGGGCTTCACAATCTGTCTATCCCACTTGCCAAAGAGGGCAGAGGAGATCATCTTGGAGGCATTAATTAGCATCCCAGTTGATACAAGCAGGGCAGGGCATCTGTTTTGAAGAAACAGCCCTAATATCCATCCATAATTTACAAAATTCTTATTTAGCTTCTTCTTAATCAGATCAAAGAAAATCTCTCCCCATTTTAATTGCTTCTTATCCACTAGAGCACCCATCAAACATAGCTGATACCTGGAGATGGTATGATGGGCTGAGTGCTTGGCCAAAAGAACTTTTCCCACAACATTAGCTAAAAACCTGTACTCAACATCCAAATTCTTCTTCAGCAGCTTGCTAGGGTTTGCATTAGAATGACCCATTCTATCAAGCATAGTAGTAAATTCTTCTCCAGACATGTCAACAGAATCTCTTCCAGAATTTAATTGAAAAACCTCTGTCAGAATGGTAGGTGTCAGAGGTACCTGGGTTCCAGAAATTGATCCAACAACTGTATTTTGGTCTTGGTTGTGGGCAGTATAGACCCACTCCTTGATTTCATCTGCAGGCAATTTTATTCTGGTAGACATTATAGTGACTAGCTTTTGTTCCTTGAATAGTTCTAGAATATCTTGAAATATTTGATCACTGGTGCTGAAGGAATCCATATTAATATCGAATCCGGCATCAAATTTCATGGCGGCCAGAATGGCGACGGAGACGGCCATGGTTTCCTGCAAAAAATAAATAACCAAACGACCAAGTGTAGAGAGGTTTGGAGGGAAAGAGAAAATTTGCAGAGAGATTGAAAGCGCAAAAGGAGAACGACGGCCGATAAATGAATTTTATATTAGGGTTCGACGCAGAAAAGGAAAGATCGTTAAACTCAGTTCGACGATCGGGGCTTCTAAAGGAATCTAAAAGGTCTTCAATATCGTCGATCTCTGTTCGACGATATTGGAGAGCGTCGAGCTTCGTTCGATGATAGTCCAGAAAACAAAATCATCGAGTGTCGTTCGACGATCGTTGACCTGGAGAGATAGTTGAGTACTATCTGAGAAGCGCTGAACACTGGTCGACGATTTCGGAAAGCGTCGATCTCCGTTCAACGATCGGGGGGAAAATCGTAGAGCACAGTTCAGAGACCAGAAACACTCTAGACACTAGAAAAATTAAGATGTTTGCCTAGTCTTGGTCAATTTTTAGAGTTTCAAAATCTTGGAACTTATTTTAGACTTCCTCCATCTAACATTCCTAACTTATTTAAGAAGAAGGTGTGTTTCTTTTCATCCAAGGGTTTGGTGAAAATATCTCCCCTTTTCAAATCAGTTGGGATATATTGAAGTTCAATTTTATTTTTCTCAACATTATCCCTTAAAAATTGATGCCTAATTTCTATGTGTTTTGTCCTACTATGGAGGACTGGATTTTAAGCTATAGAAATAGCACTTGTATTATCACAAAAGATTTTAGACTTCTCTAAGTTGTAGCCATAGTCTAGTAGTTGGTTTTGAATCCACAATATTTGTGAACAACAACTACCTGCAGCAATATATTCAGCTTCAGCAGTTGAAGTTGACACAGATGTTTGTTTCTTGCAAAACCAAGAGACAAGTCTGTCACCAAGAAACTGACAAGTTCCACTGGTGCTTTTCCTGTCAATTCTGCATCCAGCATAATCAGCATCAGAAAATCTAGTTAAGTCAAATGCTGAATCTTTTGGATACCAGAGACGTAGATTTGGACAACTTTTAACATACCTGAGAATCCTTTTTACTAATGTTAGGTGTGACTCTCTAGGGTTCACTTGGAATCTAGCACATATGCATGTAGCAAACATTATGTCAGGTCTACTAGCTGTAAGGTACAGTAAAGAGCCAATCATTGCACTATATGTTGTCTGATCAACAGGTTTCCCATGTTCATCAGCATACAATACAACATTAGCAGGCATAGGTGTTTTCATACAAGATGCTTCAGACATACCAAATTTCTTAACCAATTCTTTTGCATACTTGGTTTGAGAAATGAATATGCCTTCAGTATGTTGTGTGACTTGCAATCCTAGAAAGAAGGATAGCTCACCAATGCTACTCATTTCAAATTTAGAATGCATTAGGTTGGAGAACCTTCTGCACAAATTTGAATCAGTAGAACCAAAAATAATATCATCTACATAGATCTGTACTAGTAGGGTATGGGACTTATGGGTTCTAATGAAAAGAGTTTGGTCTACTCTACCCCTTATAAATTCATTTTTCAGGAGAAAGTATGCTAGGGTCTCATACCATGCTCTAGGAGCTTGCTTGAGACCATATAATGCTTTGTGCAATTTGAAAACATAGTTAGGATGGGTTGGAGAGATAAAACCCGGAGGTTTTCTGACATAGACTTCTTCTTAGATGTCTCCATTGAGAAAGGCACTCTTTACATCCATCTGGTATACTTCGAAGCCTTTGTGTGCTGCATATGCTAAGAAGATCCTTATGGCCTCCAACCTTGCAACTGGTGCAAAAGTCTGGTCATAATCTATGCCTTCTTCTTGAGAGTACCCTTGAGCAACTAGCCTTGCCTTGTTCCTTACAATTACTCCTTGATCATCCAATTTGTTTCTGAACATGCACTTTGTTCCAACAATGGAGTGATCCTTAGGCTTTGGTACTAGTTCCCAAACTTTGTTCCTTTCAAATTGATGCAACTCTTCTTGCATTGCAATGATCCAGTGTGGATCTTTCTCAGCATCTTGAATTGATTGAGGTTCAATTTAAGATAGGAAGCAAGTGTGCAACAGGTTTTGGTTGACCTGATTTTTGGTCTGCACACCAGCTGAGATGTCTCCAATTACTTGGGAAATTGGATGGTCTCTTGATGTTACTAAATCAACAGAGGGTGTTGATTGTTCACCAACCTGTGTTGTTGTTTCCTCTTGTGGTACAACAACTGGCTCTTCAAGTGTTTCTCTTCATGATGTTGATTGTCTTCTTCATCTTCACTACTTTCATCCTTTTGAGTAATTTGTAATCTGTCCAAGTCTTCAGCAAGAGAATGTACCTGCAAAGGCTCTATGGTAGAAGTGTTTTTCTCCTTGAAAGACATGTTAGTTTCATCAAACGATATGTGAACAGATTCTTCAATTTTAAGAGTTTATTTATTGTAAACCCTATAAGCCTTACTGATCATGGAGTATCTCAAAAACACTCCTTCATCAGCTTTACCTTGAAATTTTGCTAAATACTTCTTGTCATTATTGTGTATATAGTAAATACAACCAAAAATTCTAAAATAATCTACTTTAGGTTTCTTCCCTTTGAGTAATTCATAGGGAGTCTTGCCCTTTAGTTTATGTATTAAACTCCTGTTCAGCGCATAGTTGGAGGTGTTCACTGCCTCTGCCCAAAAAGATAGAGGAAGGTGAGCATCTGACAACAATGTAGTGGCAGATTCAATAAGGGTTCTATTTTTCCTTTCAGCTACCCCATTTTGTTGAGGAGTTCTAGGAGCTGAGAAAGTGTGCCTGATCCTTTCACTCTGACAGAACTCTTGCATAAGAAGAGAATCAAACTCTGTCTCATGATCGCTTCTGATCAGGGCAATGTGAGTATTGAACTCAGTCTGTATGCATTTGAGAAACTCTGTCAAACACTTACAGTTATCAGACTTCTTCCTCAGAAAGAACACCCATGTGAATCTAGAGAAGTCATCTACAACTAATAAAGTGTAAGATTTTCCTCCTAAGCTTTGTACTGTAATGGGTCCAAAAAGATCCATGTGTAACAGATACAAAATCCTAGGTGAATCACTTTTATTAAGTGACTTGAAGTTATTTTTAGTTTGCTTGCCTAATTGACAAGCCCTGCAGAGTCCTTCCTTCTTGTAGGGGCCAGAAGGTAGTCCTCTAACAAGGTTGTCCTTGGATAGCCTAGCAATGGTTCTAAGGTTTATATGCCCTAGTCTCTTATGCCATAGAACATTAGGTCTACTAACAGAATTAAACAGGCAAATGTCTACATCTGTTGAAAGAAAATCTACTAAGTAGATGTTACCTTTCCTTTTACCTATCAACATAGTTGTGTTGTCCTCTGACTTGATCTTGCATAAGGCCTTGCTGAAAGTCACCTGGTAGCCTTCATCACATAGCTGACTGATACTGATCAAATTGTGCTTCAGTCCTTCCACATAGGCTACCTTCTTGAATGTGACTGTGCCAATTTGAACTACATTATATCCTTTTATCAGTCCAAAGTTTGAATCACCAAATATGACTTTGGGTCCAAGCTTGGCTTTAAAGGATGTGAGGTTGTCCTTGTTTCCTGTCATGTGCTTGGAGCACCCACTATCCAAATACCATTGCTGGTTTGATGTTGGATAGGTCTTCACCTGCACATAAAATAATTCACTTGTTTTTGACCCAGTTTACCTTGGGCCTAGGTTGATAACCTTTAAATTCAGAAATAAATGACATCCCTGGTTGACTCTTATAACCTTCAGGATGATATCTCCTTGGAGGAATTATCCATTCAGTATAAGGGTTAAATCTTTGGGATGAAGGACCCCTAGGATTGGATTTTGATTTACCCTTGAAAGAATTTCCAAAGCTCTGATCTCTATTCTACGATCATTGAGCTGCGTTCGACGATCTTGGGTCAGATCGTCGAGCTCCGTTCGACGGTCGACTGTGGCAGAGTTTAGGAATTATAGATCGTCGACCTGAGTTCGACGATTTTCCCTGAGATCGTCGATCTGCGTTCGGCGATCGGCGATCTCCGTTCGACGATTTCTTCTAGAACTTGGTTTTCTTAGGCAGATCAGAATTTTTCCTAGTGACCTCTACAACTCCCTTCCCTTTATCAGAGATAAATTTGATTGGGGTTGTTAGTACTATAGGTTGGCTGGATGAAGCACCCAAGCCCAGTGTACTATTGAGTCTGGAGTTCACTGTGCTTGTGATGTCCTTTAGCTTGATGCTTCTCCCATTGAGGGATTCTTCAAGCTTCTTGGCCTCTAATAGTTCACTTTTCAGTGAAGCTATCTGCTTCCTACAGCACTCCAACTCCTCAGAGAGTTTGAGATTTTCTGATTTTAAGGAACTGTGTTCAGACAATTGATTTTTGAGAGAGATAATTTCCTTCTCATATTTTAATAAGTCTAAGCACGGTGCTTTAAATTCATACTTAAAGTCCTCAGAATTGAAATCAAAAGAGTCTATTACCTGAAATTCTTCAGGTTGAGTCTCTGAGTCTGACTCTGACTCTTCTGCATCTGAATTGTGTTGAGAGGCATTGATTGCCATCATGCAGAACTCCTTCTCTTCAGCATCATCTTCATCATCACTTGAGCTGGATGAAGCTTCTGACTCTTCTTCTATGTCACTCCAAGATTCAGCAACAAATCACTTCCTTGTGTGTTTGTTCTTGCTGGAGGAGGGTTTGCCATTGCAATTCTTCTTGAAGTCCTTATCTTTTCTTCTTTCTCTCTTATCCTTTCTATCCTTATTTTTGTTCTCTGGACAGTCAGGCATAATGTGGTCTAGTTTCCTGCAACCAAAGCTAACAATTTCTTTATTATTTGACTTATCATACCTTGGCTTGTCATGCTCTTTGTATGATCACTTCTTGAAGTCCTTCCTGGCCATCTTATAAAACCTTTTAGCCAGTAGACTAAGCAGCTCATCATTTCCTGTGACATTGTCTTCAGGCTGATCTTCAGTGGCTTTGAAAGCTATTGTCTTTTCCTTTCTTATGGCTGGTGAGGCAGCCTTCTGCTCTTCTTCTCTGTTCTTAATGAGCAGCTCATAAGACTTGAGCTTGCCCAAGAGAGCTTCTGTTGTAATCTCATTCAGACTTCTGGCATCCTTGATTGGCCAGATTCTTGAGTCCCAAGTGCTTGGGAAGCACATTAGGATTTTGTCATTTAGCTCAGTCAATGAGATCTCTTTATACAGAGTCTTCAGTTCATTGACTATCAAACTGAGTCTGTTATACATTTCAGTTACTGACTCAGCTTCTCCTTTCTTGAAATTCTCATATTGGGATATGAGGTGGGATCTCCTATCCTTTCTTTCATCAGCTGATCGTGAGACTATTTCAGATAGCTTGTCCCAGATCTCCTTTGCTGAGTTGCATTCAGCCACCTTTTGGAAAATGTCATCAGATATAGTCTGGGCTAATATATTCATAACCTTTGCATCTGCTACTTTCCACTTCTTGATGTCAGCATCTGTTCCTGATGGAGGTGGAACAGCACTTGTACTTGTGGTCTCTGGAGGTCTTGGATACACTATCAAAACAGAATTAAAGATGTCCTCATCAATAGAATTCATGTAGAGTCTAATCCTTGCCTTCCAAAGTGCAAACTTAGATAGATTGCACACTGGAGGTCTGGTACTAGCATAATCTTTGTTCTGGGCCATGATTTGTGAAGATGTAATTCTAATAACAAAATCTACAACAAGCAGATCTAACAAATAGGAATCTTTGGGTTCAGGTGTTAGCCTGTGCAACCACTAAGGTGTGGTATTTTAACCAACCTGGCTCTGATACCAATTGAAAGTGTGAGTTAGATATGATATACTCTAGAGGGGGGGTGAATAGAGTATGGTGCTTGCTAAAAACTTTTACAACAGTTGTTGTATTCTAATGTGAACAGGGAAGCAAATAGAAAATCTAATCACAGAGTAATCACAATCTACAAAAGAAACTAATCACAAGCCACATCCAGAAACAAAAGAAACACAAGCAACCAGAATGTTGGAACACCTTATTACTAATTTGGGTCAGGATCACTATGTCTCTAGGAATCTGTGTTTGACCTTCTGTATAGCTTAATAGGTCAATTAGAATTGAGTCTAAGGGTTAGAAGTCTAGAATTGGAAGCTGCCCTGAAGACCAAGTTTTTCTGGAGACCAAGTCTAATCGTCGAGCTCAGCACGACGATTCGTCGAACTCCGGTCGACGATCGTCTAGCTCAACTTCGACAGATCGTCGAGCTCCATTCAACGATCGCTGAGCTCAACCTCATAATATCGTCGAGCTCCACTCGACGATCGCTGAGCTCAACTTCACAATATCGTCGAACTCCATTCGACGATCGGTGAGCTCAGGTCGACGATTTTGACTCTGCACTGGATCTTTATCTCTGAGCTCAGTTCGACGATCTTTGAGCTCAGATCGACAATTATTTTGTTGCTTGAATTTTCCAGTTCGCTGAGCTCAGCTCGACGATAGCAGAGCTCAGTTCGACGTTTTCAGTTATCTTTCAGAATTCAAATTCAAATCAGTTAGAAGTTATTCTGCAATTAATTCAGAAGATCTGCTAGCCGTTTTCATTTACTTCTGGACCAAGTTTCAAGGGATTTTTCAAGGAATAATTCAGTGGACTTTCCTTCAGAAGAAATTATGCAATTAAGGCTGTAATCAATGCAGACCAACGGCTATATTTGACAGAGTGATATTCTATTCTGGCACAAAGAATAAAAGATAGAATGTTTTTTGAATGAAAAAAGGTGAAATACAGAGATTGATAAGAATAGGACACACAACTCAGAATACAGAGACTTTTTCAAAATTTTCTGTCAAGAAGAATTCTGAAGAACACTCATCAAAGAGATCAAGCAATCTTCAAATCTCTTCAGCTCTCAAAGTGTTCAAGGCCAACATCATTTCAAGACTCCAGACTCTCAACATTTCAGCTTGCTGAAATCATCTTTTGTTGGAGATCTAACTTTGAAGGCCTATCACCCTCAGCAAAGCTTTTCTTCCTGAAGATTTCAAGGATTCAGGGGGAGCTTTGACATCAATCCACATAGTCTTCTCAGTTGCTTGAGAAAGAGAAGACTGCCATCACTCTCTCACCCCCACTCTGTAAAGGGTTTTTCAAACTCCCTTCAAAAGTTTGAATCTGGTTTTTGAGCACCTTGTCAAAAGCTCATTGGTGGCAAGACACCTGATCAAAAAATCTGATTTGGTTTTTGAGCACCTTATCAAAAGCTCATTGGTGCCCAGGACACCTGATCAACTCATCCTGCAGTGGATTCCTACCTAGGGTGGTAGAAGAGTGGATGTACCCAAGTTTGGGGAACCACTATAATTCCTTGTGTCATCTGGTTCTGCTTATTTTCTTTTTGTTTCTGGCCTAGATTCTCTTGTGCTTAGTCTCTGCATAGCTTAGTTTTGTGATTAGTTTTTTTTCTGCTTCCCTGCTCACACTCATTACAACAATTGTTGTAAAGCTTTGCAAAAGTTTTTCTTTGTGTTTTAAAAGCATCATATACTTTATTCACCCCCCTCTAGAGTATATCAGATCTAGTTTCCCTTTCAATTGGTATCAGAGCCAGGTTGGTTAAACATACCATATCTGTTTGGTTGTACAGGCTAACACCTGAACCCCAAGATCCCAAACTACATCCTTCTCTTATATTTTATTATTAAGCTTCTGTTTGCACAAATCATGGCCCAAAACAAAGATTATGCCAGCACCAGACCTCTAGTGTACAATCTATCAAAGTTTGCACTTTGGAAAGCAAGGATTAGACTCTACATGAATTCTATTGACGAAGATATATTTAATTCTGTTTTGACAGTGTGTCCAAGACCCCCAAAAAGCACAAGTACAAATGTTGTTCCACCTCCATCAGGAACAGATGTTGACATCAAAAAGTGGAAAGTAGCTGATGCCAAGGCTATGAACATTCTAGCCCAGACAATGTCAGATGACATTTTTCAAAAGGTAGCTGAATGCAATTCAGCCAAGGAAATTTGGGACAGGCTCTCAGAAATTGTCTCTGGCTCAGCTGATGAGAGAATGGACAGAAGATCCCATCTCATCTCTCAATATGAGAACTTCAAGAAGGGAGAGACTGAGTCAGTGGGAGACATGTATAACAGACTGAGTCTAATTGTCAGTGAACTGAGGACATTAGACAAAGAGATCTCACTGACAAAACTTAATGACAAGATCCTAATGTGCTTTCCCAGCACTTGAGATTCAAGAATCTGGCCAATTAAAGATGCCAGAAGTCTGAATGAGATCACCACTGAAGCCTTGTTGGGTAAGCTCAAATCTTATGAGCTACTCATCAAGAACAGAGAGGAAGAACAGAAGGCTGCTTCACCAGTCACAAGAAAGGAGAAGACCATAGCATTTAAGGCAACTGAGGATCTGCCTGAAGAAAAGGGAACAGGCAATGATGAACTTCTCAGCTTGTTGGCCAAAAGATTCTATAAGATGGCCAGAAAGGGCTTCAGAAGAAGATCATACAAGGAGCAGGATAAGCCAAGGTATGACAAGTCCATTGGCAATAACAAAGACATTATTTGCTTTGGTTGCAGGAAACCAGAGCATATAGTTCCTGACTGTCCAGAGAACAAGAACAAGGACAGAAGGGAAAGAAAAGAGAGAAGAAAGGAGAAAGACTCCAAAAGGAGTGGCAATAACAAACCTTCTTCCAACAAAAATAAGCATACAAGGAAAGGATTTGTTGCTGAATCCTGGAGTGAGACTGAAGAGGAGTCAGAAGCCTCTTCCAGCTCCAGTGATGATGAGGATGATGCAGAGGAAAAGGAGTTCTGCATGATGGCAATCAATGCCTCACAACATAACTCAGAGGAAGAGGAGTCAGAGTCAGACTCAGAGACTCAACCTGAAGAAGATCAGGTAATCAGCTCTTTTGATTTTACTTCAGAAGATTTTAAATCTGAATTTAAAGCACTATGTTTAGACCTGCTAAAGTCTGAGAAAGAGATCATCTCTCTCAGAAATCAATTATCTGAACAAAATGTTTTAAAGTCAGAAAACCTCAAACTCTCTCAGGAGTTGGAGAACTATAGGGAACAGATAGCTTCACTGAAAAGTGAGCTCTCTGAGGCCAAGAAGCTTGAAGAATCTCTCAATGGGAGAAGCCTCAAGCTGATGGACATCACAAGCACAGTGAACTCAAGATTCAACAGTACACTGGGCTTGGGTGCCTCATCCAGCCAACCTATTGTTCTGACAACTCCCATCAAGTTCATTTCTGACAAGGGAAAGGGAGTTGTAGAGGTTGCCAGGAAATCGACGATCGCCGAATGAAGATCGACGATCGCCGAACTCAGCTCGACGATCTCAGGACAAATCGTCGAACGCAGATCGATGATCTCAGCCACGATCGTCGAACGCAGGTCGACAATCCCATATACTTGACCTCAGCCAGAGTCGACCGTCGAACGGAGCTCGACGATCTGACCCACGATCGTCGAACGCAGCTCCAAGATCGTCGAACAGAGGTCAGAGCTCTGGAAACTTTTTCAAAGGCAAGTCAAAATTGAATCCTAAGGGTTCTTCATCCCAAACCTTCAACCCTTATACTGAATGGATTATACCTCCAAGGAGATATCATCCTGAAGGATATAAGAGTCAGCCAGGGATGTCTTTCATTTCTGAATTTAGAGGTTATCAACCTAGGCCCAAGGTAAACTGGGTCAAAAATAAGTGAATTGTTTTATGTGCAGGTGAAGACCTATCCAACATCTAACCAGCAATGGTATTTGGATAGTGGGTGCTCTAAGCACATGACAGGGAACAAGGACAACCTCAATTCCATTAGAGCCAAGCTTGGACCCAAAGTTATCTTTGGTGATTCCAACTTTGGACAAACTAAAGGATATGGTGCAGTCCAGATTGGTTCTGTAACCTTCAAGAAGGTAGCATATGTGGAAGGACTGAAGCACAACCTAATCAGCATTAGTCAGCTATGTGATGAAGGGTACCAGGTGACCTTCAGCAAAACCTTATGCAAAATCAAGTCAGAGGACAACACAACTGTGTTGACAGGTAAAAGGAAAGGTAACATCTACCTTATAGATTTTCTTTCAACTACTATAGATATCTGTTTATTCAATTCAGTATGTAGACCAAATGTTTTATGGCATAAGAGACTAGGACACCTAAACCTTAGAACTATTGCTAGGCTCTCCAAGGACAACCTTGTTAGAGGACTACCTTCTGGCCCCTACAAGAAAGAAGGACTCTGCAAGGCTTGTCAATTAGGCAAGCAAACTAAAAATAGTTTTAAGTCACTTAATAAGAGTGATTCACCTAGGATATTGTATCTGTTACACATGGATCTATTTGGACCCATCACAGTACAAAGCCTAGGAGGGAAATCCTACACTTTAGTAATTGTAGATGACTTCTCTAGATTCACTTGGGTGTTCTTTCTAAGGAAGAAGTCTGATAACTTTAAGTGTCTGACAGAGTTTCTCAAATTTATACAGATTGAGTTCAATACTCACATTGCCCTGATCAGAAGTGATCATGGGACGGAGTTTGATTCTCTTCTTATGCAAGAGTTCTGTCAGAGTGAAGGGATCAGGCATACTTTCTCAGCTCCTAGAACTCCTCAACAAAATGGGGTAGTTGAAAGGAAAAATAGAACCCTTATTGAATCTGCCACTACATTGTTGTCAGATGCTCATCTACCTCTATCCTTTTGGGCAGAGGCAGTGAACACCTCCAACTATGTGCTGAACAGAAGTCTGATACATAAACTGAAGGGAAAGACTCCCTATGAATTACTCAAAGGGAAGAAACCTAAAGTTGACTATTTCAGATTTTTGGTTGTATTTGCTATATTCACAATAATGATAAGAAATATTTAGCAAAATTTCAAGCCAAAGCTGATGAAGGAGTGTTTCTGGGATACTCCATGATCAGCAAGGCCTATAGGGTTTATAATAAATCATCATTGAAAATTGAGGAATCTGTTCATGTTTCTTTTGATGAAACTAACATGTCTTTCAAGGAGAAGATTTCTTCTACCATAGAACCTTTGCAGGAACACTCTCTAGTTGAAGATATGAACAAGTTACAGGTTGCTCAAGAGGATGAAAGCAGTGAAGAAGAAGGGAATGCTCAACACATTGAAGCACAACCTGAAGAGCCGGTTGTTGTACCACAAGAGGAAACAACAACACAGGATGGTGAACAATCAACACCCCCTGTTGATTTAGTAACATCAAGAGACCATCCAGATTCCCAGATAATTGGAGAACTCTTAGCTGGTGTGCAAACCAGAAATCAGGTCAACCAAAACCTGTTGCACACCTGCTTCCTTTCTCAAATTGAACCTCAGTCCATTCAAGATGCAGAGCAAGATCCACACTGGATCATTGAAATGCAAGAGGAGTTGCATTAATTTGAGAGGAACAAAGTATGGGAACTAGTGCCAAAGCCAAATGATCATTCCATTGTTGGAACAAAATGGGTATTCAGAAATAAACTGGATGATCAAGGAGTAATAATAAGGAACAAGGCAAGGCTAGTTGCCCAGGGATATTCTCAAGAAGAAGGAATTGACTACGACCAGACCTTTGCACCTGTTGCAAGATTGGAAGCCATCAGAATATTTCTAGCTTATGCAGCTCACAAAGGCTTCAAGGTTTATCAGATGGATGTCAAGAGTGCCTTCTTAAATGGAGACATCAAAGAGGAAGTCTATGTCAGACAACCTCCAGGTTTTATCTCTCCAACTTATCCTGATTATGTTTTTAGATTAAATAAAGCATTATATGGTCTCAAGCAAGCTCCTAGAGCATGGTATCAGAGGCTTCCATAAAAAGCCTAACCCTCTCTTTCCAGATCCCAAAGATCTCTTTTCTGCATATAGGTAGTTTCATTGAACCCAACTCCTTATGATTCTCTGAAGAACCCATGTTCTTGATTTTCTTGAAACTGTTTCCTGTTTCCTGACTTATACTGAATCTACCAAACTGGATCTCCTCAGACAGTTAGTCCTGATTTTGAGGAACCTCCCTCTGATACCACTTGAAAGATATGGTACCTAAACACCTAGAGGGGGGGGGGTGAATAGGTGACCTAAACCTTTCTTGACTTTTGTTTGGCAGCACAACAGTTTTTCACTGATTACTACAGCTAACAGCAAATACAGAAATTAAGCATTCAATTCACAGCACAGCACAGCACAGAAGACACACTAATTTTATAGTGGTTCCCCAATCTTTGGGTACATCCACTTTCCCCCTTCGCCTATCTAGCAGTGTACTAGATTCGGCCAAACTTCTCCACTAGCTCAGAACCCAACAAGGTTCCTACCTCAGGCCCAAAGCCTTACACTCAGCCAAAAGGCCTACACTCAGCCACCCAGGCCTACACTCAGCCAATCAAGGCTTACACTCAGCCAATTAAAGGCCTACACTCAGAGTTCTTCAACTCCTACACTCAGGCACCAAGCCCTACCCTCAGCCTTTATAAAATAGGCTTACAATCACTCAGATCCAATGGATCTTACAAGTTTAAAATAGAAATTACAAATGCTAACTCTACAACTCAGAAAGGATGAGAGGAGTTGAGAGTTTCTTGAAGAGTTCTTGGAAGAACTCAGCTTGATCCAAACTGACTTAGCTTTCTTCAAAGCTTCTTGAGTAGAACTGAATTAGTCTGAATCTTCTGCAGTTGATCCTTGATCTCTGCTTCTTGAAATCCAGATGACTCTGAATTGTTCTTCTCAGCCTTAGTTCCAAAGACTGAATCCTTGGTTGGAGCTCTCTCTCTCCAACTACTTAGATCTGCAGTTGGACTGCCTGATCTTCTTGTGTTGATCCTCTGTGTATCACTTCTTGATTTAGTCTGATCAACTACTTCAATTATTATCACACCATGTAATGATTGTGAACAACTTAACCACTTAACCACTTTTTTGTAAACTGTGGGTGCCTATTTATAGGCTTCCTTTATGGTAACCGGCTGATCCGGTTTATAACAGACTTTTGACTTCTTTGACAGTTGCTGTAGACCGGCTGGATTGGCAGCTGTCATGTCAACCAGTCACTTCTTGAAATCTCACTAACTGTCAGTTAGTGTCGAGACTTTCTGTTCTTAAGTGTCGACACTTATAGACCAAGTGTCGACACATGTTGTGTAAGTGTCGACACAAGTCTACAAGGTGTCGACACAATTCCTTGTATGTCTCGACACAGTTTCTTCTGCATGTGTCGACACTGAAATTGAGTGTCGACACAAGTACTTGCACTTCATTCTTTATATGTATTCTTCTAAGTGTCGACACATCTCCTTTGTGTCGACACATCTTCATGTGTTGAAACTGTCAAGTGTCGACACTGCTTCTTGGTGTCGACACAAGTCTTCAATCTTGTTTCTTCAGCTGAGTGTCGACACATTCCTTTAGTGTCGACACTTGTACTTGCACTTCATTCTTTATCTGTATTCTTCTAAGTGTCTACACATCTCCTTTGTGTCGACACATCTTCATGTGTTGAAACTGTCAAGTGTCGACACTGCTTCTTGGTGTCGACACAAGTCTTCAATCTTGTTTCTTCAGCTGAGTGTCGACACATTCCTTTAGTGTCGACACTTGTACTTAGAATATTTTACAACTTTTCTGTTCTTTGCTAAGTGTCGACACAGCTCCTTGTGTCGACACTTTCTTCAAGTGTTGAGTCTTCTGGTTATGTGTCGACACATTGTGCTGAGTGTCGACACAATCTTCAAGTGTTGACTCCTTTGAGTGTGTGTCGACACATTGTGTTGAGTGTCGACACATTCTTCATATTTTGACTCTGCTGATTGAGTGTCGACACATTGTGTTGAGTGTCGACACTTGTACTTAGTCTCTGCAGAATTTTGCTGAGTGTCGACACAACTCCAAGTGTCGACACTTTCTGATGTAGACTCAGCTCTTCTAGGTGTCGACACTTCTGCCAAGTGTCGACACAGCTTTTCTGCATTCTTCTACACAGAGTGTCGACACAACTCCAAGTGTCGACACTTTCTGACTGGTGTCGACACTTCTTCCCAGGTGTCGACACAATGACTCCAAGTGTCGACACTGCTTGTCTGGGTGTCGACACAAGCTTTCTCAAGTGTCGACACTTTCCCTCTGGGTGTCGACACATGGACTTAGAAATTTTCAGCTTCAGTCCAGTGTATAACTAACCTGCACAAGTAACTCAAACAAACATCAAATACATTCTGATGTATATCATTGAGTTAGGTGAGACTTCTTCAAATCAGGTACATTTGACCAATGTACCCAACAGACCAAGTTTTTCTGGAGACCAAGTCTAATCGTCGAGCTCAGCACGATGATTCATCGAACTCCGGTCGACGATCGTCTAGCTCAACTTCTACAGATCGTCGAGCTCCATTCGACGATCGATGAGCTCAACCTCATAATATCATCGAGCTCCACTCGACGATCGCTGAGCTCAACTTCACAATATCGTCGAACTCCATTCGACGATCGGTGAGCTCAGGTCGACGATTTTGACTCTGCACTGGATCTTTATCTCTGAGCTCAGTTCGACGATCTTTGAGCTCAGATCGACAATTATTTTGTTGCTTGAATTTTCAAGTTCGCTGAGCTCAGCTCGACGATAGCAGAGCTCAGTTCGACGTTTTCAGTTATCTTTCAGAATTCAAATTCAAATTAGTTAGAAGTTATTCTGCAATTAATTCAGAAGATCTGCTAGCCGTTTTCATTTACTTCTGGACCAAGTTTCAAGGGATTTTTCAAGGAATAATTCAGTGGACTTTCCTTCAGAAGAAATTATGCAATTAAGGCTGTAATCAATGCAGACCAATGGCTATCTTTGACAGAGTGATATTCTATTCTGGCACAAAGAATAAAAGATAGAATGTTTTTTGAATGAAAAAAAAGGTGAAATACAGAGATTGACAAGAATAGGACACACAACTCAGAATACAGAGACTTTTTCAAAATTTTCTGTCAAGAAGAATTCTGAAGAACACTCATCAAAGAGATCAAGCAATCTTCAAATCTCTTCAGCTCTCAAAGTGTTCAAGGCCAACATCATTTCAAGACTCCAGACTCTCAACATTTCAGCTTGCTGAAATCATCTTTTGCTGGAGATCTAACTTTGAAGGCCTATCACCCTCAGCAAAGCTTTTCTTCCTGAAGATTTCAAGGATTCAGGGGGAGATTTGACATCAATCCACATAGTCTTCTCAGTTGCTTGAGAAAGAGAAGACTGCCATCACTCTCTCACCCCCACTCTGTAAAGGGTTTTTCAAACTCCCTTCAAAAGTTTGAATTTGGTTTTTGAGCACCTTGTCAAAAGCTCATTGGTGGCAAGACACCTGATCAAAAAATCTGATTTGGTTTTTGAGCAGCTTATCAAAAGCTCATTGGTGCCCAGGACACCTGATCAACTCATCCTGCAGTGGATTCCTACCTAGGGTGGTAGAAGAGTGGATGTACCCAAGTTTGGGGAACCACTATAATTCCTTGTGTCATCTGGTTCTGCTTATTTTCTTTTTGTTTCTGGCCTAGATTCTCTTGTGCTTAGTCTCTGCATAGCTTAGTTTTGTGATTAGTTTTATTTCTGCTTCCCTGCTCACAATCATTACAACAATTGTTGTAAAGCTTTGCAAAAGTTTTTCTTTGTGTTTTAAAAGCACCATATACTCTATTCACCCCCCTCTAGAGTATATCAGATCTAGTTTCCCTTTCACAGAAGACACAAGGAGCTATAGTGGTTCCCCAATCAACCTGGGTACATCCACTCTTCTACCACCCTAGGTAGGAATCCACTGCAGGATGAGTTGATCAGGTGTCCTGGGCACCAATGAGCTTTTGATAAGGTGCTCAAAAACCAAACCAGATTTTTTGATCAGGTGTCTTGCCACCAATGAGCTTTTGATAAGGTGCTCAAAAACCACACACAAACTTTTGAAGGAGTTTGAAAAACCCATTACAGAGGTGGGGATGAGAGAGTGATTAAAGTTTTCTCTTTCTCAAAGCAGCTAAGAAGACTATGTGGATATTGATGTTGTCAAGGCTCCCCCTAAGATCTGTAGTTGTTCAGGAAGTGAAGCTTTGCACTAGGGTGATAGGCCTTCAGAAAATTGATCTCCAGCAAATGATGATTTCAGTAGTAGCTGAAATGTGAGGTGTCTGGAGTCTTGAATGATGATGGCCTTGAACACTTGAAACAAAAGAGATCTGAAGATTTCAGTTTATTGATCTCCTTTTTGTGTTGGTGTTCTTGTGTCAATCTTTCAGACTAAGGATGTCTGCAACTCTTCCTCTTTCTCTTGTGTGTTTGTTGTTGTAAGAGTTGTTGCAGAAGAAGTTTTTGCAGAGAATGAATATTGCAGAATATGTGTCTCTCCTTGTTCCCTTTTTTTAGTTCTGAAAAATCTTATCTTTTATTCTCTTGAAGTCTGAATAGAAAATGATCCACTATCAAGATAGTCGTTGGCCTGTCATAAATGACTTCCTTAACTGTAATTGTCTTCTGGAGGAAAGTCCAATAAAAACATTCCTTGAAAATCCCTTGAAACTTGCTCCAGAATAAATGAAAACGGCTACAAGATCTCTGAATTAATTGCTGACAGCTGTCCAAATTTGAATCTTGAAAATCGTTGAACTCTTCAGAAAAACGTCGAACTGAGCTCCACTATCGTCGAACTGAGCTCAGAGATTTGGACATAGACAGAAACAGAGATCGTCGATCTGAGCTTAACTATCGTCGAGCTGAGCTCAGAGATTGAGAAACAAACTGCAGTGAAGATCGTCAAACTGAGCTCGAAGATCGTCGAATGGAGTTCGACGACTTATTGAACTTGAGCTCAGCGATCGTCGAATGGATTTCGACGATCCGTCGAAGTGAGCTCAACGATCGTCGATTGGAGTTCGACGATTCGTCGTACTGAGCTCGACCAAATGACTTATTCTCCAAACTGAAAAACCTGGTCATAAGTGTAGCTTCTAAACCTAACTACTAACCCTTAGACTCAATTCTAATTCACCTTTAGATCTATACAATGAGGTCAAAACAGGTTCCTAAGAGACATAGTGATCCTGACCCAAATTAGTAATAGGGTGTTCTAACAGGTTGATTCTTGAAATCCCTAAGAAGTCTTGCATATAGATCCGAAAATGTCTAGTACGGAATAGGCATATTGTGTGAAGCCCATCTGGACAGGTTGGTCTGGATTGGTGATGTTTTATTTTGTGCACCGGTGAAGACTGCGCATATAAATAAGTATTTTGTGGAATCAGTGGGTTGTGCCTGTGAAGTGGAGTAGCAGGAAGTATTGAAGTGGAATTCCATGAAGAATACCCTCGAAGTGCATGTGATGTATGCTATGAAAGTCCAGTGTTTTTGGCACTATGGGTGGCTGCAGGGTTTCTGGATAGTTGTCCAGATATGGTTGAGGCTGGGTACAGAAAGGTGTTCTATCGCTAATATCAGGCGATAGTGGTTGTCACTAGCAATAACTGCTAGCTAACCTGTGATTGTGAAGCCAGCCTTTCGGGGATGTTGTGGCTATTATGATCTATGCGCTCTTAAAGGCCTGTGAGCTGAACGGATAAGGGGATGCCGACCCGCGTCAGTCTAGACATTGAACTAGTGATTTGAGCAACGGTCAAGGGCTGAATTATATCTGCATTATGGTTGTCTAACTTGAGTGCCTAAGTTATTGGCTTCATTAGGATCACATAACGAGAGTCTTGGGTTGTTCTCCATTAAGACTAAAGCCTCCGGTTGTGGGCTGTGGAGCATAAATGCTCAAGATTTACCATTGGGTCTGGGACCTGAGAACGGTGGTGGGACCCTAGTTTTTCGGTACACCGATAATGTTCCCTGAGTGCACGGAGCGTCGGGGCGTGCGGTCGACGTTTATAATATATTGATTGTGCGTAAGAGCACATCTTGTGATATATCTGTTTGTGAAAATATTATGCCTGTAGGGAAGGAATACCACTGCCCCGGGAAAGGGGTAGTGTTGTTATAAAATTGGTCAGTTGAATGCTGACCGTTGCTTTATTTACCACCATTGTGGTGGATTGTCCACATGCAGGTGCTGGAGAGCCGAGCGGAAAATAATAGGATGAAGCCCTTGCTGCTGCTTCTACTGTGCTAGACCTCGAAGGCCAAATAAATAAAAATTTTACTTGTCTTCATGTGTGGTCGGCCTACGTGCCGATGTATGTAATACACACTTGTAAAAGATAACTATAAGGCCTTAAGGCCAAACATTTGGTGTATGTTGTATACATTCCTTGGAGATATATAAATGTGTTTTTTATGTATAGTGTACATTCATGTTTATTGAGTGCAATAGTAACCCCTAATGCTTCCGCTAGAATGCTCTGAGTTAGGATGTGTGTACTAGTCCTTGATATTAACATGTAACCCCGCAGTTTGTTTGTGATCTATAGTGTGGGGCCCCGGTCGGATCTTCTATTATATGTCATGTAATGGATGGAGGCGTTACAGATTGTTTGGTGGCATGGGATAAATAATGATATAGCCAAGTTCGGTTTCAGTTGTAAGCACGTTAAGGCAGATCATGGACGGCCTGGTGGCAAGTTGACGCCTATTCCAAGTTTGAAATGAGAGAATATTTTTATGGACTTTATTACTGGTTTACCGAGAAATCCCCAAGGACTTGATTCTGTGTGGGTCATAGTTGATAGATTGGCAAAGTGTGCTCACTTCGTGTCGTTCAAGGTTGATTACTCCATGGAGAAGATATCAGAGTTGTATTTGGAAGAGGTCATTAGATTGCATGGGGTGCCAGTGAGTATTGTGTCAGATCGAAATTCCAGGTATACCTCTCATTTTTGGAAGAGTTTACAGGAAAGGTTGGGTACCGACCTCAGATATTCAACCGTTTATCATCCGCAGACCAATGGTAAGATGGAGAGAGTAAATCAGATGTTACATCTTAGACCATGGAGGGGTGTGGGATGAGCGATTGAGATTAATGAAATTTACCTATAATAACAGTTATCAGGAAAGATTGCAAATGTCCCCGTTTAAGGCTTTATATGGGAAACATTGCAGAACTCTCTTGTTTTGGGTTGAAGTTGGTGAAAGACTGTTGTTGGGTCCAGAAGCCTTGGAAGAAATGAATACTTCTATGACGCATATTCGGGAAAAGCTTCATATAGCTCAAGGCGTTATGAGAAGAACGCTAACTAGAGAAGGTCTGATCTGGAGTTTGTTGTTGGGGACATGGTTTTTCTCAAGGTATCTCCGATGTCAGGTGTTAAGAGGTTTGGGAGGAACCATAAGTTGGATCCTAGGTATGTGGGACCTTTTCAGGTTGTGGAACGCATCAGAGTGTCAGCTTATAAGCTGGATTTTCTCGCCACATTCCCTGGTGTGCACGATGTGTTTCATGTGAGCCAGTTGCGAAAATGTGTGCTTAGTGATCGGCATGCTCTTGATTTAGTGCCCCAATTGCAGCCTAATATTTCTTATGTTGAAGTGCATGTTCGTATTCTGGATACTCAAGTTCGGGTGTTGCGGCAGAAGAGAATACCCATGGTTAAGGTTTGTGGTGAAACCAAGGCGTGGAAAGCGCGACTTGGGAGTTAGAGTCAGCTATGAGGGAGCACATCCTCATATGTTCTCCTAGTTTCTTTTCGTAAGTGTTTCTATTCAATAGCCTTTGATTATTTTCCCCTCTTTAGTAGATTCAGTTGTGTATCAAGTTTCGGGACGAAACTTTCTTTTAGGGGGAGTGGCTGCAACAACCCTGATTTTCCGATGTTTATTTTGTTTCCTCTAGTGGCATATTTTTGACGTCAGGGCGTTATGTTAACGCATAGTTGACGGGTACCGTTATTGGAGCGTGACTTTTACTCATTTGGTATCCGAGGTTTTGGCTTAGAATATTAGCTTGGCTAATTTCTAGTGTTTTTTTTTTGAGATTTCTCTTGCGAGTCGGGTTTGTTTAGGAACTCGGTGGAGCCTTTTTGGGATTATTAGTGTTTTGGGCTTCAGGGAGTTTTTACCCGAGTTTGGTTTGTCGAACCTTAATTTCGACTTCGATGTTGGATTCGTAGCATCGATATTTAGTTTCTGTGTGAATTTCGTAGAAATCCGAGTTGATTCAAGTTTTTGGGTTATTTGAACGTTTCATTATTAACAATTATGTGTATATTATATAATTCACTATCTTAATATGATATTATATTATGATATTATAATATGATATTATATTATATCATATTTAGTTTCGGTACCCGACTTTCCTTTTTAAAATGATATTATATTATATCATATGTGTATTTATAATAGACTTGTCTAATAGATAATATATTATAATGTATATAGTATATATAATATATTATATATGTAATATTATACCGTCATGCTATTGGACCTAAAGTGCGGAAGAAAGAGGGTGACGGGTTTCGCAAGGCTTTCAGCCACCGCTTGTTGGGGTGTTGGTGCTCGAAATCGTCGACGGAGGGTAGATCCGAAAAGCTCTCGCCGAGATCTACGCGTTGGTGGTAGGTACTTTTGTTTTCGAGAACTTTTGGTGTTAGGGTTTTTGACCTTGTCTCTTATTTGCCCTGTAAAGTTTCAGGAATTGATGCCCAAGAGTTCTGGTAGCAAATCCTTGAAGCGGAGCGCTCGTGAGGCCAGATTTTTGTAGGTCTTAAGGCAAGTGATGGTTTGCTCCCTTTCCTAGCCGCTTATAATTTTTTTATGTTTCCTCTGAATTTTTCTGCCTACTAGTGGTTATATCTTGGATAGCATAACAATAAGATGTCCTTTCTTTCTCCATGTCATGTTACTATAGAGTCTTTCACTTGTGTTTGGGCTCTTTCTTAGTCTACCCCTCCCCTTTTCTTATTTTTTGGAACTTATTCTGGGTTTGATCTTAATTGTTGTCAAAAATTAGGAGTCTATTAACCTATGTTAAATAAGAGAGTTTCTATCAGGAATCTGTTGAAAAGCGTTGAGTGAAGTAGATAAGCGTTGAGTATATCGAGTGAAGGACTGGCGTTGAGTGAAAAGCATTGAGTGCGTTGAGTGAAGGCCTGGCATTGAGTGTTGTGCATTGGCATTAAGTGTTGTGCCTCGACATTGAGTGTTGTACCTTAGTATTGAGTGTTGTGCCTTGGCGTTGAGTGTTGTGCCTTTGCATCAAGTGTTGTGCCTTGGCGTTGAGTGTTGTGCCTTGATGTTGAGTGTTATGTGTTGGCGTTGAGTGTGTTGACTGAATCCAGCATGGCGTCGAGTGAATATACTTTGGCGTCGAGAGCGTTGAGTGTAGTCGTTGGCGTCGAGAATGTTGAGTGAAGCAGCTAGGCGTCGAGTGCTTTGACTATATCTGTCGAGGCGTCGAGTGGACTGAAAGTTTTTGTTTAGGCATCGAGTGGACTCAGAGCTTTTGTTTAGGTGTCGAGTGGACTCAAAGCTTTTGTTTAGGCGTCGAGTGGACGCAGAGCTTTTGTTTAGGCGTCAGTGGACTCAGATCCTTTCTTTAGGAGTCGAGTAAACTCAGAGCTTGTGTTTTGGCAATTTTGATGTGTCCGTCGAGTGACTTTTAGTTCGTCAAGTTTACCTTACTAACTTCTGCTTTCTCCCATTTGTATTGTCATGAAAATCTGATGCTAAGCCTTGGGTTTCATTTCGTTAGTTTATATAATGCATGGCTGTCGGTGGCCTTGTTTATTTATATTTTGCATGGTTATACAATGCATAGTTAATTGTGGCCCTAGGTTGGCAGTGGATAAAATACCACCACCCTATGGATATATTTATATATTGCATGGTTATTAGTGGCTAGGTTGGCAGTGGATAAAGGACCACCAATTTGTTGTCGGTTTGTGAATCATTACACTTGGTGGGTTTTCTTCTCTTCTTATGAACTGTTGATTTGTGTTGGACAATATGCCCACCACCACAATGCCTTTTTGAAATATTTGGTCTGAAGGTTGGTATTGAACAATGTGTCCCCAACTTAGTACCGTTTTTATCGGTGTTAATGATTCACATGTTTTGAGCTAATCAGTCTCTTATATATATATATATATATATATATATATATATATATATATATATATATATATATATATATATATATATATATATATATATATATATATATATATGCAAAAATGTTCTTGTTGAGTCCATTGCCCACAATCTCCCAGATTTGACGAAGTCAATCATGTTAATGATATACATAAAGTTGTATTTGATGTGTGCTTAAGTTCATGCATGCAGGTTGTCCTTGAAATATTGATAGGACAGGTATTCCAAGTGATTGGACAGGTGGACACAAAGAAGCTGGCTGGAAAGGCAGGAATTTGCCCAAGTCCACAAGCGTTGAGTAAAGCAAGCTCACTCAACTCCAGGTGTCAAGGAGAAGTTGACAAAGTTTAAAAAATAGCTAAGTCCACAGGCGTTGAGTGGAGAAAGCTCATTCAACACCAGAGGTAAGGAAAGATATTGGCTAACAAGAAATGTGGCCAAGTCCACATGCGTTGAGTGAAGTGTACTTACTCAACGTCATACAGCTAAAAGCTGTGAGATAGACAAAGCCTAAGTAGAAACATCAAGAATGTGGATAAGTCCACAGGAGTTGAGTGAAGTCCACTCAGTCAACGCCATAACATCAAGATCGTTGAGTATTGCTCAGTTAGTTAAAGCCACATAAAATCTGTGTAAATATTTGACTAAGTCCACAGGCATTGAGTGAAGCTTACTCACTCAATGCCATGCGATAAAAAATGTTTACTAAACCTTTGTTAGTCAGAGACTATTATTTCACAGAAATTTGGCCAAGTCCAAATACGTTGAGTGTAGCTTACTCACTCAATACCAGATAATAGAAGAATATTTGTTAAGTAGTTTGGCGTTGAGTGAAGCTTACTCACTCAATGCCAAGTGACAAATTCTGTCTAAGTATTGTGGCATTGAGTGATGAAGGCTCACTCAATGCCTAGCAACAGAAAGTCTGGCTAAGGCAAAAAGCATTGAGTGATGAATACACACTCAACGCTCTCAACACCAAGGCAAAAAGCGTTGAGTGGACTCAATGCTCTCAACGCCTAGAGACAGAAAAACTTTCTAAGTGTTTTGGCATTGAGTGAAGCTTACTCACTCAATGCCTAATGACAGAAAAACTTTCTAAGTGTTTTGGCATTGAGTGAAGGTTGTTCACTCAACGCCTAATGACAAAATGATTGGCTAAGGACAAAATTATTGAGTGAAGCTTGTTCACTCAACGCCTAAGATAGACAGAAATCTATCCAAGTGTTTTAGTATTGAGTGATGCTTACTCACTTAACGCTTATACTACTTGTTGAAGCCAAAATTTGACTTCAACAAATGTTCGCAAAATACGGGCATAGCCGACACCTACTTGGCCCAAGCTCCGACCTCCGACCGGTCATGAAGGAGTCGAAAACTGGCCTAAAGCCGCAGCAGGGAGGTCCCATCGCATACCTGAAAGATCACTGAGAGCTTCCCCTCCAAAGCCAAAAGCTGGGCTTGGAGCTCCTCAAAAAGCACAGAAGATGATGCCACTAATCCCCGGGAGTGAAAAGATGTGCTTCTGAAGAACCCCTATGGGCTTATTTATAGATTTCAGAATCTGAACTGCCAATAACCAAACTGCACTGGTCTGAAATTACCAGGGTACCCCTAGCTGGGTCTGCCAACAGCCAAACTCCACTGTTCTGAGGAGCTATATGCACACCACTAAGGGTAAAAGGGTAAAAAGCCCGGGGTAGAAGAGTAAAATCCCCTGTTGGTATGGAAATATGAAAATGGCCTCTTCTCATCCTGGCGAGTGGAAGAGCACCTATCGGCGAGATGGACCCTTCTGCCCATCTCGCAGGCGTCCTTTGCTATGAGGTCTTCTCCCCGCTGGAGGCCTTCTCGCCGCTCACCCCTGGTGGCCTTCTCGCCTCTCGAGGCCTTCTCGCTTATTGTAGAGACAGTTCGTCTCGCCTCTCGCGGGTGGGCCCACCTGGTCCCACTCGCCTGTCTATTCCTATTACCTGCCTCGACTATTCGCTCCATGAGGGCCTCTCGTGAGCCCGAGGTTGTACACAATCCCCGCTCTTTTCGAGATTACTCTAAGCTCAGAAAGAATGTCCAACCGAGGCTCGTTATTTAAAGAGCATTTAAAAATGTATTTATGAGGAATCTTTTATGAGGCCCCCACCAGGGCCTATAAATATAGGATTCCTACTCCGCACACCGGGTGCCCTACTTTGCACATCCTTCTTCTCCAGCTCGAATCCTTCGTCATGACGCACAGCCAGAGCTTCCGTAAACGTCTCGCATTGGTACGAGAGCAGCGCAAGGCCAACGTGGCCACTTTTACTTCTTCACTAGTTCGACCTCTCCCCACATCGACTCGCCTAAAAAAGATGAAGGCAGGTGGTCCGTCGTCTGCCGCCGCGGATCTGTCTCGCACTGTTTCGGAAACCGTCCCCACTCCTCATACATCTTCTAGGGAGAAAGAGGTGGGTACTTGCTTCCGCCCCTGTCATTTCTGCAGCTTGTGTTTTCTCTTTTGTTGATTGGTTTTTCAGGGAGCCCTCGTGGTTTTGCAGCATCCGGAGATCCTGCGAAACGGTTCTGCTGTCCACCATGAGGAATACGACTCGCAGCCATCTTCTACTCCCCCAACTACTCCCAGCGAGAAGAGGGACGACCCCTCCCAGGTCGCCGGGACCTCTCGTCTCCCTGGTAAAAGACCTTCTCTCGCGCTTTTGAATCCTCTTCGCTATTCTCACACCCTTCTGCGAGTGCCTCTTCCACCCTGCCTCTGCACTCCTTGCGCAGATTCCTCGGGCCAACTCTCCTGTTGAGGAGAAACCAAGGCGACTCTCTGTCTCGCCTCCTCCTGTAGATGGGATTGAAGATTACCTGGGTGACCCTTCGAACCCAGCGGAAATGAAGCGCAAGACAGCTGAGCTGTTTCGGAAGCACGCGCGCATCATCCATTCCTTGGCGCAAGATAAGCAAGCCGCGGAGAGGCGTATCGAATAGCTGGAGAATGAATGTGCTCGTCTATCCTCCGAAACCAATGCTGAGCTAGATGTTGATGGCACCAACCCTGAAGCCATCATTAATGAGACTGATATGCAGCTCCGTATCGCATGCCGTGGTCTTGAGTCCATTCGCGCCTTCCACTCGCGCAGTAGACTTCCCTGTGCGGGAGTTCGCGATGGCCGCTGGCAATGGCACCCGTATTGAAGGACGTCTGTCTCGCTGTTTCTCTTTTCTTCTTCATTTGAATGTTTTAATAATAGTAGTCTTGTAGCGTCGTCTCGCCAAAACATTAAGAAACTTGGTGCCCGCCGTACGCGGGACGATCTCTGAATATATATTTTTATTACTGGTTTTTTATTCCTTTTTTAACTCTCTTGACTGTTCCCCTCCCCTTATGTTTTCCCCGCTCATCAATCATTGCTTTGTATCCGCTATAAATATACCTGGCCCGGGATCAGAAAGACACTGCACTCTTCACTCCTGCCGCTACCCAAGCTCTGGCCTCTTTGATTCTTTCGTCTCGCCGGCCCCTCTCACCCTTCTCTCTTGGTTCTCTCGTCAACTCCTTCTTTTTCCTCTCGCCGAAGACCGTCTCGCCACCCAATATGGGCAAGAAGAAAGTTGAGGAAGGTGAGGGGCGCAGTCGCTGTAGGAAGAGGTTTATAGACCACGACTTCCCGCTCGGCCGGCTCGCTCAAGAAGACTACCATGGATTCATCCGCGAGTACCTGGGGGACGGTGTCGAGTCGCGTCCCCCCAAAGTCGGCGAGTCCATCAACACTTACTACCCGGGAGAACTCGCCTTCCCCGTCTCGCACTTTGAGGGAGGGTTGAGGTTGCCTCTTTGGCCTGAGGTAAAACAGGTCATTAAATACTTTGGCGTCGTCCCGACGCAATTCAACCCTAACGCCATCTTGGTGTTGATTGCTTTCGCCTGCTATATGCGTCAGGAGCGCATCGAGTTCAGCTTGATGGTCTTCGGCAAGCTCTTCATCTACCACGCCAATGCTGATGGCGTCTCGTACTTCACCGGGCAGGGGCTCAAAGTGTGTGAGACGCCCAATAAGAACCACCACTGGCTCACCCGGTTTGTCTTCATCCGGGGAGATCGCGCTGATTTTGGCGGCATCCCTCTTGCGCTGGTGTCTCCGCCAGAAAGATTCTACGCCACCCCACAGGTCAGTGGCCCAGAGAAGCGGCTGTGTGAATGCCTCGTCGGCAAGAACTTCGAGGTCAACTTCTTGTGGCGAGGCCTCGACTCGCTTCCTCCAGTGCTCCCTGGTGAAGGTATTCTCGCTCCTTCATCTCGCGTCTCGCTATTTGCCGTCTCGCCGTAAAATAACCCTTGCTTGTCTTTAGGTGAGCGAATCATTCCAGCCCTCCCCCCTTACAAGAGCAATATCCATCCAGCAAAGGGCCTCGATCTCGCCAATACGGCGGCCGAGTCGGCGAGAGAGTCCTTGGCGCCCATCCCACCGAAGAGGCCCACAGGAGACACGGCCCCCTCTCGCTCCAGCCCCCCAAGAAAAAAGATGAAAAAGGCCACGATGATTTCCAAGGAAAAGAAGAAAGCTCCCCAAGGAAGCCCCATCTCTGTAGGGGAATCTCCACCGCCCCTTTCGCCTAACCACCAGGCCGTCTCGCCTACTCGCGAGACGGTATACCTTAATAAACCGGCTGTCACCCCCGCCAGCCAGTTGCTCCCTCCAACCTGCCTGCTGCTGCATCTAACCCGCAAGCTGTTCTTCCCGACTAGCCGGCTGCCACCTCCTCTCGTGAAGGCGATTACTTCAGCTATCCCGCCCCCTCTTCCCACATGAACTATAACTTGGGTCCCGTGGTCCACGATGTCGTCGGCGACCCAGTTCTGCTTTGGGGGAGGTACGCCAACCGCGTGTCCATCTCCACCCTCCTTCCTTCTTGGAAGGAGCAAGAGGTGCCCACCAGCCATGCCTTCGCTGTGGGGTACGGCCTCTACGGCGGCCTTGACGCCGTCTCGCCTGAAAGCGAGTCCACCAGGGATCTCGTGCTGAAGACTTCCCACCACCAAATGCGAGCCTTGGAGTTCTCGCACCGCTCCTCTCTCCGCCTTATTTATATAAACGCAAAATTGAAAGCCAGTGAGGAGAGCCTGGAGGTGAAGCGAGAGAAGTCCAACGGTCTCGCAAAAACGCTATCTGAAGCCGAGTACCTCCTCGCGAAGGCCCAAGGCGGTGTGGTAAGCCTTAGACTTTTTCCTTAGGTATTTCTTTCAATCATTCTTGGCTAACTGATGGGTCATCTCGCAGGATGCCGAGACGGTGGATCAATTGCGCTCGCGCGTGACGACTTTGGAAGAGGTGGTCAGAGAATTAAAAGCTGGGAACGCGCGTCTTCAGGTTGACGTCGCCTCGTCGTCTCGCCTCGAGCCCTTCCAGATGCCTCCGCCACATTATTCTCATGAAGAAGTCGAGGAACAGTGTCGAGATGCTGGGGTTCGGGGGGCATATCTGGTGCTGCAAATGATGAAGGACCTAGGGGTTGTGAAGGACGATTCTGAAACTGTGACCGCTCGCGACTTGGTTCCCGGGCTATACAGTGAGGATAGCGAGGATTCTTCATTCGGCGAGGAGGAATGATGCGCCGACTCCAAGATCTAGAATCTCTCTCTTCTCTTTTTTGCTGTTGTAAAACTTAATATTTTTGACCTCCATTTTGTGTCATGTGATAGTTTAATATACATGCTTTCCTTGCGTGTTCTTCTATTTTTTATTTTTACGAAAGGAATCACTAGCCTGCCTCGGCCTGCGAAACGGTGCTACCTCTCCATCTCGCCGCCTCGTCTTTTCTTTTTATATTTCTATTTTGCTTATTGCGGGACGACCCCTTGATGTGCTCGTGCTCGCGGGACGGTATCGTATGGCGAATGTCTCATGGTGACGCAAACTGCCCTCCCGTTTAGAGCGAGCCTTCCATCTCGTGCGAGTGCCCACTCGCCGTGAGCGAGACCATCCCTGTGACTGCCAGCTGCGAGTGTCTCCACTCATACTGCCTCAACTTTTACACTATTTTATTTCCTTCCCCTAAGTTTAAGTTGGGGTGTTGTTTTAAGGAGCTTTTCCTAACTATTTTGTCATCGAATGAGTTCACTTCCTTGCTAGCTTGGTGTGCTCGGGCAACAAGTCCACTAAGGATTGGTCCGAGCTCGAAGTGATGTAGAATGTCCCAGGTTTAGGCATGTTCCCAAACTTTGGATCCAACCTTCAAGAACCAGACCTATCCCCACATGCGAGCCTTCGGACCTGCCAGCTAGATGAGAGCCTGCGCAGCGGGTCTACCTGGGGCCGAGCCGAGCTCTGGGTGCCGATGAAGTTTCCTCAATCCAAACTTATCCCCCATAGGCGAGCCTTCGGACCTGCCAGCTAGATGAGAGCCTGCGCAGCGGGTCTACCTGGGGACGAGCTGAGCTCGGGTTGCCGATGAAGTTTCTATCTTCCTACCATTAGGACTTCACAATAGACAATAAACAAGAAATAATTTGAGAAATATATTATATTGATCATGCTTTGAGTACATATCTTCTGCTCTCCCTTCTCATGGGTAGAAGCGTTTCAAGTCATCCCCACTGCAGGAGTGGCTCAAGGTCCTACCCTCCGCATCCTAGAGGTAGTAGCCTCCTGCTCTCAATACTCTCTCCACAATATAAGGTCCCTCCCAGTTTGGATTGAGCTTTCCCACTGGGGCAGACCTCCCTGCCGCATCAACCTTCTTTAACACTAGATCTCCCTCCGCGAATTACTTTATCCTGATATGCTTGTTGAAGTGCTTTGCCATTCGACGCTTGATCTCTTCTTGTCTGATGGCTGCCACGTCTCGCAGCTCCTCTACCAGGTCTAGCGAGAGACGTAAGCCTTCTTCATTTTCCATCCTCCAAGCCTCGTCTCCATCACCTGCAGCCGCAACTCATGGGGACCGGACCTCGAATTCCACAGGCAGGACTGCCTCGCATCCATGGGAAAGCTTGAAAGGAGTCTCGCCGGTGGCCGTGTTCGGGGTTGTTCTCAAGGCCCACAAGACCGACGGGAGCTGTTCCACCCAACTCCCCCTCAAATTCTCCACCTTATTTTTGAGCAGGTTTACGATATTCTTGTTTGCCGCCTCTACCTGACCGTTGCTCCTGGGGTGGTGGACGGAGGCAAACCTAAGGTCGATGCCCAACTAAGTGCAGAAGCTGATGAACTCTTCACTAGCAAACTGGGGACCATTATCCATGACGATGGCCTGAGGCAGCCTGTGCCTGCAGATGATCTCCCCCCCAGACAAAGTTCCTGATGACTTTGGAGGTCACCTTTGCTAGCGTCTTAACCTCCAGCCACTTGGAGAAGTAATCTATCATAACCAGGAGGAACCTTCTTTGCCCACTAGCTGTAGGGAAAGGCCCAACTAAATCCATCCCCCAGACGGTGAAAGGCCATGGTGCTGTGATACTTCGGAGCCTTTGAGCCGGCAAGAGCTGGAGGGGGGCGTAGAGCTGGCATTTTCGGCACTTCCTCGCAAACTCTTCCACGTCCTTTCTCAGGGTGGCCTAGACGTACCCCTACTTGACCACACTTGCTTCCAATGTCCTCCTGCCGGAATGACTAAAACATTCCCCAGAGTGCACCTCCTCCAAAACATGTCGGGTCTCCTCCTCTATCACGCATCGAGCTAGGAGACCCGAAAGCATCTTCCGGTGCAATCCTCCTCATGCATGATATAATGAGCTGCCTTATGCCGGAAATTTTTTGCCTCCTTGATCCCCTCAGGGAGGGTTCCTGTCATGAAGAAGGTAATGAAAGGGTCCACCCACGAGGGTCGTCGATCCACCTCCATTAGCTCCCCATCTTCGATCGCCGGATGGAATAAATCAGTCAAGGTACCCCCTCTCCGAGGTCCGAACTTAGCCAATCGATCGGTAGCAGCACTCTTTCCTCTGGGGACGTGTTGAATGGAGAACGTCCGGAACCCCCCGATGATTGCCCTCACCTTGGACAAGTACTTCACAATGGTGGGCTCCCGAGCTTCGAACTCTCCTCGAATCTGGGATGCCACCACCAATGAATCCGTGAAAGCCTCAACGTCCTTGATCTCGAGCTCCTTTGCCAAACGAAGGTTGGCTATCACCGTCTCGTATTCTGCTTGGTTGTTGGTCACGGGGAAATGCAAAACGACTGCTTGTTCTATGGTCACCCCTTGAGGACTTGTCAATACCACCCCTGCTCCGAGGGAGTGCTTTCCCGAGGCCCCATCAACCGTCATCTTCCATGCTTCCTGTGTCCGCGACTCCTCGGCCCCGACTTCTGCAACGTAGTCTGCCAAGAAGTCGGCCACTACCTGTGCCTTAATGGAGAGCCTTGGTACGAACAAAATGTAGAATTCACTCAACTCGATAGACCACTTAGCCAGCCTACCCGAGTGCTCCACTCCTTCTAAAATCTTACGGAGAGGATGGTCTGTCACCATCCTGATCAAATGTGCTTCGAAATATGGCCGGAGCTTCCTGGCAGAAACGATCAAGGCGTATGCCAGCTTTTCTAGGATAGGGTAGCGAAGCTCCGTCTTCTTTAGGATCCTACTAACATAATAAATGGGCAGTTGCTTTCTCCCCTCTTCACTAACTAGGACGGAGCTCACCGCCTCTGCTCCTACCCCTAAGTACAAGGTTAGATCCTCCCCCTCCTTTGTGATTTGAAGCAGAGGAGCCAGGGAGAGCTGCTCCTTCAGTCTTTGGAAAGCCTCTTGACACTCTGCGGTCCACTCGAACCTCTGGTTCCCTCGTAGCACTTTAAAGAATGGTGAGCACTTCTCCAATGACCTGGAGAGGAATCTGCTAAGGCCGGTCAGCTTCCCTATCAAGCGCTACACCTCCTTAGTGTTTCGCGGTGATTCTAGTTCTAGGATGGCTTTTACTTTATCTGGATTAGGTTCTACCCCTGCCGGGGTCAGAAGGTGCCCAAGGAACTTCCCACGGCTTGCCCCGAAAACACATTTTAAGGGGTTCAGCCTCATTTTGAACTTCCTCAAGGTGGCGAACGTCTCCTCCAGATCCCGGAGATGCGAATTCACCCCCTTGCTCTTTACCATGAGGTCATCAACATAGACCTCTAGGTTCCGGCCCCTCTGGCCTTGGAAAACTCGATCCATCATCCGTTGGTAGGTAGCCCCTGCATTTTTCAACCCAAAGGGCATCATGTTATAGCTAAAGCACCCCTCCCTCGTGATGAAGGAGATGTCCTTGATGTCGGGAGGGTGCATTCGGATCTGATGTTAACCTGAAAAGGAATACAAAAAACTCATAATAGAAAAACCAACAGCTGAATCAACCAGCGCGTCGATCCGAGGCAGGGGGTAGCAATCCTTAGGGCATGATTTATTTAATAAAGAAAAGTCGATACACATTCGCCACTTTCCCCCACCCTTCTTCATCATTACCACATTGGAGATCCAGCCTGGATATTGGATCTCTGAGATGAAGCCAGCCTCTAGGATCTTCTTGACCTCCTCGCGTATTGGCTATTCCAGCTTTGTCGTAATGGTCCTCATCTTCTGGCGTATGGGGCGCGTCCGGGGGTCCAGGTTCAGGCGGTGGCAGGCCACGTTTGCATCGATGCCCGACATGTCTATCGTGCTCCAAGCGAAGATGTCGATGTTGCTTTGAATGCAGGCCCGCACTCGCTCCTGGTCATCGAGACTCAAGCCCCCGCTAATTCGCACCCTATGCACTTGCCCGGCGCTGGTGAAGACTTCCATCTCCACCACGTCCTTCGCCGGCTCCAGCCGCGACTGCTCCCAACCGTCGCTTGCCTCTTCTTTCCCAAACTCTTCCACCCCTCTTGCTCCCTCAACTTCCATCGCCTCACCCTGCTGTTGCTCAATCTCCATGTCTCTCTGGGATTCCTCCTCAGTTCCTTCTCCTTCCACTTCCTCCTGTCGTCTCTCCTGCAGCTCCGACTCTCCGTCCCTCCGGACCTCTTGCATATCTCCTCCTTGCTGCTCCTCCTCAATCTCCATTGCCCCCTCCAGTCTCTCCTGCTGCTGCTTGACTTCCACGCCCCCCCTGGGCCTCTCTCTCCACTCCTGGTACTTGCTCTTCCACCTCCATCGCCCCCTCCGGGCTCTCTTGCTCCTCGTTCCCCTGGACCTCCTGCACATCTCCTCCATGCTGCTCCTCAGTCTCCTCTCCCCCGACTTCCTCTTTGGTTCCTTCTCTCGCCTCCTCTGGGCTCACCTCCTCTTCCCCCACAGCTTCTTCACGCGCCGCCATCTCTTTCTCCAACTCCTCCGCTTCTGCCATCCAAGATATGGTGTTGACCGCCGTAACGTAGAACCGCCTTGCCACCTTCGGATCCCCCCTGACCCTGACCTGCACCCCTCCGTTGTTGAACTTTAGACATTGATGAAAAGAGGAGGGGACGCAGCGAAAGGCACTGATGAGGGGATTCCCAAAGATGGCATTATAGCTGCTCGGGGCGTGCACGATCACGAACCTGCAGTTCTGTGACACGCCCCCCAACCTTACGTGCTTCCCTACCCCCCCTTCCACTTCTTTCCTCTCTCCGGAGAACCCGAACAGCGGTCCATCCGAGGCCAAGATCCTTTTGGTTTCCACCTGCATCTCATCGAAGGACCTCTTGAAGATCACGTTTACAGAGCTCCCATTATCCACTAGGATCTTGGAGACCGTAAAGTTTTCCACCACCGTCTGGATTACCAAGGCATCGCAGAACGGGTCCTCATAATCTGGCATATCCTCTGAAGAGAAGGTAATTTTTTCTTTCGGGGGCGGAGCCTGGGAGGTCGAGGCAACCCCCCTTCGGAACATGGTCTGGAGGCTCCCCTTTCGGGTGGCCTCGATCCCAATCCCTCCATGGATTGCCCCGATTCCTCCCCGGGTTCCTACATCCACCCGGTCCTCGCACATATCCTCCGTCTCCCCCTGTTGCACTTCTACGATCCTTACTGGCGGATCCTGCCTCCTCAATCCTCTGGCCTCTCTCATCTCCAAGTACTCTGGGCAGGTGGCCATTGCGTGACCTTCTTCCTGATGGAAGTCACAGAAAGGCAATGCCACCCACCACTTCTTCCTTCTCCTCTTCCTCTTCTTCCTCCTCCTCGAGCTCCTCTTCCTCGACTGATCCCCATTGCCTCCTGCTGATGCTGAAAACGATCCCTTGCCCCCTGTCTCCATGCCGGCTGATCAAACCTCCTTGGCTCACGGAAGTTATCCCTTCCTTGGAAACCTCCTCCTAACTCCTAGGGGCGACCCTCCTGAGGCCTCCAACCTATCCGATTGTTCGGCTCTTGGGCCCCCCGATGATTTTGTCCTTGCTACCCCTAACCTCGGGATTCCTCTCTTCTTCTCCCTTCTCTTTGCTCCCTTTGCTTTCCCGGTCCTGGCTCCTTCACATCGTCCTCCTCCAACCGGGCCAACTTCCTTGCAAACACCGGATTGGCCCTCTCAAAATCCGTCTCCTTTGTCGCCCTCTCCATGAGCTCCTCAAAAGAGAGGGGGCACCCTTTTCAACTCCATAATAAAGAAACCTAGCCTTAGCCCTATGGTAAACGCAAGCACCAGCGTATATCCAGGGACCTCCTGGACCAGGAGGATCTCCTCCTGAAACTGATCCACGTAGTGTCCCAACGTCTCATCCTGCTTCTGCCTCACCGAAAACAGGCACTCCGCCTCCTTCTTACGCTTCTTTGATGTTGAAAACCTCAATAAGAAAACCCTCCGCAGATCCTCGAAACAATAGATTGATCTTGCCGGCAACTGGTGGAACCAGTCCCGCGCCTTCTCCTTCAAGGTGATGGCAAACAGCCGACACTTGAAGGCATCCGTCATCTGCCTTATCGAAACCACATCTTCAAACCAATGTATGTGCTGTACAGGATCATCCTTCCCCGAGTAGTAGGACATGTCGGGCTCCCAGAACCCCTCCGGCACCGGAGCCGAGATGACGAGCTCACTGAATGTGCTCTCACCATTTGCTTGCCGAGAGGGCACGTCTCGCGGCCTCAGCTGGCCGGCCCGATCTGCGAGACCGTGCCCAGGGAAGAGCTCATACACAGCTGCCTCCCTCTCGATGTCTTCTGCCGGGATCTCCTTCCCGGGATGCTGGCCTGGGAAGAGTTCTCGCGCCGCCACGTCCCTCTCGCCAGCCTCCGCCGGGACCTCCTTTCCCGGGCGCTGCCCAGGGGCATTCTCGCCTAAGAGCGCAACCACCTCTATCGGGACCTGAGGCATCGCCCACTCGCTCCTTGTCAAGAAGGCCAAGCTTATGGTCTGCAGGACCTCTCGCCTAAAGTCCTCCAGCATCTTCCTCGTCACCTCTTCTCCCCGGGAGGGGGAACCTCCGGAACCAGATCCCTCACCTTCACCTCCTGCCATAGGACAAACTCAAACTTTTCTTGTATCAGCTACCTTCCACGCTCACCGCACCAGAACTGTTGAAGCCAAAATTTGACTTCAATAAATGTTCGCAAAATAGGGGCGTATCCGACACCTACTTGGCCCAAGCTCCGACCTCCGTCCCTATGGACCTCTTGCACATCTCCTCCTTGCTGCTCCTCCTCAATCTCCATTGCCCCATCCGGTCTCTCCTAATGTTGCCTGACTTCCATGCCCCCCTGGGCCTCTCTCTCCACTCTTGGTCCTTGCTCTTCCACCTCCATCGCCCCCTCCGGGCTCTCCTGCTCCTCGTTCCCCTGGACCTCCTGCACATCTCCTCCCTACTGCTCCTTAGTCTCCTCTCCCCGGACTTCCTCTTTGGTTCCTTCTCTTGCCTCGTTTGGGCTCACCTCCTCTTCCCCGACAGCTTCTTCAAGCGCCGCCATCTCTTTCTCCAAATCCTCCGCTTCTGCCATCCAGGATATGGTGTTGACCGTCGTAACGTATCACTGCCTTGCCACCTTCGGATACCCCCTGACCCTGACCTGCACCCCTCTGTTGTTGAACTTGAGACATTGATGAAAAGAGGAGGGGACGCAGCGAAAGGCACTGATGAGGGGATGCCCAGAGATGGCGTTGTAGCTGCTCGGGGCATCTACGATCACGAACCTGCAGTTCCGTGACATGGCCCCCAACCTTACGTGCAGCCCTACTCCCCCTTCCACTTCTTCCTCTCTCCGGAGAACCCGAACAACGGTCCATCCGAGGCCAAGATCCTTTTGGTTTCCACCTGCATCTCATCGAAGGCCCTCTTGAAGATCACGTTTACAGAGCTCCCATTATCCACCAGGATCTTGGAGACTGTAAAGTTTTCCACCACCGTCTGGATTACCAAGGCATCGCAGAACGGGTCCTCATACTCTGGCATATCCTCTGAAGAGAAGGTAATTTTTTCTTTCGTGGGCGGAGCCTAGGAGGTCGAGGCTACCCCCCTTCAGAACATGGTCTGGAGGCTCCCCTTTCGAGTGGCCTCGATCCCAATCCCTTCATGGATTTCCCCGAATCCTCCCCGGGTTCCTACATCCACCCGGTACTCGCACCTATCCTCCATCTCCCCCTGTTGCACTTCTACGATCCTTACTGGCGGATCCTGCCTCCTCAATCCTCTGGCCTCTCTCATTTCCAAGAACTCTGGGCAGGTGGCCGTTGCGTTACCTTCCTCCTGATGGAAGTCACAGAAAGGCAACGCCACCCCACCCCTTCTTCCTTCTCCTCTTCCTCTTCTTCCACCTCCTCAAGCTCCTCTTCCTCGACCGATCCCCATTGCCTCATGTTGATGCTGAAAACGATCCCTCTCCCCCTGTCTCCATGCCGGCTGATCAAACTTCCTTGGCTCACGGAAGTTATCCCTTCCCTGGAAACCTCCTCCTAACTCCTGGGGGCGACCCTCATGAGGCCTCCAACCTATCCGGTTGTTCGGCTCTCGGGCCCCCCGATGATGCTGTCCTTGCTGCCCCTGACCTCGGGATTCCTCTCTTCTTCTCTCTTCTCTCTGCTCCCTCTTCTTTCCCACTCCTGGCTCCTTCATATCATCCTCCGCCAACCGGGCCAACTTCCTTGCAAACGCCGGATTGGCCCTCTCAAAATCCATCTCCTTTGCCGCCCTCTCCATGAGCTCCTCAAAAGAGAGGGGGCACCCTTTTCAACTCCATACTAAAGAAGCCTGGCCTCAGCCCCAGGGTAAACGCAAGCATCAGCGTATATCTAGAGACCTCCTGGACCAGGAGGATCTCCTCCTGAAATCAATCCACGTAGTGTCCCAACGTCTCATCCTGCTCCTGCCTCACCGAAAACAGGCACTCCGCCTCCTTCTTACGCTTCTTCGATGTTGAAAACCTCAACAAGAAACCCCTCCGCAGATCCTCGAAATAGTAGATTGATATTGCCGGCAACTGGTGGAACTAGTCCGCGCCTTCTCCTTCAAGGTGATGGCAAACAGCGGACACGTGAAGGCATCTGTCATCTGCCTTATCGAAACCACATCTTCAAACCACTATACGTGTTGTACAGGATCATCCTTCCCCGAGTAGTAGGACATGTCGGGCTCCCGAAACCCCTCCGGCACCGGAGCCGAGATGACGAGCTCACTAAATGGGCTCTCGCCACCTACTTGCCGAGAGGGCACGTCTCGCGGCCTCGGCTGGCCGGCCCGATCCACGAGACCGTGCCCAGGGAAGAGCTCTCGCACAGCTACCTCCCTCTCGTCATCTTCTGCCGGGATCTCCGTCCCGGGATGGTGGCCGGGGAAGAGTTCTCGCGCTCCCACTTCCCTCTCGCCAGCCTCCGTCGGGACCTCCTTTCCCGGGCACTGTCCAGGGGCGTTCTCGCCTAAAAGCGGGACCACCTCTATCGGGACCTGAGGCGTCGCCCACTCGCTCCTTGCCGAGAAGGCCAAGCTTATGGTCTGCAGGACCTCTCGCCTGAAGTCCTCTAGCATCTTCATCGTCACCTCTTCTCCTCGGGAGGGGGAACCTCCGGAACCAGATCTCTCACCTTCACCTTCGTCCATAGAACCAATCTCAAACTTTTCTTGTATCATCTACCTTCCACGCTCACCGCACCAGAACTGTTGAAGCCAAAATTTGACTTCAACAAAAGTTCGCAAAATAGGGACGTAGCCGACACCTACTTGGCCAAAGCTCCGACATCCGACCGGTCGTGAAGGACTCGAAAACTGGCCTAAAGCCACAGCAGGGAGGTCCCACCGCTTACCCAAAAGATCACTGAGAGCTTCCCCTCCAAAGCCCAAAGCTGGGCTTGGAGCTCCTCAGAAAGAACAGAAGATGATGCCACTAATCCCCGGGAGTGAAAAGATGTGCTTCTGAATAACCCCTATGGGCTTATTTATAGATTTCGGAATCTGAACTGCCAATAGCCAAATTGCACTTGTCTAAAATTACCTGGGTACCCCTGGCTGGGTCTGCCAAAAGCCAAACTCCGCTGTTCTGAGGAGCTATATACATACCACTAAGGGTAAAAGGGTAAAAAAGCCAGGGGTAGAAGAGTAAAATCCCCTGTTGATATGGAAATATGAAAACGGCCTCTTCTCATCCTGATAAGTGGAAGAGCACCTATCGACGAGATGGACCCTTCTGCCCGTCTCGCAGGCGTCCTTTGCTATGAGGTCTTCTCGCCGCTGGAGGCCTTCTCGCCGCTTACCGCTAGAGGCATTCTCACTGCTCGAGGCCTACTCGCTTATTGCAGAGACAGTTCGTCTCGCCTCTCACGGTTGGGCCCACCTGGTCCCACTCGCCTGTCTATTCCTCTAACCTGCCTCGACTATTCGCTCCTTGAGGGCCTCTCGCGAGCCCGAGGTTGTACACTACTGATGCTTGAATTTGGCTAAGTCCACGGATGGTGACATCAGTAAAGTCAACAAGTCAACAAAATTCAAATTTGTTACGGGAAAGCTACAAAACGCGACAAATGTAGTCGCGTGCCTTCAGTACTACAATTAATGCAAAAGCAAAGTTGCAGCTGGCAATTTCAGTGGGGCCCACGGGTCAAAAGGGTCGTTGATGGTCTAATAATAAAAGGCGGAGATCGAGGAAGAAACAATAGCTTTTGGAAAGGATAGCTGGCCCTCATTTTCTTCCTCTCCATTATTGTAGAGGCTGAAGAACAAAGTTCAAGTCAGCAGGTCTAAAAGCTCAACAAAATTTAGCTGTTGACATCTCCATCATCAATAGCAAGATAGTTGGTGCCATCTTCATCTGCACCAGCAAGGTCTAAGACATTTTCTCTGAGAAAAGGATAGCAGCCAAGGGCTAACCCTAGCTGCAGTTTCTGGTAGCTTCAAGCAAGATAGTCGTTGTCTTATATATCTACACCAGCAAGCTCAGAGTGATTCCTGAGAAAGAAGAGACAGTAAGGGCCGACCCTTGCTGCAGCTACTTCATAGATCCAGCCAATCAATTCTAAAGAACATTCTCTGAAAGTTTTGAAGAAAAAAGCTTGAAGAAGTAGTATTCTAAAAGAAGGCTCATGGGACTATTCCTCTGGAGTCAAAGTTAGGGCTGAATCTCTTCAGCCTAGGAAAGAAAGAAGAAGCAGAGCAATTGTCTGCAAGTTACTTCCAGTACAAGCCAAAGCATCCTGAAGATCTACATACATGTTGCGAAGAAGTTGGGGCTGGGATTCTCTCAGCTCAGGTAGCAGCAACTAGCTGTAATTACTTCTCAGTTCCAGCAAGAACACCCTTTAGTGCTCAGAAGAATTAGATAGGGTTGAGTATATCTCAGTTCAGGTAGAAGTATGCTCTGGGATTCTTCTCTTAGAGTCAAAGTCAGGCGGAGTTTATCTCAGTCCAGATGGCTTGATATAGAGAAATATCTCTTGTGTCAAAACTCACTAACCCACTTCCACTCTGTAGGATCCTCTTTAGATCTGAGTTGTAGGAGCAAATTTGCTCTGAGATAGGATCCAAGTTTGGATCCGAGTTATTGGGCTGTTTAGCCTGAGGTAGGATTCTGTTGAGAATCTGAGGTAGGTAATCATTTGATCACTGAGAGTAGGATCCAGTTTGGATTTGAGGTAGGAGAGTCATTCTCTCTAAGTGTAGGGATCCTTCGGATCTGAGATAGGGCCTTTGTGCCTGAGCTATAGGAGAGTCATTCTCTCTGAGGTAGGATCCCTTGTGAATCTGAGGTAGGATCCCTTGTGATCTTTAGATCACTAAGTTGTAAAGCTTTGTGCCTGAGCCGTAGGTCTTGGAGGAGACTGAGTGGTCCTGCAATATCATGTGATAAGCTCTTAGGAGTCGAGTTTGGAGAAGTGCCTTGTCTAACTATAAGTTAGAAAGGTGGGAGGGAAAGTGGACATACCCATAATTTTGGGAACCACTATCCATTTGCTGTGTTGTCTGTGTGGGTACTTTTCTGTGTATTTCTTTATTGCAGGTTATTCGGTACTTGAAAGCAAATATCTACTAACTCACCAAACAAATAAAGAAGGAAATTAAAAGAAAGTCACAAGGGACTAATAACCTATTCACCCCCCCCCCCCCCCCCCCGAGGTGATTTAGATATCCTTGAAAACAAAGACTTTTAGCTCTTATGCATGCACTTGCAGATGTCAATAAAGAATGACTTCATATCACAATTGGTACAATTTCTTATACTTAAAACTCTAAAAATCCTTCTTTTGAGTTAATAACTTATGATTTATATGTTGTGGATTGACAGCTAGTTCTGTTTTGGGTTGGTAACCCTTTAACCTCTTTTGTTATTTACCTTTGGTTTCTTTTGCCACTTATACACTCTTGTTGAGGTATTCTTTTCTTTTGAATGTCTCGGGTTTGGAGCAGTAGCCGGTTGAGTTGCTAGGGTTGGTTGTTGCTGGTGCCCTGCAGCTATTGTAGTTGTTCTTTCCTCTCCGATATGAGGTAGATTTATTTGGGTTTTTAGTTCAGGCATACATGCCTTTAGGTGTGTTCGTGTCAGGTTTTTGATGCCCACTAGATGCTTTGGTAGATTGTTAAGTTACTTGCAAGCTGTGAAACTTCTTATAGATGTTTTGATGGTTTTACTTGCTCTCTGAGAAGTTTTTATATTAGGAATGCATGATAGTTAATTTAATTAACGTAAAAGCATTTTGACAATCTCATGCATAGCATTGTTTTAAACTAAAGTCATTATATTTCAATTAACATAAAAGCTCTTTTCCTACTTATAATAAATCTACAGGTATGTATATCATAAAGTTGGACACATTCGGGTGTTTGGATCTACCTGCTACGTACACATCCTAAATGCTCTAGGGAAAAGCTGGATTCAAAGGCAAGGAAGCTGCTCTTTGTGGGATATGATGAGCAGAAGAAAGGGTGGAAGTGTATGGAACCAGTGATAAAGAAGTTCATGTTTCGATTGACAAGGTCTTCGATGAGCTGACGTCATATGGAGGTGGCTCCTCTAGGGAGTTGCAGGAGAGCAGGTTAGATGGCGGGCAGGAGGAGCTTGCTAAGGATCTTCTGGTGGAGCTACCTGTATCATTAGGAGCTCCAGGTGTTTCTAGCTCCGGGGCGAGGCTTCTGGTTTAGTAAGCATGGGGAGCGATGCTCCAAGTTTGCCCGGGAATGGAGTTGATTCAGAAGAAGCAACAGAAGTGGTTAGCAAGGGTCAGACTCTTCTGAGTTCATAGAGGACCATTAAACCACTGGCTCGTTATAGTGAAGGAAACACGGTGAGCTTGGTCTCTTGTTTCTTCGCAAGCCCTCTAGACAAGCGAGAGCCTTCTAGCTTTTATAATTCTACTCGAGTCAAGGAGTGAGAAGACACCATGGATGAGGAGATGGCTGTCCTCAGAAAGAATGAGACGTGGGACCTTATGCCCAAGGTCAATGGCGTTACTCCTGTGATATGTAAGTGGGTCTATAAGCTGAAGAAGAAGGCGGATGGGAACATCGAACGGTACAAAGCTCGCCTTGTAACTCGAGGTTTTCTCAGCAGTACAACATCACAGATATTTTCATGAAGCCGTTGTCGAAGGGGCCATTTACTTAGTTACGGGGATTGCTAGGGCTGGTCTCCACTTCTCACTTCAAGGGGGAGTGTTGAAATTTTTGAAGTAAAGGTGGACGGCCTGGGCAGTCTATCCATGTGGCCTTTGCAGACAGAGGGCGGCTACTTAACAGGTTGGCTTGGTTTTGGCTGGCGGTTTGGTCCCTGGAGTAGCCGTGCGAATAGGATGGTTATCCGCAGTGTTGTCAGGATGGCCGGTGTTGCGGACTTGGTATGGATATGTACCAAGTCCAGGGTGGCTCAGTCCAGTTAGTAGCGCAATGCTCGTGGTTTGGTTCTTTGTCCGCCAAGCTCAGCAGCTATCAGTTATGTTCTGGTTGTGAGCTCTGGGAGTGCGGCCTAGATCAGTCTCCGTAAGAGTGCGGACTGGTTTTGTAGCCGCAGAGTCCACCTGGTTGGCGACCAAGTTTTTCCTTGGTGGTTTGGCGGCTTGGCTGGGGTTCTTGCTATGGTGGTGCAACCTCAGCGGACTTGCTGTCTGGTCTAGTAGTGACGGCTTATTTTTATGTCTGCAGCTTGGCGGATACACTTGGTGCTTGCCACGAGATGATGTAGGGGTGACTGAGATCCGTGCTCGAATACGCTAACGGAAAGTATTGTCACAAGACATAAAACTAAAGGGGAGGGCTCCGACCAAAAGCGAGCGAAAAGGGGTCGGGTTTGCTCCCAAATCCGAAAGAGAAAATTGCCGGACTCGATACAACGTCCTTAAGACCTACCTCTCCAACAAGCACACAACTCAACGCAAGACGGACTCGATACAACGTCCTTAAGACCTACCTCTCCAATAAGCACACAACTCACCGCACCTACACAAGCATCTATTGTACCAACTTGAGCCGTTTCAACGCAGCAATAATTTATTTTCGGAGCGGCGGAAAACTTCAATAGGCGGTCGAGTTCGAGTTGAGATTAACTCCCTTGTTAACACCAAAATGTGCCAATCTTGGAGGGCAAGTCAAGGCTAGGACAAGCCTCGCTCTTGCAACGGATCTACCCAATCCGGATCACAAGATGTTCAATAACAACGAAATCGAAATCGGAATTTGCAAGCGACGTATTTAAAAATCACGGAATAAACGGTTTGCAAAAACCTCAACAAATCTAAAGCAAGAATCTCTAAGGGGGAAGGAGTTACCCAACCAAGAACAACAATCACACAAGATAAGGTGGGAGAATCACTCTCTCCACGGATCCACCGGCTTCACACCGAATTGGCTGCAACCTTCTTCCTTGGAGTCGCACCGAAAGAAAGCCACGCCGGCGTCGCACCGAAGTAGGGGAGGAAGCAAGGGGGGCTGCGGCTTCACACCTTGGCCAGCGGCTATGGAGGAACCTCCTTGGCCGAACTCTCTCAAATGAGGGTTAGGGTTCTTTTTTAATTCTCTCTAACTTCATTCTCAAAAGGATCTCCTTATATAGGAGTTACAACACATATCTAGCCATCTAACATGGAGATCAAATCTCATCCATCCAGAAGGCTAAATACACACCAAAATGTTTGCAGGAAATAAATAAAGATTACAAGTCCCAAATGAATATAAAATTATTAACCAAGTTTGGAATAATTTTATATTCGCACATAAAATAATAAAGCATAATAAATTAATTAAAATAGTCTTCAAGTGAGGGTAGCACGCCGCGGGCGGAGGTTGTAGCGGCGTCGTCCGTTAGCGTCATCACGGCTCCGAAGGTCTTTATGTTGTAGGGCCTCGGCAACTGGATCGTCATCAAGTAGTGGCGGAAGGGCAGCAGCATCAATCCTCCCCCACTCAAAATCACGTATCTCCGATGCGTGGTCCGAGAGATAGCGGCGGAGAAGCTCGGCATCCAAACGTTGAAGCTCTGTCGCAAGTACCCATGAAACATCTGAAGGGGGGCGGTCACGCCAACGGATGAGGAAGCGGTAGGTAGCACCATCAAGAGTGGTAAGTGGCTCAGCAGCAAGTATCATATCTGGAGTGAGAAATGTCTTCGGAAACCTGGGAAACATGTCAGCAGTAGGGAAAAAATAAGGCAACGTGCCATCCGATGTTATACCTGCGGGGACCGAAAGAGAGAGATCATCCGAACTACCACTCCCCAACCCAGTAGAAATTTTAGTGGAGGGAGAAGACGACAAAGAATTCAACTCAGGTGGAGGAGAAACAAATGGCGTCAAATCCGAGACATTAAAAATAGGGGAGATACCCCAATCAGCTGGCAAATCCAACACGAAAGCGTTGTCACCTAGTTTCTTTATAATTCGAAAAGGGCCGGTGCACTTTGGTGCCAACTTTTTAATGGTGCCAGATGGCAAGCGTTCGGGAACTAACCGGACTAGGACCAAATCGCCGATGTTGAAGTGCGACACCCTCCTATGTAGATTAGCGTGCGTCTGATAAGACTCGTATTGAGCAGTCAAGGTAGCTCGTATACGTGCATGTAGGTCATGAATATGTTGGGCGAAGTATTGTGCAAATTGACTTGTCTTGTATGTTGGGGGCAAAGGAACCAAGTCAAGAGGCACAGGGGCCTTATACCTGTGAACAATCTCATTTGGAGACAGACCAGTGGACCGGTTTTTGGAATTATTATAGTCCAACTGGGCGTGGGGAAGAAGAAGATCCCACGTACCTTTGTGATCGCTCACTAGGCATCTAAGAAGGCTTCCTAGGCTCCGATTGACTACCTCTGTTTGCCCATCGGTCTGAGGGTGATAGGCTGAGGAAAACAATAACTTGGTACCCATCAAGACCCAAAGTGTTTTCCAAAAATAGCTCGTATACTTAACATCTCTATCCGAGACTTTTGTCTTCGGCACTCCCCGGTGACTAACTACTTCCTTAAAAAATAATTTGGCAATGTGAGATGCGTCGTTGGTTCTAGCGCAGGGAATAAAATATGCCATTTTAGAGAATCTATCCACCACTACAAAAATAGAATCGTGACGGCGTAAGGTGGTGGGTAGGCCTAGAACAAAATCCATACTCACGTCTTCCCATGGCGTGGAAGGGATAGGCAGGGGCGTATATAATCCTACGTTAGTCTTGGTGCCCTTGGATACCTGACAGGTATGACAACTACTAACTACCCTTCCCATCATCGCCTTAAGTTTTGGCCAATAGAATTTCTCCTCAACTAACGTAATGGTCTTATCCCTACCGAAATGACCACTCAACCCTCCACTATGCAATTCCCAGATGATATGAAGGCGAAACGATGACTACGGGATACATAACTTCCCATGTCTAAATAGGTAGCCATCCTTAATGACGAACGCAGATATAATCGTGGGGGAGCTATCTTGGGCAGACAAATATGCATCCTGAAAGTCAGGACATGTGGCGTACTCGTCCTTGATTCGCTCGAATCCTACCACGTTAACCTCCATAGTGGTGAGTAACACGGTCAGGCGACTAAGAGCATCTGCGACTCGATTGTCAGCTCCTTTAAGGTGTTTGAGGCTAAAAGTGTAACCCTATAGGAAATATACCCACTTAGCATGTCGCGAGCTGATTTTATGTTGGCCATTGATGAACCGCAGTGCCTCGTGATCAGAGAGGATCACAAACTCCTTAGAGAGGAGATAGTGCCTCCAATGGTGCAGACATCTAATGACGGCATAAAACTCCCTATCGTAATTCGAGTAATTCAATTTGGCGCCCGCTAACTTCTCACTAAAATAACTCACAGGGTGCCCTTCCTGACTCAAGACACCTCATATTCCTATGCCAGAAGCGTCACACGTAAGCTCAAAGACCTTATTGAGGTCAGGTAGATGTAGGACAGGTACCTCAGTCATAAGTTCCTTAATGCGTTGGAAAGCAATAGCGGCGGACCTTGTCCAGGTGAACTCACCTTTCTTCATGCAATCACTAATGGGGGACATAATGCTACTAAAGTTTCTAATAAAATGGCGGTAAAAAGTAGCTAACCCATGGAAACTTCGCACCTCTCGTAATGTGGTCGGTTCGGGCCAATCCCTAATGACTTTAACCTTATTAGGGTCAACTCTAATGCCTTCCGAACCGACTATATAGCCTAAGAATTCCACTTCAGTGACATGGAATGTGCATTTCTTGATATTAAGGAATAAGGTTTCCTTCCGCAGGGTGGAAAGAACCGACCTCATGTGGGAGACGTGCTCAGCAGTGGTGGTACTAAAGACTAAAATGTCATCAAAATAGACGACCACAAACTTCCCCATGTAAGGCTGAAAGACATGGGTCATCATCCGGGAGAAGGTACTGGGGGCGTTGGATAGCCCAAAGGGCATCACAAGCCACTCGTATAACCCATCCTTGGACTTAAATGCTGTCTTCCACTCGTCCCCCTCACGGATCCTGATCTGGTGATAGCCACTCCGCAAATCTAACTTTGAAAAAATGGTGGCGCCAGATAAGACATCTAGGAGGTCATTTAATCGCGGAATAGGAAATCTATATTTGATGGTAATCTTGTTGATGGCGCGGCTATCAACACACATTCTCCACGTACCATCCTTCTTGGGGGCAAGAAGGGCAGGTACCGCACATGGACTCATACTAGTCCTAATGAACCCCTTTTTCATCAAATTCTCGATCTGGGTCTGTAACTCCTTATGGGCGGCGGGGTGAAGCCTATAGTGGGGCTGGTTCGGTAAGGAGGAACCGGGGATAAGGTCTATAGCATGCTGTATATTCCTAAGCGGTGGTAATACCGAAGGCAGCTCATCCGGGTATACGTCCTTATACTCATCCAACAATTCCCGTAACTCTCTAGGCAAATCATCCAATGCTCTCGTATCCCCTTTCGCACTCATAATAACTAGAGCGTACATCATCCCGTCAAGAAAGGGATCCTTCACAAATTCTTTTCTTCCCACGAGACTCAACGTTTTCCTCTCGATTGGAACAGTGGTGTCCTTAGCCAAAGCTACTGGCTCTTTCGGGACGGTCGGTCTCAACGTAATGACCTTGCCATTGAATTTAAACTCATATGTGTTGGCCCTTCAAAAGTGTGTCACGTCACGGTTGTAAAGCCAAGGGCGGGCCAATAACACGTGACAAGCGTCCATTGGAAGGACATCGCACCACACCTCGTCAGTATAGGATTTGATCGAGAGAGGTACAAGGCAACGCTTGGTGACCGGGACGGTAACCTTATTAATCCAAGCTACCTGATAGGGAGCCGGGTGGGGCTGCGTAGTCAAGGACATACGTGTAACGGCATTCTCAGAGATGACGTTTACACAACTGCCACTATCAATGATCAACTTGCACAACTTCTCGCCACTCTTAAAGATCAGGGAAAATATACTAGTCCTTTTCCAGTCATCTAGCGGACGAGGGGTGGTCAAGATACAACGCATCACCATAACGGGGTGCTCGTCCTCGAAATCGCTTGGGACCCCTTCTGGGTCACTCTCCTCAGCAGCCTCATAAACGAAATCAGCAAGGTCGGTAGTCGACTCTAGTAGGGCTATGGCTTTAGTCTTCGTTGGGCATTCAAAGGCATAGTGGCCTTGAATGCCGCAAGAGTAACAAGTGGTGTTAGCCTTGCTAACCTTTCCTATAGGGACACGCTCACTCGCAGGATTCTTGGCGTTCCTAGCAGTAATCACGACAGACTTTGACTCGGCAGACCGAAACTTCCCTTTATCCTGATATGTGGAGGAAGAGGCTCCAGCTGTGGACTTTCCCTTCGCATGGGAATACCGGGAGTGAACCTTAGAGGCTAAGTGCTTTTCGATGTCGAGGGCGGCATTAAATGTCGTGTTCAGATCCGTATGACCATATCGTAAGAGCTTCCGCTGAATATCGGGATGAAGCCCCTTACGAAATCTGGATAGGGTGACCTCGGGGATCTCCCTCAGATCACAACGCACCATACGGTCCTTCAGTTCTCCTATATACTCAGCTACCGAATTGGAGCCCTGCCATAGAGTGGCAAGCTCGTCGAACATCTGTGTCCGATGGTACGCGGGAACGTACTGATCGGTCAACAGGTTCTTCATCACGGCCCATCCGATAAGTGGGACCCCATTCCCGGTTCCTAGCCTACGCTATTCATTCAGCCAATAAGTTTTGGCACGCCCCGTTAGCTTCATCCTGGCAACTTGGACCTTTTGATGGTCCGTAAGGGTGTGCCAATCGAAGTAGCACTCCATATCCACCACCCAAGTAAGGAAGATCTGGGGATCTCCCATGCCATCATAAGTGGGGGCGTCGATCTTAATGGCCCTAGTGATATCGTAAGCACGATTGTGGCGGTGTTCTCGAGGGGGCACTCGAGGAGAGTCCTCATCGGAATCCGACTCAGGAGTTTGTTGGCGCCGGTTGGGCTGCTCAACATTAATGGGTGGCGGGGGTGGCCTTGCTTGATTTTGCAGGATCTGTGCCAACATGTTTCTAAGCTCCGTCATTTCGTTACGTAGCCCTGCTATGGCCTCGGTGTTGGGATCCCCATGCTCGTTCGCAGCCATCCTAGACGTAGATGGTGTCGTGTACTCCGATCCGTGCCTAGTGCGCATTCAGGTCTAGAAAATTTTGGAAAGGTGATTTTTCCTAGGGCTGTAGCTATATTGAAAATAAGATATTTTTATAGTTGCCCGATGTGAGGAACACGTGGATCGTTAAAAAAAAATTTTTTTGAAATTTTGCTGAAAATTAAAGATTTCAGCCCGCTATTGGCAGACCACAGAAAATAATTTTTTTGATTTTTTTTAAGATCCGATCGGCCAACAAGAAACGTAAAGAGGATGTTTGCAACGTGGGAGTTGAAACGACCGCCTCTGATACCAAATTGATGTAGGGGTGACCGAGATCCGTGCTCGAATACGCTAACGGAAAGTATTGTCACAAGACATAAAACTAAAGGGGAGGGCTCCGACCAAAAGCGAGCGAAAAGAGGTCGGGTTTGCTCCCAAATCCGAAAGAGAAAATTGCCGGACTCGATACAACGTCCTTAAGACCTACCTCTCCAACAAGCACACAACTCACCGCAAGCCGGACTCGATACAACGTCCTTAAGACCTACCTCTCCAACAAGCACACAACTCACCGCACCTACACAAGCATCTATTGTACCAACTTGAGCCTTTTCAACGCAGCAATAATTTATTTTCGGAGCGGCGGAAAACTTCAGTAGGCGGTCGAGTTCGAGTTGAGATTAACTCCCTTGTTAACACCAAAATGTGCCAATCTTGGAGGGCAAGTCAAGGCTACGCCAAGCCTCGCTCTCGCAACGGATCTACCCAATCCGGATCGCAAGAGGTTCAATAACAACGAAATCGAAATCGAAATTTGCAAGCGACGTATTTAAAAATCACGGAAGAAACGGTTTGCAAAAACCTCCACAAATCTAAAGCAAGAATCTCTAAGGGGGAAGGAGTTACCCAACCAAGAACAACAATCACACAAGATAAGGTGGGAGAATCACTCTCTCCACGGATCCACCGGATTCACACCGAATGGGCTGCAACCTTCTTCCTTGGAGTCGCACCGAAAGGAAGCCACGCCGGCGTCGCACCGAAGTAGGGGAGGAAGCAAGGGGGTGCGGCGGCTTCACACATTGGCCGGAGGCTATGGAGGAACCTCCTTGGCCGAACTCTCTCAAATGAGGGTTAGGGTTCTTTTTTAATTCTCTCTAACTTCATTCTCAAAAGGATCTCCTTATATAGGAGTTACAACACACATCTAGTCATCCAACATAGAGATGAAATCTCATCCATCCGGAAGGCTAAATACACACCAAAATGTTTGCAGGAAATAAATAAAGATTACAAGTCCCAAATGAATATAAAATTATTAACCAAGATTGGAATAATTTTATATTCGCACATAAAATAATAAAGCATGAGAAATTAATTAAAATAGTCTTCAAGTGAGGGTAGCACGCCGCGGGCGGAGGTTGTAGCGGCGTCGTCCGTTAGCGTCATCACGGCTCCGAAGGTCTTTATGTTGTAGGGCCTCGGCAACTGGATCGTTATCAAGTAGTGGTGGAGGGGCAGCGGCATCACGAGATAGGGCGGTTATCCTATCAACTAGGGAAGTGATCACACTCCTCTTCGTGCCTATAAATAGGATCCCCTGTCACATTAATGATATACTAAGTGAATAGTAAGTGAACTCGCGGGAGGTTGCTGCAGTTAGGTTTTTCTATCGACACAGTTTGAAGAGGTTGACTGGTTTGTGTTGTGTAGGTTGTGCGGATAATGCTGAGGAGCCAGGGACTTCGTTCTGACTTCGGTCAGAGTCAGTGCGAATTCTGTGGTTTACAACCAGCGGTTTGTAGTAGGTCGCGGTTTGTGACCAGGCGGTCTTCTCTTCTGCAACTTATTTCCCAGTTCAATATGGTGTCCGCCTCTAGCGGCTTATTCTGTTTGGTGGTAGTAGCAATTTGCTTGATCTAGCGGCTAGGAGACCTCGCAGTCATCCGGCTTGCAATTCAGTGGATAGAATTCTTCTCAGCACTGGAATAACGGGCTATCCGCGCGGTTTGGTTGCGGTCTTGCGGCTAGGAGGCTTCAGCGGAATACCTAGGCAGTTCGGTAGAGCCGACGACTTCTCTTTGAGACCGTGCGGATTGTTTTTTTGCCTTGTATTTTCTCTGCTTCCATCAGGATACATCAGCAAATCATGTCTCGTCATGTATGCCTCGCTCTATAAAGATTTTATAGTACAACATTCTTGCCCTTATGATTTCATTTGGTTGCTTGGTCTCAGATAAATTGAGTGTTCTTGTGTCTGGTGTCCCATTTTTCGCTTATCATAAATTTTTACAATTCTTGCTGCCAATGTCCATGCAGAATAACACTCTTCAGAATATATGATGCCTGATTCATAAGAAAAACCAGACATAGAGATGAGGTAGTATGTGCCCAAGGCACATCTGCTCAGGCTGACCAAATGCCCTCCTTCTTTCTAGCCCAACTCAATGGTTTGCTAGATGATCAGAGAAGACAATTGGAACACTACATTGTTGACTCCATCAAGGGAGTGAGACAAGATCTTTCAACTGAAATAAATTCCATCAGGTTTGAGGTCAACCTGCTGAAAGTAAACACAGTGGCATTCTTCAAGAGAGTTGCACCTGCTATAACATTCACTGAAAGTATGCTTCAGCAGATCAGACAAACTCAAAATGACATTATCGAGAACCAGAACATCCCATCTAATAATATGGAGACGGTTCACAATGCCTAGAAGAAATTGATGAATAAACACATGATCATAACTGAAAGGAGAATGGATGCATGCACACAAATTCTGGATGACCATATACTAGAGGTCAAAAATCATGTTACCAAAGGAATCAACTTCTTGGAGGAGAGACTCACAATTTCAAAGAACACTCTGACTACTGTTGCCTCTGAAGAAGTCAAAAAGGGGGAGAAAACAACGATAAAGGCAAACACTAAGAATGCAGTTTGGACTACAAATATAATCGGAGGCTCAATGTGTAACACCTCCCCTGTAATGATCGTATAATATGGGTCCGGTCGGGGCCCCACAACATACAGACACCACAACTTAAGCATTATAAGATGATATAAACTACCCAAACTCAAAACTCAGATTACAACAGCTGAAACATACAATTAAACAGGAAGTTATCCACTAATCCAAGAGTATCAAATGGCCTTGAGTCCTTACACATCATAAGTCCAAAAACTGAATGACAACAATATCAATCATCAATGTGCATAAGAACTCCTAGGCTACCTCGACATGCAAGCCGGAAATATAGATCATGGAGCAAAACATTCAAAAAGGCATAATCTATGAAGCATAGAAGTCACTTTATGAGGCTTAGGCCTTTTTGGTCGGCGAGCATTCTCTCGCTTGCGATCCCTGCCCTGTAAAAATTGTTGGTAATGTGGAAAGCAAAGGCTGACCTCAACTATGTAACCAACACATATCCTCCTGACCGTCCCTAACGAACCCCGGGGTACACCATCACCCTGCAAGTCAGCACTTCTTATGCAAAATACAATAACATGTAAAGTTATAAAATAAGTTTGGATGTCTCATAAAACAAACACGTTTCTATGTTGAACATATAATAAAAAGGGGGCCTACAATGCTACATGTATGCAAACCTGGGCTTCACCCAAAGCACCCTAAAGCGTATGCTTCTAATACATCATCAATCGGGTACATACAATTTCCCCATCGACGTTCAAGCCACAATCACAAGGGTACTTCCAATTTCCCCATTGTCGTTCAAGCCGCAATCACAAGGGTACTTCCAAATTCCTCAAACGACACACAAGCCGCCACACGGAACACTCTCCTAGGCCCCACCCGCTCATGGGTCTCAAACCCCAGGCTTGCCTGCAAGCTCTGACTTCTCGCGTCAGGATTCCGCCACACAAATAAATCGATGCTAATAACCCTTGCTAGACCCCACCCGTTCATGACGACCCAGGCCTGGCTCTAATATCGGGACCATGTCCACCGGAGGAGACCTAGCGGGACCCAGCTGGGATCGTCCGCGCTTGTCCAAATCTTGGCGTTCTCATCAGTTCCACAGAAGGGGACTTGTCTCGCCGGGACACCATCCACACATGACTTTGCAACATCATGGGCTAGCCAGCCGACCATGGAGACAAACCACGCCTTAGCATATCACAATCCCAAGCCTTTCCCATCCTAGTCCACCATTCGTACTGTACCATCCCCTTGCCCCCGTGTGTACTCTAATTTTCACCCGGTCCGGTTCTGAACACACGTACTCACACGAAGAGGTGGGAAAACATCATCACAAATGACGTCTTGCTGCTAACGGATTTCTACAAAATCCTTAAGGCTCGCTATGCAACATTACCGAGTTGGACTAACGGTCGCGACGACGGCTTCACCGACAATGTCAAATCTACTAACGGAGCGGATTTCTAATAAAATATCATGTCGGGGACGGACATAATCAACCCGGTGGCTCCTCTTGAACCATGGCAACCCGAATCCCTCTCACTTGAGAGATCTGGTTCCTAGAATGCTTGAAAGAAAGCAAGAAAATAGTAGATGTCATGCACATATCCTAAAACCGAAAGGAGAAGTGTCGTTACCTTACGACTCCTCATTCTAGCCATGAAACACTTGTCTTGCACAGATGAAAACGAGCGCATCAATGTCCTCTCCACGGATCTGGCCTCGAAACGTCGATCGGAGGTCTGAAACTCTGCCAGTGGCAGAAGAAAGCTCTCTTCTTCCTCCTCCACTCTCCTTCTCAAAAACCCAAACTCCCACTTCTCAAATGAGAAAAATGAGGGGAAACAACCATTCAGCCCTATAAAAGCACTCTGGAGGGAGAGTCCTGGGCCTTAGGATCAAAACCTAAAAGATATCGGACGGCTAAAAAGCCAAACGACAGAACTGCTTCCGTCCGCTAACGCCAAGTGCTAACACTAACGCCGAGCGATAGCTTCTCGGGCCGCAAGTCAGAAAATAATGTCGCGCAAGTGCCGACGGTAAAACTAACGCCGCACAGTAACTCAGCGTTCGACGAACGGGGCCCTTCGTTCGACAAAACAGGACTATCGTCGGGCGATAGCTACTATCATCGGGCAGTAGTCCTCCAGCACTCAACGTAACAGGACTATTGCCAAGCAGTACCTAGCTAATGCCACGCGCTGGTACTCAACGCTCCCAACGCCTGGCCACTCAACGCTTTCAGTGCCTGACCACTCAACGCTAAGCTATCGACAGGCGATAATAGCTACCGCTGGGCGATAGCTTCTAGAGACTCAAGTTCTGAAAACTGGGTTGTTACAACTCCTCCCCCCCCCCCCCCCCCCCCGCCTCCCCTAAAAGAATTTTGTCCTAGAAATTTAGTATGCACACAAACAATAAGCATACCTGAAGTAAAGAGTTTCGAGAATTCCTCCCACATTGATTGCTCACCCTCCCAAGAGAACTCATCTCGCCCGTAGTTGTCCCAGCGCACCTTTACGAGCTTAACTTCTTTGTTCCGCAACTGCTAAACTTACGAATCCTCTAAGCTAACTGGGCGGATTTTTGTCCCCAAGTCCTCTTTTATCGGCACTACCACCGACTCGACCATAATGTTTGCCTCCACCAAGGATTTCCTCAAGACGGACACATGGAATACATTCTGTAATCCACTTAGCTCTGCAGACAACGCTAACCGGTAAGCGGCTTCTCCAATGTGTTCTATAATCTTGAACGGTCCCAAAAACCTCGGAATCAACTTCTTCTGTCGGCGAATCAGCGAAATGCCTTTGAACTGCTTAATCTTTAGGTATACCCAGCCGCCAACCGCGAACTCCACGTACTTGTGGCGAGGGTTGCAATACTTCGCTTGCCGATCCCAAGCAACCTTCATGCGCTCCTGAATTGTTCGTACCAACTCACAAGCATCAGCCACCACCTTTTTTCCCAAATGTTTGGTGTCTCCCGCCTCTATCCAAGACATCGGTGGCATACTGGTTCAATCAGATAGGAGTGATGGAAGCGCTTACGCACACTCAGACACAAAGATTGAGGTGAGGCGAACTAGAATATGGGGAAGGTGAAGAACTCTAAGCTAAGTAAGGTGAGCCCTTTCGTATCTAGCTAGCTAACGTATCTTTCCAGCGGTTAGTGAGGATAAAGCGCGAATACCTACTAGAAATCTAAAGATCCAGATTCTTGCCTTATGCTACTGTAGCGAAGAAACTCGAATAACGAAGTTGGTTCAGCAATGAAGAACTGATTCTCTTTTGAAATCTCTTCTAGAATCTTCTTTCTCTTTCGTTCTTTCAGTCCTCGGAACTTGTTCGGAAATACCGTAATGAAAGGAACATAGGAGTTTGTCGCTAGGTATTTGACCAAACAGGATCGTCCGGGGGTGCTTCTTTGATAGCAGCCCCAGCAAGATAACGGAATAGCTCATTCCATTTAGAAGTATGAGTCAGAAGAAAGGGAATAGACAGAATGAGACTCATCAGGAAGAACTTGATTGGATAAAGCATCCGAGTTCGCGGATTCAACGCCGCCTTCAATACAAAGCTTCATATGGCGTCATCTTAATACTTGCCTAGTAACTATTGTTATAGGCAAACTCCACCATGAAGAGGTGATATTCCCACTTCTTTCCAAAATCGAGGGTACACATCCTCAGCATATCCTCCATTATACGATTCGTTCTTTTGGTTTTTCCATCGGTTTAAGGATGGAACACCGTACTGAACTTGAGCTTCGTGCTCAGGCTCTTCTGTACCAACCTCCAGTCTTTGGATGTGAACCGTCCATCGAGATCACTAACGATACTCTTAGGAATCCTATGCAGTCGCACAATGTTTCGAACATAAAGCTCTACCGGCTTTTCCATGCTGTGCTCTTTCCGATTTGGGATGATGATTGTCTCTTAGATATCTGCAAGGAGAAAATAACCAAACTAACAATTCAACAAGGCAAGTATACCTATCGAAATGCAGCTAGGGGACACAAGTGTCGTATTAAAATCCGGGAACCATTAAGTAAGCTTACTCACATGGAATCTATTATTTTATCGACGGAAAAATTAGGTTTTTAGAAGAAAGCTAAACGTACTAAAGGAAGAGAACTACTTGCAATGAAAGAGAGCTACTTGCATGAAAAGATAAAGAGAGCTAAAAGAGCGATTAAACTAAAGCTTGGTAACGATGAGGGGAAAATGCACTCAATCAGAAATCACCTCGGCAAGAGTGGTTAGAAAAATACGATAAATAAACCTAAGCTAATTAGGGTAAAGGTCCTTGACCGTGGAGGTTGCATGAATATTGACACGCTTCTCTCGAAGGCCGTGCCTAACTGAGTTTAGGAAGGTCCGACCGACTCTCGCCTAAATCGGAGGCCTAAAACTCGCTTTACGCGGTGAACCCCTCTATTGGATTTTACTCCAATCCGGGAGATTTGAACGTCTGCCTCTCTCGAGGGGTGCGAACAACTCCCTTTACTCTTGAGTGCTCATTTCAAACTTTCGGCCTCTCGGCTAGCCCAGAATGAAAGCAAAGGTGGAGAGTATATATCGATGATATACCTCCAACCCGTGATAAATCAAGAGTAATTCAAGGCTAAACCCTAAAAAGAAAAGGTAAGATTTCAAAGCATCATAACCTAATCACTCGAACCTCGGATCATCAAGATCGAGTACATGGAGGATTAGTTAATTATGGTGAGGTGGAAGAGGGGGGATGAGTAGAAGAAAATAATGAAAACAGAGTCGAAACGAAAAATAAAACAACACTTTTTATTAATGGAAACAGAGATCTTACAACTTGAAAACTAGAGATTACAAGTGCATGGAAAGTAAACTATATTATCATTAGCATCATACTACAGAAAGAAGCTAGGAGCTAATACATGGAAAGCATAAAGCTAGAGCTAAGAACTAAAAATGAAGAGACATGCTTGAAAAAAAATTCAAAAATACAAAGGACAGAACCTCCCCTCTCAATGCAAAAATTGTCCATGAACCCTTAGATTTGGGCTCTATTTATAGATTTTTTCGGGTCCGGTCACGCCCCCCAGTCACGCCCGGGTCGGGCGTGACCCTGGGGCGTGACACATTCGGTGCGACTTTTTCGGGCTCGAATTTAATTCTGGCGAAGTAGCTGGAGTATACGCCCACATGTCACGCCCTAGTAGGGCATGTACCTGGGGCGTGTTCTTTGCAGCGTGACTTTGTTGAGCTGAAATTGAATGCTGGAGGTGACGGGCGGAATTGCTGAAGTACACGCCCATATGTCACGCCCGGGTCAGGCGTGACCCTGGGGCGTGACACTTTCGGTGCGATGGTGGAGCGGGAAAAATGAGCGCACTGCAGCGATTCCTCGGAACCTGGGGACACGCCTCTGGAACACTCCCGTGTCGGATGTGACACGGGCGTGACCGAGGGCGTGTTCACTAAGTTTCCATGGAATGCAGTTTCGGACCATTTGCTTCATTCCTCTGGGTTACACGCCCTAGGTACACGCCCGGGTAGGGCGTGGCCTTGGGCTGTGTCACAGCAAAATTCGGCTGAAAGCCGTGAAAACCTGCAAAAAGCAGAAAAAACGCATTAGCGACAAAAATATATACAAAGGGGAATCAAAATAAGTACTTTACAAGACATGATTTGCTTTAAAACCCCGAAAATATCCTAATAAAATTGACTGTAAACCGTATTATCAAATTCCCCCAAGCTTAAGTTTTTCTTGTCCCCAATCAAAGATATAAAGACTAGCTAATCATAAAAAGTGACTAATTCAAAAAGTTTTAATCATACTTACACAAGTACTATGCGAAATTCTAGGTAGGGAGAATGTAAAACGTAAATCTAAAACAATTATTTTGGTATGGTTTAACTGTTATAAACTTTACTTAATAAAAATAAATCATCCAGAATTTTGACGAAATTCTTTAAATAGATTTAAGCAAGGCAATGAAAATGAAAAGAACGTATTGAGTTATTACTAGATCCAAGCAACGCATTATAATTATATCAATTAAATAACAAAAATCTAAGTTTAAATCCAAAACTAATACTGATTTACTTTTCTTCTTTTCTTAGTTGTTAAATAAAATTAAAAAAAAGACGTGAATCAAAAGAACTTAATGGGACCGAAACGTTTGGTTTAGGATTATGAATAGGAGTGGAATTCAAATATAAACATGGAGGCTTAAAAATCACACTAAACCAAAATAACGAGTTTCAAAAAAAAATTTATTTTAAACAAAATATGTATATATATATATAATGTTTTTTTTCTTTTTCTTCTTTTTTTTATTATTATTTTTTTTATTATTTTTTTTCATCATTCATTTTTTTCTCTTTTTTCAAAACATTGCTTTTGAGTACACTTTTTTCAACAATTTCGCCAAAGATAACACAAAATTTCCTATCATGAAAATTTTAGAGTGAAACTCAAGCCTAAATTAGCGTGATTAGATAGGTAGGAATTTGGGCTTTGGTGAAAATGAAATGTTATGTGGAGTTATCAAATGAGTTTGGAAAAAAGGCACAAAAGCGGCTAACTAGTGGTAAAAGATTTTAGGTTGGCAGGAAAGCTCAAACGTAAACAAAAATGGCCTAAATCATTTTCACGCTTTTTTTTTAAATTTATTTAAAACATAGAGTTGATAAATTTCAAAAAGCAAGTTCGAGATAATAAAAGAAGATTGATGAAATTATCTTGAAAATAAAAATAATATGTGACTTGGATCGTTCATATCTACTACGTTATTCAAAATTTGTTCTTACAAAAATTATCTAAAGACGAAAAGGAAAATAGTGGATGATAAATTTTTAGAGGAAGTAAAGAAAATAAAGAACGAAAAACCATAATATAAATGCACGTTTTAGAGAAATATTTCACCTTAACATGCTACCGTGAATTAGAAACACAGCATGGCCAACATTTTACTTGTGAAATATGATAAAAAAAATGATTAGAAAAATTATAATTAACTACGTTGTTTATAAAGAAGTTTGTGAAAAACAAAACATAAACATGGGGTACTATTGAAATACCAAAATGCAGCTATATAAATATTTTTTGGATTTTTTGGATATTCACAAAAAGCAAAACGAAGGAGGAAGTCCTCCCCCAAGCTTAAAATCTACATTGTCCTCAATGGAGAAGGAGGTTGGAGAATGAGAGAAAAGTAAAGGATAGAAATGAAATACAGAATTGAAAAACAGGTACTTCCACGGTTTTATTTGGAGGGAAAGCTGAGTGATGCCGCTTCGCCATGCTTGTTCTGTGGATCTGCATGAAACGTCGTCTGGTGGACTTGGGCATGGAATCAGAACCGTTGGAGCAGGCAGTCGCAGAAGTTGCAGCTTGCCCGAGCCATTCGGGGCAAAAAATGTAAAATAAAGAAAACAGAAAAAGATAACTTGGGTTGCCTCCCAAGAGCGCCCTTTGTTTAAAGCGTCGTTTGAGCTCGACGCATCAAAAGAAGATTGTCCCAAATATTGTTTAAAAATAAAGTTCGAATAAAGTTCAGAGTTTTTAAGAAAAAAAAGTTCAGATTAATCAAATGTCAAGACAGGAAAGATAGAGTTAACAGGGTTGGGACTGACATCATCACAGAAATACAGTTTAAGACGCTGACCATTCACTTTGAAAGTACCCTTATCAGGGTGGGAAATTAAAACAGGACCATAAGAAAAGACTTCTAAAACAGTAAAAGTCCCCGACCAACGTGATTTTAATTTACCCGGGAATAAACGTAAATGAGAATTATAAAGAAGAACTTGGTCGCCCGGCTTAAAGAGTTTTGGGTGCCTAAGATGTCGATCGTGTAAACGCTTCGTCCGCTCTTTATAAAGTGTGTTATTTTCATACGCGTAAGAGCGCCACTCGTCGAGTTCGTTAAGTTGAAATTTTCTAAAATCGCCGACAGAGTGGGGATCAAAGTTTAAAAATCATAAGGCCCAAAAGGCGCGGTGTTCTAACTCTACGGGTAAATGACACGATTTTCCATAAATCAACCGAAATGGCGTACATCTGAGGGCGGTTTTGTACGCTGTTCGGTAGGCCCATAGAGCATCGTCCAATTTGCCTGACCAGTCTTTTCTAGATGTGGAAACAGTCTTTTCTAAAATTCTTTTTATTTCTCTATTCACTACTTCGACTTGTCCGTTAGTTTGGGGGTGGTAGGAAGTGGAAAGCTTATGAGTAACGCCATATTTAGTTAAGATTTTTGAAAATTGCGCATTACAGAAATGGGAACTCCTATCACTAACGATAGCGCGCGGCGTACCGAAGCGAGAAAATAATTTTTTTAGGAAATTAACTACGACTCGGGCGTCATTTGTAGGAAGAGCTTGGGTCTCGGCCGAACACGAAACATAATCAATGGCAACTAAAATGTACTTATTCCCGAAGCTAGAAGATAAAGGGCCGACAAAATCAATCCCCAGAGGTCAAAAACTTCGCACTCTAGGAAATAATTTTGTGGCATTTCATTTTTATTCGAAATATTCCCCGACCGTTGGCAACTATCACACCTACTCACAAAGGCATGCGCGTCTTTAAATAAGGTAGGCCAGTAAAAACCCGCGCTTAACACTTTGTGAGCGGTGCGAGCAGCTTGATAGTGCCCACCTGTCGGTCCTTCATGCAAATGTTTAATAATATCTAATCCTTCATCAAAAAAAACACACCTCCTGATCACTTGGTCTGCAAAGACTTTAAAAAGATGCGGGTCCTCCCAAAAGTAGTTCTTCAACTCAGAAAAGAATTTCTTCTTTTGCTGAGATGAAAACTCTTTTGGGAGCACACGAGCCACTAGATAGTTGGCGATGCGGGCAAACCAAGGAGAAGTAGATGTGTTAATTATGACAACTTCTCATCAGGGAAATAGTCATTAAAAGAATTTTCGTCTAATTTTTCTATAAACGGGTTGTCTAGGCGCGAAAGGTGGTCGGCGGCCAAGTTCTCGGCACCTCGCTTATCACGGATCTCTAAGTCAAACTCCTGGAGGAGTAAGACCCAGCGAATCAAGCGAGGCTTGGCATCCGTTTTAGAGAGAAGATATTTGAGGGCCGAGTGGTCCGTAAAAACAATAATTTTCGAAAGAGTAATATAAGGGCGAAATTTGTCAAAAGCGAATACTACAGCTAATAGCTCCTTCTCGATTGTGGTGTAATTTTCCTGTGTAGATGTGAGTGTTCTACTATCGTAATAAATGGGGTGGAAGTTTTTGGAAATACGTTGACCTAGTACGGCTCCCACCGCATAACTACTCGCATCACACATTATCTCAAATGGAAGATCCCACACCGGAGCTATCATGATTGGGGAATTAACTAATTTTTCTTTTATTAAATTGAAGGCAGCTAGACAGAGGTCATCAAAGATGAATGGGGCGTATTTTTCTAAGAGATGGGTAAGGGGCTTGGTGATTTTGGAAAAGTCCTTTATGAAGCGGCGGTAGAAACCCGCATGAACCAGGAAACTTCTTATAGCTTTTATGTTCGTAGGTGGCGGCAGCTTCTCGATAACTTCTATTTTCGCAACGTCTACTTCAATACCACTTTCAGAAATTTTATGCCCCAAAACTAACCCTTCCCTCACCATAAAATGACATTTTTCCCAATTTAAGGTGAGGTTAGTTTCTTCGCATCGCTCTAAGACTTTTTCAAGGTTCTCTAAGCAACTATCGTAGGAATTCCCGAACACGGAGAATTCATCCATGAAAACTTCCATAATGCTTTCTACGTACTTGTCAAAGATGGCGAGCATACATCGTTGGAATGTAGCTGGCGCATTGCACAATCCAAACGACATTCTTCGGTAGGAGAAGATGCCGAAGGGACAAGTAAACGTAGTTTTCTCCTGGTCCTCGGGGGAGATAGGGATTTGAAGATACCCCGAGAGGCCATCGAGAAAACAGTAAAAGCTATATCCGGAAAGTCGTTCTAAAATCTGATCAATGAAGGGTAAGGGGAAGTGATCCTTGCGGGTGACATCATTCAACTTATGGTAATCTATACACATTCGCCATCCGGTCACCGTCCGAGTCGGGATTAATTCATTATTTTCATTACTTACTACCATTATCCCTCCCTTCTTTGGTACTATCTGTAATGGGCTAACCCACTTACTGTCGGATATAGGATAGATAATTCCCGCGTCTAACAATTTCATAACCTCGCACTTAACTACGTCTTTCATGTTTGGGTTTATACGGTGCTGAGGTTGTATAGAGTTACGTGAATTATCTTCCATTAAGATTTTATGAGTGCAGAAAGATGGGCTTATGCCCTTGATATCAGATATCTGCCAAGCAATAGCTTGGCGATGCTTTCGTAAAATTGAAAGAAGTTTATCCTTTTGTGCATCCGTGAGGTAGGCCGAAACTATAACAGGCAGCTTGGAGTCCTTTTCTAAGAAAGCGTATCGAAGGTGCTCTGGTAGTTCTTTCAATTCCAAGGTAGGGGGGTCATCATATGAGGTTTTAGAAATTTGTTCTTTTTCAAAAACTATGTCCTCGTACACTTTTTTATATATAAAATTAAAAGGGGTGTTGCTAGCGGCCATGGCGACTTCGTGCAGCGATTCAGTTGGAAAAGTAGAAGAGGAACAGAAATCAAAAAATTCTTTTTCAAAATAAGAAAGGTGGGTGAAGGATTCTTCACTTAGGTGTAGAGATTCAGTTGTAGGAGTAGGAGAGGAACAAAAATTGGAAAATTCTTCTTCAAAATCAGAGGTGTGAGAGGAGGATTCTTCACTTACGGTATCTATGAAAAAACATGAGTCATCATTAGCTAGTGTGTTCTTCATCGAGGGGGTGATAGAGAAAGTTACTTCATCGTCGCCTACTCGAAGGAAGAGCTTACCATTGCTTACGTCAATGATAGCTCAAGAGGTGGCAAGGAAGGGTCGGCCAAGGATCAGGGGAGCCTCGACGTCTTCTTCGATGTCCAAAATGACTAAGTCCACCTGGAAGATGAACTTGTCAACTTTAACTAGGACGTCCTTTACTATTCCTAACGGGTATTTGACTGATCAGTCGGCGAGCTGGATACTCATGCGTGTGGGGTTGAGACTACCAATTCCTAACTTTTTAAACAACGAGAGGGGCATCAGATTAATACTCGCACCTAGGTCGGCTAAAGCGTTTTTGACAAAGAGATCACCAAAGACACACGGGATAGATAAACTACCCGGGTCACTGATTTTCTTCGGTAATCCGTTTGTCAAAACCGCCGAGCACTCGACATTTAACATGACATGCGAAAGGTTCTCTAACTTCTTCTTGTTGGTCAGGAGATCCTTAAGGTATTTTGCGTACTTTGGCATCTGGGATATGGCTTCGTGGAAAGGCAAATTTATGTGGATTTGTTTAAACATTTCTAAAAAACGGGTGTATTGATCATCCTGTCGTTATTTATTAAGTTTGGACGGGTATGGTGGGGACGGATTTTTTTAAAGGTGGGTGGTGGAGTGAGTTCTTTTTCTAAAATAGGGGTGATAATTTCTTCGGCAGAGGGTGGAATTTTTAAAACGAGAACGGAGCTTTGATTTTTTAAAACGGGAGCGGAGCTTGCCTCGGGTTCTTCAATTACCATACCAGGAACTTTCTTCCCACTCCGAAGAGTTATAGCTTTCGCTTGCTCTCTCGGGTTGGGCTCGGTATTGGAAGGAAGAGACCCTACGGGTCGCTCAGAAATCATTTTAGCGAGCTGTCCTACCTGGTTTTCTAAATTTTTAACACTTCCAGTTAAGGTTCTAATCGTAGTGTCATTAGCATTCATGTATTTCGAAAACACTTCCTCCAAATTTGGAGGTTTTGAAAAACTTTGAGGAGGTGGTGGTGGTGCAGAAAAATCACTTTGTGGTGGCGGGCGCACAACATTCGATGGATTGCTCCACGAAAAATTCGGATGATTTCTTAACGCAGGATTATAACTATTCGGAAAATTAAAATCAGGAGGATGAAAATTTGCAGCAGAAAAATTATTAAAAGCAGTTCTAGGCATATTATTTACATAATCCAAATGTTCAGCGGGAGGAGTTGCAGATTCCCATACCTGAGGGGCGGAGGCAGCAGTCATCTCCGTAATTTTTTTGCTTAATATTTCGACTTGCAGTGCGAGTTGGGAGACGTTGTCCACTTCAAAGAGACCTGCAGGTTTGTTTGGGCGGGTTCTAGGCACATTCCACTGGTAAGTGTTCATGGCCATGTCCTCAAATAGCTCAAGAGCTGCTTCTGGGGTCTTATGGTTTAAAGTACCACCAGAAGCTGCGTCTATCATTTGCTTTGTGCTTTGATTTAGCCCATTATAGAATGTCTGCACCTGCAACCATACAGGCAGAGCGTGATGTGGGCATCATCTTAATAATTCTTTAAATCTTTCCCAGGTTTCGTAAAGGGTCTCAGAGTCTATTTGTCCAAAGTCAGAAATGTCATTCCTAAGTTTTGCAGTTTTAGCAGGCGGAAAATACTTGGCCAAAAATTTTTCAGTTAATTGCGTCCAAGTAGTTATGCTATTTTTAGGAAGGGTGTTAAACCACTGCTTAGCCTTAATTCTAAGAGAGAAAGAAAATAATCTTAGCCTAATAGCATCATTTGTGACACCATTTATCTTGAAGGTGTCACAAATCTCAAGAAAGCTGGCTAGGTATGCGTTCGGATCTTCATCTTGAAGCCCGTCAAATTGCACATACTGCTGCACCATTTGTATTATGCTAGGCTTCAGTTCGAAATTATTATTTTCTATTACAGGGCGAACTATACTAGATTCTGTACCCTCGAGATTCGGTCGTGCATAATAGGACATAGGCCTTTGCACGACTTCCTCCACGTTGGGTTCTGTCATTCTTAAGGTAGAAAATGACTCGGAATCCTCAGCCGGCACTTGGGTAATAGGGCCTTGAAATCGCGATCTTCTCTGAAGAGTACGCTCAATTTCGTGGTCCAGGTCCAAAGTAACCGACGAACTTCCGTGGGTCATACACTAGAAGAAGAGAGGAGAAGAAAGACTAGAAAATAAAAGAGCTAATGAAGTTTGTTTTTTTTTTTTGAAATAGAGTTTTTATATTTTTAACTCCCGAACTTCCCAAGGGATACCCGGTGAAGGGTTCACAAGATACTAGACAAGATAGTGGCAGTTAGAGCCACTTTGCCCTTTTCGAGAGAGTTGAGTGGTGTAGAAAAATTTGTGATGTGGGTTTCTATTAAGTAGGCGGTAATTAAAATCCAGCCATTTAACTCCGAGCGAGTAGGCGGAAAATAAAAGCTAACACTCACGCACTCTACAGAAAGAAAACACACTCTACTGAAATAAAATCCTGCCAATTAACTCAAGTGAGTAGGCGGAAAAATAAAAATACGCACACTTGCCTGAATAAAATCCAGTCAATTAACTCAAGTGAGTAGGCAGAAAAATTAAAAATACGCACACTTGCTTGAACAAAATCCAGCCATTTAACTCAAGTGAGTAGGCGGAAAAATTTAAGAAGGAGGGTGAGCAAGAGAAGTGATAAAATTAATATATTCGTGTTTTCAATTTATCAACGAGCGTTGCCTCCCCGGCAACGGCGCCAAAAACATGATTGTCTCTTAGATATCTGCAAGGAGAAAATAACCAAACTAACAATTCAACAAGACAAGTATACCTATCGAAATGCAGCTATGGGACACAAGTGTCGTATTAAAATCCGGGAACCGTTAAGTAAGCTTACTCACACGAAATCTATTATTTTATCGATGGAAAAATTAGGTTTTTAGAAGAAAGCTAAACGTACTAAAGGAAGAGAACTACTTGCAATGAAAGAGAGCTACTTGCATGAAAAGATAAAGAGAGCTAAAAGAGCGATTAAACTAAAGCTTTGTAACGATGAGGGGAAAATGCACTCGATCAGAAATCACCTCGGCAAGAGTGGTTAGAAAAATACGATAAATAAACCTAAGCTAATTAGGGTAAAGGTCCTTGACCGTGGAGGTTCCATGAATATTGACACGCTTCTCTCGAAGGCCGTGCCTAACTGAGTTTAGGAAGGTCTGACCGACTCTCGCCTAAATCGGAGGCCTAAAACTCGCTTTACGCGGTGAACCCCTCTATTGGATTTTACTCCAATCCGGGAGATTTGAACGTCTGCCTCTCTCGAGGGGTGCGAACAACTCCCTTTACTCTTGAGTGCTCATTTCAAACTTTCGGCCTCTCGGCTAGCCCAGAATGAAGCAAAGGTGGAGAGTATATATCGATGATATACCTCCAACCCGTGATAAATCAAGAGTAATTCAAGGCTAAACCCTAAAAAGAAAAGGTAAGATTTCAAAGCATCATAACCTAATCACTCGAACCTCGGATCATCAAGATCGAGTACAAGGAGGATTAGTTAATCATGGTGAGGTGGAAGAGGGGGGATGAGTAGAAGAAAATAATGAAAATAAGTCGAAACGAAAAAGAAAACAACACTTTTTATTAATGGAAACAGGAATCTTACAACTTGAAAACTAGATATTACAAGTGCATGGAAAGTAAACTATACTATCATTAGCATCATACTACAGAAAGAAGCTAGGAGCTAATACAGGGAAAGCATAAAGCTATAGCTAAGAACTAAAAATGAAGAGACATGCTTGAAAAAAAATTCAAAAATACAAAGGACAGAACCTCCCCTCTCAATGCAAAAATTGTACATGAACCCTTAGAGTTGGGCTCTATTTATAGATTTTTTCGGGTCGGGTCACGCCCCCCTGTCACGCCCGGGTCAGGCGTGACCCTGGGGCGTGACACATTCGGTGCGACTTTTTCGGGCTGGAATTTAATTCTGGCGAAGTAGCTGGAGTACACGCCCACATGTCACGCCCTGGTAGGGCGTGTACCTGGGGCGTGTTCTTTGCGGCGTGACTTTGTTGAGCTGAAATTGAATGCTGGAGGTGACGGGCGGAATTGCTGAAGTACACGCCCATATGTCATGCCCGGGTCAGGCGTGACCCTGGGGCGTGACACTTTCGGTACGACGGTGGAGCGGGAAAAACGAGCGCGCTGCGGCGATTCCTCGGAACCTGGGGACACGCCTCTGGAACACGCCCCTGTCGGATGTGACACGGGCGTGACCGAGGGCGTGTTCACTAAGTTTCCACGGAATGCAGTTTCGGACCAATTGCTTCATTCCTCTGGGTTACACGCCCTAGGTACACGCCCGGGTAGGGCGTGACCTTGGGGCGTGTCACAGCAAAATTCGGCTGAAAGCCGTGAAAACCTGCAAAAAGCAGAAAAAACGCATTAGCGACAGAAATATATACAAAGGGAAATCAAAATAAGTACTTTACAAGACATGATTTGCTTTAAAACCCCGAAAATATCCTAATAAAATTGACTGTAAACCGTATTATCAGATGAAGTGAGCCACTTTGGTCAAATGATCCACGATCACCCAAATCGCCTCATTACCCTGCTGCGATCGAGGTAACCCATGCACAAAGTCTATGGAGATGTGAGAAAATTTCCACTCGGGAAAAGGAAGAGGCTTCAGGAACCCGCCCGGCTTCTGACACTCAGCCTTCACTAAGGCTCAAGTTTGGTATCGACTCACGTACAAAGTTATATCTCACTTTAAACCAGGACCAAAATGATTTCTTCATATCCAAGTACATCTTTGTACTGCCAAGGTGAATGGAGTACTTCGTAAAATGATCCTCAAACATCAACTCCTCACGGAGCTTGCTGAACCGCTGTACACATATCCTTCCGTCCTTCCTCAGGATCCCATCAATCATCTCCCAGGCACTACCTTCGCCCTTTTGATCTTCCACCGCATGCGGTTGAAACTCTTCATCCAAACTAGTCGCTTCCCGAATAGGATCGGATAAGTCATTTTGCAACTCAATCCAATTCAATCGAGTCATGCTAGACTTGCCTCTTGCTACACACTCAATGCCAAGGGACTCAAAGTCCCGCATCAACCGCTCATCATCATCTTCGATCCAACTCCCTTGTCCAGAGTATTTTCTACTCAAGGCATCCTCCACCACGTTGGCTTTGCCTGACGTATACCGAATCGCCACGTCATAGTCCACAAGGAATTCAACCCATTAGTGTTGCCACATCTTCAAGTCCTTTTTATCTAGAAGATACTTCAAGCTTTTGTGTTCCGTGAAGATCTCTACATTCGCACCATACACATAGTGTCGCCATAATTTCAACGCAAAAATTACCGCCGCCAACTCCAAGTCATGGACGGGGTAATTCCTCTCATGAGGCTTCAACTGCCTAAACCTAAAGGCTTTCGCACTGTCATGTTGCACCAACACGTAACACAAACCGCATCCTGATGCGTCACTAAAAATTTGAAATCTTTCAGTCCCTTTAGGAAGACTTAGGATTGGAGCTGCATCAGCCTTCCCTTCAGGGTGTCAAATGCCAGATTACACTCCTGAGTCCACACAAACTTCTGGTTCTTACGAGTCAGAGAAGTGAGAGGTAGAGCTATCCGCGAAAACTATTTCACAAACCTTCTATAGTACCCGGATAGTCCAAGAAATCTTCTGACTTCCGCCACGATTCTCAAAACCGGCCAATCTCTGATGGCTTCAGCTTTCGACGAATCCACCGCCAACCCATCACCACTAATCACATCGCCCAAAAACACCACCATCTCTAACTAGAACTTGAATTTTGAGAACTTTGCATAAAGTTGGCTCTCTCTCAACACTTGTTAGACTATTCTCAAATGAGTCTCATACTTCGCCTCTGATTTGAGTATACAAAAATATCGTCGATAAAGACGACAACAAAAGAGTCCAAGTATTCCCAAAATACTTGATTCATCAAATCCATGAATACGGATGGCGGGTGCGTCAACTCGAACGGCATCATGGAAAACTCGAAGTGACCATACCTCATACCAAAAGCTATCTTTGGTATGTCCTCGTCTCGAATTCGCAACTGATAGTACCCTGACTTTAAGTCCAACTTAGAATACACCACTGACGCCACCAACTGGTCGAACAGGTCATCTATCCCTGGAATCAGATACTTATTCTTGACGGTCAGTTTATCCAACTCTCGGTAGTCTATGCATAGCCACATACTACCATCTTTCTTCTTTACAAAAAGCACTAGCGCGCTCCATGGTGAAGAACTGGGTCTAATATACCCCGGTTCCAAAAGTTCCTGCAACTGAACTTTGAGTTCGGCCAACTCCTTCGGTGTCATCCTAAAAGGAGGACGTGACACCGGCCTAGCCTCTGGCACTAAATCAATCGAGAAATCAATCTCCCATCGTGGAGGTGCTCCAGGAAGCTCCTCAGGAAACACATCCTCGAACTCTGCCACTACCGGCACATCTCCAAGTGATAACCTAGAAAGGCGAACCTACAACAACGATACTAGAGCTACTCCTCCCTGGTTAGCTGCCCACACCAACTGCATGGCTGAAATCAGGGAACAGGCCACTCCACTAAGGCCCTCAAACATAACTTCTGTCTGCCCTTTGCTTATCAGGGTCACCACCTTAAATAGGCAGTCAATACTGGCATGTTGCTCTGCAAGTCAGTCCATTCCCAATATTACATCGAACTCAACCAGCAGTAGAACCGCTGCTACCGACATGAAGTCAACTCCACCTAGATTCCAATAAATGCGCCCCTTTGCCACGGTAGTCATGGAAGACCCATTGGGCATGAGCACCTTTAGCCCTGCGTCTGCTGAGAATGACTCAACTCTAGTTCTCCGGATAAAGTTTTCCGCAAGAAAGGAGTGTGACTCTTCCATATCAAACAACACCCTAGCGGGGTATCCAAAAACTAGCACAAAGCCTAAAACATAGACGACATACATAAACGGTCTCGAAAGTCTAAAATAAGGAAATGAACTTAAACTTTCCCATACCTGTCACCACATCGGGTTGGCTGATCGCTTCCTGTTGCCCAAGGTTATACGCCCTTGGCTACACGGGTTGGAAATGAGAAGCACTAGACTCCATCATCTTTCCTTTCTCCGCTGCACTGGGCCCGGAGCGCACCGACTGCTCTTGCCTTGGCTCCTGCTCAGTGCCACCTTCATGACAGAAATGAGCTATATGGCGCAGCTTGCCACACTTGTAGCACGATAGTGGTCCCTTAAAGTGAGACCCCCCTGACGTCATCGTCGTACTATTCTTCTCTCAAGTCTTGTAGGGATGAGACTTCTTCTTCCACTTACTTCCGTCAGACTTTCCTTGAGATTGAGAAGGCTTTCCTTCTCTCTGCTTGGATGCAAAACCCTTCCGACTTTGGGTGATGAACTGTAAATATACGTATTTTTATGCACATTAATTTAGTCATTTTCATTTATTTTCGTCGTTTTTACTTATTTTTGTTCAATAAAATGTTCCTATTCTTGTAAATTTGCTTCTAACTTGTTTTATTTTATTTTGCAGAAAACTTCCAAAATCTGCCAAAATTTGGGAAGTACACGCCCGTGACACATTGGTCATGCCCGTGACCGGGCTGTGACTGCGCATTTCTCGTGAAATCGGAAAATTTGTGAAGTAAAAGCTCGACACGCCTGGCGACACGCCCGTGTCACCCGACACGGGGCGTGACCCAAGACCGTGTCCTCTCCTCTCGACGAATTCATCTCGACGATCGTCGAGTGTCGACACCAACAGTCACGCCCAGTGTCACGCCCAGTGTCACGCCCGTGACCTGGGGCGTGACTCAATTTCCGCTCGACGATTTCCACTCGACACTTTCCGCTCGACATTCGTCGAGTGTCGACACCAACTGACACGCCCAGCATCACGCCCGTGACCTAGGGCGTGACCTTTCCAGCTGGCCCGACAAGATGCTGACAAAGACTTTCGACGCAACCCGCGCCCAGTTCTACCTCCCCGACACGCCCAGAGTCACGCCCGTGACCTGGGGCGTGACTGCTGCGAACTCAGCCCGAAGTCAACTTTCATGTCCTATCGCCGGCCGCCTTCATGAATAGTACTGTCACGCCCCCCCTACACGCCCGTGACCAAGGGCGTGTACTTAGAATTTTTTGCCTATAAATTGCCCAGTTCTGTAAGGTCCAAGGGTTCAGATTTTTGGGCCAATTTAGTGTCTTTTTGTGGGCTTAATCCGTGGATACTAGTGCTATTGTTTAATTTCGAACTCGCGCCTCACTAAATTATAAGCCGTCCCCATACCGATGTGTGGCTAATCGCTATTAGCCTCGGCATCGAAGAGCATTGGGACATTTAAAATGATTTATAATAATTAAAGCTCTTTATTTTCATTTTAATTTAAGCACTTAAGGTTTACCCCGGGTTTACGACGCGTAGGACCACATATCGATGTGTGGGCCCTATTTCCGTAGTCCATATGCTAGCTAGCCAAGAGGCCGTGCATATGGACCGATCACCCCTGGGTAAATAGAGTTGCGTGCATACCCTCGAGAGAGGACAAGCGTAATTCTACCGGATTGGGTTCCCCACCCAATAGCGGGGTTCTTAGCGTAAAGTGGGCGTTAAGAGGAATCCTTCGTCGGACTAACGTTCGGTCGAATAGTCTTAACGTTTAGGTGAGCGATATCCCTATAGCTAGGTGAGCTCACATTTGTGGAACCTCCACGGCCAAGTTGCCTTGTTATTAATTTGAAAACTAAGTCTTTTATTATTAAAAATTGTTTTAGTCTTAATCCGATTCGATGCCGAGCGTTAACCCTTCATCGAATATTTTCTAAATCGTTTTTTTTGCTCCTTTGCTTTTCCGTCTTTTATTAAGTAAAAAAATCCACCTTACTTTCAGTAAAATAATAGTCCTCCCGGAGGAGTAAGAATAGTTAACACGACCCCGAGAACAATACGACCTCGGTATTCCCCCGAATATCGAGTACTACTTGCGATAGGTGCACTTGCCTACCCGAGCGAGCCCGCGGCGATCGACTCACCGAACCAACCACAGTAAGAGTCTGTTCGCGGGCGCATCAAGTTTTTGGCGCCGTTGCCGGGGACTCTGTTTTCGAGTTGCTATTTCGAATTCCGGAGTCTATTAATTTTACTTATTTTCTATAAAAAAAACTAACTAAAAACTCTATTTTAAAACAAAAAAACGTTTATTTTGTTTTATTTTTGTTTGGGTGTATGACCCGTGGACAACCCTCAGAGTCTGAAGATTTTGACTTCGACCCTGAGATCGAACGCTCTCTTGCGCGTATTCGATCTCAACGCCGAAATCCTTCTTTAGATCCCGAGGAATCTATCGGAGAACCCACTGTTGTAGTTATGGCCGCGCCTAACCCTCCCCCGGCGGCCGAGCGTACTATATCTTATTACGCTCGGCCTAACCTGGATGATTCTGGGTCGAGTATTGTTCGCCCTGCGGTGGCCAATAATAATTTTGAAATAAAGTCAAGTATCATTCAAATGGTCCAAAATGCCGTGCAGTTCGATGGATTGCCGGATGAGGACCCGAATGTCCACTTGTCCAATTTCTTGGAGATATGCGACACCTTCAAGATTAATGGCGTCACTGATGACGCCATTCGTTTGCGCTTATTTCCTTTTTCCCTTAAGTCCAAAGCCAAGGCGTGGTTGAATGCCCTCCCGCGAGGATGTATCACCACGTGGGCTGAGTTGACGGAACGGTTCCTAACAAAGTACTTTCCGCCCGCAAAAACTGCAAAGTTGCGGGCGGACATTTCTTCGTTTGTGCAGAACGATCCTGAGTCTCTATACGAGACTTGGGAACGGTTTAAGGAATTCCTCCGCCGTTGCCCGCACCACGCGCTGCCAACGTGGTTGCAAGTTCAAATTTTTTATAATGGGCTGAATTTTCAGACGCGTCAAATGATTGACGCGGTTGCCGGGGGTACGCTTAACAACAAAACCCCCGAGGCCGCCCAGGCTTTATTCGAAGAGATGGCTATGAACGCTTATCAATGGAACATCCCGCGGGGTCGGCCAAAGCCGGCGGCTGGTCTTTTTGAAGTGGATGCCACTGCTCTCTTGACCCTTCAAGTTGAAAGGTTAACAAAGCAGGTGGCGGAGATGTCTGCTGCCTCCTCCACTCCGCCTTGTTTTATTCCCCCTAACGTCTGCGTGGCTGAAGAGTTCGTGGACTTCATGGGAAATTCGGGTCGTCCTCCCTTCAACCCCAACAACAACCCTTATAGTAATAACTATAACCCGGGTTGGAGGAATCACCCCAACTTCTCGTGGAGCAACCCGAATAATGCTCAGCGTCCCCCTATTTCTTTTGCGCCCGGATTTCTTCCTCCTCCTCCTCTTCGAAACCCTCCCCGATAGAGGAAAATTTTTCGAAGTATATTGCGTCCAACGAGTCAAATATCCGGAACATCACCGGATCGCTAAAAACACTCGAACAACAGGTTGGACAGCTGGCGAGGATGATGTCCGAGCGCGCGCTCGGGGCACTGCCGGGAAACACGGAGCCCAATCCGCGGGAGAACGCCAATGCTATTACCCTCCGTAGCGGAAAGGAGGTGGTCGATCCAAAACGGACCGACCCTCAGGGTTTCTGATCGGCCTCCCTCTACGCGTTTCAGGGAAGCTTCTACCCCCTTCCCTTTCTTTTCTTTGTATATATTGTCTTTCCTTTCTGTTCCGCATACTTACGATACAACATTGGGGACAATGTTGGACTTAAGTATGGGGGTATTTTCGTGCTTTACTCTCCGCACTTCATTTTTTTTTCTGCATTTCAAAAAAAAATACAAAAAAAAAAATACATATAACAAAAAAACAAAAACAAAAAAATTAAACAACATCTTAAAATGAAACAAAAAAAAAATTATAAATGAAAAAATCCAAAAAAAAATTTTTTGTTTTGTTCTCTTTCTTTCTTTTTTCCAAAAAACTTAAAAACAATTAAAAAACAAAAAAGAGAAAACAAAAAAATATATTTAGTTTCACTTTGTAAATATTTTTTTGTACTTCCTCTTTTCTCTCTCCCCCTTCCTCATTCTTGTACAAACCTTTTTATTCCCTTATTTTTGTACATATTATGAAAATTCTCTTAAAACAAAAATTCAAAAAAATCGAGAAAAACAAAAATACAAACAAAAAAAAAGATAATAAATGAAAAACAAAAAAATAATGATAACAAAAACTATAAAAATAAAAAAAAATGTTTTGAAATAAATAAATTAAATATTCCATACTTAACTTTTCTGCTATCCAAAAATTCAGTTTTGAGTTTATTTATGTGCGAATTTGATTAATTCTTTGTTCACTACCCGTTTATTAATTATTGATTGAAAAATTTAAATAGCCGGGGTTAAGTTTTAAAGAATATTTTATGCTTTGTTAAAACTAGCGAACTCGTTTTAGGCATTACTTCTAATTTTTCATTAATAGGAGCACGTATATTATGTTAGGAAATAATGACTATAGAATTCAATTATACTTACTTTTAGCTTTCTGAAAAAAATTGGAACGTAGAAATTATTAAGGTTGCTCTCAAAAATTTTTAGGATTACAATCTAGTTTTCCTTTCTCCCCTTACTTTTCATGACCTACTTGGCATGATAAAATTTTCTATCCTTAAAAGATCCTATGTCAATGGGAATAAGATTTCGTTCCGTAAACATAGGCACCCAATAATTTTAAAAGATTATATATGGAGTAAGAGGATAAAATTCATTACTCCTACAAATATACATTGGGTTAATTTTATTATTATGAAGTTGAAAAACAAAAATCATATTAGGAAAATAAGATTTCGTTTTCCTAATAATCCAAAAGAAAAAAAAATGGAGGTTCGAGAAAAAATTACCTCACCTCAAATATCAAAACCCTCTTCATAAACCCACTACCCCCTTAGCCAATTACACGATTTTAGAATTAATTCAAAAATCTTTTTGAGAGCATAATTAGTAAATTGTATTATTTCCAGTAGCACTCGTATAAGCTAGAATTCTTATAATTCCAAACTATTTTCGTTAATCTAACCATTTCAAATGTTGCCTTCTATTTGATTACATCAAGAAGTCTTTTGGCCAAAACTTTTGCGCTATTTAAATCATCTACATAATTTTAGGACTTAACTCTTACACCCCGTATATTTATTCGATCTCTCTTATAATTGATTAAGCGGTAGCTAAAACTTAGAGTTTTTTTTTTATTCCTTATAGATTCACCTCAAACTTTTACTCTGGAATAGCAAAAGCCTAAGTATGGGGGTATTTGATGAACTGTAAATATACATATTTTTATGCACATTAATTTAGTCATTTTCATTTATTTTCGTCGTTTTTACTTATTTTTGTTCAATAAAATGTTCCTATTCTTGTAAATTTGCTTCTAACTTGTTTTATTTTATTTTGCAGAAAACTTCCAAAATCTGCCAAAATTTGGGAAGTACACGCCCGTGACACATTGGTCACGCCCGTGACCGGGCCGTCACTGCGCATTTCCCGTGAAATCGGAAAATTTGTGAAGTAAAAGCTCGACATGCCTGGCGACACGCCCGTGTCACCCGACACGGGGCGTGACCCAAGCCCGTGTCCTCTCCTCTCGACGAATTCATCTCGACGATCGTCGAGTGTCGACACCAACAGTCACGCCCAGTGTCACGCCTGTGACCTGGGGCGTGACTCAATTTCCGCTCGACGATTTCGACGCGACACTTTCCGCTCGACATTCGTCGAGTGTCGACACCAACTGACACGCCCAGCGTCACGCCCGTGACCTGGGGCGTGACCTTTCCAGCTGGCCCGACAAGATGCTGACAAAGACTTTCGACGCAACCCGCGCCCGGTTCTACCTCCCCGACACGCCCAGAGTCACGCCCGTGACCTGGGGCGTGACTGCTACGAACTCAGCCCGAAGTCAACTTTCATGTCCTATCGCCGGCCGCCTTCATGAATAGTACAGTCACGCCCCCCCTACACGCCCGTGACCGAGGGCGTGTACTTAGAATTTTTTGCCTATAAATTGCCCAGTTCTGTAAGGTCCAAGGGTTCAGATTTTTGGGCCAATTTAGTGTCTTTTTGTGGGCTTAATCCGTGGATACTAGTGCTATTGTTTAATTTCGAACTCGCGCCTCACTAAATTATAAGCCGTCCCCATACCGATGTGTGGCTAATCGCTAATAGCCTCGGAATCGAAGAGCATTGGGACATTTAAAATGATTTATAATAATTAAAGCTCTTTATTTTCATTTTAATTTAAGCACTTAAGGTTTACCCCGGGTTTACGACGCGTAGGACCACATATCGATGTGTGGGCCCTATTTCCGTAGTCCATATGCTAGCTAGCCGAGAGGCCGTGCATATGGACCGATCACCCCTGGGTAAATAGAGTTGCGTGCATACCCTCGAGAGAGGACAAGCGTAATTCTACCGGATTGGGTTCCCCACCCAATAGCGGGGTTCTTAGCGTAAAGCGGGCGTTAAGAGGAATCCTTCGTCGGACTAACGTTCGGTCGAATAGTCTTAACGTTTAGGTGAGCGATATCCCTATAGCTAGGTGAGCTCACATTTGTGGAACCTCCACGGCCAAGTTGCCTTATTATTAATTTGAAAACTAAGTCTTTTTATTATTAAAAATTGTTTTAGTCTTAATCCAATTCGATGCCGAGCGTTAACCCTTCATCGAATATTTTCTAAATCATTTTTTTTGCTCCTTTGCTTTTCCGTCTTTTATTAAGTAAAAAAATCCACCTTACTTTCAGTAAAATAATAGTCCTCCCGGAGGAGTAAGAATAGTCAACACGACCCCGAGAACAATACGACCTCGGTATTCCCCCGAATATCGAGTACTACTTGCGATAGGTGCACTTGCCTACCCGAGCGAGCCCGCGGCGATCGACTCACCGAACCAACCACAGTAAGAGTCTGTTCGCGGGCCCATCATTGGGTTCGCTCCATATCGCTTTCCAACATCCTAGCGGCCTCGACCAACTCATTGAAGCTCGATTTCTTTATAGATATGAGGGGTTGTCTCAGATTCTCCCTCAATCCATAGTATAAGAGGTTGTCCCTCACCTCATCGTCAGCCATGGTCGTTCCAGCATAATGACCCAACCGAGTAAACAACTGAACATACTCGTCTACCGTCTTGTCCTGCTGCACCAAGTGCAGAAATTGCTTCTGCATGGCTAACATTGTTAATGCAGGAATATACTTCTTCAACAAAGCATTCCCGAACTCTTCTATGGATGGGGTGCGTCCAGGAAACTCGCGACCGCTAAGACTTACCCACCACAGCTTAGCGTCACCTTCCAACATGAAACTTGCAAACTCAGACTGCTTCTCTACTGGTGTCTCTGTCTCCCTCAGAAGTTCTTGAATCCTTGTCCACCAATCATCTACATTGGTCGGCGTGCTGACTCCCTTAAACGTTGTAGGATGGAAGCTTAGAAAACATTTCATTTGTCAATCCTCGTGCCCAACAACCACTCTTTCAGCCAACGACTCTTCTTGCATGGCACCTCTGCCTGGCACGACTATTGTCGCATCCGGAATAGCAAGAGTTTCTACCTATGCAATAAGGGTCACAACTTGCGCTGTTGCGGCAGCTTGGGCTGCCACCATTGCTTCTGCGAGCATGTGACATAAATTGGTCGGGGTCACCCCCATGCCCAAAGGACCCTGAGCAGTAGCACTGCTCGTCGGAGGCTCTTCTCATGGACTCGACGTCCCTGCCTCGTCGTTTGCACCCTTCGCAAAAGCAAAGTAAAATAAGAATCAGCTTCTAGCCACAAAACTAGACACAAGGACACTAATAGTCATGTGATACTCCTAAGTGGATAACTTCATGATGCGATCTGATTACGACATTTGACCACAAATCTTTACCTTGGACATCAACCTCCCTCTGATACCAAACTGTAATACCTCCCCTGTAATGACCGTATAATATGGGTCCGACTGCGGCCCCACAATATACAGACACCACAGCTTAAGCATTATAAGATGATGTAAACTACCCAAACTCAAAACTCAGATTACAATAGCGGAAACATACAACTAAACATGAAGTTATCCACTAATCCAAGAGTATTAAATGGCCTTAAGGCCTTGCACATCATAAGTACAAAAATTGAATGACAACAATATCAATCATCAACGTGTATAAGCACTCCTAGGCTACCTCAGCATGCAAGCCGGGAATATAGATCGTGGAGCAAAACATTCAAAAAGGCATAATCTAATAAGTATAAAAGTCACTTCATGAGGCTTAGGCTTTTTTGGCCGGCGAGCTTGCTCCCTCTTGCGATCCTTTCCCTGTAAAAATTGGCGGTAATGTGGGTCAGTAAATGCTGAGCACAACTGTGCAACCACCACATCTCCTCCTGGTCATCCCTAACGGACCCCGGGGTACACCATCACCCTACAGTTCAGCACTTCGTATACAAAATACAATAACATATAAAGTTATAAAACAAGTTTGGATGTCTCATACAACAAACACGTTTCTATATTGAGAATATAATAAAAAGGGGGCCTACAATGAAGCATGTATGCAAACCTGAGCTTCACCCAAGGCACCCTAAAGCGTATGCTTCTAACACATCATCAATCAGGTACATCCAATTTCCCCATTGGCGTTCAAGCCACAATCACGAGGGTACTTCAAATTTCCCCATCGGCGTTCAAGCCGCAATCATAAGGGTACTTCCAATTTCCCCAAACGGCATACAAGCCGCCACACAGAACACTCATCTAGGCCCCACCCGTTATTGGGTCTCAAACACTGGGCTTGCTTGCAAGCTCTGACTTCTCGCATCAGGATTCCGCCACACAAACAAACTGATGCTAAGAACCCTTGCTAGACCCCACCCATTATTGACGACCCAGGCCCGGCTCCAATATCGGGACCATATCCACCGAAGGAGATCCAGCGGGACCCAGCTGGGATCGTCTGGGCTTGTCCAACGCTTAGCGTTCTCGTCAGTTCCGCAGAAGGGGACTTGCCTCGCCGGGACACCCTCCACACATGACTTTGCAACGTCACGGGCTAGCCAGCCGTCCATAAAGACAAACCACACCTTAGCATATCACAATACCAAGCTTTTCTCACCCTAATCCATCATTCGTACCATACCATCCCCGTGCCCCCGTGTGTACTCTAATTTCCACCCGGTCAGTTTCTGGCCACATGTACTAACACGAAAGAGGGGGGAAAACATCACCACAAATGGCGTCTTGCCGCTAACGGATTTCTACAAAATCCTTAAGGTTCGCTATGCAACATCACCGAGTCGGACTAACGATTGCGACTACGGCTTCACCCACAATGTCTAATCTACTAACGGAGCAGATTTCTAATGCAATATTATGTCGGGGACGGACACAATCGACATGGTGGCTCCTCTTGGACCATGGCAACCCGAATCCCTCTCACTTGAGAGATCTGGTGCCTAGAATGCTTGAAAGAAAGTAAGAAAAGAGTAGATGTCATGCACATATCCTAAAACCGAGAGGAGAAGTGTCGTTACCTTACGAATCCTCTTTCTAGCCATGAAACCCTTGTCTTGCATAGATGAAAATGAGCGCCTCAATGTCCTCTCCACGGATCTAGCCTCGAAACGTCAATCGGAGGTCTGAAACTCCGCCAGTGGTGGAAGAAAGCTCTCTTCTTCCTCCTCCACTCCCCTTCTCAAAAACCCTAACTCCCACTTCTCAAATGAGAAAAATGAGGGGAAACAACCATTCAGCCCTATAAAAGCACTCTGGAGGGAGAGTCTTGGGCCTTAGGATCAAAACCTAAATAAAACCGGACAGCTAAAAGGCCAAACGATGGAATTGCTTCCGTCCGCTACCGTCGGGTGCTAACACTAACGCTGAGTGATAGCTTCCTGAGCCGCAAGTCAGAAAAATAATGTCACGCTAGCACCGATGGTAAAACTAACGTTGTGTCGTAACTCAGCATTTGACGAGCGGGGCCCTTCATCCTACGTTTGACAAAACTAGGCTATCGTCGGGAAGTAGTCCTCCAGTACTCGACGAAACAGGGATATCGTCGAGCGGTTCCTAGCTAACGTCGGGCGCTAGCACTCAACGCTCCTAACGCCTGGCCACTGAACTCTCTCAGTTCCTGACCACTCAATGCTAAGCTACCACTGGACGATAACAGCTACTGTCGGTCGATAGCTTCCAGAGACTCAAATTCTGAAAACTGGGGTGTTACACTATAAGACCCCCCACCCGGAACACAAAACATGGCAAGAGGGGAGACTTAAGCCCAGAACAGCCGCCTTGCGGTGGCACCAATGCACGTGCTGGTCTTCACCACAAGCCGCCTATTCTGCCAGCCATAAAAAATATCATCCAATGCCAACCCAACCAAGAATATGAAATAGAAGTCAATCCACACATAAGTAAAACTGTCAAAAAGTACATCAAGAAAAGAAGCTACAACAAGCTTCTAAAATATCAAAGTACGGGTAAAACTTGCCCAAAAGGGCTACATTAAAAGTCTCTCAAACTCACTTCGGTGACTGACGGTAGCGACGACACCGTTCCTTCAGGCCCTGTCATCCTGGCCTGGCTGTCCTGCTGCAAAATCTACGGCTACTCCGACTGCGGGATTTCCTCCCAAAAAGGAAGACATAGCAACCGTTGGTCATAAAGACTAACTGGTTATCACATCCGCTCCCACGACGACTCCTCGGCACCGGGCGGAAAAAGGAACAAGGGTACATTATATATAAGTAGAACAAATGTACAAAGAGGTGGTGTAAAGTGAGTAATGTCAATGTTTATAAGCAACACAATAAATGAGTAAACCATCTACTCTAACAGTTCTACCGTCTACAACAGTATAAAAATATAGAGGTACAATAGAAAGTAACTCAACTTATATGAATGCCCATACATACATATAAGTTGAGGATCGGCACAACAGAGTAGTAACTCATCGTATAAGAGTGCTCATACAAACTTATACGATAAGGATATTGTGTACGCAATTTAATGTAATGATATGAATGCAATGCAATGACTCACTCATGTTCACGCATATGCAATTGCTATGTCGACACAGACTTGTAGTTCCCACTTTTCAAGCAGGTAGCTAACCTCTCAGGCGTCAACCGTCGTGGCCAGGTGGTGATAGTGGAGCTGACTTCTCCACTAATAGGCGGGCATCCACACTACCAAGACTAGGCATCCATACGCCTCAACGCTAAGAACACAACAGCGGAGCTCCCATGCGTACTATGGCTCAGCGGGAGTCTCTGGTAGATGTGCACCGAGAACCAAGCCCAAAACAGGCCTATGAGGTGACCCGGAAGGAGCCTTGGAAAAAGCACGAGGACTAAGCCCAACCGTCCACTTGGCACGGAAGGAGCCCCAGGAATGAACACCGAGGACCAAGCCGAACCGCCCAAAGTCTATCTGTCAACTCCCATTGGTGTGACGACTGGCGAGCCTGTAGACCTGCCACACTATCCTTAACCCAGGTACGACACCGCGTGTCGACTCACACTGCATGAAAATTTCGCAGCATCCTGGCACGGAAGGATCCTCGAGAATGAACACTGAGGGCCAAGCCCAACTGTCCACCTACGTCTCTTCTCAACATTACCAAACCAGTGCGGTCAATCCCCCGCACTCACACCCTTTCACAACCCCGTGCCCCAAGGTACTATTGGGTTCATTATCAGAGTATGGCTATTTCACACATTCATCATCTAAGACCACGACCATTTGTTAGTAACAATCATTACCAATTATTTACAGTATGTTCAAGCCAAGCTCATCATTATTCACACATTACCAGTGTCGAGTACACTCTCAATATTTCACATATTTAAATCTTCCTCTAACCTCCACCAAATCACCTCGGTTGAGTGCACCCTACTACACCATTTGTTCATTAATGATCTAACCATCAAATGTCATTAACTTATTTCACTCAATCATTTATAGTGTAAATTCCACAAACATTAACGTTACTAAACTATGATCTCTCTACCAATACAAAACAAACACAAGAGTTGCACGTGCAGGAATGATTACTATACAACAACTTCAGATGGGTATTCCTGAGGCTACAGGAATTCGGTGAAGGCGTTTAACCCCTTGTTGGAAAGGTATTTCCAAGGGCTGCCAATTTCGTGTTTAGTCGAAGGCCCAGATCTGTCCGCATAAGGTCTGAAAACGGCCTCAAAGGTTGCTGGGCGCAGAAAATAGATTTCTGCGCATCTTAAAGCAGATCGGGCGACATTGGTTCATCTTCTTCCTTCAACCAAATTTTCAAATAACATCCAGAATTTCTCCTCCCTTATTCACCCTCATAAGACCACTTCTCTTCACGAAACCAATCCACAAACTGCATCCGAAGTGAGGGAAAGGTTGAAGACTCTAAATCCTAGGACACAAGTCCTAGCATGGCCTTTTCCTAAAAACCTTCTTCTCATAAATCAAGACTCTTTTGAGTCGATGTCTCTCCTAGAAATAACTAAAGATCTAACACCAAGAGAGAGGGTAGGAAGCTCACCTTGTTTCCGGCATTTTCGGCATTTCCTGCCATGGATCTTGTCGCCCTTCTTGGCGGCATCTTCTTCTCCTCGGTCGATGTTAGTTCTTCACGGAAAGAAGATCGACTCAAGCACCTTCTTCCTCTACAGCAGTTTCTTACAGAAATGGCTTGGAAGTAAGACTAGAAATGTCTAGGGTTTTCTCTCCTTTTCATGTGAGAAGTTTGGCAAGTGCATAGACACATGTCGGCCTGTCATTGGACCGCCAATCAACTCAGTAAATGAGCCCCTTTGAAACGACGCGGCCAGAAAATTCGCCAAAACCCGAAATTGAACTACACGGGTAGGGACACGCCCGTGTCACTACCCGTGTCCTGCTCGGGAGGAACGTGGTCGACGATTCGTCCAGCTCCGCTCGACGAATCGTCGAGCTGCTGCTTAGACACACACGGGTAGAGACACGCTCGTGTCACTACCCGTATCCTGCTCGGGAGGAAGACGGTCAACGATTCGTCGAGCAGAGCTCGACGAGTCTGCTCGACGAATCATCGAGCTACTGCCTGGACACACACACACAGGTAGGTAATCTCCCGTGTCTATACCCGTGTTCTGCTCGGGAAGAACACGATTTACGATTCGTCGAGCTCAGCTCGATGAATCGTAGAGCTCAGCACACGGGTAGGGACACGCCCGTGTCACTACCCCTGTCCTGCTCTGGAAATAATAAATATTGCGTGCAGTTGCCAGAGAACCACACGGGTATGGACACGCCTGTGTCACTACCCGTGTTCTTCTCTACAAATCTCACAAATAAGACGCAATGACACCAGAGTACCACACGGGTATGGAGACGCCTGTGTCACTACCTGTGTCCTACTCTAGAATAACTTCTCATCCCTTACTCGAGTGCAATCCTAACTGCCCGCACTCCATGAGCCCAAGTCAACTCTCCTGACTTAAAAGTGCGCACGAGGGGCAAGCGCGAATTGGGACGTTATAAATCCTATAAACCAAATAAAAGATTTCATCCCCGAAATCAGGCTAAGGCTATGGGGAGAGAAAAGCATAAAACAACATAAAATATGCTTTTAAAATTACCTTGAGGAAACAACTTCGGGTAGTGCTTTAGCATCAAGTCCACCGACTCCCATATGTACTCCTCCTTCCCATGGTTAGACCACAACACCTTTACCAATGGAACTCTCTTGCGGCACAAACTCTTTGTCTTGTTGTCTACTATCCGCACCGGCTCTAGTCGCACAGATCTATCGGTTGCTACTGCTCCATCAATGGTGGGGATGTGATGATCGGGCCGCAACAGTGCCTTCCGAAGAGACGACACAAGGAATACGTCATGAAGGTTCTCCAGCTCTGGTGGTAACTCTAACCGGTAGGCCAAAGGGCCATTCTTTTCCAATATGGTGTAAGGTCCAACGTACCTTGGGCTGAGCTTCTTCACACCACGTACCCGTGAAACTCCATGCATCGGCCGGATTTTCAGGAACGCCATGTCACCCACCTGAAATTCTACCATTCGGTGCTTTACATTATAATAGTTGGTCTACCGACTTTGAGCCTCAAGCATGCGGTCCCGTATTAGTCTAACAACCTCATCAGTGTCATCGATGTACTCGATTCCTAAAACCTTCGGGTCTTCATCTTACACCCATGACAAGGGGGTTCTACAACTTCTTCCGTAAAGGTCTTCATGGGGTGCCATTCCGATGCTAGCATGATGACTATTGTTATAGGATAATTCCATAAGGAGTAAGAGCCTTTCCCACGGCTCTCCTCTATCCAACACACATAGTCTCAATAGGTCCTCCAACGTTCTGATGTTCCTCCTAGACTGCTCGTCCATCTGAGGATGAAATGTTGTGCTAAAGGTGAGGCATGAACCCAAGCACGCCTGTACGGCCTTCCATTCTTTAGAGGTAAGCCGACCATCCCGGTCAGAAACAATTATTCTTGGCACGCCATAATACCGTACAAACTGCTCCACAAATAGGCGTACCAAGACATCCACATGAGCTTCTTTCTTCATAGGTATAAACCTGGCTACCTTTGTCAGGCGGTCAACGATTACCCACAGCAAATCATTCCCTGTGCATGAGCGAGGTAATCTATGGATGAAGTCCATGGAGATATCCTCGAACTTCCACTCGGGGATGGGCAAAGACTGTAATATTCCACCGGGGCTCTTGCATTCCGCCTTCACCCTTTGACAGGCCTCGGAATGTGTAACAAAATATCTGACGTCTTTCTTCATTCTCGGCCAACACATGGTCTTTCGCAAGTCGGCGTACATCTTAGCAATTCCAGGATGCACCGAATACTGAGAGCAATGTGCCTCTCTCAAGATATCTTCCCGAATTTTACCGCCTATGGGAATGTAGAGCTGGCCACAAAAATAAACGAGGCCGTCTTTTAGTGTATACTCTTCGGTAGTCCCATCTTCAATTGACTTGATTGTCGGGGCCAGAGCCGCATCCTTTCCTTGCTCCACCCGGATTCGGTCCCGAATATCACAGACTATACTCATAGTCGTCAAGTACTCTGTATACGTTTTCGAAGGAACTTTATATACCAAAGTGATCTCCATTTCCTCGAGCATTCGAGCTAATTCCATCCTCATCAACCGAGACTCAGGGCCCGAGTCCGGTACTTTTCTGCTCAATGCATCAGCTACGGAATTTGCTTTTCCTGGGTGGTAGTTCAAGGTGAACTCATAATCACACAAAAACTCCAACCAGCGCCTCTGCCTCAAATTCAGTTCCTTCTGAGTGTGAACATACTTTAGATATTTGTGGTCCGAAAATATCTCGCAATGGACTCCATATAGATAGTGTCTCCAAACTTTCAATGCGAACACCACTGCCCCCAATTCTAAATCGTGAACTGGATATTTGTGTTCATGCTTCTTTAGTTGCCTTGAAGAATAAGTAATTACATGACCGTGCTGTATCAGTACCGCTCCCATCCCTTGATAAGATGCATCCGTGTAAACTTGAAATCCTTCCTTCCCAGATGGAAGTGCTAGGATGGGGGCGGAGGTAAGTCTATCTTTCAGTTCTTGGAACGCAGCTTCATACTGGGGTGTCCTCTCATATGGCACACCGTTCTTCATCAGGGTAGTAAGAGGAAGGGCAATCTTTGAGAACCCTTTTAAGAACTTGTGATAATACCCGACAAGTCCAAGGAAACTCCGCACATCGACTGCTGACTCCAAGGGCGACCATTCCTTCACGGCACGTACTTTGGCCGGATCCACAGCTAGTCCAGCCCCACTGATCACATGGACCAAGAAGGCAACTTCTTGGAGCCAAAATTCGCACTTGCTGCACTTAGCAAACAAGGCATGCTCTTTTAGCTTCCCCGGTACCAAGGTCAGATGTTCGACATGCTCTTCTTCTGTGTTTGAGTAGACCAAGATGTCATCGATGAAAACGATGACGAAGACATCTAGATAAGGATAGAACACTTTGTTCATCAAACTCATGAAAGGTGAAGGGGCATTTGTGAGCCCAAACGACATCACGGTGAACTCGTACAAATTGTATCTTGAGCTGAAAGCTGTTTTCTGAATGTCTTTCTCTTATATCCTCAACTGATAGTACCCCGAGCGCAAATCTAACTTGGAAAACCAATGTGCTCCTACCAATTGATCAAAAAACTCGTCGATCCGGGGTAGCGGATAAGTATTCTGCACCGTCAGTCGATTGAGCTCCCGATAGTCTATGCATAATCGCAAGGTTCCATCCTTCTTCTTAACGAACAGGACAGGGGCTCCCCAAGGTGATGAGATGGGGCGAACAAACCCTGATTCCAACAGTTCTTGCAACTGAACTCTAAACTCTGCGAGTTCCATCGGGGCCATTCGGTAAGGGGTCCTGGAGATGGGCTTGGCGCCCGGTACTAGCTTAATTTGAAAATCTACCTCTCTATGCGGGGGTAATCCTGGCAATTTCTCAGGAAATACCTCGGGGAAGTCCCGCACTACTCGCACATCCTTCATATCTATTTTCATCTCCTTCAGTTCAAAACTTATCATGCACACTTCTTCCCCCCTCATGTGAGCTTTCAAGGCCTGAATCGAAGATGATAACAAACGAGGTGCAAATTTTATACCTTGAAAGATGACATTAGTGTTCCCATGTCTCAAGTAAATTCGCTTCTCCACACAGTCAATTCTTGCGTAGTGCCAATCCAACCACGCCATGCCTAGAATGAGATCGAATTCTGGCATTCTCAAAACTATGGCAGGGGTATCAAAGGCCTTTCCACCAATGACTATCTCCAATTCGCACTTGGCGGTTGCGGTCATCTTAGAGCTGTCTGGGAGGCATACTCATCGAGCAATACCAGTGAAGTATTGCACTCCATCTAGGTCCTTAATGAAGTCCGCAGACACAAACGAGCGCGAGACACCGGTATCGAATAACGTATAGGTCGGTTTCCCGCCGACCACCACGGTGCATAAGTACCAATAGCAATACTCAAAGCTAGATCTCTAGTACATCTAAAACAGCTTATGGTTAATAATGAAGATGTGATAACTAACTGTAACATACCTGCAATCACCTCCTGAGGGTTCTGCTCCTGTGTCATGTCTAGCGCGAATGCTTGATTCCAAGCAGTCCGGGGTTTCCTCCTCGTGGTCCTTGTCCTCGACCACGGATAGGTCCCCATCCTCGTGGAGCTGCCGGAGGGAGAGCAAGAGGAGCATTCCCAAATAGCTGCAGGCAGTAACGCAGGATGTGGCCCGGTTGGTTGCATTGGAAGCACACTCGCTCATTCCACCCCTCGGGTTGCTGAAACTGTTGAACTTGTGGAGGTGGGGGCAATGCTGGTGGCTGTGGAACCGGGTGCTCCATTCTAAAATTCAGGTGGAAACGCTCGCCAGCTCTCTGATGTCGTCTTCCTCCTCTGTAGTCATGTCTCCTTCTGTTGCTAGGGCCAGCTTCCATTACACTCTCAGCAGGTCTCTTACCACTTCCCAAGTGGTCTGCTTCTAGCCTCTTCGCCATGTCAATTATTTCCGCCAAGCTGGAGTCCGCTATAAACAAAAGGGCCTACCTTAGGGGTTCCCGCAGCCCTTTGTAGAAGCGCTTAGCGTATCCTCTGTCATCCAAGTCATATGAGTCAGCAAATCTCGCGAGATGTTGGAACTCTGGTTGATACTCCGTAAAGAACTTAGATCCTTGCTTCAGCTGTAAAAATCTCTCTTCGAGATTATCTCGAGCAGACGAGGGAATGAAGTGCTCTAAAAAGGCTCCTGAGAACTCTCTCTAGCTAATCTTCATATAAACTCGCCCTTGAAAGGTGGAGCCCATGAGGGACTTCCACCACCTCTTGGCATGCAGTTCCATGAGTGTCACTACCATGGTCACAACCACATTGTTCGGACATCTAATTCCCGCCAGCATTTCTTGTACGGTGTCGAGCCATTCCTCTGTACGCACTGTCGACTCTGTCACAAGGTAGGTAGGAGGGGATAGAGCTCGGAAAGTGCTCAACCAATTGGAGCATGGAGCTTGTTGCTGTACGGGGGCTTGTTGGGATCTAAAGGCATCCAAGATAGGTGTGAGTGTCTGCCCTAGCTCCGATTACTGAAACTGTGTGGGTACGGATGGGGTTGGGGTGCCCCCCACTGGCTCAACGTGTACTGAGATATACACGTAGAGTACAAACCTAAGGTCAGGTTGGCTAAACTTAAGGTCAAAGTTGGCAATACTTAGTGTGAATTATATATGGTCACACCACTGCTTACGCTAACTCAGTTTGTCCCCAAACTGACTAATCGAATGGGGGTGATACCATTGTTGAATGACTTCGTTAGTTCAGGATCATAGCAAGCTTTGATACCATTTATAAGACCCCCCCCCTCTCTTGGAACACAAAACACGGCACGAGGGGAGTTTTAAGCCCAGAACAGCCGCCTTGCGGTGGCACAAACGCACGTGCTGGTCTGTACCGCAAGCCACCTATTCCGCCGGTAATAAACAATATCATCCAATGCCAACCCAACCAAGAATATGAAATAGAAGTCAATCCACACATAAGTAAAACAGTCCAAAAGTACATCAAGAAAAGAAGCTACAACAAGCTTCTAAAATATCAGAGTACGGGTAAAACTTGCCCAAAAGGGCTACATCAAAAGTCTCTCAAACTCACTTCGATGACTGACGGTAGCGACGACATCGTCCGTTCAAGCCCTGTCGTCTTGGCCCGGCTGTCGTGCTGCAAAATCTGTGGCTGCTCTGACTGTGGGGTTTCCTCCTAAAAAGAAAGACGTAGCAACCGTTAATCATAAAGACTAAGTGGCTATCACATCCGCTCCCCCAGCGACTCCTCGGCACCGAGCGAAGAAAGTAACAAGGGTACAGTATATATAAGTAGAACAAATGTACAAACAGGTGGTGCAAAGTGAGTAATATCAATGTTTATAAGCAGCACAATAAATGAGTAAACCATCTACTCTAGCAGTTCTACCATCTACAGCAGTATAAAAATATAGAGGTACAACATAAAGTAACTCAACTTATATGAATGCTCATACAGACATATAAGTTGAGGATCGGCACAGCAGAGTAGTAACTCATCGTATAAGAGTGCCCACACAAACTTATACGATAAGGATCTTGTGTATGCAATGTAATGTAATGATATGAATGCAATACAATGACTCACCCATGTTCACGCATATGCAATTGCTATGTCGATACAGACTTGTAGTTCCCACTTTTTGAGCAGGTAGCTAACCTCTCAGGCGTCAACCGTCGTGGAAAGGCAGTGACAGTGGAGCGGGCTTCTCCACTACTAGGCGGGCATCCACACTACCAAGCCTAGGCCTCCGTACGCCTCAATGCTAAGAACATAACAGCAGAGCTCCCATGCATACTATGGCTCAGCAGGAGTCTCGGGTAGATGTGCACCAAGAATCAAGCCCCGAACTAGCCTATAAGGTGACCCGGAAGGGGCCTCGAAAAAAGCACTAGGACCAAGCCCAACCGTCCACATGGCACGGAAGGAGATCCGGGAATGAGCGCCGTGGACCAAGCCCAACCGCCCAAATTCTATCTGTCAACTCCCGTCGGTGTGACGACTAGCGAGCCCGTAGACCTGCCACAATATCCTAAACCCAGGATTACGACACCGCGTGTTGACTCACACTGCATGCAAATTTCGCAGCATCATGGCACGGAAGGAGCCTCGGGAATGAACACCGAGGGCCAAGCCCAACTGTCCACCTACATCTCTTCTCAATATTACCAAACCAGTGCAGTCAAACCCCCGAACTTACACCCTTTCACAACCCCGTGCCCCAAGGTACTTATGGGTTCATTATCAGAGTAAGGCTATTTCACACATTCATCATCTAAGACCACGACCATTTGTTCGTAACAATCATTACCAATTATTTACAACATGTTCAAGCCAAGCTCGACATTATTCACACATTACCACGGTTGAGTACACTCTTAATATTTCACATATTTAAATCTCCCTCTAACCTCCACCAAATCATCTCGGTTGATGTTCTGATTGTTTCGTCACTCAACAATACTCATCTCGATGTTTAATCCTCTGATGTTTTTAGGGACTGGAACCCCATCCCAAGCTGATGATTGGCTCTATCGAGTGAAAAGAGTCTTGACGGCCACTGAAATGGAGGAATGGCAGTAGACCACCATAGCCACCTTCCTCTTGGATGGAGAGGCGAGATTGTGGTGGGAAGAGTTGGAGCTGCATCACTTGGTTGGAAGGCAACTCATTGATGTCTCCATGGAGGAGTTATCGAGGTTATTCTTGGCAAGATACCTTCCCTCAGCACAGAGAATCGATATGGAGAATCAGTTCCAGAGACTAACACATGGAGACAGTAGCATGGATGAGTATCTCCATGAGTTTATGTGGTTGGGTCGTTATGTTGGCGCTAGATTTGCCGATGAGGAGCGTAAGACCAACTGGTTCTATGAGGGTCTGCGTGATGATCTAAGGATACTACTTTCTGGGCCTATGACGCAAGGCTTCCTAACCCTAGTCAATACGACCCGATCATTGGAAGAAGATTTGAAGAGAGTCCAAGGGAAGAAGGACTCGAGTGCGAAGAAGTCAGAGTTTAAAGTGTCGAACTCAAAGTCTGGGTTCCGTTAGTGGAACAAGAAGGCAAGGACTTCGGGTCCAGCCCCTTCTTCGGGTGTGTCTGGGGCAACTACAGGCCGAGCTCAGGGCGCTTGTTATAAATGTGGAAAGCCGGGAAATTTTGCCAGAGATTGTTGGAGCAGAAGTCCAAGGTCCGAGAAGAGGCCTGAATCAACTTATGAGGAGAAGGGAAAGGCGGTGGAGTCAAATGTGTCCCACTATGCTCCAACACAGCCTAGAGTGCACAACCTTGGCCTTCAGGAGGCCATAAAGCAGGCTGACATGGTGACAGGTATGATTTAATTAATAGTGGTTTAGCTTTATATACTTGTTGCCTCTTGCATGGTAGCTTATGATTGTTTGTGCTAGGCTTCATTTTGATTTTTGATTGTCCGGCGAGAACACTGTTAGACTGGGAGCTTCACATTCCTTTGTGTCCGAAGAATTTGTATCGTGCATCGGAGTACCTTATTCGATGTCAAGGGAAACATTTGATGTGTTGCTGCCTAACGGGGGTTCTATGTGCGCGGATAAAGTTTGTTGCGTGAAGATACGGATTGGGAGTCAAGAGTTTGACTTGCAAGCATCGCTAATGTCGATAGTGGAGTTTGACGTGATCTTTTGTATTCAGTGGCTATTGGAGCAGCGTGCGAACAATAATTACAACTGTAAGGTGGTCAGATTTGGACTAGATACAGATTATGAGATGGCGTTCTCAGGCATGAAGGGGTCGAGCAAGACTTTAATGTCTGCTCTTCAGGTGGCTAATGCAGTTTGTAGGGGTGCAGTGCTATTTTTCGTATTACTGGAGGCTTTGAAGCCCAAGCCTGGTCTGGACAACATCCCAGTTGTATCTGAGTTTCCTGACATATTCCCTAAATATCTCCCTGGAGCTCCACCTCAATGAGAGATTTACTTCACCATTGAGTTAGTTCCATGTAACAAACCTGTGTCACGCTCTTCGTATTGGTTACCACCTAAGGAGATGGCGAAACTGAAAGTACAACTTTAAGAGTTGTTGGATCAAGGTTATGTGTGTCCAAGTTCGTCGCCTTGGACCACGCCGGTCCTCTTTGTGAAGAAGTACGGAAGCATACGACTATGTATTAGTTACCGGGAGTTGAATAAGATATCGGAGAAGAATAAGTATCCAATCCCAAGGATTGATGATCTGTTCGACCAGCTGGTCGGGTCAACTATGTACTCAAAGTTGGATCTGAAATCCAGATACTATCAGCTGTAGATAAGGGAAAGTGACATTCCCAAGACGGGTTTCAGCACACGTTATGGGCATTATGAGTTCACTGTCATGTCGTTTGGGCTGACGAATGCACCATCTGTGTTTATGGATTTGATGAACAGAACATTCAGAGAATACTTGGACCAGCTCGTGATAGTCTTTATCGACGATATACTAGTCTACTCGCAGTGAGAGTATGATCATTTCAAGCATCTTCAAATGGTGTTGGAGACATTGAGGAATAACCAACTGTATGCCAAGTTATCCAAATGTGAATTTTGGTTGTCCTCGGTAGCGTTCCTTGGTCATATAGTTAGTGGAGAGGGTATTACGGTAGATCCGGTAAAGATAGTTGTTATACGGGAGTGTTGTCTACGGTGGAGGAAGTCCGTAGTTTTCTGGGGCTTGCCGACTATTACAGGCGCTTTGTGGAGAACTTCTCACGGATAGCATTGCCCCTCGCTACTCTGACAAGGAAGGATCCGAAGTTTGTTTGGTCGCCAGAGTGCGCACAAGCTTTCGAAAAGCTAAAGTGTCGTTTGACAATGGCACCTGTCTTACGTTCATCTTGTGGTTCTGAAGGCTTTGAGGTTTATAGTGATGCCTTTGGGAGTGGATTAGACTGTGTCCTGCTTCAGCACGGGTCGATGATATCCTATGGATTACGTCAATTAAAGGTGCATGAGAGGAACTACACGGTCCATGATTTGGAGTTGGCGGTCGTGGTATTCGCTCTGAAGCTTTGGAGGCATTATCTGTATGGGGTAAAGATCGATATATATTCAGATCATAAGAGCCTGAAGTATCTGTTAGATTAGAAAGACCTGAACATGCGTCAACATAGGTGGTTGGAGTTCCTTGGGGACTACAACTATAAGATTCATTATATTCTTGGGTAGGGAAATGTCGTGGCAGATGCTCTATGTCATATGACTCCTACACGGGCCAAATGGTTGCAGATGCACAACGAGCGGCTTATTCGGGACTTTTAGGCCTTGGAGATCGCTTGTGTTGACAAGGGATCTAGTACAAACGCATGTTTGAGTTGGACGGAGGTTCAGTACGACCACACGGACAGGATTCTTCAGGCTTTGGAGTTGGATGTGATCTTGAAACTTCACTGGGAGGAAGCCATTGATGGGTCTAATGACCAGTTCTCTATCAATGATGGCCTTTTGTGGAAAGGTAGTCGATTGTGCATTCCCAATGTGGGGAAGTTACGGGAGGACTTAATGTACAAAGTGCACTTAACAAAGTGCTCGATTCACCCCGGGAGCACCAAGATGTTCAAGGACATGAAGAAATCATTTTGTTGGCCGGGTCTGAAGAAATACATAGCATGGTATGTGGCGAAATGTCAAACATGTGTCTTGGTGAAGGCTGAATGCCAGAAACCTAGCAGATTCCATAAGTCTTTTCCCATACCGGAGTGGAAATTTGATGACATCTCCATGGATTTCGTGTATGGTTTGTCGAGATTGCACAGGGGTAACGACGTCATTTGGGTGGTCGTTGATCGTTTAACGAAGGTGTCACATTTTATACCTAATAGGAAGGATGATTCAGTGGAGAAGCTAGCGAAGCTTTATGTGGACAGCATAGTCCGATTGCATGGCGTGCCCCAGAGCATAGTAATTGACTGAGATGGTCGGTTCACGTATATTGACGAGAGGCTCGTTCATCAATTATTGGGCACCAAGTTGCATTTCAGCATGGCTTTTCACCCACAAACAGATGGGAAAACTGAAAGGGTGAGCAGGACAATGGAAGACATGCTTCATATGTGTGCATTGTATTTTGGGAAAAGGTGGGAAGACCAACTTTACATGATTCAGTTCGCTTATAATAACAGATACCAAGCCAGCATTCAGATGGCGCCTTTTGCGGCTTTGTACGGAAGGAGGTGTCATACACCATTGTCTTGGGTAGAAATGGAAGAATCGAAATTGTACAAGCGAAGGGACGTTGAAGATGCTACTTCAACGATATGGTTGATACCAGAACGTCTATTGTTCGCTCAAGATAGGCAGGCCAAGTACTTTAATGCCAAGCAACAGAATGTGGAGTTTGCGGTGGGCGATTGGGTGTACTTCAAGATAAAACCGTTTAAAGACGTGTCAAGGATTCGACGCTTAAAGAAGCTTAGTCCGAGGTATGTTGGGCCTTTTGGGATCTTGGAGCGTATTGGTAAAGCCGCCTATCGTTTGTATCTTTCGTCGGAGTTGAGCAGTTTGCATGATGTATTTCACATCTCAGTGCTACAGAAGGCTATCCAAGAGCCTACACAAGTGGTAGTTATGAATCAAGTGTCGATCGACAGTGGGTTCACGACGAAGGTCAAGCCCATTCGTATTGAGGAGGTGGAAGTAAAGAACTTCGTAATAAAGCCATCAGGATGGTCAAAGTCCATTGGGACAACTGTGGCTGAGAAGAGTTGTCTTGGGAGCGCGAGCAAACAATGAGGGAGGAGTTTCCCTAGCTTATTCCCTAAGGTAACCTAATGTATTGTTACTTTTTCTGTTTTTCTGTAACTTTAAATTTCGAGACAAAATTTCTTTATGTGGGGGTGATTTGTAACGCCCCAGGTTCAGGAAATGCTTTTTGTAAGTTACCGCGCGGCGGTAGAGATACCGCTGGCGGTAGGTCGGTGTTCCGACATTCTCGACGCTCTTGACGCTCTTGACGCTCTCGACTCTCTCGACACTCTCGACGTCTCAGTGCATGCTAGTGTCGGGCGGTAATGTATATAGTGTGGTGGTAGTCCGCTCGACGTTTGGGTCGGGGCACTCTGAGCTCGACGTTCTCGAGAACCGCTAGCGCTCAGCGGTAGTGCTAGCATGTGGCGGTAGGCGGACCATTTATTTACTAGAGCTCTCAGATTGTTACCGCATGGCGTTAACCCTACCACAGGCGGTAGCATAGTTTTGTCGTTTCTGAGCGGCGATAGTTTTCTACCGCGTGGCGGTAGCATAGTAGTTTTGACGTGTCTACGTTTCACCGCCCAATTTGGTTTCTAAGCGATGGCGTCCTCGAGAAGCCGAACGATTGGGCTACCGCGCGGTGGTAACTCATTTCTTCATTGGCTGGTGCATTCCTCTACGGGTATATAGCCTGGAGTTAGTTCTTCCTAACTCATTTCTTCATTGGCACTCTCTTTCTAAGTACAAGAGAGAAGGGAGAGTGAAGAAGGATGAAGAAGGAAGAATTCCCGCCGCCATTGGAGTTTCGAAGCTCCGATTTGCAATTCGAGTCCAGATTTGTGGAGGCAAGGTCATTGTGGTCGCATCCATCCATCTAGATCTTGGGCATGGCACTGAAGAAATCCCAAAGGGTAGCGATTCTCTACTTGGACATGTGAAGTCCTCTTCCTTTTGCATAGGAAACCCTATCCCGCGAGTGTGCGTCGAGCGTGAGGTATTCCTTCGGCTAGATATGGTTTACCCCCGTAGTATTGCATATAGAGTTCGGAATCGAAGTACTGAAATAGGCATGGTGTGTGAAGCCCATCTCGACGGGTTGGTCTGTATTGGTGATGTTTTCATTATGCATGTATTGCCGGAGAAAACTCCATGCTGTTTGTTTTTCGGGTTTCTATGCTGTAGATTGCAGCAGGGAACTTTGGGGACTAACCCCAAGGAGCACCCGAAAACTGGGCTGGAATGTATTTCTACCAGGTACCGTGTGGCGGTAGTGTTACCGTAGACGGTAGATCTAAGAAAGAGCTGTTGTGAGGCCTGTCTCGCAGAGACTTGGGGGCCAGTGTGGGGCTGTGTGCTCTGGGAGCCAGCTTGGTGGCCTGAGAGCTGACCTGGTGCATAACCGGGTTACGTACTATTGTATGATTGATATGTTTGGACTCGGGGAAGATTGACATGCGTCGATGGCTTAAATTGACATGGCGATGTGAGCACGGGTGAGTGGAACCGTACCCTTTCTATGTGGTTCGGTTAAAGAGACCTGAGGTATTTGGAACTTACCATTGGCATAGATGGAGAGTCTTTAGTTTTGGCCAGAAAGACTGAAATGCACATGATGGTTGTCGTCCTGGGGGCGGTGGTGAAGACTCGGATTGGACCAGATTAACTAAGAATGTGCCCTGAGAGCACGGGGTGTGTGGTCGTTCGTCCTACGCCTGTGGTGAAGTGTGCTTAAATTGCACTTTCATTTCTATGTTGTTTTTTGCTAATACAATTGTAGGTAAGGAGCACCGCTACCCCGAGTAAGGGGTGAGGTCGTTATAATTTGGTCAGCTTTAGCTGAACATTGCTTTGTCTTGCCATTGTGCGGTGTATTGTTCTTATGCAAGAACATGTGAGCCTAGTGGCAAATAGCGGGCTGACGGCCTTGTTGTGCTGGCCCCTGAAGGCCAAGGCGAAGTGTTTTCCTTTTAATAATATCATGTACGGCCGACCTGCAAGCTGATGTATGTAAAACACTTTAATTCAAGTTCAATATTGTAAGTCCATAAGGCCAAGACTTTTGTGTATGATATTTCATTCCTGTTGTGGTTGTAGTGGACATTCATGTTATGTTTATGGGTTCTTCTAACTTATTTAAAAATTCTGCTAGACTGCTCTGTGTTAGGTTTCGATATTGTTTCATAGTAATCTGGTATTTATACGTAACTCCGCTAACTGTGCGTGGAATATGGCATGGGGCCCCGGCCGGTCCTTTTGTTATATCCCATGTGACGGATGGGGGTGTTACAGTAGGGATGGAAAATTTTTGTGTGACTCCGTACTTAGCTACTGTCTTATCCATTTGGTCATTACAGAAATGCGTTCCCCTATCGCTCACAATAGCGCGAGGTGTGCCGAAATGAGAAAATAGTTTTTTAACAAAGGTAATGACGACTCGCGCATTGTTGGTGGGGAGAGATTGTGCTTTCGCCCACCTTGATACATAGTCGACCGCCACTAAAATATAATTATTTTTAAAAGACGGAGGAAGTGGGCCAACAAAATTGATTCCCCACAAATCAAAGACTTTGCATTCTAAAAATAAATTTTGTGGTATCTCATCGCGACGAGAGATGTTGCCCAACCGCTGGCAGCTATCTCAGGAGCGCACAAAATTGTTAGCATCTTTGAATAGATTGGGCCAAAAGTAGCCCGCCTCCAGCGCCTTCCGTGCGGTCCGGTTAGCTTGAAATGCCCACCAACCGGACCCTCGTGGCAATGCCTAAGTATTTGCGTGCACTCCACACCCGATATGCATCGTCGGACCGCTTGGTCCGCACAGATACGAAAAAGAAAAGGGTCCTCCCAAAAGAAATTTTTCAAGTCAGGAAAGAATTTGTTCTTTTGCTGGCTCGAAAAGTCTTTTGGGAGTACCCGCGCAACTCAATAGTTTGCAAAATCTACAAACCAAGGCAGGGAAGATTAAATAGTATTTATGGCTAGGAGGCGTTCCTCGGGGAATCTGTTATTTATGTCAGATTCTATGAGTGCTTCTATACCGGGATTTTCTAAGCGGGAGAGGTGAACGGGGGCTAAATTTTTCGCACCTTTCTTATCCCGGATCTCCAAATCAAACTCTTGCAGGAGGAGGATCCATCGAAGAAGGCGGGTCTTGGCATCGATTTTTGCTAATAAATATTTTAAGGTGGAATGGTCGGTAAATATGATAACTTTAGATAGCGTTATATACGAGCAAAACTTATCAAATGCAAAAACGATGATTAAAAGTTCCTTTTTCGTTGTCGTGAACTTTCCTTGTGCGGAAGTGAGCGTCTTGCTAGCGTAATAAATAGGATGAAAATATTTGTTTATATGTTGACCAAGTACGGCACCTACGCCAATATCACTAGTGTCGCACATAATCTTGAACAGAAGGGTCCAATTGGGCGCCACTAAAATGGGTGAATTGATAAGTTTTTGTTTTATAAAATTAAAAGTGGACTTGCATTCGCTACTAAAGACAAAATTTGATTCCTTTTCCAAGAGGCGAGTAAGCGGATTCGTTATTTTTGAAATATCTCAAATGAAACGTCTATAAAATCATATGTAGCCTAAGAAACTCCTAATAGATTTAACATTAGAAGGCGAGGGAAGTTTTCAATAATTTCAACCTTGGCCTTATCGACCTCCATCCCCTTAGACGAAATCTTATGGCCAATAACCAAACCTTCTCGAACCATAATGTTACACTTTTCCCAATTTAAAACGAGATGTGTGTCCTTGCATCGCTGAAGGACATGATCTAAATTGTGAAGACAAGTCGGGAATGAGCATCCGAAAACAGAGAAGTCATCCATAAAGACTTCCATAATGTCTCCTACCAGCTCGCCAAAGATCGCCAGCATATATCTTTGGAATGTAGCTGGCGCATTGCAGAGGCCAAATGGCATTGTTCGGTATGCGAAGGTGCCCAACGGGCAGGTAAAAGTTGTTTTCTCTTGGTTATCAGGGGAAATGGGGATTTGGAAAAACCCCGATAAACCATCAAGAAAACAAAAGTACGGATGACTGGATAAACGCTCTAGAATTTGGTCTAAAAATAGTAGTGGGAAATGGTCCTTACGGGTGGCATCATTTAGTTTTCTTGGGCACATGAACGGGACTAACCCATGCACTATCAGAAATGTGATAAATAATTCCCGCATCTAATAATTTTATGATTTAGGCCTTAACGGCATATTTCATGTTTGGATTAAGACGTCGTTGCGGCTGAATAGTTTTGCGACAATTATCGTTAAGGAAAATCTTATGGGTGCAAAAAGAAGGGTTAATCCCTTTTAAATCAGAAATTTGTCACGCAATTGCGTGGCGATGTTTAAGTAAAACTTCCAATAAATCGGAAGTCAACGAATCGCTCAAATGCAAAGAAATGATAACGGGAAGGGTATCATCTTTTCCCAAAAAGGCGTATTTGAGTGATTCGGGTAGGGGTTTGAGCTCTAGGCAGGGCTGTTCTTCTAACGAGGTTTTAATTTTAATGTCTTTCGATCCAAAAGGCTCAAAAGACAAATTTGTAGAGTTACCCTCTTCGCAGCTAAAGTTTTCGAGCGCAAAAATATAGTCATTTAAAAGCATAGACTCAAAAACAGGGGAAGAACAATCTCCGAAATAGGTATCTAAATTATATCAAAAGTCAAATCTCGATGACGAGTCTCCTATGGAGGGATTAATAGAGAAAGTAACTTCATCATCTCCTACCTGAAGGAGGAAACGACTGTTACTCACATCAATTAATGCACGGGAGGTGGAGAGAGAAGGGAGACCGAGTATAATTTGTACATCGGTGTCCTCCTCGATGTCTAAGATGATGAAGTCTACCAGAAAGATAAACTTTTCAACTTGGACAAGAACGTCCTCCAATACCCCGACAGGAAACTTAACCGAGCGATCCTCTATTTGGATACACATTTTAGTAGGGGTCGGAGTGTAACACCTCCATCCGTCGTATGGCATATAGTAGAAGGTCCAGCTAGAATTCCACACCATATACCACGGACAGTCGGAAGGGTTACGTATGAATAACCAAACTATCCAATTAAGACTACTTGTCCTAACACAGAGCATTCTAGCGGAAGCTTTTAAACAGTTGAAAGAACCCAAACTTGAATCCAAAAAAAGCATGAATGTCCACAACCACTACCACTGGAATGAAATAAAAATACACTGAAAGATACACGGCCTTATGGCCTTACAGGAGTTCACTTAATAATATAATGTTTTCCATACATCGGCTCGCAGGCCGGCCACACATGACAAAATAAATTCCAACTATTCGCTTTGGCCTTCTAGGGCCAGCACAGCAACATGGGCTCCAGCCCGCTATTTGGTACTCAGCTCCGCTGCACCTGCAAGCAACATTCCACCGCACGGCGGCAAACAAAGAAACGGTCAGCCAAAATCCGACCAAATTATAACGACCCCGCCGCTAACTCGGGACGGCGGTGCTCCTTCCCTGCAATTCATTAGCTCATCTAAACAATATCATACAAACATGCTTCTCCACAAGTGTAGGCTCGCACTACCAAACACCCCGTGCACTCAAGGCACATTATCGGTGAATCCTGACACTTCAGCGTCTTCACCGCCACCCCCGGGATGGCAACAACGTGAGCATTTTAACCTTTCTGACCACTGTCTAAGGCTCCTGACTATGCCAACGGCCAGTCCCCTTTTTGGGTCTCTCGCACCGAACCACATAGCCCAGGTCCGATTCCACTTGCCCGTTGCTCACAATGCGTAGTACACCTTAAGACATACGCACTAGCCAAGCTTCTCTCGGATCCTGACATTTCCAAACAATCACATAACCCTGTTACGTTCAAGGCCGGTTCCTAGACCGCCAAGTTAGCAGAACAACGATTCCGCTGAGTTTTCCGGGTGTGCCTTGGAGTTAATCCCCAATGATCTCTGCTGTAATCTACAACATAGAAACCCGAAAACCCAAAGCACGGAGTCTTCTCCGGCAAACCATAATAAATGCAACATCACCGATTCAGACCAACATGTCCGGGTAGGCTTCACACACAATGCCTATATCCGTACTTTGATTCCGGACTCTATATGCAATACAAGGGGGACTATTCCCGTCAACCCCAAGGAACACCGCACACTCGCCGCACACTCGCGGGATCGGGTTTCCCTATGCAAAAAGGAAGAGAGCTTCACATGCTCAAGTAGAGAATTTTTACCCTTGTAGTACGCTTTTGCGTCATGGAAAATTACACGGATAGAAGTCTTCACAACGGGATTTCCTCCACAGATCGGCTCTCGGTTCTCTAAACGGTGATCCGATGCTCCGCCGGCGGCCGGAATCCTCCTCCTTCTTCCTCCTCTCTCTAACTCCTTGAAAGAGAGTGCTTAAGAGAGAAATGAGGAATTGATCCTCTATTTCTGACCTTAACAGAGCCGAAACTCATCATGGTCGTTGGATCTTAATTAAAGAAAATGAACGTCTCAGATCTGTACAGAAATCCCCAAACCTGGGCCGAACACGGCCTCGCACACGGCCGTGTCCCAGGTCGTGTGCCTCGATCCAGGCATGATCGTCGAACGCAGAAAAACCACACGTCAAAGACACACCCGTGTCTCAACCTGACACGCCCGTGTCGGGTCCTCGACACGCCCGTGATCGGAGGTGTGTCACGTATAACCGTCACGCCAACCGTCACGTCTCTTGGGAACACGGGTACTGACACGGGTAGGCACACGCCCGTTTCAGATGACACGCCTGTTTCAGATAACACGCCTGTGTCAGTCTGTTGTGTTTCCTATCATGTCCTTCTCTGGATACAGCCGGCCAAAACACCAAGCAAGATACGGACTTAGACACGCCAGTGTCCTAGGCCGTGTACCCCTATACAGGCACCAAAATCTCTTTTGGATGCGACCAGCTCGATAACGATTTTTGGGGCGTTACAAATCTCCCCCCCTTAAGGAATTTCGCCCCGAAATTAAGTAAAGGTATACAAAAATTAAATGTTACCTCAGTGGAATAACTCGGGGTATTCCTCCAACATAGTTTGCTCTCGCTCCCATGAAAGCTCCTCATGTCCGCAGTTATCCCAACGAACCTTAACCATTCGGATTTCCTTATTGCGGAGTCGTTTGACTTTAACGTTTTATATACGTATAGGCTTGACCTTTGTCGTCAACTCGTAATCCAGTGGCACTTGATCAACCGCAACTATCTGTGAAGGCTCTTGCGCCTCCTTCTGTAACACCGATACGTGGAACACATCGTGCAGCCCACTCAACTCCACCGACAGCTTCAATCTATACGCTGCTTCGCCAACACGCTCCAGGATTTCAAATGGTCCAAGGTATCTCGGACTCAGCTTCTTCAAGCGTCGAACCCGCGAAACACCCTTGAACGGCTTGATTTTTAAAAACACCCAGTTGCCAACACCGAACTCCACATTCCAATGCTTGGCGTTATAGTACTTTGCTTGCCTGTCCTGAGCGATCTTCAACCTTTCCTGAATTGTACGTACCATTGAAGTGGCGTCTTCCACCGCTTGACGTTTATACAACTTCGATCGCCTGTCTCCAACCAAGATAACGGCGTACGACACTTCCTCCCATATAAGGTCTCGAAAGGTGTCATTCCAATACTCGCTTGAAAGCTATTGTTATACGCAAACTCCACCATGTACATGTGATCTACCCAATGCTTTCTGAAATCTAGGACGCACATGCGAAGCATGTCCTCCATCATCTTGTTGACCCTCTCGGTCTGACCATCCGTCTGTGGGTGGAAGGTTATGCTGAAACTCGGCTTAGTTCCCAACAAATTATGCACCGACCTCCAGTCCTTCGACGTGAAGCGTCCATCTTGGTCACTAACAATACTGTACGGCACACCATACAACCGTACGATATAATCCACATGGAGTTTGGCTAACTTTTCCACTGGATCTTCCTTCCTATTCGGGATGAAATGCGACACTTTTGTCAACCTATCTACGACCACCCAGATGGCATTGTTTCCCCTCTGCGACTTTGACAAACCATGCACAAACTCCATAGAAATGTCATCGAATTTCCATTACGGGATAGGCAAGGACTTTAGGAAGCCTCCGGGCTTCTGACACTCTGCTTTCACCAAGGCACAAGTTTGACACTTGGCCACATAAAGTGCTACATCCTTCTTTAATCCTAGCCACCAGAATAACTTCTTCATGTCTCTATACATCTTCGTGCTACCCGGGTGAATTGAGTACTTGGTATGATGAGCCTCATAAATCAACTCCTCCCGAAGATTATCCGCACTAGGGACGCATAGACGACCGTCCTTCCTTAGCAGTCCATCCTCAAATGCAAACTAGGAATTTGACCCATCCAAAGATTCATCCAAGATCTACTTCATGCTGCTATCCTGAATCAAAGCCCGTCGAACTCTATCATCCAGGTCATACTACACTTCTGTCCAACACAATATCGCCCAGGCACTAGACTGCTTATCGACGCAGGAAATCTCTAATGCCTCCAAATTACGGACCAATCTCTCATCATGTACCGATAACCGACTGGCATGTGCAGGAGCGCTGCAGCTCAACGCATCCTCCACTGCATTTCCTTTCCCAGATACATAATGTATCTTGAAGGTATAGTCCCCCAAGAACTCTATCCACCTCCGTTGTCTCATGTTCAGATCCTTCTGATCTAGTAGGTACTTCAGGCTCTTATAGTCGGTGTATATATCGACCTTTACCCCGTATAGATAGTGCCTCCACAGCTTTAGAGCAAATATCACGGCCGCTAACTCTAAGTCATGGACCGTATAATTCCTCACGTGAACCTTCAACTGTCGTGAACCATAGGCTATCACGCTCCCATGCTGTAGCAGAACACAGCCCAAACCACTGCCCAAAGCATCACTATAAATCTCAAACCCTTCGGTTCCACTCGGCGAACATAAAATAAGTGTCGTGGTCAACCGTCTCTTCAATTCTTCAAAAGCCTGCTCACACTGCAGCGACCACACGAACTTTTGTTCTTTCCTTGTCAACATCGTGAGTGGTAACGCTATCCGCGAGAAGTTCTCTATGAAGCTCCTGTATTAGCTGGCATGCCCCAAAAAGCTCTGAACTTCCGCCACTAAATACAATACAGGCCACTCCCGTATCGCTGTTATCTTCGCCAGATCCACCGCTATCCCTTCTCCACTAAAAACATGACCAAGGAACGCTACTGAGGATAACCAGAACTCACACTTGGAGAACTTTGCATACAACTGATTCCTCCTCATGGTCTCTAACACCATGTGTAGATGCTTGTAATGGTCCTCCTCACACTGTGAGCATACCAAGATATCATTGATAAATACTATAACGAAATGATCGAGGTATTCTCTGAACGTCCTGTTCATCAAATCCATAAACACGGATGGCGCATTGGTCAACCCAAACGGCATGACCGTGAACTCGTAATGCCCAAACCGTGTGTTGAACGCTGTCTTTGGGATGTCACTTTCCCTTATCCTCAATTGGTAGTAACCGGACTTCAGATCTAACTTCGAATATACTGTTGACCGAACCAATTGATCAAATAGATCGTCAATCCTGGGGATTAGATATTTGTTCTTCTCCGTAAGCTTGTTCAACTCCCGATAGTCAATACAGAGTCGCAAGCTCCCATCCTTCTTCTTAACGAAAAGTACTGGTGCGCTCCAAGGAGACGAACTTGGACGCATATACCCTTGCTCCAACAACTCCTGCAGTTGCACCTTCAACTCTGCCATCTCTCGCGGCGCTATCCGATACGAAGAGCATGACACCGGTTTGGCTCCCGATACCAGCTCAATGGTAAAATCAATCTCCCGCTGAGGAGGGGCTCCTGGGAGATCATCTGGGAACACACCAGGATACTCAGACACAAATGGGATACTGTCCAGACTTGGCCTAGGCGTTGAAGCCTACACTAAGGTAACAAACAGCTCTGCACCAGACCGAACTGCCTTAATCACTTGAAGGCCCGACATCAAAACTTTACCCGACCCCTTCATGCCCGCAAACATAGTATCCCGTTCAGTATGTAGTCGCAACTTAACCTCCTTTCGGTTGCAATCGATGTAAGATCGCTGCTCCGAGAGCCAGTCCATACCAAAGATTACGTCGAACTCCACTAACGGTAGAACCAACGCTCGAAATCAAACTCCTGGTCCCCAATCCGAATCTTTACCACATAGAACTTATCCGCTCGCATTGAGCACCCATTAGGCAACAATACATCCAACCTGTCTTTTGCAATCGAGGAAGGGACCCCGATGTGCGATATGAACCTTTCGGACAAGAAGGAATGCGATGCTCCCGTATCAAATAGGGCTCTTGCCGGACGATCGAAAATCAACACGAAGCCTAGTACCAACAAATATAAGCTAACATATAAAAAGGTAACAACTATATAAAGTTAAACTGCTAAAATTTAACTCATACTTGTCACCACGTCTGCTTGTTTCATGTCCTCTTGTAGACCAAGATTATAAACTCTAGGCTGGGCTGGAGCATGATGGGACGTGGTTGACTCCACCGCCTTCCCTTTCTCTTCATAGGTTGCTCCAGGCTTCCTCTCGGACTTTGCACGTCCACTCCAACATTCACGAGCAAAGTGCCCCATCTTCCCACAGCTGTAGCAAGCTCCTAGAACTCGACTTGTGGTTGCCCTCGACATACCAGACGAAGGTGCTGAGTTCGAAGCCTTCTGCTTCTTGCTCCATCTGCGGAATCCTGACTTTGCATTTGGAACTTTGAACTCTGCCTTCTTCTCCCCTAGGTCCTTCTTCTCTTGGACTTTCTTCACAACCTTTTCCAATGACCGGGCCAAATTGACCATGGCTAGGAAGCCTTGCGTCTTAGGCCCGGCAAGGAGTAACTGTAGGTCACCGCGTAGACCCTCATAAAATAGGTTGGTCTTCCTCTCTTCTTCCGTAAACATAGCACCCGCATACCGACCCAACCGTGTAAACTCGTGGAGATACTCATCCACACTTCTGGCTCCCTGAGTCAACCCAAAATACTGATTTTCCATCTCAAGCTTCTGAGCAGAGGGTAGAAATCTGGAAAAGAACAATCTTGAGAATTCCTCCATAGGCACATCAGCATGCTGCCTTCCCACTAAAAGATGAAACTACAACTCATCCCACCACAGCCTCGGCTTACCAACCAAAAGGAAGGTCGCTATGGTGGTCTTCTGCTACTCTTCAGTTAACGTGGCCGTCAAGACCCACTTTATCGTAGAGAGCCAATCCTCAGCTTGAGCTGGCGTTCCAACCCCATCGACCATCGAAGGATTAAAGCCCATTACATGCTTGAGCTATCTCTCTGTAGCCCTCCTCGGCTCTACCTGATCCACTGCCAAGCGCTCCACCACTCTCGGCTCTGCCGCCCTAACCGGTTCTTGCACATTTACAGGAGGTGCGTGATGCATTTGCCCTGCAGGTTGGACATTTATCATGGCAAAACCTGCTTCAGCCACCAACCTGATGGTTTTCGCTGAAGGAGGTGTCGTAGGCACATCCCTCGGTGCACTACTTTCCGCCGATTGCGAACGCACCGATTGACCAGCACCGCTCCTGGCCGCCTATAATAGAAAAGAACCTAGATTAGACGATACACAAATTGCTAAAAGCAATCATTAGAACACTCAGGTTCCACAAAACAAGTGTATTTTTCATTCCTACGTGGACATTCATGGGTTCTTTTGATGTTATAACGATGACACACACATGTACTCACCACCCCTTAAAAGAATTCGCCCGCGAATTCATTTAAGCCTGACCGTAACCAGAAGTTTGATACCAAATTGTAACACCCCCATCCGTCATATGGCATATAGTAGAAGGTCCAGCTAGAACTCGACACCATATACCACAGACAGTCGGAAGGGTTACGTATGAATAACCAAACTATCCAATTAAGACTACTCGTCCTAACACAGAGCATTCTAGCGGAAGCTTTTATATAGTTGAAAGAACCTAAACTTGAATCCAAAAAAAGCATGAATATCCACAACCACTACCACTGGAATGAAATATAAATACACTGAAAGATACACGGCCTTATGGCCTTACATGAGTTCACTTAATAATATAATGTTTTCCATACATCGGCTCGCAGGTCGGCCACACATGACAAAATAAAGTACAACTATTCGCTTTGGCCTTCTAGGGCCTGCACAGCAACATGGGCTCCAGCCCGCTATTTGGTACTCGGCTCCGCTGTACCTACAAGCAACATTCCACCGCACGGTGGAAAACAAAGAAACGGTCAGCCAAAAGCCGACCAAATTATAACGACCCCGCCCCTAACTCAGGATGGTGGTGCTCCTTCCCTGCAATTCATTAGCCCATCTAAACAATATAGTACAAACATGCTTCGCCACAGGTGTAGGCTCACACGACCAAACACCTCGTGCACTCAAGGCACATTATCGGTGAATCCTGACACTTCAGCGTCTTCACCGCCACCCCTGGGATGGCAACAACGTGAGCATTTTAGCCTTTCTGACCACTGTCTAAGGCTCCCGACTATGTCAACGTCCAGTCCCCATTTTGGGTCTCTCGCACCGAACCACATAGCCCATGTCCGATTCCACTTGCCTGTTGCTCACAACGCGTAGTACACCTTAAGACGTACGCACGAGCCAAGCTTCTCTCGGATCCTGATATTTCCAAACAATCACATAACCCAGTTATGTTCAAGGCCGGTTCCAAGACTGCCAAGTTAGCAGAACAACGATTCCGCTCAGTTTTTCGGGTGCGCCTTGGAGTTAATCCCCAAGGATCTCTACTGCAATCTACTGCGTAGAAACCCGAAAACCCAAAGCACGGAGTCTTCTCCAGCAAACCATAACAAATGCAACATCACCGATTCATACCAACATGTCCGGGTAGGCTTCACACACAATGCCTATGTCCGTACTTCGATTCCGGACTCTATATGCAACACAAGGGGGACTATTCCCTTCAACCCCAAGGAATACCGCACACTCGCCGCACACTCGTGGGAGCGGGTTTCCCTATGCAAAAAGGAAGAGAGCTTCACATGCTCAAGTAGAGAATCGTTACCCTTGTAGTACGCTTTTACGTCATGGAAAATTACATGGATAGAAGTCTTCGCAACGGGATTTCCTCCACGGATCCGCTCTCGGTTCTATAAACTGTGCTCTGATGCTCCGCTGACGGCCAGAATCCTCCTCCTTCTTCCTCCTCTCTCTAACTCCTTGAAAGAGAGTGCTTAAGAGAGAAATGAGGAATTGATCCTCTATTTCCGACCTTAACAGAGCAGGAACTCATCAGGGTCGTTGGATCTTAATTAAAGAAAACGAACGGCTCAGATCTGTATAGAAATCCCCAAACTTGGGCCGAACACGTCCTCGCACACGGTCGTGTCCCAGGCCGTGTAACTCGATCCAAGCACGATCGTCGAACGCAGAAAAACCATACGGCAAAGATACGCCCGTGTCTCAACCTGATACGCCCGTGTCGGGTCCTCGACACGCCCGTGACCAGAGGCGTGTCACATATAACCGTCATGGCAACCGTCACGTCTCCTGGGAACACGGGTACAGACACGGGTAGGCACACGCACGTTTCAGATGACACGCCCGTGTCAGTTTGTCGTGTTTCCTGTCGTGTCCTTCTCTGGATACAGCCGGCTAAAACACCAAGCAAGATACGGCCTTGGACACGACCGTTTCCTAGGCAGTGTACCCATATACAGGCACCAAAATCTCTTTTGGACGCGACTAGCTCGATAACGATTTTCGGGGCGTTACAAATCTCCCCACACTTAAGGAATTTCGTCCCGAAATTAACTAAAGGTATACAAAAATTAAATGTTACCTGAGTGGAATAACTCGGGGTATTCCTCCAACATAGTTTGCTCTCGCTCCCATGAAAGCTCCTCACGCCCGCAGTTATCCCAACTAAGCTTAACCATTCAGATTTCCTTGTTGCGGAGTCGTTTGACTTCAACATCTTCTATACGTATAGGCTTGACCTTTGTCGTCAACTCGTAATCCACTGACACTTGATCAACCGCAACTATCTGCGAAGGCTCTTGCGCCGCCTTCCGCAACACTGATACGTGGAACACATCTTGCAGCCTACTCAACTCCACCGATAGCTTCAATCTATACGCTGCTTCGCCAACACGCTCCATGATTTCAAATGGTCCAAGGTATCTCGGACTCAGCTTCTTCAAGTGTCGAACTCGCGAAACACCCTTGAACGGCTTGATTTTTAAATATACCCAATCGCCAACACCGAACTCCACGTTCCTATGCTTGGCGTTATAGTAGTTTTCTTGTCTGTCCGGAGCGATCTTCAACCTTTCCTGAATTATACGTACCATTCAAGTGGCGTCTTCCACCTCTTAACATTTATACAACTTCGATTTGCCTGTCTCCAACCAAGACAACGGCGTACGACACTTCCTCCCATACAAGGTCTCGAAAGGTGTCATTCCAATACTCGCTTGAAATATATTGTTATACGCAAACTCCACCATGTATAGGTGATCTTCCCAATACTTTCCGAAATCTAGGACGCACATGCGAAGCATGTCCTCCATCGTCCTGTTGACCCTCTCGGTTTGACCATCCATCTGTGGGTGGAAGGCTGTGCTGAAACTCAGCCTAGTACCCAACAAATTATGCACCAGCCTCCAGTCCTTCAACATGAAGCGTCCATCTCGGTCACTAACAATACTGCACGGCACACCATGCAACCGTACGATATTATCCATATAGAGTTTGGCTAACTTTTCCACTGGATCTTCCTTCCTATTCGGGATGAAATGGGACACTTTTGTCAACCTATTTACGACCACCCAAATGGCGTCGTTTCCCCTCTGCGACTTTGGCAAACCATGCACAAAATCCATAGAAACGTCGTCGAATTTCCATTCCAGGATAGGCAAGGACTTCAGGAAGACACCGGGCTTCTAGCACTCTGCTTTCACCAAGGCACAAGTGTAAGACACCCCCCCCCCCCCCGCCCCTTACCGGATCGCAAAACACGGCACGAAGGAGGGTCTTATGCCCGAAACAACCGCCTTGCGGTAGCATTAGCTCACGGGCTAACCTGTACCACAAGACGCCTATTTCGTCGGCTACAACAATATCAATAGAATATGCCAACCCAACCAAATAGAATAAGCAAGAGAAGTCAAAATCCACACTAAGTTTATAATGTCCAAATACATCAATAATGATAATCTAAACATGCTTCTACAATATATCAGAGTACAGCTAATCATTGCCCAAACGGGCTACATCAAAGTAATCAAAATACTAACATCAGTAACCGATGGTATCGACGGCACTGTCACCTCATGCCCTGTCGTCCTGGCTTGGCGGTCCTGCTGCGTAGTCGGCGGCTGCTCTACCTGTGGCGTGACCTCCTAAAAAGGAAGACGTAGCAACCGTTAGTCAAAATGACTAAGTGGTTTCACATCCACTCCCCCGGCGACTCCTCGGCACCGGGCGGGAAAAAGGAAACAAGAGTACTATAAACATTAAGTATAAGAGTAGTACAAGCAGGTGGCAAGGTACATGAGTAAAAATGTATAATCTAGCAGTTCTACAAGCTAACAATGTATAACAACAGGTGTAAGGAAATCTACAGCAGGTAAGTAACTAAACTTATAATGATGCCCATACAAGCTTATAAGTTAAAGATCGGTTTGCATAAAGTAACTCATCGTATAAGTGTGCCCATACAAACTTATACGTTGAGGATCTTGTTGTGCAATGATATGAAATGATATGTATGCTATGCAATGAATCACCCATGCTCATACGCATACAACCGCTATGTCGACATAGACCATTAGTTCCCACTTTTCGAGCAGGTAGCTAACCTCTCAGGCATCAGCCGCCGTGGCCAGGCAGTGACAGTAGAGCGGGCGTTTCTACTACTAAGCGGGTATCCACACTACTTCACCTAGGCCTCCGTATGCCTCAATGCTAAGAACACAACAGCGGATCCCATGCGTACTATGGCCCAGCGGGAGCCTCGGGTAGATGTGCACCGAGGACCAAGCCCCGAAGTGACCTTGTGTGACCCAGAAGGAGCCTCGGAGTGAGCACGAGAACCAAGCCTAACCATTCACCTGGAGCGGAAGGAGCCCTGTGACGTGAACACCGAGGGCCAAGCCCAACCGCCCAAAGTCTAACTATCAACTCCCGTCTGTGTGACGACTGGCGAGACCGTAGACCTGCCACACAATCATTAACCCAGGATTACGACACCGCGTGTCGACTCACACCGCATGCAATTCCACAACACTGTGGCATGCAAGGAGCCTCGGAGAAAGCACGAGGACCAAGCCCAACCATCCACTGGCACGGAAGGGGCCCCGGGACATGAACACCGAGGACACAGCCCAACCGTCCAACTATACACATTTCCAGGTTTCCCAACTAGTGACGGTCAACACCGCACCTTCAAACTTCCACAACACTACCCATAGGGAGACGACGCTCTAGTATTGGACTACCAAATTCAATCCACTATTCAGCATTCACATGGCCATGAGTTATCCTTCTATATGTCATTTCAAGTGATTTCAACATATTATATCAAGATGCACATGTATAACAATCTACTAACTTCTAACAAGCCAAATCATTCAAGTAGACTAACTTACAATTCGAACACATGGAATCCGATTAATAATCTTCATCAATTATGCAACTAAATTAATTATTCACAAGAGTTTATCCAAGCCTCAAGATTACCTGCGATATTAATTTCATCGAATCCAAATCCATATGTTATAAACCCAGATTTTTAAGTGCAGGAATAATCTGGACAGCGAATTCAACCGGAGATTCCCGAAGCTTCAGGAATTCGGTGAAGACATGTAACCACTCGACGGAAAGGTATTTCCATGAAATACAACTTTCATATTCAGAACTCAACCCAGATTTGATATTATCCTATTTGAAATCAGACCCGAAGACCGCTGCGTACAGAACACAATATCTGCATGCAGGATTTGCCGAACATCAAATTCGTTCAGACTTTCCCGTGGCTACAGACTTCGCCTGAAGCCGTGCAGTCAATCCTTGGAAATGTGTTTTCAAGGGATTCAACTTTCGTGTTTAGCTGAAAGACCAGATCTGGCCATATCCCACCTATAAATGGCCACGAAATTCGCTGCGCGCAGAATACAGATTATGCACGCATCTTAAGGCAAAATGAACGGCATCGGTTCATCTTCCTCCTCAAGGAGATCTTCCCAATCATTCCAGAAAACCTCCTCCCTTATTCAACCTCAAGAGGCCAATACCCTTCACGAGACCATCCCTAAAATCACATAGAAGAAGGGCGTGGTTGAAGAGATCTAAAATCTAGGACACAAGTCCTAGCATGGCCTTTCCTAGAAAACTTCTCCTCTCCATCAAGACTCTCTTGAGTCGATGTCTCGCCTAGGAAAAATAACTATAGATCTAGCACCAAGGGAGAGGGTAGGAAACTCACTTCATTTCCAGTGGTTCCATTTCCGGCCATAGACCTTGTGATTCTTCGCGGCGGCATCCTCTCTTTTACGGTGATGGTGGATCTCCTTCCCTAGATCTTCCTCCAGCAAACTCCCTTCTTCACAAGACTTCTCTCAGAAAAAAACGGCTTGGAAGAAGTGTGAAACGGCTAGGGTTTTCCACTGTTCCTTATATATATAATGTGACACGGGTAGGGACACGCCCGTGTCCTTACCCGTGTCCCGGTGAAGTGAAGCGTTTCAGGCGGTTTCAATGCCGATTCAATACTCGACATGATGGACACGCCCTGGTCACGCCCGTGACACCGGGCGTGACGCCTATCGTCGATCGGGATTCGTCGAACTCAACTAAAATCGTCGAACGGAGATCACGCCCAGGTCACGCCTATAGTCACGCCCATAGTCACTCCCGTGACATGGGGCGTGTAATCCTCTCACTCGAGAACCAACCACCTACTCGAGTACCTTAACCACCTACTCGAGTATCTTAAGTCACGCCCCTGGGTCACGCCCGTGACCCAGGGCGTGTAACCCAATTTACTCGAGTGATTTGAAAACTACTCGAGTAACCGTGGTGGCTACTCGAGTACCTTCAGTCACGCCCCTGGGTCATGCCCGTGACCCAGGGCGTGTCACCCAATTTTACTCGAGTACTTGAAACCTACTCGATTAACGTCGGCAGTTACTCGAGTACCTTAGTCACGCCCCTGGGTCACGCCCGTGACCCAAGGCGTGTAACCTGCTCTGGACTAACTTCTCCAGACCACAAAAGCCGCCCCTTTTTCCTCCACTTCCTGAACTCAAGCCTGCCCTCCGGACTCAAAACTCGCACGGGGGGGGGGGGGGGGGGGGGGGGGGTGGCTAGCGCGAATCGGGACGTTACAAATCCTATAAACAAAATAAAAGATTTCGTCCCCGAAATCAGGCTTGGGCTATGGGGAAGACAAGCGTATAGAAAATAAATATGCTTTTAAATAAGATTACCTCGAGCAAACAACTCTGGGTAGCGTTGTTGCATCAAATCCATTGGCTCCCACGTAAACTCTTCCTTCCCATGATTGGACCATAGTACCTTCACCAAGGGAACACTTTTGCGGCGCAAAGTTCTTGTCTCGTTGTCAACAATCTGCACCGGCTCTAGTCGCACAAACCTATCCTGCGCTACTGCACCATCAGTAGTGGGAATGTATTGATTGGGCCGCAACAACGCCTTTCGAAGCGACGACACATGGAACACGTCATGGAGATTCTCTAGTTCTGGTGGTAATTCCAACCGATAGGCCAACGAGCCAATCCTTTCCAGTATAGCATAAGGCCCAACATACCTTGGGCTGAGCTTTTTCACTCCACGCACCCGCGGCACTCCATGCATCGGCCGAATCTTGAGGAACACTTTATCACCCACTTGGAACTCCACCATCCGGTGCTTTGTATTATAATACTTCGCCTACCGACTTTGAGCCTCCAACATGCGATCCCGTATCAATCTGACCGCCACATCAGTATCATCTATATATTCATTTCCCAATGTCTTCGGATCCTCATCCTGTACCCAAGACAAGGGGGTCCTGCACCTTCTTCCGTAAAGGGCTTCATGGGGCGCCATGCCGATGCTCGCCTGATGGCTATTATTATAGGAGAATTTCACTAGTGGCAAGAGCCTTTCCCATGGCTCTCCTCAGTCCAGCACACATAACCTCAGTAGATCCTCCAACATCCTGATGGTCCTTTCAGACTGCCCGTCCATCTGAGGATGAAATGCGGTGCTGAAGGTAAGGAGTGAGCCTAGATACGCCTGTACCGCCTTCCACTCCTTGGAAGTAAAGCGACCATCACGGTCAGAAACAACCGTCTTAGGCACGCCGTGATATCATACAAACTGCTCCACGAAGAGGCATACCAAAACATCCACGTGAGCCTCTTTCTTCATGGGAATGAACCGGGCTACTTTTGTCAGCCGATCGACAATAACCCACACCGAATCATTCCCAGAGCGCGAGCAAGGTAGCCCATGGACAAAGTCCATGGAGATATTCTCGAACTTCCATTCGGGGATGTGCAATGACTGCAACAAACCACTGGGACTCCTGCATTCAGCCTTCACTCTTTGATAGGCTTCACAATGAGTAACATAATACCGAACATCCTTCTTCATTCCCGGCCAACACATGGTGTTCCGCAAATCAGCATACATCTTAGCAATACTCATGTGCACTGAATATTGAGAGCTATGTGCCTCTCTCAAGATATCCTCCCGGATTTTACCGCCCTTGGGAATGTAGAGCCGGCCGCGAAAGTAAACGAGGTCGTCTTTGAGTGTATACTCGTCGGCAGTTCCTTCTTCTATTGATTTAATAGTCGGGGCCAAAGCCGCATCCATTCCTTGCTCCACCCGAATCTGGTCCCGAATATCACAAATTATGCTCATGCTTGCCAAAAATTCTGTATACTCTGCTGAAGGAGCCTTGAATATCAAGGTAATATCCATCTCTTTGATCATCCGAGCCAACTCCATGCTCATCAACCGAGACTCTGGGCTAGAGCCTGGCACTTTTCTACTCAACGCATCAGCCACCAAGTTCGCCTTTCCGGGGTAGTAGTTCATGGTAAACTCATAGTCGCATAGAAATTCTAACCACCGCCGTTGCCTCAAGTTCAACTCCTGTGTATGAACATACTTCAAGTTTTTATGATCTGAAAAGATCTCGCAGTGGACGACGTATAGATAGTGCCTTCAAACCTTCAAGGGGAACACCACTACTCCCAACTCCAAATCGTGAACCGGTTAATTGATCTCATGCTTCTTCAGTTGCCTTGAAGCATAAGCAATCACATGCATGTGCTGCATCAATACCGCTCCCATCCCTTGATATGACGCGTCCGTGTAAACTTGAAATCCTTCCTTCCCAGATGGAAGTGCAAGGATGGTGGCGGTGGTAAGTCTATCCTTTAACTCTTGAAATGCCGCTTCACATTGAGGCGTCCACTCAAATGGCACACCCTTCTTCGTCAAGGAGGTAAGAGGAAGAGCAACCTTTGAAAATCCTTTCACGAACTTGCGGTAGTACCCGGCAAGTCCAAGGAAACTCCTCACATCGGCCGCCGACTTCAAGGGCGACCACTCTTTCACGGCTCGCACCTTGGCTGGGTCCACTGCTAGTCCAGCTCCACTGATTACATGGCCTAAGAAGGCGACCTCTTTAAGCCAAAATTCGCATTTGCTGAACTTGGCGAACAAAGCGTGCTCTTTTAGTTTCTTCAGAACCAATGCCAGGTGCTCGGTATGCTCCTCTTCCATCTTTGAGTAGACCAGTATATCGTTGATTAAGACGATGATGAAGACATCCAAATAGGGTTCGAATATATTGTTCATCAGGCACATGAAAGCCGAAGGGGCATTTGTGAGCCCAAACGGCATTACTGTGAACTCATACAACCCATATCTTGAACTGAAGGCCGTCTTCTGGATGTCCTCCTCCTGTATCCTCAACTAATAGTATCCCGAGCGCGGGTCCAGCTTAGAAAACTAATGCGCTCCCACTAGTTGATCGAACAACTCGTCTATCCGAGGTAGCGGATAAGTGTTCCGCACCGTCAGCCGGTTGAGTTCCCGATAGTCTATACACAAGCGCAGGGTTCCATCCTTCTTCTTTACAAACAATACAGGGGCTCCCCAGGGTGACGAACTGGGGCGAATGAACCCTGACTCCACCAATTCTTGCAATTGAACTCTAAACTCTGCGAGTTCCTTCGGGGTCATTCGGTAAGGGGCCTTGGATACAGGCTTGGCACCCGGTACTAGGTTAATCCGAAAATCGACTTCTCTATGAGGGGGTAACCCTGGTAGTTTCTCTGGAAACACCTCGGGAAAGTCCCGCACTACCCGAACATCTTTTACCTCCAATGCTACCTCCTTCAACTTAAACAAGATCATGAAGATCTCATCCCCTTTCATATGGGCCTTTACAATCTAAACTGAAGATAAGAGCATACGGGTGTTGAAATTTGTGAAGTGGAAGTGGTTGACGGGACAGGCCGGGCGGCCTGGGCGGATAGCTTTGGCGGACTGGGCGGACTGTTGTGTGCGTCCTGGTGGAAAGTATAGTGGAAGCCAGCTGTTCTTCTAAGCGGGTTGCACGGGTGAAGTCCGCGGACTGTGCGGCCTGGTATCTGCGGATAGAGAGGCTTGCGGACTGGTGTATTGCTCAGTGGCCGTGGTGCAAGCTTGTGCTATTTGGCAGTTTGGCTTATGTCCACGGAAAGCTTGCGGACTGGTGTGTCCGCGGTATGGGCTGTTGCGGACTGGGCTTAGAGCTTGGCTGAGGCCTTGTCGAGCTCTGGTGATACAGCATGTGCTTTGCTGTGGAGGTCGTTGGCGGACTGGTTTTAGAGTCCGGGAGATGGTTGCTGCGTTGGGCAGGAGTGCGAGGAGCTTGCGGACTGCTGGCGGTCTGTGCTACGGTGTTTGGCAGACGGGAGTTTGTGTCCGCCATGCTCGCACTGGCCTTTGATGGTTTTGGACTTGGTCACACTCTGTGCCAAGACCATGGTGTCTGCCGTATCCGCTAAGTCCGCTGTTGACCGGGCGGACTTGCTTTCTGCCTTTGGTCGTGGACTTGTGGCAGATTGAGGATTGAGTCTTGCGGATTGCGTTGGGGTTGTGCAGACAGCCATTGAAGGGGGTTTCTGTCCTGCAGTGGTAGGCTTTGCGGGTTGATGCCTTGTCTGCATCGCTTAGGCGGACTGATGAGGGTTCGCCAACGTTGTCTTACTCCTGGTGGTTTTCCTTGGTATCCGGCTAAGTCCTTGCGGACTCGGCGGATGGTGTTTTGCTATCGCGCGGTCTGGGGCGGTGTCTCTATCTCTAGGGCGGTGACCACACTCCTCACCTCGCCTATAAATAAGACCCCCCTGGCAGGTCTACAGTAACTTGAGTGAACAGTAAGTTGGGTTGGGCAAGGAGCTGCGGTCTCAGTTTGTCTGTCCGCGCGGATTATTTCAGTGCTGACGTTTGCTGTGTGCAGGTCGCGCGGGTAGCTTCAAGGAGCCAGGAGTTTGGTTATGACTTCGGTCAAGTACTTGGAAGTGTGCGGTCTCTGCGGATTCAGCAGGAGGTCGCTCTGCGTCTTGTCAGCTCTGTGTCATCTTTCCCAGCTTCAATAACCTGTCCGCCGGCTTCAGGCGGGTAGGGGTGTTCCTCAGTTCAACTTCAGCAGGAGACGAATAACGGTGTGTCTGCGCGGCCTCGCGGCTTCGGCGGACTCTGTGGCTATTCGGCAAATTGCATCTAAGTTCGGGCGATCTCAGCGGACTCGGCGACCTCGGCGACCTCGGCGGACTCGGCGGACTCCGGTGCTGTCCGCCCGGCTTGGGTTTTGGTGCTTTCTGTTTACAGCTGTTATACTAGCGAAATCATATCTCGCTATGTATGCCTCGTGTTGTAAAGAATTGAATGAATAAAAGATCTACTTGTGCTTCCATTGTTTGTTGGGATTAACCTTTGTTCCTTGGTTTTCAGCTGGTTCAACGTGAGAACTGGGTAGTTCCAAAGATATTAATTTGGCGTTTGGGCTACGTTGCTGACCACGTTGAGAAAATTTAACATGGTATCAGAGGGAGGTTCAGTTGCGTGAGCGGTAGTCAACCAGTGTTGTTACTCAGGGTTTGAGTGGTGATCAACCTGTGTTGTTCCCCGGAGCTTCTGAAAGGTTGCCAACAGGTGTTGCAATGGAAGGGAGCTTTGCAAGGGGTCTTGGCATTGAACTCTTAATGTCAGCTAACTTCAAGAAGTGGAAGCCGTGCATGAAGAGTTATCTTCTTGGCGAGGAGCTGTGGGAAGTCTTCGGTGGTGGCGATAGATAGGAAGTTAGTGCTGCGTTCGGTACTGCTGAGCAGGTTAGGCTCTGGAGAAGAATAAATGCTAAGGCGGAGTTCATTCTGAAGAGGGCCGTGTCTCCGGAACTGTTTGATCACATCGTTGGATGTGACTCGGCTACTAATATTTGGACAACCATTGATGAGTTGTTCAACAGGAAGAATGTGGCACGGCTTCAGTTCCTGGAGAATGAGTTAGCCAGGGCAACTCAGGGAGACCTTTCCATCTCGAGGTACTTCTTAAAGATGAAGAGCTTGTGTGCTGAGCTGTCGGCACTGGATCCTAATGAGCCCATCTCTGAGGCTAAGATGAAAAGGCACATTATCCGCAGCTTGCGGAAGGAGTATGTGGCCTTTGTGACATCTGTTCAAGGGTGGGCTACTCAGCCATCTTTGCTGGAGCTGGAGAATCTGCTTGCATCGCAGGAGAGCTTGGCAAGGCAGATGGCTGGAGTTAATCTGAATCAGGAACGCAGCGAAGCTCTCTTCTCAGGCAAGAAGAAAGAATGGGAAGGGAAGAAGAAGAAGAAGGTGCAGGTCGCTGGTGAGAAGGAGACTTCAACTTCATATCAGTCGGACAGGAGCAATGCACCTAAGGACTGGAAGAAGAACTTGAAGTGCTACCGGTGTCATCAGCGAGGGCACTTTAAGCGGGACTGCAAGGTCAAACTGCAGCCTGGGCATGCTGCGGGAAAGGAGGAAGCTTGCTCGAGAAGTGAAGAAGCAGGATGGGGCGGAGCCTTTATGACGGGCACTTGTGTCCGGGCCTTGTCTGCTGAGGACTTCAACAGCGAGTGGATCATTGACTCCGGATGTGGTCATCACCTCACCGGAGACAAGTCAAAGTTCACCTCCATCCAAGCATACTCAGGTAATGAAGCTATTATGACTGCTGATAATACTGTTTATGCAGTAGAGAAGGAGGGGGTCGTGTCTTTGGGTAGTGATCAGGGGCCACTCACGTTAAGGAGTGTGTATCACGTGTCGGGCATGAAGAAGAACCTCTTCTCGGTGACCAATGCAGTGGACGATGGTTATCACGTTCTGTTTGGGCCAACAGACGTGAGGTTCCTTCGCAACGTATCAGCGGTTAAGGTTGATGCTGCTCATGTTGGGAGGAGGGTGAAGAACTTGTTTGTTCTTTCCACCAGTGCTTATGTTGATAGAATGAGGGCCAATGATAGTTCTGCTATCTGGCATGAGAGGTTGGGGCATGTTGGCATGGACAAGCTGAAGGCAATGGCTAGTAGAAGTTTGGTGAGGGGGTTGCCTAAGTTGTCCTCCTTTGGTGACGGGCATGTTTGCGCGGGCTGTCAATACGGTAAGGCACATCGCCTTCCGTTTGATAACTCACAAACAAGGAGCAAGAAATCATTGGAGTGTATTCATGGCGACCTGATGGGACCGACGGTTACTGCCAGCCTTGGTGGAAGCAGATACATGCTTGTCTTGGTTGATGACTACTCAAGGTATACTTGGGTGTACTTCTTAAAGGAGAAGTCGGAAGCCTTCCATTTGTTTGTGGAGTTCAAGGAGTTGGTAGAAGGCCGGCTTGGCTTGCGGATTAAGAAGCTTAGAAATGATAACGGGGGTGAGTTTGTCTCCTCCGAGTTTTCTAACTTCTGTAGGAAGCACGAGATCCAACGGGAGCTTACTTGTGCTCACACTCCACAACAAAATGTGGTAGCTGAGCGGAAGATCTGTCATCTAACGGAGACCTGCAAATGCTGGCTTCATGCAAAAGATGTCCCAAGGTCCTTTTGGGCGGAGGGGATGTCTTGTGCTACGTATGTTATCAACCGGATGCCACTCAGCCCTATTAACATGAAGACTCATATTGAGCTATTTCTGAAGGAGAAGCCGAGTGTGGGACACCTTAGGGTGTTCGTTTTAACTTGCTACATGCATGTCCCGGATGCTTCACGGACTAAGCTGGATGCGAAGGCAAGGAAACATTTCTTTGTTGGCTACGATGAGCGGAAGAAGGGATGGAAATGCATGGACCCTGTGACGAAAAAGTTCGTGGTGTCAAGAGATGTTGTCTTTGACGAGCTGACGTCATATGGAGGTGGCTCGGTGGAGCTAACTGGAAGTAGCAAGGTTTATGAAGCACCGGTGGTGGCTGCTGAAGGCTTGGAAGAGGAGTTTGTTGTTTCACCAGCAGCTCCTGTTGCTTCGAACTCCGAGCTGAGCCTTCTGGCTCAGGAAGTAGGGGAAGCACTGCTCAATGCTTGCCCCAGGTAGGAGTGGAGCCCGAAGAAGCAACGGAAGCAGTGAGCAAGGAGCCGACCCTTCGGAGATCGAAGAGGGTGGTTAAGCCACCGGCTCGGTACTGTGATGGGAATGCAGTGAGCTTTGTCTCCTGCTTCTTTGCAGGTCCTCTAGATGAGCGAGAGCCTGCAAACTTCAACGAGGCCACTGGAGTGAAGGAGTGGGAAGGTGCCATGAAGGAAGTGATTGATGCTCTGAAGAAGAATGAAACCTGGGACCTTGTGCCCAAGGTTGATGGCATTACTCCGGTTACTTGCAAGTGGGTGTATAAGTTGAAGAAGAAGGCTGATGGGAGCATTGATAGGTTCAAAGCTCGCCTGGTCGCTAGAGGATTCTCACAGCAGTATGGAGAAAACTATGAGGAGACATTCAGTCCAGTTGCGAAGATGACTTCAGTAAGAGTGGTGATCGCCTTGGCTGCTAGCAAGGGATGGAGGTTGTGGCAACTCGATGTGAAGAATGCCTTTCTTTACGGAGAGATTGACAAGGACATCTTCATGGATCAGCCACTTGGTTTTGTCTCTGAAAAGCATCTGGACTATGTTTGTAAACTCAGGAAGGCTCTCTATGGGTTGAAGCAAGCTCCTAGAGCGTGGTATGGGAAGATTGCAGAGTACTTGCAATTCTGTGGATACCTTGCTTCCAACTCGGATTCAAGCTTGTTCGTCAAGAATAAGGGGGAGCTACAAGTATTGGTCCTGCTATATGTGGATGACATGATCATTACAGGGAACTCAGAGGGGGAAGTAGCAGGGTTCAGGGCAGAGCTTGCTATACGCTTCGAGATGAAAGACTTGGGAGAGTTGCATCACTTTCTCGGTCTTGAAGTGGAGAGGAAGGAGTGCGTGGTTCTCATTTGCCAGAAAGGGTATGCAGATCGCATTGTGAAGCGTTTCGGCATGGGCGAAGGGAAGAAGTGCTCTACTCCACTGGAACCTGGGCTAAAGCTTCGACAAGATGAGGGAAAGGTTCTTCATGATCCCTTGGTGTTCAGGGCTCTTGTTGGGAGCTTGATTTACCTGACGATTACAAGGCCGGACATTGCTTATGTTGTTGGCTGAGTAAGTCGGTATATGGCTGAACCAAGGCAATCTCATCTAGTGGCGGCGAAGGGTATTCTGAAGTATGTCAAGGCTTCTTCTGACATGGGACTCCTCTATAGAAGGGACTCGGAGTTTCCGTTGCTCGGGTACACGGATGCTGACTATGGCGGTGATTCAGATGATCGAAGGTCTACTTCAGGTTATGTGTTCACTTGCGGTTCAGCTAGCATCTCGTGGTGTAGCAAGAAGCAGGACTCAGTGTCGGTTTCAACCATGGAGGTGAAGTATAAGGCTTCGGCCTTGGCTGCTCGGGAAGTCGTTTGGTTGAGGAGGCTTATAAAGGATGTTCATGAAGAAGTGCAAGGCCTACTTTACTCCGGGGTGACAAAGAGAGTGCTCTCAAACTGGTTAACAATCCAGTGTGTCAAGCCAGGACCAAGCATATAGAGATTGATCACCATTTCATCAGGGAGAAGGTGTTGGAAGGATCTTTGCTGGTCGGGCATGTTCAGAGTGAAGATAATCTTGCTGACATCTTCACGAATCCATTGTCGAAGGGGCCCTTTGAACGCTTGCGCAGCATGCTGGGCTTGGTCACCACTTCCCACTTCAAGGGGGAGTGTTGAAATTTGTGAAGTGGAAGTGGTTGACGGGACAAGCCGGGCGGCCTGGGCGGACAGCTTTGGCGGACTGGGTGGACTGGGCTGACTGTTGTGTGCGGCCTGGTGGAAAGTCTAGTGGAAGCCAGCTGTTCTTCTGAGCGGGTTGCACGGGTGAAGTCTGCGGACTGTGCGGCCTGGTATCTGCGGATAGAGAGGCTTGCGGACTGGTGCATTGCTCAGTGGCCGTGGTGCAAGCTTGTGATGTTTGGTGGTTTGGCTCATGTCCGTGGAAAGCTTGCGGACTGGTGTGTCCACGGTATGAGCTGTTGCGGACTGGTCTTAGAGCTTGGCTAAGGCCTTGTCGAGCTCTGGTGATACAGCATGTGCTTTGCTGTGGAGGTCGATGGCGGACTGGTTTTGGAGTCCGGGAGATGGTTGTTGCGTTGGGCAGGAGTGCGAGGAGCTTGCGGACTGCTGGCGATCTGTGTTATGGTGTTTGGCGGACGGGAGTTTGTGTCCGCCATGCTCGCACTGGCCTTTGATGGTTTTGGACTTGGTCACACTCTATGCCAAGACCATGGTGTCCGCCGTATCCGCCAAGTCCGCTGTTGACCGGGCGGAATTGTTTTCTGCCTTTGGTCGTGGACTTGTGGCGGATTGAGGATTGAGTCTTGCGGACTGCCTCGGGGTTGTGCGGACAACCATTGAAGGGGGTTGCTGTCCTGCAGTGGTAGGCTTTGCGGGCTGATGCCTTGTCCGCATCGCTTAGGCAAACTGATGAGGGTTCACCAACGTTGTCTTGCTCCTGGCGGTTTTCCTTGGTATCCGGCTAAGTCCTTGCGGACTCGGCGGGCGGTGTTTTACTATCGCGCGGGCTGGGGCGGTGTCTCTATCTCTTGGGCGGTGACCACACTCCTCACCTCGCCTATAAATAGGACCCCCCTGGCAGGTCTACAGTAACTTGAGTGAACAGTAAGTTAGGTTGGGCAAGGAGCTTCGGTCTCAATTTGTCTGTCCGCGCGGATTGTTTCAGTGCTGACGTTTGCTGTGTGCAGGTCGCGTGGGTAGCTTCAAGGAGCCAGGAGTTTGGCTGTGACTTCGGTCAAGTACTTGGAAGTGTGTGGTCTCTGCAGATTCAGCAGGAGGTCGCTCTGCGGCTTGTCAGCTCTGTGTCATCTTTCCCAGCTTCAATAACCTGTCCGCCGGCTTCAGGCGGGTAGGGGGGTGTTCCTCAGTTCAGCTTCAGCAGGAGATGAATAATGGTGTGTCAGCGCGGCCTCGCGGCTTCGGCGGACTCCGTGGCTAGTCGGCGAATTGCAGGTAAGTTCAGGCGATCTCAGCGGACTCGGCGACCTCGGCGGTCTCGGCGTACTTCGGTGCTGTCCGCCCGGCTTGGGTTTTGGTGCTTTATGTTTACAGCTGTTATACTAGCGAAATCATGTCTCGCTATGTATGCCTGGTGTTGTAAAGAAGTGAATGAATAAAAGATCTGCTTGTGCTTCCATTGTTTGTTGGGATTAACCTTTGTTCCTTAGTTTTTTGCTGGTTCAACGTGAGAACTGGGTAGTTCCGAAGATATTAATTTGGCGTTTGGGCTACCTTGTTGACCATGTTGAGAAAATTTAACAACGGGGTGCGAAATTAATACCTTGGAAGATAACCTCGGTGTCTCCATGCCTCAAATAGATCTTCTTCTCCGCGCAGTCGATCCTCGCGAAGTGCCAATTCAACCACGCCATGCCCAAAATGATGTCGAACTCCGGCATCTTCAGGACCGTGGCAGGCGTATGAAAAGCCCTTCCTTCAATAAACATCTCCAACTCGCACTTGGCGGTAGCGATCATCTCCAAGCCGTCCGGGAGGCGCACTCGTCGGGCTATTCCAGAAAAGTATTGTATGCCCTCCATACCTTTAATGAAATCTTCGGACACGAAAGAGTGTGAGGCACCGGTATCGAACAGTACATAGGCCGTCTTCCCACCGTTTACCATGGTGCCTAAGTACCAATAACCAAGCTCAATCACTAGGTATCTAGTATGTCTTAAACAGTTTAAATTGAACGATAAAATTTGAGAAGGTTAACTGCACATACCAGCTATAACATCCTGGGGGTTCCTCTCTTGCTCCATGTCCAGCACATACACATGATCCCGGACCAGGCTGGGGTTTCCTCTTGGCGGTCCTCGTCCTCGGCCACGCATATATCCCCGTCCTCATAGGGCTGCTGGAGGGAGAGCGGGAGGGAGAGCAGGAGGGAGAGCAGGAGGGACGTTCCCATACAGCTGTGGGCAGTAGCATCTAATGTGGCCCGGTTGATTGCACTCGAAACACACCAACCCACGACGCCCCTCTGGTTGCCAGAATTGCTGAGGCTGTGGTGGTGGAGGCGGCGCGGCCGGTTGCTGGACTGGGTGCTCCACTCTATAGTTTCGGTGGAAACGCCCTCCACCCCTCTGATATCCCCCTCCTCCCCTACGATCCTGTCTCCTCCTGTTGCTCGGACTGGCCTCCATAACGCCTTCTGCAGGCCTCTTGCCACTACTCAAGTGATCCGCCTCCAACCTCTTCGCCATGTCAATAATCTCCGCCAAACTTCCATTTGCTATAAACAAAATAGACTGCCTTAGGGGATCTCGTAGCCCTTTATAGAAACGTTTGGCATAACCTCTATCATCCAACTGGTAAGAGTTCGCAAACCTTGCGAGATGCTGGAATTCCCGCTGGTATTCGGTAACCGAGCTTGGTCCCTGCTTCAGTAGTAGAAACCTCTGCTCAAGCTCATCTCGGGCCGAAGTAGGAATGAAGTGCTCCAAGAAAACACCCGAAAATTCTCTCCAACTTATCTCTGTATAGACTCGGCCATGGAAGGTAGAGCCCATAAGGGACTTCCACCACCTCTTAGCATGTAACTCCAAGACGGACACTGCCAATGATACGGCCATGTTGGCTGGGCAACGGATACCAGCCAATATCTCTTCTACAGTGTCGAGCCATTCCTCCGTACATATGGCTGACTCCGTCCCGCGATAGACGGGAGGGGAGAGAGCCCGAAAGGTGCTCAGCCAGTTAGAGACCGGGGCCTATTGTTGTACCGAAGGCTGTTGCGCTTTAAAAGCATCAAGAATGGCGGTGAGCATCTGCCCCAACTCAGACTGTTGGAACTGAGTGGGTATGGGAGGGGTAGGAGTACACCCCATCGGCTCAACATAGAGTGGAACCTACACGTACACGATAAATTTGTGGTCAGGTTGGCTAAGCTTAAGGTCAAAGTTGGACAAACTTAATGTGAATTACATATGGGCACACCACTGCTTCCGCTAAGTCAGTTTGTCCGCAAACTGACTAATCGAACGGGGGTAGTTCCATTGTTGAAAGACTTCTTTAGTTGAGGATCGTGGCAAACTGATACCATTTGTAAGACCCCCCCCCCCCCTTCCTGGATCGCAAAACACGGCACGAAGGAGGGTTTTACGCCCGAAACAGCCGCCTTGCGGTAGCATTAGCTCACGGGCTAACCTGTACCATAAGACGCTTATTCCGCCGGCTACAACAATATCAATAGAATATACCAACCCAACCAAATAGAATAAGCAAGAGAAGTCAAAGTCCACACTAAGTTTATAATGTCCAAATACATCAATAATGAGAAGCTAAACATGCTTCTACAATATATCAGAGTACAGCTAATCATTGCCCAAACGGGCTCCATCAAAGTAATCAAAATACTAACATCAGTAACTGACGGTATCGATGGCACCGTCACCTCAGGCCCTGTTGTCCTAGCCTGGCTGTCCTGCAGCGTAGTCGGTGACTGCTCTACCTGCGGCGTGACCTCCTAAAAAGGAAGACGTAGCAACCGTTAGTCGAAACGACCAAGTGGTTTCACATCCGCTCCCTCGGCGACTCCTCGTCACCGGGCGGGAAAAAGGAAACAAGAGTACTATAAACATTAAGTATAAGAGTGGTACAAGCAGGTGGCAAGGTACATGAGTAAAAACGTATAATCTAGCAGTTCTACAAGCTAACAATATATAACAACAGGTGTAAGGAAATATACAGTAGGTAAGTAACTTAACTTATAAGGATGCCTATACAAGCTTATAAGTTAAGGATCGATTTGCATAAAGTAACTCATCGTATAAGAGTGCCCATAAAAAATTATATGATGAGAATCTTGTTGTGCAATGATATGAAATGATATGTATGCTATGCAATGACTCACCCATGCTCATACGCATACAACTGCTATGTCGACATAGACCATTAGTTCTCACTTTTCGAGCAGGTAGATAACCTCTCAGGCTTCAGCCGTCGTGGCCAGGCGGTGACAGTAGAGCGGGCGTCTCTACTACTAGGTGGGTATCCACACTACTTCACCTAGGCCTCCGTACGCCTCAACGTTAAGAACACAACAGCGGAGCCCATGCGTACTATGGCCCAGCGGGAGCCTCGGGTAGATGTGCACCGAGGACCAAGCCCCGAACTGACCTTGTGTGACCCAGAAGGAGCCTCGGAGTGAGCACGAGGACTAAGCCCAACCGTTCACCTGGAGCGGAAGGAGCCTCGGAACATGAACACCGAGGACCAAGCCCAACCACCCAAAGTCTAACTGTCAACTCCCATCGGTGTGACGACTGGCGAGCCCGTAGACCTGCCACACTATCCTTAACCCAGGATTACGACAACGCGTGTCGACTCACACCGCATGCAATTCCACAACACTGTGGCATGGAAGGAGCCTCGAAGAAAGCACGAGGACCAAGCCCAACCATCCACCAGCACGGAAGGGGCCCCGGGACATGAACACCGAGGACACAGCCCAACCATCCAACTATACACATTTCCAGGTTTCCCAACTAGTGACGGTCAACACCGCACCTTCAAACTTCCACAACACTACCCATAGGGAGACGACGCTCTAGTATTGGACTACCAAATTCAATCCACTATTCAACATTCACATGGCCATGAGTTATCCTTCTATATGTCATTTCAAGTGATTTCAACATATTATATCAAGATGCACATGTATAACAATCTACTAACTTCTAACAAGCCAAATCATTCATGTAGACTAACTTACAATTCGATCACATGGAATCCGATTAATAATCTTCATCAATTATGTAACTAAATTAATTATTCATAAGAGTTTATCCAAGCCTCAAGATTACCTGCGATATTAATTTCATCGAATCCAAATCCATATGTTATAAACCCATATTTTTAAGTGCAGGAATAATCTGGACAACGATTCAACCGGAGATTCGCAAAGCTTCAAGAATCCGGTGAAGACGTGTAACCCCTCGATGGAAAGGTATTTACATGGACTACAACTTTCATATTCAGACCTCAACACAGATTTGAAATTATCCTATTTGAAATCGGACCCGAAGTCCGCTGCGTACAGAACACAATATCTGCATGCAGGATTTGCCGAACATCAAATTCGTTCAGACTTTCCCGTGGCTACATACTTCTCCTGAAGCCATGCAGCCACTCATTGGAAAGGTGTTTTCAAGGGCTTCAACCTTCATGTTTAGCTGAAAGCCCAGATCTGGCCATATACCACCTAAAAATGGTCACGAAGTTCGCTGCGCGCAGAATACAGATTCTGCACGCATCTTAAGGCGGAATGAACGGCATCGGTTCATCTTCCTCCTCAAGGCGATCTTCCCAATCATTCCAGAAAACCTTCTCCCTTATTTAACCTCAAGAGGCCAACACCCTTCACGAGACCATCCCTAAAATCACATAGAAGAAGGGCATGGTTGAAGAGATCTAAAATCTAGGACACAAGTCCTAGCATGGCCTTTCCTAGAAAACTTCTCCTCCCCATCAAGACTCTCTTGAGTCGATTTCTCGCCTAGGAAAAATAACTATAGATCTAGCACCAAGGGAGAGGGTAGGAAACTCACTTCATTTCCAGCGGTTCCATTTCCGGCCATAGACCTTGTGATTCTTCGCGGCGGCATCCTCTCTTTTACAGCGTTGGCGGATCTCCTTCCCTAGATCTTCCTCCAGCAAACTCCCTTCTTCACAAGACTTCTCTCAGAAAAATACGGCTGGGAAGAAGAGTGAAACGGCTAGGGTTTTCCACTATTCCTTATATATATAATGTGACACGGGTAGGGACACGCCCGTGTCCTTACCCGTGTCCCGCTCAAGCGAAGCGTTTCAGGCGGTTACAATGCCGATTCAATACTCGACACGACGGACACGCCCTGGTCACGCCCGTGACACCGGGCGTGATGCCTATCGTTGATCGGGATTCGTCGAACTCAACTAAAATCGTCGAACGGAGAACATGCCCAAGTCACGCCTATGGTCACGCCCATAGTCACGCCCGTGATATGGGGCGTGTAATCCTCTCACTCGAGAACCAACCACCTACTCGAGTACCTTAAGCACCTACTCGAGTATCTTAAGTCACGCCCCTGGGTCATGCCCGTGACCCAGGGCGTGTAACCCAATTTAATCGAGTGATTTAAAAACTACTCGAGTAACTGTGGCGGCTACTCGAGTACCTTCAGTCACGCCCCTGGGTCACGCCCGTGACACAGGGCGTGTCACCCAATTTTACTCGAGTACCTGAAACCTACTCGAGTAACGTCGGTAGTTACTTGAGTACCTTAGTCACGCCCCTGGGTCACGCCCGTGACCCAGGGCTTGTAACCTGCTCTTGACTAACTTCTCCAGACCACAAAAGCCGCACCTTTTTCCTCCACTTCCTGAACTCAAGCCTGCCCTCCTGACTCAAAACTAGTACGGGGGGCGGGGGGGGGGGGGGGGGGGGGGGGGGGGGGCTAGCGCGAATCGGGACATTACAACAAGTTTGGCACTTGGCCACATAATGTGCTACATCCTTCTTTAATCCTGGCCCATGATCGGAGGCATGTCACGTATAACCGTCACGCCAACTGTCACGTCTCTCGGGAACAGGGGAACTGACACGGGTAGGCACACTCCCGTGTTAGATGACACTCCCGTGTCAGATGACACGCCCGTGTCAGATGACACGCCCGTGTCAGATGACACGCCCGTGTCAGATGACACGCCCGTGTCAGTCTGTCGTGTTTCCTACCGTGTCCTTCTCTAGATACAGCCGGCCAAAACACCAAGCAAGACACGGCCTTGGACACGCTAGTGTCCTAGGCCGTGTAGCACTATACATGCACCAAAATCTCTTAAGGATGCGACCAGCTCGATAATGATTTTTGGGGGGTTACACGGAGTGCCCAAACCTAATTTTTGAAAGAGCGAGAACGACATCAAATTAATGCTCGCGCCTAAATCTGCAAGAGCATATTTTACTAGTATATTGCCAAAAAGGCATCGGATGGAAAACCGTCCCGGGTCATTTCTTTTAAGGGGAAATTTATTAGTAAGAGTCGCTGAGAAGTCTGCGTTGAGAGAGATATGTGAAATATTTTCTAATTTTTGCTTATTAGAAAGAAGTTCTTTTAAATATTTCGCATACTTAGGCATCTGCGAGATTACCTTGCAGATGGGAACATTAATATGAATTTATTTTAATAATAAAATAATTTTTTTGTGCTGCGCGTCCTTACGCTCACTATCTAGCTTATGTGGATACGACAAGGACATTTTAAAATAATTTTATCATTTAAAATTGGTAAAGGCGGCGTAACCGAAGAAGTGGGAAGAGGGGTCAGAGGTGAAATGTGTACGTGCGAATCGATCCATTTTGGATCGACCACCTCCTTTCCACTATGGAGGGTTATAACATTGATATTCTCCCGTGGATTGGGCTCCATGTTCCCCGGCAGTGCCCCAAGCGCGCGTTCGGACATCATCTGTGCCAGCTGTCCAACCTGGAGTTATAAGTTTTTTAGCTATCTGGTGATGTTCAGGATATTTGACTTGTTGGATGCTATGTATCTAGAAAAATTTTCCTCCATCGGAGAGGGTTTTTCAAAGTAGGGGGAGGCGACGGAAATCTGGGCACAATAGAATTAGATGGGTGCTGGCCATTGTTCGTGTTGCTGCATGAGAAGTTGGGGTGGTTCCTCCAACCAGGATTATAGTTATTACTATAAGGGTTATTGTTGGAGTTTAAGGAAGGTCGCTTATGATTTCCCATGTAGTATACGAACTCTTCGACTACCCTGACGTTAGAGGGAATTGCCCAAGTCAGAGTAGACGAGGCAGCAGACATCTCCGCCACCTGCATCATCAGCCTTTCAACTTGAAGGGCTAAGTGGGCAGTGGCATCCACTTTGAAGAGGTCGACCGCCTGCTTGGTGCATCTCCATGGGACGTTCCATTAGTAGGCATTCATTGCCATCTCTTTGATAAGAGCTTGGGCAGCCTCGGGGGTCTTGTTATTCAGGGTACCCCTGGCAGCCACGTCAATCATTTGACACGACTGATAGTTAAGCCCATTGTAGAAAATTTGGACCTGCAACCACGCAGGAAGTGCGTGGTGCAGACATTTGTGGTGGAATTCTTTAAACCTCTCCCAAGTCTCAAATAGAGACTCGGAATCGTTCTGCACAAACGAAGAAATGTCTATCCACAACTTTGTAATTTTGGCGGGCAGAAAATACTTCGTTAAGTAATGTTCCGAAAGCTCGGCCCAGGTGGTGATACATCCTCGGGGGATGGAATTCAACCATACCTTAGCTTTGGATCTCAAGGAAAATGGAAAAAGGCGCAAATGAATGGCGCCATCAGTGACGCCATTAATTTTAAAAGTATCACAGATTTCCAAAAAAAACTAGACAAATGAACGTTCTGGTCCTCATCCGACTGTCCATCAAACTGCATGGCATTTTGGATCATTTGGATAATGCTCGATTTTATTTCAAAATTATTGTTTGTCACCGTCGGGCGAACAATACTGGACCCAGTATCATCTAAATTCGGCTGGGCGTAATAAGACATTATACGCTCCACGACCGCGTTCGGATTAGGGTCGGCCATAGCAACGGCCGAGGGTTCTCCGACGGATTCTTCGGGATCCAAAGAGGGATTTTTGGCATTGAGATCGAATACTCGCAAGTGAGCGTTCGATCTCAGGATCTAAATCCAAATTTTCAGACTCTGAAGGTTGTCCACGAGTCATACACCCAAAATATAAACTAAATAATTAACTTTTTTTCAATTTTAAGTAGAGTTTTTAAGTTTTTTTTATTTTTAGAAAAAAGGTAAAAGTAATAGACTCTGGAATTCGAAATAACAACTTGAAGCCTCCCCGGCAACTGCGCCAAAAACTTGATGTGCACGAAGCCCGACTCTGATTTATCTAGTGAGCACGGTGGGTTCGGATTTTGCAGGGCGAGGGGAGGCAAGTGCACCTATCGCAAGTAATACACGATATTCGGGGGAATATAACCATCGTAAATTTCTCAAGGACGGGTTAATTATCTCTACTCCTCCCAGAAGGACTATTACCTTACCGAAAAATTAAAGTTATCGGATTTACTAACTAAAGTGGTTATAAGAATGAGCTGAAAATAGATTTATAAAAAGATCAATGAATATTTAACGCTCAGTATCGAATTACGTTAGGACTAAAATAGATTTATATAACTAGAGATATTAGGTTACAATTCAATTAAAGGGGAAACTTGGCCGTGGTGGTTACAAAAGAATGAGCTCACCTATCTCTAAGACTATCGCTCATCTGAACATTAAGACTATTCGACCGAGCTCTCGTCCGGGAAGGATTCCTCTTAATGTCTGCTTTACGCTAAGAACCTCGCTATTGGGGTGACCCAATCCGGAAGAATTATGTGCCTCCTCTCTCGAGGGTTACTGCGAAAACTCTTTATACCCCAGGGTGATCAGTCCATACGCACAGCCTCTCGGCTACCTAGCATATGGATAATAGAAATAGAGCCCACACATTGATATGTGGTTCTACGCATAGTAAACCTAGGGTAAACCTTAAGCTCTTAATTAAATAGAAAAATAAGACCTTTAATTATTTTAAAACATTTTTATGTCCCAATGTTCTTTGATACCGAGGGCTAAGAGCGATTAGCCACTCATCGAAATGGGGATGGCTTATGAGTTTTGTGAGGCGTGAGTTCTAAATTAAACGCTGAACGGTTACAAAAAATAAGAAGAAATAAGATAACCTAACATTAGAAAGAGAAAATCTACTAAAAAGAAAAAAAATGCACGCACTCAACCAAACTCATAATAAAGGAAAAAGAGCTAAGTTACAAAAAAGAAAATTGCATAATTGAAATTACAAGTACTACTCAAACGAGTAGGCAGGAAATGAATGCTGAAAATGACAAGTCCTACTCAAACGAGTAGGCGAGAAATGAAAGCAGTAAAAGCTAACTCATAATCGCGCACACTCTACCTTAAGAAAATGCACACACTCTACATAAAGAAAACACACACACACACACTCAACATAAATAAAATGCACACACTCTACATAAATAAAATGCACACACTCTGCATAAATAAAATGCACGCACTCTACATAAATAAAACACACGCACTCTACATAAATAAAATGCACGCACTCTACATAAATAAAACGCATACACTCTACATAAATAAAATGCACACACTCTACATAAATAAAATGAACACACTCTACATAAATAAAAGCAATAAAACCTAACTCATACACTCAAACACACAAGCAAAAAGAAGAAAAACCAAATGATCAAAAAATTAAAGCATTTACATTTTTACCGTTAGAGTTTGCTGAAAACGCATAAAATGTAGAAATAAAAATTAAAGGAGCAAAAAGGTTTTCAAATCAATGCAAAAACCAAAGTGTTTGAAAAATTAAAATAATAACTAATCCATTCTTATAACTTTGTAAAAATGCTTAAAAGTGAAAGAAAGTTTAAAAGAACCAAAAATTTTGCAAGCAAACAAAGCCAAAGTAAAAAAGGATAAAAACCACTTTGAAAACATTTTTTTTAAATTCATAAGAGTGAATGAAAAGCTCGAAAAAAATAAACATAAAAGCTAAGGGAAAAGTTAATAAAAGCTAGCATAACAACTAGTAACCATAATAGAAAAAAAACCTAGAACTAAGTTAAGTAAAAAAAAAGGGGTTTGAAAACATAAGAGATTAAATAACTCTCTCTCTCACACACACACACACACACACACACACACACACACATAGAAAAATAAAGAATGAAAATACATAAGATTGTTGAAAGAGAGGCACACATAGGCATTCAAGTACAATATATTTATGAAAAAACTAACAAAATTTATTAAGTAAAAAGTCAGATTACAAAAGCTAAAACAAACATAAAGTGAAGGGGGGGAAATTATCCTTACAAGCACAAAAAGCCTCCTAGCAGCGGCCCAACAGCAAAATGGATCACAAGTTTGAACCCTTGGACCTTACAACATACATCTATTTATAGGTGATGGTTAAAACTCACAGCGCCCCGCAGGTTTATTATTTATAAAAAAATTGAAACCGAGTTTTAACGAAAGGAGGCAGGTGCACCTATCGGGTGTAGTACAGGATATTTCGGTGAGGAATATCGGGGTCATATTGTTCTCTGAGATGGGTTGATTATTTCTACTCGTCCCTTGAGGGGACTTTTATTTTACCGAAAATAACTTGTCGGGTTCTTATTTATATATATATATAAACAAAAAATAAACATTTAAAAAGGAGCCGACGAAGAAATAGCGCAACGGTACCAAATTGAATTTGAACTAAAATAAACTTTGAATAAATAGAGATCCTAAATTTCAAATTAATTAAGGCGGAGACTTGGCCATGGAGGTTCCACAAAAATGAGCTCACTATCACTAGGAATATCGCTCACCTGAACATTAAGACTATTCGACCGGGCTCTCGTCTGACGAAGGATTCCTCTTAATGTCTGCATTACACTAAGAACCTCGCTATTGGGAGGGGAACCCAATTTGATAAAATTCCGCAGCACCACTCTCGAGGGTTAGTGTGGAACTCTCTTTACCCAGGGTTGATCGGTCCATACATACGACCTCTCGATTAGCTAGCATATGCACTACGGAAATAGAGCCCACAAATCGATATGTGGTTCTGTGCGTCGTAAACCCGTGGTAAACCTTAAGTAATTTCATTAATGAGAAAAAAAGGACCTTTAATTATTTAAAGCGATTTTATTTGTCCCTATGCTCTTCGATAATGAGGGCTAAGAGCGGTTAGCCACTCATCGGAATGCGGACGGCTTGCGAAAAGAAATACATAATTGAAAGGTACGAGTCCTACTCAAACGAGTAGGCAGGAAATGAAAACAAAAAATGAAGGCAGTAATGGAAAGCGATAAATTGAAAGCAGTAAAGAAAGCAGTAAATTGCGAGTCCTACTCAAACGAGTAGGCGGGTAATGAAAGCTGTAAAATTGCGAGTCCTACTCAAACGAGTAGGCCGGAAATGAAAGTGATAAAAGTGCAAGTCCTACTCAAATGAGTAGGTGGGAAATGACAAGTTCTACTCAAACGAGTAGGCAGGAAATTAAAGCGAGTCCTACTCAAATGAGTAGGAGGAAATAAATGTACACACGCACACACTCTACATGAAATAAAACACACACACTCTACAGAAATAAAACACACACACACTACATAAAATAAAAAACACACCCACTGTACTTGAATAAAAACACACCCACACACTTTACATTAATAATGAAAGCGATAAAAAGCTAACTCATACACTCACCCACACAAGCAAAAATATGAAAAATGAAGTGATCTAAAAATTAAAAAAATTATATTTTTACCATTAGAATACGATAGAAATTCATAAAAAGAGGAAAGAAAAATTAAATGAGCAAATGCTTTTTCTAAATTAAAGCAAAAATTGAAGTGCTTGAAAAATTAAAACGAGTAGATTTTCTTTCTTATAATTTTATAAAAGAGCTAAAAAAGTGAAAATAAAGCAGAAAAAGAACAAAAGTTTTAAAACCAAAAAAAACTAAGTTAAAGAACAATCAAAACCACTTTTAAGACACCTTTATAAACTCATAAAAATGAAGTAAAAAGCTCTCAAAAGCTAAACTATGAAAGCATAAAAATAAACTCATACACACACACACACACACACACACACACACACACACCAATTTTAAAGAGAAAAACAAAAGACAAAAATAAAACAAATAAATAAGATTGCTTAAGGAGAGGTGCTTAGATCCATTCCAAAACCATATAAAGAGAAGAAAAACACATATTTTATTAAGCTAAAAGTTAGTTACATAAAGTTAAAAAAACACTAAAGTGGGGGGGAGAAAATTCCCTTACATAGCATGGAAAACATCTAAACAGCATAGCCCCTTAAGCAAAATGGTTCAAAAAGAAGAACGGGTGATCATACAGAGAGTTTCTATTTATAGGCAGACATTTTCGGGTTACACGCCCTAGGTCACGGGCATGTAAGTGGGGGCGTGTAGCTACTATTGCTGATGTGATCCAGAGAATTGATGGTTGGTTTGACTTTTTGGCTGTACATGTGGAAGTCACAGGCATGACACTGCTGTCACAGGAGTGTAAGGGGGGCGTGTCGGGGAGGTTTATCTGGGGAAAGCATCGTGTCAATTTGTCATCGGCGCTATCTTGTCTGGGACATGTGGAAGTCATGGGCGTGTTGAATATTTACACGGACATGTTGAATAGAATTGAGTGGTTGGCTTGCATTGAGTGAAGATGGCGTTGAGTGGTTAGCATTGAGTGGTTGGCATTGAGTGGAGATGGCGTTGAGTGGGTGGCGTTAAGTGGGGATGGTGTCGAGTGGTGGCTAGATGAATCAGATTTTACACAGGCGTGTCACGGGCGTGTTCCTCAATTATCGAACGTGGATCATCGAGTTGAGCTCGACAAACATCGAGGGCGTGACACGGGCGTGTTCAAAAATCATCGAACGCAAATTGTCGAGTTGAGATCGACGAATGTTGAGGGTGTGACACGGGCATGTCATGGGATGAACAAAAGTTTGTCAGGCAGTTCGACGAACGTCGAACACCGATCGTCAAGCTTACGACAACATTCTGTTGGGATCAAGTAACATGCCCAGGTCACGGGCGTGACCGATAAGTACACGGGCATGTACTTTGGAATTTTTTTGACTTTTTTCTGAAAAGTTCTGAAAAATAAAATAAAGTTAAGTTAGAAAATATTTACAAAAAAGAAGCATTTTATTAAAGAAAAATAACTAAAAATGACAAAAATAAACTAAAATGACGTATTTAACGTACATAAAAATACATATATTTATAACTTATCAAATACCCCCATACTTAAGCTTTTACTATTCCAGAGCAAAAGTCGGAGATATACTTATAAGGAATTAAAGAAATCATAAGTTTATCTACCGCTTGAATTAATTGAAAGAAAGATCAAAATAATTATCCGGGGTATAAGTGTTAAGTCTTAAATTATGACAAAAATTTAAATAGATGAAGAGTTTCAGCTACAAACTTCTCGATATAATCAAATAGAAAACAAAGAATTGTATTTTAGCTTATAAGAATTAAAGAAAATAATGCAATTTAAAAATTATGCTCTCAAAAAAAATTTAAATTAAATCTAGAATCATTTGAAATTGGCGGAGGGGGATATTAGTTTATGAAGAGGGCTTTGATTTAGAGGTGAGGTATATTTTTTCGCTCAAAGCTCTAATAGAATTTTTTGAATGAATGTGGATGTTTAGGAAAACAAAACCTTATTTTTCATAACATATAATATTTTTTTGAACAACTTCATAATAACCCAATATATATGTATAGGAGTAATTAATTTTATTCTCATACTCTGTAACATATAATCTTTTAAAATATTGGATGTCAATGTTTACGGAACAAAATCTTATTTCCATTGACACAGGATCTTTTAAGGATCAAATCATTGCAAGTAAGACATGAAAAAAAAGAGATAGTTTTTTTTTTCAGAAAGAAAACTAGATGTAATAAAAAAAAATTGAGAGCAACTTTTATAAATTGAATGTTCCTATACTTCAAAAAAAGCTTGCAGTAAACATAATTGAAATCTAAGGTTATTATTTTCTAACAAAATAAATGTGCAACTATTTAGATAAGTTAAAAGTGGTGCTGAAAACAAGTTCCTTATCTAAATAAAAAAAAGCATACGAAATTCTTTAAAACTTAACCCAAAATATCTAAATCTATCGATCTACAATTAATAAACGAATAGTAAACAAAAAATTAATAAAATTCGCTTATAAATAAACTCGCAACAAAATTTTTGGAGCGCGAAAAAGGGTTAAGAATAAGATATTCGATTTATTTGTTTCATAATAAACGATTTTTTTTGGATTTTTTAGATTTTTTATCTTTTTTTGTATTTTTGATTATTTTCTTTTTTTGGGATTTTGGTGTTATTTTTTTTTTTTGGATTTTGGATTTTTTTTAGTTTTTTTATTTTTTTAGTTTTTATCACATTATTTACAAGAAAGGGGAGAGAAAGAGGTGTTATTTACAAAGAAGAGAGGGGGAAAGAGAATGATTTTTTTACAAAACAGATTTACATAGTAAAAACAATTTTTTTTTAATTTTTGTTTTATAATTTTTTTTGGATTTTTGTGTTTTATGATTTTTTTTTTGAGTTTTTGATTATAAAAACAAGCAAAAAAATTTTATTTTTTTATTTTTGCAAATTTTTGTAAGTTTTTTTAATAGTGCAGAATATAAAATTATAAAATAAGAAAACACCCTCATACTTAAAACCAACATTATCCTCAATGTTGCAATGTAAGTATGCGGAACGATAAGAGATAAAATGTGGTATTTACAAAAATGAAAAGGAAAGGGTAGGAGCTTCCCTGTGACGAGCTTGGGGAGGTTTATTTGGAACCCTGTATTGTTTATAACAAAGAAAAGTAAAAAATGGTTCCATTATATGGAATTTATTTGGTGGCGCGAGATTTTTATTTGTAGTATGCGTCTTATTTATAGATTTAGTAACTCGACTTGGTCATAAGGTTTCGGGTGTTAGGGGTGGCAAGTGTGGGTGACTCGCAAATAGCTAACATCTCAGCTAAATGAGTATAATAGAATTGCATTCCATGAGCGTCTAAAATAACGTAAGTCGTGCCGAAGCGAGAAAATAAATATATAAGTCTTAAAATACTTTCATTTTTTCAAAAAAGTTAAAATAAAATAGATATATGAAAAACTTTTGTGGTTTTAGTTGTTTTTTTAGTTGTTTTCGTGGTTTTTTTTGTGGCAAGCTTTAGTTTTTTTTTTCGTTTTTGTAGATTTTTTTGTTTTTTTATTTTTAGTTTTTAGAGTTTTTAGTTTTTAGGTTTGTTTTTTTGTTTTGTTTTTTAGTTTTTTGTTTTCAGAGTTTTTAGGTTTGTTTTTTATTTTTAGTGTGTAGTTTTTTTATTTTGTTGGTTTTGTGATTTATTTTATATTTTTTTAGGAAACGACGTCATTTCAATTTTTCTGTTTTTATAGAAAATAATAAAATGATAATGTTTTAAAAAAATTGGTTTTTTTTAAAGTACTATTATTATTATTTTTTGTTGGCCATTATTTATATATATATATATATATATATATATAAAGAGGTAAAAGTAAAAGTTTTCTAGAGTTTAAAATAACAACACGAAAATTCCCCATCAACGGCGCCAAAAACTTGATGGTTAAAACTCGCGGCGCCCCGCGGGTTTATTATTTATAAAAAAAATTGAAGCTAAGTTTTAACGAAAGGAGGCAAGTGCACCTATAGCGTGTAGTACAGGATATTCCGGTGAGAAATATCAGGGTTGTATTGTTCTCGGGGACGGGTTTGTTGGATCCCTAGTTTGAATTTGGGGTAGGTTCACTAATTAGGATGTTTGACCCACTTTGTATAGCTAGGGTCAAGTCTGTTAGTCCTAGAGTTTAGGCTAGTCATTAGTATCAATCTTCATGGACAAGCCTGTAGAGGACTTCAGTAGACTCGAGACTTAAAAGAATTCAGAGTCCAGATTCTCAGTTCGAAGTTCTTCGAACTCAGCTCAACGATCGTCGATCGCAGATCGACGAACTCAGAAATCTTTCTCTGGGTTGAGCTCGACAATATTCGAGCTCAGGTCGACGATCTCTTCCTCAAGACAGATTCTCTACTCGACGAACTTGGAGCGCAGAATTGGCAAGATATTTCATATTAGTAGTTCGCTGCGCTCAGGTCGACGAACAGGATTTCTCAGCTCGACAAACTTGGAACTCCAGTCGACGAATTCCCGAGTCAGATTGATAAGTTTTCCTTATTTTTGTCCCCAAATTCTTATATTATTTAGCAGTAATTCTCTGAGTAATTAATGCTTATATTCTCACGAATATAGCCATTCTTGGAAGCATTAATTATGGATTTCATCAGAGTTAATTGCTTGCTTATTTTAATGGGACAGTTGGGGAAACTCATTCAAGAATATATTTCAGTTGTTTCATTCTCAAGAATTAGTTAGCAATTAGTGCTTGGAATTCAAAATTCAAAACGAGAATTTGACAACAGAATATAAAAGAGAATTTTCTTTCAGACAAAAGAGCATAGGTGTGATACAAGCAAGCAAAGAAGAAAAGATACACAATGATATACACATAATACAGAACACAAGAAGTGATATAGAGAAGAGATACAGAAATATACTGAAGAATATATGCTTCTTCTCTGTGCTGAAAACTCTTTGTTTTCCCATTGATATTTCAGAAGACTGAAGAAGAACATCAATCTTATATTAAGAGTCCTCTTCAACTTTTACTCCAGGAATCCTCAAGGATAACAACTCTAAATCTATCTACAAGTTCCTAGATTTCAACAAGATAAGGCTGAAGACCTACACCCTGAGCAAGGCTCCAGTCTTTCTGAACATCTCAACATTTCAGAAGGAGCTTTGACAATAGCAATCCATTGAGTCTTCTCTGTTGAATAGAGAAAAGAGAAGACACCATCAACTCTCTCAACCTCCTGTACAAAGGGTTTATAAACTCCCTTCAAAAGTTTATTGTTGGTTTTTGGGCACCTAATCAAAAGCCTAAAGGGTTGTGAGATATCCCTGTAAATATATCTTGTGGTGGCAGTCACCAGATCAAAAACCTGATAGTATATTCCAACCAGGGTGTTAGAAGAGTGGATGTACCCAGTTTGGGGAACCACTACAAAATTCTTGTTGTCTGGTTGTTCATTTTCTCTTTGTTTTGTTGTGCTGTGATAGTGTAGTTTAGCTTAGTTTCCATTTCTTTTTATACTACTACTATTATCACTAATTCTCTAATAAATTCTAAAAACAGTAAAAAGTTTAAAATTACTCTATTCACCCCCCCCCCCTCTAGAGTAAATCAGGTCTATCCCTTAACTTTCAATTGGTATCAGTAGATTATCAATTGCCTAAGTTGTCTTTCAAGGTTGATTATTTCTACTCTTCTATGTAGGGGACTATTATTTTACCGAAAATAACTTGTCAAATTCTTACTTATATATGTATAAAAACAGAAAATAAACATTTAAAAAGGAGACGATGAAAAAATAGCGTAATGGTACCAAATTGAATTTGAACTAAAATAAACTTCGAATAAATAAAGATCCTAAATTTCAAATTAATTAAGGCGGAGACTTGGCCGTGGAGGTTCCACAAAAATAAGCTCACCTATCTTTAAGACTATCGCTCACCTAAATATTAAGACTATTCGACCAGGCTCTCGTCCGATGAATGATTCCTCTTAATGCTCGCATTACGCTAAGAACCTCGTTATTGGGTAGGAAACCCAATCCAGTAAAATTCCTCTCCTCCTCTCTCGAGGGTTAGTGCGAAACTCCCTTTACCCAGGGGTGATCGGTCCATACGCACGGCCTCTCGGCTAGCTAGCATATGCACTATGGAAATAGAGCTCACACATCGATATGTGATTCTACGCGTCGTAAACTCGGGGTAAGCATTAAGTAATTTAATTAATGAGAAAGAGGACCTTTAATTATTTAAAGCGATTTTATCGGTCTCAATGCTCTTCGATACTTAGGGCTAAGAGCGGTTAGCCACTCATCGGAATGGGGACGGCTTGCAAAACGAAATGCATAATTGAAAGGTGTGAGTCCTACTCAAACGAGTAGGCGGGAATTAAAGCAGAAAATGAAAGCAGTAAAGGAAAGCGATAAAATGAAAGCAGTAAATTGCGAGTCCTACTCAAACGAGTAGGAGGAAAATGAAAGCTGTAAAATTGCGAGTCCTACTCAAACGAGCAGGCGGGAAATGAAAGCGATAAAAGTGCAAGTCCTACTCAAACGAGTAGGCGGGAAAGGACCAGTCCTACTCAAATGAGTAGGCGGGAAATGACAAGTCCTACTCAAACGAGTAGGCGGGAAATTAAAGCGAGTCCTACTCAAATGAGTAGGAGGAAATAAATGCACACACGCACACACTCTGCATAAAATAAAACGAACACACTCTACAGAAATAAAACACACACACACTCTACATAAAATAAAAACACACCCATTCTACTTGAATAAAAACACACCCACACACTCTACATAAATAATGAAAGCGATAAAAAGCTAACTCATACACTCACCCACACACGCAAAAATGCGAAAAATGAAGTGATCTAAAAATTAAAACAATTAAATTTTTACTGTTTGAATACGATAGAAATTCATAAAAAGTGGAAAGAAAAATTAAATGAGCCAAAGTTTTTTTGACATTAAAAGCAAAAATTGAAGTGCTTGAAAAATTAAAACGAGTAGATTTTCTTTCTTATAATTTTATAAATGAGCTTAAAAAGTGAAAATAAAGCAGAAAAAGAACAAAAATTTTAAAACCTAAAAACAACTAAGTTAAAGAAAAATCAAAACCACTTTTAAGACACTTTTATAAACTCATAAAAATGAAGTAAAAAGGTCTAAAAAGATAAACTATGAAAACTATGAAAGCATTAAACTAAACTCATACACACACACACACACATACACACACACACACACACATACACACACTAATTTTAAAGAGAAAAACAAAAGACAAAAATAAAATAAATAAATAAGATTCCTTAAGGAGAGGTGCTTAGATCCATTCCAAAACCATATAAAGAGAAGAAAAACACATATTTTATTAAGCTAAAATAGAGTTACATAAAGCTAAAACAAACACTAAATTGAGCGGGAGAAAATTCCCTTACATAGCATGGAAAACATCTAAACAGCATAACCCCTTAAGCAAAATAGTTCAAAAAGAAGAACGAGTGATCATACAGAGAGTTTCTATTTATAGGCAAAAAAAATCGGGTTACACGCCCTAGGTCACGGGAGTGTAAGGGGGCGTGTAGCTACTGTTGCTGATGTGATCCAGAGAATTGATGGTTGGTTTGACTTAGCGGTTGTACGTGTGGAAGTCACGGGCGTGACACTGCTATTACGGGTGTGTAGGGGGGGTCGTGTCAGGGAGGTTTATCTGGGGAAGGCGTCGTGTCAATTCATCGTCAGCACTGTCTTGTCTGGGACACGTGGAAGTCATGGGTGTGTCGAATATTGACACGGGCGTGTCGAATAGTGTTGAGTGGTTGGCTGGAATTGAGTGAAGATGGCGTTGAGTGGTTGGCATTGAGTGGAGATGGAGTTTAGTGGCTGACATTGAGTGGAGATGGCGTCGAGTGGCAGCTAGATGAATCGGATTTGACACGGGCAGGTTGGGCGTGTCACGGGATGTTCTGCAATCATTGAACACAGATCGTCGAGTTGAACTCGACGAACAACGAGGGTGTGACACGGGGCGTATTCAAAAATTGTCGAACGCAGATCGTCGAGTTGAGATCGACGAACGTCGAGGGCATGACACGGGCATGTCATGGGATGAACACTGGCGTGTCGATCAGTTCGACGAACGCCGAACGTCGATCTTTGATGCTTAAGATCACGGCAGTGAACCGGTCGCACAAGTAATATAAAATTGGGGTTTCCCAAGTATCGATCTCACAGGGAACACAGTAAGGTGGAGTTAATTTTGAGGAGGACTTGAGATTGAAGTCCTAAGGTCGGAGCTAACTAAGAGGGGGGGGGGGGGTTTGATGTTTGCGGAAACAGAAAATAAAAGGCTAACAACTACTCCTATGTAACGCTGCTATGCGATGCTTCGCCAGGCGGGATGGAAGACTAGTCGGGCCGCTATGCACCGAATCACTAGGCGGATTGAGGAGAAGGCTAGCGGATGAGGTGGTTAGAAAGGCGGAATGAGGGTCGTGAGCACCTCTTTGCTACGCACGCCACTAGCAATTGCTAGTGCGGCAAGATCGGATGGTGGTGGATGGAATATGGCGCAACTCAAGTAAATAACGAAAACATACAAAATCACAGACATGATTGTATAAAATCGTTTTACAAACTAAGCATACTTCATCAATATAAATAAAGTTAAACACCAATATTCAACAATAAAGCAAGAACAAGTCAAGAGATCGACCGAATCCGAAGTCTTGCTGAGGATTCATGGTTGGAATCGTCGGGTTGTCATTCCGCGTCCAAGCTCGGTCCTCAACTGCATCCTGGGTAGAGAAGGGCTGTCACCACCTTCCAATGGCCCGTCTTCTTCGTCTCATGATAGCGGATGAAGTTTGCTAGCTTTCCTTTGCTTGATGGCTATGGCGTCAAACCCTACTTGAAGCTCACGGATGAAGGAGAAGGCCGAGAGGAAGCTCCGGCTTGGATTTGGCGGTGAAAGCTTGCCCGGAGCACCTCCCTAGGGTGGAAGATGAAGGGGAACGGCGGAGAAGGCAGAAAACGGCGGAGAAATGTCGAGCTCCGGATCCTCTCCCGAATTAGAGCGAGACCTGCACTATTTATTCAAAGCAGAAATGAACAATGCGCACGATCACAGGCGCACGACCAGTGGTCGTGCGCACTATGTCTGGTGATCGTGCGCACTGACATAGAAGATCAGGAAGAAGAACTGGGATAACGCGCACTAAGTCCAATGGTCGTGCGATTACCCCAGACAAGACTCTAGAAAAGAGGAATCAATGCACACGATCAGTGGCGCACGGCCGGTGGTCGTGCGCAATATGTCCAGTGGTCGTGCGCTTACCCCAGGCTGATTCTTGAAAACGTAGAGTAGTGCGCACGATCAGGGGCGCACGACCAGTGGTCGTGCGCATTAGATCCCATGATCGTACGCAGTATTCCTGTTTCACAACCATCCCGGAACACGCACACGACCCCTGTACCGAAAGGAAAAACCAATCACTGATATGTGCAGACATTCCAGGCAATCACAAAAAGGAGTACAAACTATAAAAATAACAAAATACACAACCACAGGCATAAATGTGCACTTCCTATGGAAATAAAGATAAGATGAAATATGAACAATATAGAACTAAAAGTGAAGTGCAAACGTGTGAAAACTAAACCAGATGAGTCCGAAAATAGGTATATAAAGTGGACTCATCACACCCCCAGACTTAACTGTTTGCGCGTCCCGAGCAAACAAAATCTAAGCAGAAAGGGAAAAATACTAGTTAACAAAGAAATTGAAAAACAAAGTACCATGCGAAGTCGCATGCTCGTGTGCGTAAAAATACAATAGAGAAAATTTCTAAGTATGCAAAATAGTTTATATTTTTCACAATGCGTATCAAAATTTTATTATTACTCAAAAATGGAAACACGGTGAATCATCCGGTCATGCATAGGGAGAAAGTAGACTAATCGCTAGGCGAGCATTGCCAAAGATCGGGGCTCGGGATAACCTCCAAAGGAATCCACCAATGTCGGTGACCATATGCTTGTCCTTTCGCATTCTCTCCATGGCACTGGTTTGTTTCACACACGAATCTGTAGGACTTGAGGTGAAGAGATGGGGCTTGAGTTTCGGTGAGGTAAAAAAAAGATAAACAGGAAGGCTATGCACCTAACCCAAATGAGCTTATCAAAGAAAGAATCCATCAGCTAACCAAAATATATGTGGGTACCCCACACCCCCAAACTTAACTTTTAACATATGGGTGTGTGCACCGCCTACTCCAAAAATACTCACATCTCAAATAGGATTTTCAATTTTACTTTTACTTTTCACTTTAACATCATTTTTTTTTAACTTTTCTTTTTCCTTTTTCAAATTACTTTTCATGTAACAAATTCAACAAATATAAGCTTTGGAGCATCCACATTTTCACATGTAATAACACCACATCACATCCCAACATGAAAATATAAAACACTAAGCTCGACTTGGGTGTGCGACTAGGATAGGCTATGGGGCTTTGGTGAATGAAGGTGGAGCTGAATCAAAAGAAGGGTAGGCACAATGAGGCTAGCGAGGATATGACATTAGGAATGGTACAAAGCTAAACCGGGCAAAAATGATGGCCTACATCATGCTCATGCATGACTAACCTATACCCATGCTTCAAGAATAGCTTGGGGCAAGTTCTTAGCCAACGAGAAAGACCATCCATCCTTCCGACTCAAGCAATACGAACCTAACGGCCGTCTACACACATCCCTAAGCTACCGTTTGATTCATACCAGATTCACCAACTTTTGAGTAGAATAAAAAGTCTTTACGCAAATAGAAAGATATAAAACTATAAGCATACAGAAAAATTAAATCTACTCGAATTTCTACACGAGACGAGAGCAGTTGACTAGGAGCACAGCAAGGTCAACATTTTACTCTGTCTCACAATCCTATGTCAGCACCATAATTTTCCCAAATCATACAAAAGAAACGAGTTTAACTCGCAGCATGCAAAAAGCTAAGCACGCGCTCATGTGGGTGCAGTGGTGTGTGATGCAATGAACTAATCAAAATAAAACTATAAAAGCTTCTAGTATGCACATGAGATGTGCACATGCAATAGGTAACAGATCTCTCCCACAGACTTAAACTAAACTACACAGCATATGATAGAGAAATTAAGATCATAAAGATTTAAGGGAAGAGGTCGTCCAATGCTCAGCTAGTGAGCATACCAGAAGATGCGTGGAAACCTGAAGCAGGCCCGCCATACGAAGAATCACAACCCTGCCAACACGAAGTTGTCAAGAATACCTGCAGGGGTGAGCTCCGCAAGAACAAAACAAAATATACAAAAAATGCTAAAACTAAAATAGACATGAAAATTAAAAATACAGGAAATGAAAGATAAGTACTGGGGTTATTGTCATCCCAGCACGACTTATTCGGCTACGAAAAGGTTCTAGCTAATGGGCCTATGAAAAGAAAAATGCACAGGTAACTGACCTAATATCCGTTGTGGTAACGGGTACCGATACGGTGATAGAGCGGTTACCCCTCTGCCTAAATAATCATGCCTGCTCCTCGCAGGCAGAGGAAATAGGAAATAGGATGAGGAGGAGCCCTGGTCCTCACTCATCTTATCACAAAAAGTATCCTCGCCTAGCAAGGCATCGTCAACCACATGTGTGTAGGGTGTGATGGCAACGGCAAGAACACTAAGCTCATCATCATCCCAGCATACCCATGGAGTCTCAGCCTGCACAGGTTCAGATAGAGAAGGGGTGTCAAGAAATAAAGGAGAAGAATAACTAAAATAATCAGAAATAGGGGGAGTGGTCCCGGTCTCACTCCCAGCAAGATCCAAGCAGAGATCATCGTCGGTATCATACGAGTCGTATCGAGGGGAATCCGAGAACTCGAGGTCTGTAGTGGTAAGAGGAACGACCTCATCCAATAAGGAGGTGCAAACCTCCACATCAGAAAGAGGGTATTCCTCATCCCACCGGGGTGCGTCATAGTGTTCCGAAGATCCTCCTTCTCCGTCGGAGATAGAGGAATCATCATCCCACTTCGGCGCAACCTCGGGGACCGAATCATCAACAAATACGGCATCATCAACCGACTCACAAGAAAGAGGAATAGCACAATCCGGAAAAAATTGCGGAGGGGCAAGGCTGCTCTCAAAATCAAGCACTGAATGAGCAGGCCCCATCACAAAATCATTCGCTGACGCCACCCCGTCGACGACCGGAACAATCTCATCGTCCCATACAGGAGCGTCCATGAGTTCCTGCTCCTCTTTTTTTGGCTAACACCAGAGTGATCATCATCACTCAAGAAAAGCTCCTAAAAAGGGATCGAGGGACCCATGAAAGAGTTGTATGCGGCCAAAGATTCTTCAGTAATCTCAATGGGTAAAGAATGAGCAAAGTGTGTTATGTCAGTGTATGGGCCAGGCAACACCCTGATAGGCCTGTCCATAACAGTCTTTCGTGAACGGGAGGTTGTTGTGCACACGCCCTCAGAGGGAGAAGGCTTGCACAAACGAGGGCAATCCTTCAACATGTGGCTCACACCTTGACATAACAAACACCGAATGCAATGCTCAGCATTCATAACAGCAATGGCATCGATGGATCGGCGCAAAGTGTCAAGGATACAGCACTCAGCATCAGGATCCATCACGAACAAAAATAATTGCTGAAAAAGGTGCTACACAGCTAAAATGAAAATAGCACGGATCTGCTATCTAAATCAAAAATCAGAAAAGGGTAAAAAGAAATAAGCAAAATAAAAATTCTAATAACCAAAGCAAATAAATAAAAAAAATGATATGCACAAATGAAAAAGGGCTTCAATCTATTATCTCCCTCTCCAAAAACTCACACGACTGTGTTCCCCGGCAACAGCGCCAAAAACTTGATGCTTAAGATCACGACAGTGAACCGGTCGCACAAGTAATATAAAATGGGGGTTTTCCCAAGTATCGTTCTCACAAGGAACACAGTAAGGTGGAGTTAATTTTGAGGAGGACTTGAGATTGAATTCCTCAGTTCGGAGCTAACTAAGGGAGGGGTTTGATGTTTGCGGAAATAGAAAATAAAAGGCTAACACTACTCGTATGCAACGCCGCTATGCGATGCTTCGCCAGGCGGGATGGAAGACTAGTCGGGCCGCTATGCACCGAATCATTAGGCGGATGGACGAGAATGCTAGCAAATGAGGTGGTTAGAACGGCGGAATGAGGGTCGTGAGCACCTCTTCGCTACGCACGCCACTAGTAATTGATAGTGCGGCAAGAACAGATGGTGGTGGATGGAATATGGCGCAGCTCAAGTAAATAACGAAAACATACAAAATCGCATAGACATGATTGTATAAAATTGTTTTACAAACTAAGCATACTTCATCAATATAAATAAAGTTAAACACCAATATTCAACAATAAAGCAAGAACAAGTCAAGATATCGACCGAATCCGAAGTCTTGCTGAGGATTTACGGTTGGAATCGTCGGGTTGTCATTCCGCATCCAAGATCGGTCCTCAACTGCATCCGGGGTAGAGAAGGGCTGTCACCACCTTCCAATGGCCCGTCTTCTTCGTCTCACGATAGCAGATGAAGTTTGCTAGCTTTCCTTTGCTTGATTGCTATGGCGTCAAACCCTACTTGAAGCTCACGGATGAAGGAGAAGGCCGAGAGGAAGCTCTGGCTTGGATTTGGTGGTGAAAGCTTGCCCGGAGCACCTCCCTAGGGTGGAAGATGAAGGGGAACGGCGGAGAAGGCGGAAAATGGCGGAGAAATGTCGAGCTCCGGATCCTCTCCCGAATTAGGGCGAGACCTGCACTATTTATACAAAGCAGAAATGAACAATGTGCACGATCACAGGAGAATGACCAATGGTCGTGCGCACTATGTCCGGTGATCGTGCGCACTTGAATGGAAGATCAGGAAGAAGAATTGGGATAACGCGCACGAGCAGTGGCGCACGACCAGTGGTCGTGCGCACTAAGTCCAATGGTCGTGCGATTACCCTAGACAGGAGTCCAGAAAAGAGGAATCAATGCACACGATCAGTGGCGCACGACCGGTGGTCGTGCGCAATATGTCCAGTGGTCGTGCGCTTACCCCAGGCTGATTTTGGAAAACGCAGAGTAGTGCGCATGATCAGGGGCGCACGACCAGTGGTCGTGCGCATTAGATCCCATGATCGTGCGCAGTATTCCTGTTTCACAACCATCCCGGAACACGCACACGACCCCTGTACCGAAAGGAAAAACCAAACACTGATATGTGCAGACATTCCAGGCAATCACAAAAAGGAGTACAAACTATAAAAATAACAAAATACATAACCACAGGCATAAATGTGCACTTCCTATGGAAATAAAGATAAGATGAAATATGAACGATATAGAACTAAAAGTGAAGTGCAAACGTGTGAAAACTAACCCAGATGAGTCCAAAAATAGGTATATAAAGTGGACTCATCAATCGTCAAGCTTGCGGTAACCTTCTGTTGCGATCAAGTAACACACCCAGGTCACGGGCGTGACCGATAAGTACACGGGCGTGTACTTTGGAATTTTTTTGACTTTTTCCTGAAAAGTTCTAAAAAATAAAATAAAGGTAAGTTAGAAAATATTTACAAAAAAGAAGCATTTTATTAAAGAAAAATAACTAAAAATGACAAAAATAATATAAAATGACGTATTTAATGTACGTAAAAATAAATATATTTATAACTTATAAAATACCTCCATAATTAAGCTTTTGTTATTCCAGAGCAAAATTTGGAGATATACTTATAAGGAATTAAAGAAATCATAAGTTTATCTACCTCTTGAATTAATTGAAAAAAGATCAAAATAATTATCCGTAGCATAAAAGTTAAGTCCTAAATTATGACAAAAATTTAAATAGAGGAAGAGTTTCAACTAAAAATTCTCGATATAATCAAATAGAAAACAAAGAATTGTATTTGTTAGGTTAACAAAAATAGATTGGATTATGGAAACTTTAGCTTATAAGAATTAAAGGAAATAATGCAATTTAAAAATTATGCTCTCAAAAAGATTTTAAATTAAATCTAAAATTATTTGAAATTGGCGGAGGGGGATGTTAGTTTATGAAGAGGGCTCTGATTTAGAGGTGAGGTATATTTTTTTCGCTCAAAGCTCTAATAGAATTTTTTGAATGAATGTGGATGTTTAGGAAAATGAAATCTTATTTTCCATAACATATAATATTTTTTTGAACAACTTCATAATAACTCAATGTATATGTATAGGAGTAATGAATTTTATCCTTATACTTCGTAACATATAATTTTTAAAATATTGGATGTCTATGTTTACAGACCGAAATCTTATTCTCATTGATGTAAGATCTTTTAAGGATCAAATCATGCTAAGTAAGACATGAAAAAAAGAGATAGGTTTTTTTTCAGAAAGAAAAATAGATGTAATAAAAAAAATTTTGAGAATAACTTTTATAAATTGAACGTTCCTATACTTCAAAAAAAACTTGGAGTAAACATAATTGAAATCTAAAATTGTTATTTTCTAACAAAATAAATGTGCAGCTATTTTGATAAGTTAGAAGTAGTGTTGAACATAAGTCCCTTATCTAAATAAAAAAAGCATACAAAATTCTTTAAAACTTAACCCCAGATATCTAAATCTATCAATCTTCAATTAATAAATGAATAGTAAACAAAGAATTAATAAAATTCGCTTATAAATAAACTCACAACAAAAATTTGTAGAGCGAAAAGGGTTAAGAATTAGATATTCAATTTACTTGTTTCACAATAAACAAATTTTTTGGGATTTTTTAGAGTTTTTATCTTTTTTTGTATTTTTTGATTATTCTTTTCTTTTGGATTTTGGTGTTATTATTTTTTTATTATTTTGGATTTTTTAAGTTTTTTGATTTTTTAAGTTTTTATCAAATTATTTACAAGAAAGGGGAGAGAAAGAGGTGTTATTTACAAAGAAGAGAGGGGGAAAGAGAAAGATTTTTTTAAAAAACAGATTTACAAAGTAAAAACAAATTTTTTGAATTTTTGTTTTATAAGTTTTTTTGAATTTTTTCTGTTTTATGAATTTTTTTTGAGTTTTTTGAAAATGTTTTAGTTCTCTTACCTAAATCACCTAGAGGGGGTGAATAGGTGAGTTGTGCGTCTTTTTGCGGAATAAAAATTTAACAAGCTATGCATAGAAAATTAACCAAGCATTCACAGACGACACCAATAGTTATAGTGGTTCCCCAACCTTAGGTGCATCCATTTTCCACTCATTGATCTAGTAAAGCAGTAGACTCGGCTACTCCACTAATCTCGAATTAAAAACAATCCTACAACTCAGAACAACGTTCCTACAACTCGATCCCAAAAACTGGATCTACACTCGGAAGATAAAACTTCCTACAAAAACAACTCAGAGGACAAGGCTCCTACACTCGGAGAAGGATCTCCTAGAAGAATAAATTGAAATATAACAAATACAAACAGTGTATTTTGTCATATCTGACAGCTTCTGCCTTTCTTCTTCCTTGAACTTTGCGGCTCTATCAGAAATGTTTGAAGAAGACTCGGCAAGAACTCTGGATCTGAAAATATGGACTCAGCAAGATCAAGTATAGGATCTATAGATTGTAGAATGTCTTGATCTCTGAATCACTTGCTCTGAATCGATCTGGATCGAAAGCACTTTTGGCGATGAAGGCAATGATTGGCGGCGCTTCCGATTATGGAAAGAAAATTAGGGATTTAGAATTCTTAGAATATCTTTTTTTTTTTGGGGGGGGGGGGGGGGGGGTTGGTCGAAAATGACAAGACCTTTTATAAGACTTGCCTAACGATCATAATCATAATTACTGATAGCCACATGGACCAATCACATGCTAGTGACATTTGAAATTACGAATGACGGGACTTAGAGAAAATTTTTGAAAACAGTACAGCAGTTCTCGAGAAGAAGAATTGTACTCGAGAAAAAGCTTTCTGGTTCTCGAGAACAACAATGAAGATCTCAAGAAAAAGACTTAGAAAATAATGTGGAGGTGGAATTCAGCATTCTCGGGAATGAAAGGGAGTACTCGAGAAAAATAAGTTATTATTCTCGAGAAGAAGTACTTTGTACTCGAGAACAAAAGACTGTCTCGAGAAAATTTCCAGATGGCGTTGAGACAAGTCTCGCTCTCAAAGCTTTTTGACTTAGACTACCTGAGAACATTTCCAGATGGCATTGAGACAAGTCTCTCTCTCAACGCTTTTTGACAGACAATACTCAAGAATAAAAGATGACTTCTACTCGAGTACAGTAAGTCTTACTCGAGAACTAGACTTAACTTCTCACCGCTTTCAATGCCTTAAGACTGGCATCTCGAGAATTAAATATATCCTTCTCGAGAACTAAACATGGTCTTCTCGAAAACAAGACTTAGAAAAATTTTAGTCTTGAAAAGAGAGTAACCCGAGAAGAGGTATCAAGAAGTACTCAGGTACATAAGTCCTTCTCGAGAACAGCATTATGCTTTCTCGAGAACAACTTTTGCAACTCGAAATTATTACAAGTCTAACCCAAGAATTAACTTAGTCCTTCTTGATTACAGAACATTGTACTTGAGAAAAAGACTTAGACAATTTCTTTGAAAATCTGAAATCACAAATTCTTTAATAAAATCAGCAACAAACTTTTCTCCCTTGTCCTTAGTGCTTAAAAAGGAAGTGTGTCATAATAGAGAGGCTACACATGAGTCAACATCATGGATCACACAATAAGGGATTACATTGTATGGTCCTGTATTTGGAGACTCATTATAGACTAACATTAGTCTACACTTAACAATTAAGTCCTGCAAACACTCAACTAAACAGGGCATCAAATACAAACTTAAATCATCTTAGTTCAAGGGTGACTTCATATAAATCTGGGCTATTGTGGATGCAATACCCAACAATCTACCATATTTGTAGAAGTCAGAACCCTCTACACTAAGGTGAATTACATCAAGATAAAACAAGTAAAGAAATTAATAATCATGATAAATGGAATAAAAGCTATGATGGAGAAAAATCAGATCAGCAAAACTAAAAGTTCATATGAATAGAGATTTGTCCAAGGAAAATTAAATTCAACAATTTCAAAAATAAGAACTTTCAGCACATCTTCAACTTCTACTGATCTTATTGTTGTTGTTGTCTTTCTAACTTATCATGTAGTCTCTTTTGATAGATGAATGGTTTAGGAAAATACTTTGGAGGTCTGGGAGGAGCTTCGGGATTGCTCCTCCCATATTCTCTGTCATAAATCCTTCTCTTGGTAAGGGACTTTTCATATAATTCTCATTCCTGAGGGCCGTAATGAAGGTTCCTATCTTCATTGAAATCCACTACCAGCTTCAGGGTTTCCATAATAAGAGATTTGAAGGTTGGACTCCAAACTTCAGTAAACTCTTGAGGTATTTTCCTTTTGTTAGCATCAGGATGTGGAGTTGTTCTACTGGCTGAGGCTCCATCCCCATATTTCCTTCTTTTTGCTTTTTGAATTTTAGGAGGTTGAGTAGGTGAACCTGCATATTCTGATTCCCACACTTGTTCATATACATCAGGAGGTGGTCCTTCAAAGTAATCTGGAGGAGGTCCTTCAAAATACTCTGGAGGTGGAGAGAAGGTTGGCTTGTTTACATCTAGGTGAGTACGAGGAGGGGCGGAAGGGTCCATTTCTAGTTCAGGAAATAGTTTATTTTGCATCCATATAGTAGTGTCTTATGTATACAGCTTAGTACTTTTGAGTTCCTTCAGAACAGCAGTCTGGATGTCTTTCATTTTATCTTCCCACTGATGTTTCATGGTCTATGCTTGTTTTTCTAGTTGATCTTTCACTTTATCCTCCCCCTTTCTGACATCTAGGGAGAGGGTACTGATGACATCTTCTTTGAATTTTCCAACTTCTTCACAAGTTTTGAAATTTCTTTCTTCATCTCTCCTGTCTAGTTGAATTTGATTATTAGTAAGGGTGACTGATTGTTCCATAACAGTACCAATGCTTGTGATTGTGTGATCTTTAGCTTTTCCACCTATCTGCAAGAGCCTTTTAAATTCATCTGTGTTGTTCTGGATTTCAGCAAATCCACGGCTCATTTCCTTTTGCAATGCAGTCATTTTCTCAGTTACAACTTTAAGAGAATTATCAAAATAATCTCTTTGAGCAGCTAGAATAGCTTCAATTTTGTTCAGTATATTACCTTCAGGAAGTGGTGTAGGTTGAGTAGAGGGAGGAGGCACAGCAGGGGCTGTCCATGGAGAAATTTCTTCAATTACAACTGTGGATTTAGAAGCAAGTCTTCTGTTGACAATGTCATCTTCATCCTCAGCATCTATGGGAAGAAAGGATGGAATCTTGAAATGAATATTTATAAGTGGAGGTTCGGCAACTTCAATTTCATCATTAGAATCATATATGGAAACAACTTCAGCATCACGTAGATCTTTAACTGGAGATGGGGCTGGTTCTTGTACATGAGAATTTCTTTGAGGAGATGGTGCTAGAGACTTGGGAGATATTGCTGGAGATGAAGGATGATCTTCAGGTATAGGGGATAGAGGCTCTTTGGAAGTGATCACCTCTATCATCCTGGTGATGTCTTCATCTGTAGACAGAAGTTGTTCTTGATTCTGAGCATCTGTCAGGTTTTCTGAGTCAGGAAGATCTTCAGCAGCAGGAGAAACTGTATTTTTTGTGTGCAGCAGAGGGGAAGAGTCAGCAAAAGAGGATGTGACTAAGGGTGCAGCAGTAGCAGGAGGAATAACTTGAGGTAGAGTGGTTATAGGTACAGGAGGAGTAAAGTCTGTGGCTGGAATTGCTGATGTAGCTAGAGCAGGAGCTGGCTGGGCTTGAATAGATGGGGCAGGCACCCCTTAATAACTGGGTCAGTTATCTGATGAGAAGGAGGAGATGGGGTCCTGTCCACATCTTCAATTTCCATTGGAGTTCTATTAGACTTCTGCAGTTTAACCTCCAATCTCCGGATGGAGGTAATAGAGACTTTCTTCATGTGGTGGAGGGCTATGCCCTTTTCATGGAGAATTTTTTTGGATTCATCTGATTCAAGTATAGAGAAAGAATCCTGCCATAGTTAAGATTCTTAAGACATGCCTTAATTTTGTCAAATAACATCATACCCCACTAGAACTTCTTTCTACAAATCACTGCAGTCATTAAGTCAAAGAATTCTGGGGTAATATAGCTGATAGAACTTGTTTTGCAGAGAAGAACTTTGCCCAGAATATCTGCCAGTAGTTTGCTTTTTGCATTCATGAACTGTCTTCTAATTTTGTGAGAAGATTGGGGAATCCCACAAAAACTATATGCTCTCTCATAATCAGACTCTCCCAGATCATCTTCTATGTCTATGATAGGGAGTTGCAGAAACTGTGAAATAGAGAGGGCAGTCATTTTTACCTTAATATCTTGAACCTTAGACTTGAGCACTTTGCCATTTCGTTTAACTTTGGTGTGTTGGAAGAACTCTTCGACATTAGAAGTTAGTATCTTACATGGATGTTCAAGAATGAAAGACAGACCAGTGGTATCAAGAACAATGAGGACATTCTTGAAGTCATCAGAAATCTCGGCAATCCCGGTAGAAATTAGTTCACTGCTGATCCCAAGCTTAGAAGACAATGCCACTGATGAGGAGAAATTGATCTTGGTTGGCCAGCGAATGGAGAAACTTGCTTGCGGCAAACGACGGAGACAGGGAAAATGAAGAGACTTTTCTCGAGAGAAGGGTTCTTGAAATCGGGAATGAATTTCTTGGACATAAGTCTATTTATATTTACTTTTAATTTTGATGCTAAAATAAATAAAAATGTTAGAAATACCTGGAAAATAGCGGAAGTTGATCGACAAATGTCGAACTCCGAACAACGAAAATCAAATTCCAATAAACGAAAATCGATCGACGAACGTCGAACTCCAATCGACGAAATTTGACCTCCGATCGACGAAATATGATAGACGAAAAACTGCTCAACGATCGTCGAACTCCAATGGACGAATTTGAACTTCTTCTCGAGAAATGATACTACCATACTTGAGTAGAACTGTTGTTCTCGAGAAGTAACTCTGTCGTTCTCGAGAAGTAAATATTATTCTCGAGAGAGATTATGCGGTTCTCGAGTACAAGAGTTGCACTCGAGAAATAAAGTCCATATTAATTTGTTGTACTCGAGAACTCTTATTTGTTCTCGAGAAATACATCTGCTGTTCTCGAGTACAAGTGTTGTACTCGAGAAATTTCTTTTTCTTCAATCTTCAGCATCCTTGTTGAGCATGCCAAGTTCTGTTTTGAAGAACGAGAACTTGGCCTCGTCCAGCGGCTTCGTGAATATATCTACAATCTGTCTGTTAGTTGGGACATATTGGAGATTTATGTCACCATGCTCCACATGCTCCCTGATGAAGTGGTATCGCAACTCTATGTGTTTTGTCCAGCTATGAGAGATTGGATTGTTGGCTATGACAATTACACTAGAGGAGTCGCAAAACAAGGGGATGTCCTTGACCTTCAAGTTGTAGTCTTCATGTTGGTTCTTTATCCAAAGAAATTGTGCACAACAACTGCCGGCAGAAGTGTATTCTGACTCAACCGTTGAGATAGCGACACAATTTTGCTTTTTGTTGCTCCATGAAATGAGCCTCCTTCCAAGGAATTGGCAAGTCCCGAAAGTGCTCTCTCTATCATCTTTGCTTCCTACAAAATCTACATCTGAAAAACCAATCAGTTCGTTGTCATTACTTCTTGGGTACCAAAAGCCAAGATTTGGTGTACCTTTAAGGTATCTCAAAATCTGCTTTGCAGTAGCATAGTGAGATTCATTAGAGTTCACTTGGAATCTAGCACACACGCATGTTGAGAATATTATATCTGGTCTACTAGCAGTAAGATAGAGCAAGGATCCAATTATGCTTCTGTATTTGGTTTCATCAAAAGGTTTCTCTTTCTCATCCTTGTCCAGAGACATAGTTTAACCCATTGGAGTCCTCATAGAGGTTGCATTCTCCATTCTAAATTTCTTAATTAACTCCTTGGTGAACTTCGTCTGAGAGATGAAAATTCCATATTTAGATTGTTTCACTTGAATTCCTAAGAAATACTTTAGCTCTCCCATACTGCTCATTTAGAACTTCCCCTGCATAAGTTTGTAAAACTTTTTGCAGAAATTGTCGTTAGTAGTGCCAAATATGATATCATCGACATACATTTGCACTAGCAAAATCTTGCATTTTATTTCTCTAAGAAATAATGCCTTATCTATCTTTCCTCTTGTGAACTTGTTCTCAAGAATAAAGATAGATAGTGTCTCATACCAAGCTCGAGGAGCTTGTTTCAAACCATATAAAGCTTTAAATAACAGATAGACATGATCAGGAAAGTAAGAATCAACTAAACCTGGAGGTTGTTCCACATACACCTTTTCCTTTATGTCACCATTAAGGAATGTCGACTTCATGTACATCTGATAGACAGTGAAGCCCTTAAGTGCAGCATATGCTAGGAACAACCCGATTGCCTCCAGCCTTGCCACTGGTGCATAAGTCTGATCGAAGTCGACTCCTTCTTCTTGTTTGTATCCTTTGGCGACGAGTCTGGCCTTGTTCTTTATGATTGTACCATCCTCATCCATCTTGTTCATGTAGACCAACTTTGTTCCGATGATGTTCTTGTCTTTGGGTCTTGGAACAAGCTTCCAAACTTGGTAATGCTTGAATTGATTCAACTCTTCTTCCATTGTCATTACCCATGATGCGTCTGAGTTTGCTTCCTTAAACTTCTTCGGTTCAACCTGTGAGAAAAAACTTAAATATAAATTTTCATTAGTTGTACCTCTACGAGTTCTGACACCATCCCAGGGATCTCCTATGATTTGGTCCATTTGGTGATACTTCAAATGTCTGAGCTCTAGAGTCCTTGTATCTGGAACTTCTTCAACCACAGGAGTGACTTCATCAACTTGAATGATTTCTTCATCATGGTCATCAACCTATCCAACAGGGGTTGGAGTGGTGATCTTGATGAACTTTTCATCTTTTTCTTCAGTTGGCTTATCCAAGTTCAATTCTTTTATCTTTGAACTTGCATCTTCAATAAACACACTGGAAGAGCTGTCTTGCAGCAAGCTCATCTCATCAAATACAATATGAATAGATTCTTCTACAACCAGAGTTTTCTTATTAAAAATCCTATATGCCTTTCTATAGCAACTATACCCTACAAAAATACCTTCAAAGCTCTTTTCGCTAAATTTAGTAGTGTGATACTTGTCATTGTCAAGGATGAAGCAATTACAACCAAAGATTCTAAAATATGAAATAGTTGGTTTCCTGCCCTTCAGTAGTTCGTAAGGGGTCTTATTATGGTTCTTGTTTATAAGTGCTCGATTTTGCACGTGGCATGCAGTGTTGACAGCTTTAGCCTAGAAGTATTCCAGTATTGAGGTATCACTCAACATGGTCCTGCAGGCCTCTATTAGTGTTCTATTCCTTCTCTCAGCTACTCTGTTTTGTTGAGGAGTATGAGGAGATGAAAACTCATGAAAGATACCTAGGCTTTCACAGAATTCTGTCATGGCCCCGGACCTGAACTCTGTTCCATTGTCACTTCTGATTTTGACTACGGAACAGTTGTATTCATTCTGGACCTTCCTGACAAAATTAGTAATGATATCAAAAGTATATGACTTGTATTTTAGAAATAACACTCATGCAAAGCGCGAGTAATCATCAACAATAACAAACGTATAATCCTTACCTCCCAAACTTCTAACTTGTAGTGGACCGAACAAGCCCATATGAAGTTGATGTATACATCTATTAGAGACTTTGCCAATAATTCTTTAAAGGTGGCCATTATTTGCTTGCCTTTTACACATGCGTGACAAGGTCTATCTTTAGAGCACTTGACATTTGGGGCATCACGTACTAAATTAAGAGAAAATAATTTTTTTATATTTTTAAATTAATATGTACTAGTCTCTTATGCCATTGGTCCCCAAGAGCCGCACTACTTTAGCCAAAAAAACACACTGGTGTAGAAGAGTCTATGCAAATAAAGTTCAAACAAAATATGTTTCTACAATGAGTGCCTGATAGAATTGTTTCTAAATTATCTACTGATTTTATCAAGCACTTATCTGCATGAAATTCTACTATGTATCCTTTATCGCAGAGCTGGCTTATGCTTATAAGATTGTGTTCCAATCCCTCAACATAAGCTATATCTGAGAAGGATACACTACCATTCGTAATCATATTATAGCCTTTAGTAGTTCAAATTTCAGAACCTCCAAAGATGACTTTTGGCCCGTTCATGACTGGAGAATAATTCTGGAGTAGGCTTCTAGTCCTGATCATATATCGAGAGCATCCACTGTCCAAGTACCAGATAGGAGTTTTGGTGGCCTTTGTACATACCTGCAATCACAAGTCAGTTTGCCTTAGGAACCCAAACTCATTTGGGTCCTTGGTCTCTAGTTAGCATACTCCCCCTACGTGTATTAACATTATGAGTGGTCTTTCTCACATTGTTAACTTGAGGAGTAACATAATTTTTGGGATTAAACCAACAATCAATGGCAAAGTGACCAATTTTGTTGTAGCACCAACAGTCAAATCTGTTGTATCTTTGCCTGAATTTCTCCTGTTTGACCTTTTGAGAGTGTGGTCTAGCAGGGGCAGTAGTCTTGGAGGTAGAAGCTTCATGGTGACGGCATTCACATGTCTTCTTCCCCATAAGAGGCCTTTCCACATCGGGATTTTCTTTTGGTGCTTTCTTGATGTTATGACCATGATTATAAGGGTCATAGCTCCGAAGAGTAATCTCTTCATAAGGTGCCTTGAAGACACTTTCGCCAAAATTTCGGGGACAGGTCCATCCTTGGTAACGAGACTTGGGATCTACATAAGTAGGCCTACCAAAGTGACCGTAGGACGAATCAAGATCAAACTCGTTCGTTGGAAATATAACTTTCTTAAATGAAGTCTGATCTTGAGGAGCTTTCCCCTTCTCCTTGGCCAAAGCCTTCTTGGCCGCCTTATTCTTCCTTTTCGCCTTATTTCTCCTAGAGGATTTACTATGAGCATTAACATAGCCTAAGCCAGCACCTTTGGCCTTAGCTGAGAATTCAACAATAAAAGGAAGGACAGTCTTAGGCTTGGAAAAGCTTTAAACAAGTTTTTTCTCCGCAGCAAGTGGTTCTTACAATTCTTTGATGATCTTCTCCTTCAGATCTAGGTGCTCGAGAGCCTTATTATACTCTTCAATGGCAGCATTAAAGTTCTCTCTGAGTGAGTCCATCTTGGCATCTTCCTCTCTCGAAGTGCTCTCTTCAGCCTTGAGAGATTTAATCTCTTTGGCCTGAGTTTTCACAACTTTTCGACACTTGTCGTAAGCCATGATTAACTCCTTATATTGGGTCATGAGTTCAGACTCATCATTAGAATAGCAGTCCTCATGGTCATGATCAGAAGCATCAGATTCAGAAAGAGGAGTGTGAGAATTTACCTTCCCAGTGAATTGGGGTTCTTCTTCTTCATCAGTTTGTGCCATTAGCCTAAAGTTGGCGTCATCTTCTTCACTTGACTCAGATGAGCCAGAATCGCTGAGAGTCTTGCCCTTCTTGGCTACTAGGCTTCTTTCAGTTCTCTTCTTATTATATGAGGATTTCTTCTCCTCTCTCTTTCCACCCTCCTTGTTGTGAGGGCAATCAACGATGACGTGACCTGGCTTATTACAATAATAGCAAATGATGTCAAAAGAAATATGTTTGTTATATTTAGTATGATACTTATCTTGGCTACTTGAGCCTTTCTTGTGTCGATCACCATCACGACGTGATCTTTTGTGCGAGGCATCTTTGCCTCTCCATTGTTTCTTCTTGTTCAAGAATTTCTTGAACTTCCTTGAAAGAAGAGAAAACTCTCCTTCAGATAACTCTGAGCCTGAGGTGCTTGGATCTGAAGTTTCTTCTTCACTATCTTCCTGTGCAGGAGCAGGTGATGCAGCTTTGACTTTCCTTGAGCTGTCTGCCTTCAGTGCGACAGACTTCTCCTTGGATGAAAACTGGCTCTTCTCTTCTTCAGCTTTTTTGGAATTGATTTGCAGCTCATATGACATAAGATTTCTGAAGAGATTCTGAGGGTCAGTCTCTGCCAACTTGCCAAACTCCCGAATAGCACAGACTTTGTTGTCTCATTCCTTAGTCAAGGACCTCAGAAACTTATCATTCAGTTCTCCATTAGTGAAGACCCGGCCATATACTCTTAGGCCGTTAACAATCTTGAAGAAACTTTCAAAGGTATCTACAATTGAATCCTTTTGTCCTTCTTAGAATACTTCATATTTCTGATTTAGAAGGGACCTTTTGTCATCCCTAACTTCTTCAGTGCCTTCCATCAAGATGATAAGATACTGCCACATTTCCTTAGCGGATTGGCAGTGAATCAGATTTGGCAGCGTAGAATCATCGACTACACTTGTGATGATATTTTTAGCTTCTTTTCTAATGAGATAAGTGCAATCTCATCTTTATCAAGATCCATCAACTTTTTAGGAACTCTCTTGGTAGGATCAATAGTGGAGACGGTCATGGGAACATAAGGACCATCTTCAACAATCATGAAGATCCTTGGATCCACAGCTTTCATGAAAAACTTTATCCTTTCTTTCCATATGGGAAAGTTGGTCTTTGTGCACAGAGGAAGCTTTGCAAAATCCTTGGCTTTGTCCATGCTTGGATTACTCAAAAGACAACTTGGGAAGATCTGTTCAAGGTGTTAACCTTTTTATGAACAACCTGGCTCTGATACCAATTGAAAATGTTTTAGTTGTCTTACCTAAATCACCTAGAGGATGGTGAATGGGTGAGTTGTGTGTCTTTTTTCGGAATAAAAATTTAACGAGATATACACAGAAAATTAACCAAACATTCACAAACGACACCAAGAGTTATAGTGATTCCCCAACCTTGGGTGCATCCACTTTCCACTCACCGATCTAGTAAAGCACTAAACTCGGCTACTCCACTAATCTCGGATTGAAAACAATCCTATAACTCGGAACAATGTTCCTACATCTCGATCCCGAAAATTAGATCTATACTCGGAAGATAAAACTTCCTACAAAAACAACTCGGAGGACAAGGCTCCTACACTCGGAGAAGGGTCTCCTACAAGAATAAATTGAAATATAACAAATTCAAATAGTGTATTATGTCAGATCTGACATCTTCTGCCTTTCTTCTTCCTTGAACTTTGTGGATCTATTAGAAATGTTTGAAGAATACTCGGTAGGAACTCTGGATCTGAAGATCTGGACTCAGCAAGATCAAGTATTTGATCTATATATTGAAGAATGTCTTGATCTCTGAATCACTTGCTCTGAATCGATCTAGATCGAAAGCACTTTTCGAGATGAAGGTGATGAGCGGCGGCGCTTCTAATTATGGAAAGAAAATTAGGAATTCAGAATTCTTAGAATATCTTTTTTTTTGGGGGGGGGGAGTTGGTCGAAAATGACAAGACGTTTTATATGACTTGCCTAACGGTCATAATCATAATTACTGATAGCCACGTGGACCAATCACGTGCTTATTTGAAATTACGTCTGACGGGACTTAGAGAAAAGTTTTGAAAACAGTACAGCAGTTCTCGAGAAGAAGAATTGTTACTTGAGAAAAAGCTTACTGGTTCTCGAGAATAACAATGAAGATCTCAAGAAAAAGACTTAGAAAATAATGTGGAGGTGGAATTCAGCATTCTGAGGAATGAAGGAAAGTACTCGAGAAAAATAAGTTATTGTTCTCGAGAAGAAGTACTTTGTACTCGAGAACAAAAGACTGTCTCAAGAAAATTTCCAGATGGAGTTGAGACAAGTCTCGCTCTCAACGATTTTTGACTTAGACTACCCGAGAACATTTCCAGATGGCGTTGAGATAAGTCTCTCTCTCAACGCTTTTTGACAGACTGTACTCGAGAAAAAAATACGACTTCTACTCGATTATAGCAAGCCTTACTCGAGAACTAGACTTAACTTCTCAGTGCTTTCAACGCCTTAAGACTGGCATCTCGAGAATTAAATATATCCTTCTCGAGAACTAAACATGGTCTTCTTGAGAACAAGACTTAGAAAAATTTTAGTTTGGAAAAAAGAGTAACCCGAGAAGAGGTGTCATGAAATACTCGAGTACATAAGTCCTTCTCGAGAACAGCATTATGCTTTCTCGAGAACAACTTTTACAACTCAAAACTATGACAAGTCTAACACGAGAATTAACTTAGTCCTACTCGAGTACAGAACATTGTACTCGAGAAAAAGACTTAGACAATTTCTCTGAAAATCTGAAATCACAAATTCTTCAACAAAATCAGCAACCAACTTTTCTCCTCTTAGTGCTTGAAAAGTAAGTGTGTCCTAATAGAGAGGCTACACATGAGCCAACACCATGGATCACACAATGAGGGATTACATTATATGGTCCTGTGTTTGGAGACTCATTGTAGACTGACATTGGTCTACACTTGACAATTAAGTCCTGCAAACACTCAACTAAACAGAGCATCAAATACAAACTTAATTCATCTTAGTTCAAGGGTGACTTCATACAAATCTTGGCTATTGTGGATGCAATACCCAACATTTTGATTATAAAAACAAGCAAAAAAAATTTAATTTTAAACTTTTGCAATTTTTTGTAAGTTTTTTTTATTAGTGCAGAATATAAAAGTGCAAAATAAGAAAACACCCTCATATTTAAATCCAATATTGTCCCCAATGTTGCAATGTAAGTATGTGGAACGATAAGAGATAAAATGCGGTATTTACAAAAATGAAAAGGAAAGGGCAGAAGCTTCCCTAAGACGAGGTCGGGGAGGTTTATTTGGAACACTGCATTATTTATAACAAACAAAAGCAAAAAAATGATTCTGTTATATGGAATTTATTTGGTGGCGTGAGGTTTGTATTTGTAGTATGTGCCTTATTTATAGATTTAGTAACTCGACTTGGCCATAAGGTTTCGGGTGGTAGGGGTGGCAAGTGTGGGTGACTCGAAAGTAGCTAACGTCTTAGCTAAATGAGTACAATAGAAATGCATTCCACGAGCACCTATAATAACGTGAGACGTGCCGAAGCGAGAAAATAAATATATAATTCTTAAAATATTTTTGGTTTTTTTTCAAAAAAGTTAAAATAAAATAGATATACAAAAACCTTTTTGTGGTTTTAGTGGTTTTTTAGTGGTTTTCGTGGTTTTTTTTTGTGGCAAGTTTTACTTTGTTTTGTTTTTATTAGTTTTTAGGTTTTGTAGATTTTTTTTGTTTTTAATTTTTAGTTTTTAGAGTTTTTAGTTTTTAGGTTTGTTTTTTTTGTTTTGTTTTTTAGTTTTTAGTTTTTAGAGTTTTTAGGTTTGTTTTTTTTAGTTTTTAGTGTATAGTTTTTTTTAGTTTTGTTGTTTTTGTGATTTTGTTTATATTTTTTAGGAAACGACGTCATTTCAAAAAAAATTGTTTTTATAGAAAATAATAATATGATAAATTTTTTAAAAAGTTTTTTGTTTGTTTTTTTAAAGTACTACAATTATTATTATTAAGCAAAAATAACTTGTCGAGTTCTTATTTATATCTTTATTATATAAGCAAACTCCTAATGAGGGTATGGTGTAACATTTATATCCTAAAATACCCTCATAAAATCGGGTTTTGTGGGTTAATTTTGGGGTACTTTTGTCTTTTGGGCGGATGAAACTTAATTCATACCCATTTCATCGCTCAGTCAACTGTTCATCCCCCCTCAAAATCCCGATATCTCCCTCATTCACAAGCCCGTCGCACGCCAATGTCACAACATCTCCTCCTCCTGTCGCAAGCCCGTCGCCCTCCCTGCAGCATCTCCTCCTGTCGCAACATCTACTCCTCCCATCGCAGCATCTCCTCCTCCTCCCTGCTCTAGCATCTCCTCTTAGGGCATACCGCATCTCGGATGTTGCAAGGTCATCTATGTCTCAGGCGGTAAATCTCTCAGTCATCTTCTCCTCCTTCGTCTCCTTCGTAAGTGAAACTTCAAGATTGTAAGTTAAACTGACGTCTCTCTCTCTCTCTACAGCCATGGCATCTCTCTCTCTCTCACCAACATTTCTCTCTCTCTACAACCATGACAGAGCTCTCCCCTCTCCGACAACTCCCACAACAAACCAAGGTCGGCAACCTCCTTCACCTCCAAGATCCTACCACCATCAAGCTCTCTCTACTTTATCCATTGTCGAAACTCGGTTTTCCGAGCGAGATGTAGATCCAGGGCCAAGAATTCCAGAGCTTCTTCTTTCAAGTCGCATCATGATGGGCACCGTAATACTGAAGCAGCAGGTGGTGACCCTAGCGCGGGGGTTCTTTTTCAGGGCTCTATTTTACCTGACATTGTTAGTTGGGAGCAAGAACAAGCGCAGGTAAGAAGAAGATAGGGATGGAGAAAGAGCTAATTGGAAGTTGTTCATGGCTCATCTGAAATAGAGGTATGTTCATTGCATTTTAATTTTTTACCGACTGTGATTTCATTTTAATTTTTCATGTGTTCATTGCATATGTTGTGGTCTGCACTGACTATGATTTCATTTTAATTTTCCATGTGCTCAGTATAAGTGTTATTTGATGCTGTTTTGTTGTGGCTGGCTCTCTCTCTCTCTCTCATTTCAATGTGTTTGATGAAATTAGAAGCAATCAATGTGTTTGATGAAATGCCTCATAGAGATTTTATTATAAAAGCCCAATTTCTTAGCCAAGCTCAATTTTTTAGCCAAGCTCAATTTCAAAAGCTATTTATTTTCATCTATCCTGAAAATATTTTTTGATGTTTTTGGAAGGAAGGAATCATGACCTTCAATATTGCTGTTATTTTCATCTATCCTGAAAATAACAATAATTTCAAATAACACCACTTCAAATATTGCTTGCTTGGCTAAGAAATAACAACACCTCAAATTGCTGTTATTTTCAGGATAGAAATAACAGCACTTCGATTTTGGTCTGCCATCGATTTGAAATTGTAGTTATTTTCATTATTTACTAAATTCAGGATTTTGGTATTGGGGGTGGGCATTTCAAGTTCTAATTTATTAAATCTCAGAATGTGTTAGTGCTTCACATGAGTTCTAATTTTAGATTATTGGTATTAGTGCATTATTCAGAATGTAAATGTTGGCTCAGAATGTAATGCACTAACTTGATGTTTTGATTTTGTGGTTTATTTAGCTTTTATCTTTTTTATTCATGATTTTCTTGTAATGTAAACACCAATATTTATTGATCTACTGAATTGTAGGGACTGTTTTTGCCTATGGTGTCTTCCATCAAAATTACTTAATAGGTTAACATCAAGTATTCCTTTGAAAAAAACTCAAGTGATAGTCATGATCATGGATCAAAGATTGCTGAAAGAACACTTTTGCATTTGAGTGCTATGCAATTGTGAAGAACATCCATTCATTTGTTGAGAGAATTTCTTCACCTGATTATTCATTATCAAGAAATTGGCAACACTTTTCTTTCATAATGAAGAATAGAGCATTATAGAGATTGAACCATTTGAAGTACACAAGTAACAGGTTATATATGTATTTTTGTTGCTTATGTTTAGTTATTTAGGTATACCTAAAATTAACTTATGATGTTGGATTTTGTTTTAAAAATTACAAACTCTTGGATTTGAAACAAGGTCAAAACCAAGAAGGGAAATTGATTCTATATTTAATTTTCTGTAGATTCTTATGATTTTTGGTAGTTTCAAAATTTAGTTTTGAAGAATAATTGGTGAAAATGCTATATTGATGATAACTCAGCTTATAAATATGACAAGATGTGCTAAGTTGTTCAAATCATCATTTTTAGGATTGTGGTCAGATCTATAAATGATGTTTTTGAGCTATTTTCTCCTTACCTGATTAAGAGTAATTGCCCAGTTTTTGGTCGGAGAGTTCTCATCATCTATCCAAGCATCATTTGGTAATGTACTGACCACACTTTTAATTTGTACGATCATGATGTGTTCATTCATTTGTTCCTTTTTCCCTAAAAATAACATCTTCCCCATGTTCCTTTTTACTGTTTAGATCCACTTATTTTATCTATTCCTAAAAAATTAGAGATCATGGGTGTTAGTATGAGATGAAAATGTTGTTTTACTTTCCATCTTTCTTCACCAACTGTTATTTTATTAATAATGTCAATGTTTTATAATTTCACATCAAGTTTGAACAATGAGAACATCTTTCTTTCTCAATAAAAAGTAAGGTTGTGTGTCAACAAATAAAAAGTATAGGCGTGTACTTCCAATTGAGCTGACCAAATCCATTAAATAGTTAGAATAAGTCTTGATGATCAGGTTAGTAATGTTGTCATACCATGTGAATATTATTCGTGATGATTCCATAATTAAGTCAAACACTTATGAGATTCCTTATTTAAGTGCAAACAATCTAAGTGTGACCTTAGTTTTCCACTGCTATTAGATGTACATGTATTAGATTTTTATTAGAATTAAGAACGAATGTCTTCGTCTCTAACCAATGTCTCTGCCCCTTAGCATGTCTCTGCCCTCGATGAATGTTGGTGCCCTCGACGAATGTTGTCACCCACGACCAATGTCGCCGCCCTCGAGCAATGTCACCACCCACGACCAATGTCGCTGCCCCTTACCATGTCTCTACCCCCGATGAATGTCGCTGCCCTCGATGAATGTTTTCACCCACGACCAATGTCACCGCCCTCGACCATTGTCACCACCCACGACCAATCTCCCTGCCCCCACCAATGTCGCCGCCCCACTAATGTCGCCGCCCCCACCAATGTCGCCGCCCCCACCAATGTCGCCGCCCCCATCAATGTCGCCTCCCCTGACCAATGTTGACGTCCCCAACCAATGTCTCTGCCCCTACCAATGTCGGCTCTCCCAACTAATGTCGCATCCCCTGACCAATGTCCTTGTCCCCGAGCAATGTCGCTGCCCTGAACAATGTCTCCGTCCCGACCAATGTCACCGTAAACAATCAATACCGCCTCCCACTACCAATGCCTCCCCCCATGACCAATGTCGCCGCCCCCTACCAATGTTGTCGTCACCGACCAATGTCATCACCCGTAACTAATGTACCCACCCCAGACCAATGTCATCGCCCCCGACCAATATCGCCTCTCATGACAAATGTCTCCCCCACGGCAAATGTCGCCCTCATGATAAATGTCACTCCCTCGACAAATGTCGCACCCACGACGAATGTTGTCCGCACGGGGTCCCCCGTGCACAACTGCTTGTATATATATATATAAACAGAAAATAAATATTTGAAAAGGATCTGATGAAGAAATAGCGCAATGGTATCAAATTGAATTTGAACTAAAATAAACTTTGAATAAATAGAGATCCTAAATTTCAAATTAATTAAGGCGGAGACTTGACCGTGAAGGTTTCACAAAAATGAGCTCACCTATCTCTAGAACTATCGCTCACCTGAATATTATGACTATTTGACCGGGCTCTCCTCCGACGAAGTATTCCTCTTAATGTCTGCATTACGCTAAGTACCTCGCTATTGGGTGGGGAACCCAATCCGGTAGAATTCTGTGCCTCCTTTCTCAAGGGTGAGTGCGGAACTACCTTTACCTAGGGGTGATCGGTCAATACGCACGGCCTCTCGGCTAGCTAGCGTATGAACTACGGAAATAGCGCCCACACATCGATATGTGGTTCTACGCATCATAAACCCGGGATAATGTAACGCCCCCGATTTTTCGATGATTTTATTTAAATGGGCAACGTCATATTTGTGACGTCATGGCGTTACTTTTAATGTCGAGTTGACGGCGCAATGTCGTTAAGGCATTTTCGTGTCCTTGCGGTCGAGTCGGCTGAATTCTTGTTGTAATGAGAAAATTTTGGATCTGGAATTTAGGTTAAGTAATTTTGGACTTGCACGTCAAGTTTTGTCTCAATCCGAGCATTTTTGGAGTCTCGGCGCGCGATTGAAGTTTTGGATTGTTTATGTTAGCCGTATACTTTGAAGATTAATATCTCGGGAATGGCTTATCGGATTTTGGTTTTGACTTCGCTGTTGTGTTCGTAGCGTCGGTGTTCGTCTTCGGTGTGAGTTTCGTTCAATTCGGCGCGCGTTTGGGCCTCTATTTTAAACTTGTATTTTCTTATTCAAAATATATAAATATGATTATTTTAATATTATAGTACTATTCAAAAATGTCCTTTACTATTCATTCATATAGTTTGATCAAAAGGACATATTTGCAAAAGAATTATTTTCCCTCCAATTATACTCGAGTGATTTCTATATGAACTTGTGTAGGTCATTCTGCTACTCGAGTAGGTCATTCTGCTACTCGAGTAGGTCATTCTAAAACTCGAGTAGGTCAATTCTGCTACTCGAGTAGGTCAATTCTACTACTCGTGTAAGTCATTCTGCTACTCGAGTAGGTCATTCTGCAACTCGAGTAGGTCAATTCTGCTACTCGAGTAGGTCAATTCTTCTACTCATGTAGGTCATTCTGCTACTCGCGTAGGTCATTCTGCAACTCGAGTAGGTCAATTCTGCTACTCGAGTAGGTCAATTCTGCTAATTCTGTAGGTCATTCTGCTACTCGAGTAGGTCATTCTGCAACTCGAGTAGGTCAATTCTGCTACTCGAGTAGGTCATTCTGCAACTCGAGTAGGTCAATTCTGCTACTCATGTAGGTCATTCTGCAACTCAAGTAGGTCAATTCTGCTACTCGAGTAGGTCATTCTGCAACTCGAGTAGGTCAATTGTTGTTTGCGTTCGGATGCCGTTTTGAGGGTCAAAATAATTTTGTACGGAAAACTGGTTAACATAAAATTTGTTCGTCTCGAGGAGATTTACAACTTTTATGTTGGGCACTTTTCGATTCGAAGCCATCTTAGACCTCTATTATCGATTTTCCCGAAACTGCTCATAAATAGCCCGTTTTTGACAAAACTTTATATATATATATATATATATATATATATATATATATATATATATATATATATATATATATATATATATATATATATATATATATATATATATATATATATATATATATATATATATATTCTTGGACTTAGGTTTAGAACCAAACTTCATCTTCACCGTTATTTTTCTCCCGAACCAGAGCAGCGAGCGAGGGAGAAAGTTTCTTTTTCGTGAATCTTCCGGTGGCCGCCGACGGTGCTCTGATGCTCGAAATCTTCATCCGAACATAGATCCGGAAAGCTCTCGCCGAGATCTACGCCATCGTGGTAATATCTTCCTCGTTTCTTGAGTTTTTCGTTATGGTTTTTCGGCACTAACCTCTATTTCGGCCATTTTTGTCTAGATTTCAACTCCTCCCGCATCCTTTTGCTCCGATCTACGACGTAGAGTGATTCGGTGGACTTTTCCGATTAAACCAAAGCAAGTAGTGGTTTCCCCTCATTTCTCCTTGTCCGATTTGATGGTAACGGCTATGTTTTCATGTTTCTTAAAATTTTCTACACTTATTCTTCCAAATTATTGTTATGATTAACCTTCTCAATGATCACATGATGTTGTAACGTTTTGTCATGGTGAACTTGATTTTGTCCGGATATGTTTGATCGTTCTTAAAGTGTCTTATTCATGGCTTTAAATGCCTTAGATTTCGTTATTGAACAGATTAGAGTGATCCAGGATTGTTAATCGTTCCTAAGGGTTGATCAACCGCATCTTAAATCTAGTAATGTCAAGTAGAATCTGACGAGCCAAATCTCGAGATATATGTGTTGTGGTTTCTTTGAGTTTCTTAATTACGGGAGTTAGTGGACGAAACCACCTCCACAAATGTTTGATGTCTTTATTAGTACCTTGTGGAAGTCTACCAGGTTTTTGGATGTCTGCTGTGTATGGTGGAGAGTATGAGACTCCCTCGCAGTTAGACGGATTTTATATTTGTGAGGGTGTGTCCACGAGTGACCACCTCGCCCGTGTTTTTGGGTAGAGTCAACCACAGGTGCCTAATAAAGGTTTTGTATTCTTCCTTATGATTTATCCATGTCATCACCTTATAGCCTCGTGCGTCAGGTGTACTCTTGTTGAACGTGATGAATCACGTAAGAGTTCCTTTCCTGTGGATGCCTTGTTTCTTTTGTACTTTACTTTAGTGCTTTTGGTCTTGGGATGGTACCTCTTTTGACCTTCGTTTATTTTGTCTTATTAATTTTTCTGTCACCATTTGTACCATCTTGCCGAGGTGTTGTCTTTGGAATGCCTTAGGTTCAGAGCAGTAGCAGATATCAGAGCTAGTTTTTGAGTTTTTGGGCGGCAGTGTTGGCCGTAATTGTTACCTCATTTCAGCGAGGTAGATTGTGGTTTATTTAGTTACTAGTTCAGACTTACTATTCTGTAGGTGGGTTCATGTCAGTTTGTTGGCGCCCACAGAATTATTATTTTTAGATACTTACTAGCTGCTTATTTCTCTATATGTGGATGTGGACTACTTGCTCTCTGGGAGGATTTATGCTAGGAATGCATGTTAGGTATTTTCAACTATATAATCTATTACTACTACTTCATGCACTGCTTAATTTAAAAAACTCTAACTTGTTATATTTAGCGACTGTAAAAGCTATACTTACTACTATTATAAATTTAGAGTCTTGCACAGCATAAGTCATCCTTTGGAGACGTTTATAATCATGTAGGATATTGGGGTCAATCTAAATAAGTATTTTTTCGCAGCGTATAATTATATTTTGATTTGTGGACTAGATGAGCCACTAAGCCGAGGGATACGGCTAACTGCTGCACTTAAACTGATTTTGTCATTTAAATAACTTAAAGAATCTTTCTTCATGATTAAGTAGGTATTTGTCTGAGCGTCCGCAGTTATTCCCTGCTGACGTGGCATCATGACGCGCATTTTCCCTTACTCTGATAAGTTATTTTATGCGGTGAAAATGTGGGTTGTGACACTTGGTATCAGAGGGAGGTTGCTTGATAATTGGTCGGGCAGCCTTCCCTTGTTAGTGTTAGTTATTTAACGACATTTCATGCACACACCGATGTGTCATCAGTACGTCTTAGCCGAAGCATAGTCACTACACTCATAGCATGATAAGAAGTATATGGGGCATATTATGTAGTGTGGGATGCATTATATGTGTTTGTATATGGATCCACCATAGGTGGTAACATGTGATGGTTATGTAGTATGGGATGCATAACCACCATCACATCAGTGCCCATTAGCACGTTTTATTTTCTTGTTGCATGCGATGTTATGTAGTATGGGATGCATAATATTTCATGTGTACGTCACTCATAACATGCATTAGGGCCTTTATAGAATGCATAGCACTACATACATTGCATATCATCGCATAAGCACGCGTGTTAAGTTAAGGTTTACATGATGACACATGTACACACATGATTTTAAATAAGAATACATGCATTCATGTCATAGGCATAAGAGTCAATAGGATGAGAGGATATCATCCTAAGTAGGACATAACATCATTATAAAATCCCAGAGCAAGTTGCAGCGTAAGCAAGTGACTATTAAGTATGGTCTGAACTAGTCGTGTTGCTTTGTTGTAAGCTAGGATTTTGATGACTTGTATGTTTGCTTATAGAAATGCCGTCAAAGCATCCCGCGACGAGGTAGACTCCCCAGTCAGAGGGTGAGTCATCAGGTGCGCAAAGTGATGCGATTATCGAGAGTCTGCGTCACAGCAACGAGGCTCTATCGAGGCAATTAGTTGCGATGCAATCGCAAATTGAGTCTTTGTTGTCTGCCGCTCCCGCGCAATAACCTTTAGTGCAAGAGCCTGTCTTGGGCCAAGTCGTGCCCGATACCCTGCTCCTCTGGTGCCCCCGATGACGATACCACCAAAAATGAATTTCATATCGAACTTCCAGCGGTTGGTACCTCCCACCTACGATGGGAGTGCCAACTTTTTGATTTTAGATGATTGGATCATCTCCATCGAGAAGATGTTTTCGTATTCCGGAATTATAGAAGCTCAGAAGGTGATGATTGCAACCTATCAGTTAAAAGGCCTGGCAAAGAGTCGGTGGATTCGGGAAAGAGAGAGTCTGAAGGAAGGCCGTTCTTGGGAGTCTTTTAAGAAGATGTTGCTGAATAAGTTTCTACCCATGGTCGAGCAGGACCGTCTGATGAATAACTTCTTGCATCTGAAGCAGAGATAGCTCATCGTGAGCGAGTATGAGATTGAGTTTAGCAAGTTGAGCAGATTTACCCCCGATTTGGTAGCTTCGGAGGAGGGTAGAGTAAAGAGATTCCTTGGAGGACTAAGAAGTGATGTCCAGCAGTTGGCATGCGCTTATAGAGCAGAGAACTTTGCTGAGGCAGTGGAATCCGCACTGAAAGTTGAGGCGATTGAAAATGCCAAGAACCGCGGTGTTGCGGCGAGGAAAGAGAAAAGGAAAGGCGTCGAGGATGGAAGCTCCATGGCATCTAGCCCTTCTCAGAAGAAGAAAAGTAAGGAAGTGTGTAGCTTCTATGGTCGTATTGGCCACCCTTACGAAAGGTGTTTCAAAAGCAGCAGGTGCACACCATCCAAGGTGCACCCAAGGGAGAGCTAGTGTGCTCGTTCTGTGCAAGGAAGGGTCATGGTGTGAGTCGTTGTTGGATGAAAGAAAGGACATGCTTCCAGTGCGGGAAGAAGGGGCACCAGAAGTCTACATGCCCCCAGGTTCATTCCCCACTACAGCCTGCCCCACTTCGAGCTCTGCAGCTGCCACCATCCCAGGATAAGGGAAAGGGAAAGCTGACATGTTGACCAGCGAGGAAGCTCAAAACTCGACGCAAGTGATATCAGGTTAGCCTCTGTTTAATTTATCCTTATTATTTTTGTCGTTGTTTCCCTAGTTATCGTTCGTTTAGTTATGTATGCTACGGTTTTAGGAGAGTTTAAGGTGCGGAATAGGTGGGTGCGCTTTCTTTTTGATTCGGGTGCCACCCATTCCTTTGTGGCTAAGAGGTTTGTTGATAATCATCGCCTGAATGTGGATCAATTAGGAGACTCATTCAACGTCAAGCTTCCCTCCGGTGATTCAGTGATATCTAACCAAGGAGTTCTGAGATGCCCAATTTATCTTGGCAATTTTCTGGCCTTTGCGGATCTGATGATTTTGGATCTGGCTGATTTTGACGTGATTTTGGGCATGGACTGGTTGTCCAAGCATGATGCGGTCATCCAGTGCAACAATAAGCGACTGGATTTCAGGATGGACGACGGCCAACCTATGAGCGTCTATGGATTTCAGGACAGAGTTTCCCCTGTCATTTCTACGGTACGTGCTTGGCGTGCTATAGAGTCTGGTTGCGAGGCATTTTTATTTTTTATTTCTGCTCTGAAAATAGCTTTTGTTACACCACGTCTTGAGGATGTCTCGGTGGTGCGAGAGTTTCCAGATGTCTTTCCTGATAGTCTTCCAGAACATCCTCCTGAAAGGGAGATAGAGTTTGTGATAGACCTCGAGCTAGGTACTCGTCCTATTGCCAAACCGCCGTACTGTATGGCTCCGCATGAGTTGGATGAGTTGCATACTCAGCTCGATTAGTTGCTGATGTGCGATTTTATTAGACCAAGTTCTTCTCCGTGGGGTGCTCCTATTTTGTTCGTCAAGAATAAGAATGGATCGATGAGGCTTTGCATCGATTATAGGGAACTAAACAAGGTAACCATTAAGAATAGATATCCATTGTCAAGGATTGATGATCTGTTCAATCAGTTGCGTGGTAGCTCGGTATTTTCAAAGATTGATCTTCGCTCAGGCTACCACCAGTTGAGGATTCGTGAGGCAGATATTTCCCGAACCGCTTTCCGTTCACGGCATGGACATTATGAGTTTTTTTTGATGTCTTTTGGTTTAACTAACGCACCCTCTGCTTTCATGGATTTGATGAATAGGGTGTTTAAGGATTTCTTGGACCGATTTGTTATTGTGTTCATAGATGATGTGTTGGTGTATTCCCGCAATGTTAAGGAACATACTCAGCATTTGCCTTTGGTTTTGTCGACCCGGAGGGATTATAAGTTATATGCGAAGTTGAGCAAATGTGGGTTTTGTCTAGCTCAGGTGTCCTTTCTGTGCCATGTTGTAAGGAAGGACGGTATTTCTGTAGATCCGACCAAGATTTCTACTGTGATGGAATGGGAGAGACCTTCTACACCTAAGGAGATTAGGAGCTTCTTAGTCCTGGCTGGCTATTATAGAAGGTTCGTGGAAGGGTGTTTGGTGTTGTCTGCTCCTCTAACTAGATTTACTCAGAAGAATAATGTATTCATTTGGAGTGACAAGTATGAAGAAGCCTTTCAAGAGTTGAAGAAGAGATTATGTACTGCTCCAATTTTAACCTTGCCTACTGAAGGAGTTGAGTATGCTGTGTATGTTGATGCATCACACATCGGACTTGGTTGTGTTTTAATGCAAGATGGTAAGGTGATCGCGTATGGATCGAGGCAACTAAAGATTCACGAGAGAAACTATCCTACGCACGATTTGGAGTTTGCTGCCGTAATCTATGCGCTGAAGCTTTGGCGACACTTATTATATGGCGCGTTGTGCAAGATCTATATGGACCATAAGAGTTTGAAGTACATCTTCACTCAGAAGGAACTAAACATGTGTCAGCGTCGGTGGTTAGAATACGTAGCTGATTATGAAGTGGAAATTCTTTATCATCCAGGAAAGGCTAATGTAGTTGCCGATGCTTTGAGTAGAAAGACAACCAAACTTTTTAATCTGTCGGTACAGTCCTTGGTAGAAGAATTCTTGTTGAAGGTTATTGAGGTTGAGAGTCGTACTGTGCCTGCTAGTTTGGAAGCGGAAGAACCCTCTCTGAGTTCCCTTACTCGAGCACATCAGAAGGATGATCCTGATTTGTTGCACCTCCGGAATAGAACCGTGAAGGGAGAGCTACCAGATTTCTCCTTGGATGAGTTGAATACCTTGAGGTATCGGGGTAGATATTGCGTCCCCGCCTTTGGTGATATTCGAGCTAAGATCTGTGTTGAAGCTCATGGTTCCAGTGTAGCCTACCACCCTGGTTCCACTAAGATCTATAAAGATCTAAAGTAAATTGTTTGGTGGTCGGGGATGAAGAATGATATCGCAAAGTTTATATCGGAATGTTATACGTGTCAGCGTGTTAAGGCTGATCATAGAAGGTCTGGTGGTAAACTGACACCGCTCGATATTCCAAGTTGGAAATGGGAGAGTATTTCAATGGATTTCATCACCGGTCTACCAAAATCTCCCCGTGGGCACGACTCTGTTTGGGTGATAGTCGACAGGTTGACAAAGTGTGCTCACTTTGTTCCGTTTAAGATTGGATATTCGATGAAGAAGATAGCTGAGCTATATCTTGAAGAGGTCATCAGGTTACATGGAGTGCCTGTTAGCATTGTATCAGATCGGGACTCCAGATTTATGTCTCACTTTTGGAAGAGTTTACAGGAGTGGTTGGGTACCGATTTGAGGTATTCAACCGTCTATCATCTGCAGACGAATGGTCAGATGGAAAGAGTTAATCAGATCGTAGAAGATATGATCAGATGTTATATTTTGGATCATGGTGGTGCTTGGGATGAGCGTCTCAGACTCATGGAGTTTGCATACAATAATAGTTATCAAGAGAGTCTGCAGATGGCCCCATTTGAGGCCTTAGGGAGGCATTGTAGAACTCCTTTGTTTTGGGTTGAAGTCGGTGAAAGACCGTTTCTAGGTCCGGAAGCCCTTGAGGAGATAAATTATGATGTGACTCATATTTGAGAAAACCTTCGAGTGACTCAAGAGTGCTATGAGAAGTATGCTAATCAATGAAGGGTCGATCTGGAGTTTTCCGTTGGAGACTTGGTTTTTCTGAAGGTTTCTCCGATGTCTGGCGTTAAAAGGTTTGGAAGGAACCACAAATTAGACCCCCAGTACATGGGACCTTTCCAAATTATTGAGCGCATCGGAGTGTCAGCTTATAGGCTGGAGTTTCTTGCTACCTTCCCTGGTGTCCATGATGTGTTCCATGTGAGCCAGTTGTGAAAGTGTGTTCGTAGTGATCGACAAGTCCTCGACTCGATGCCCCATATTCAGCCCAACCTTACGTATGAGGAAGAACCTGTTCGTATTCTGGATTCTCAAGAGCGTGTGTTACGGAGAAAGACCATCCCTATGGTCAAGATTCTTTGGAAAAATCAAGATGTCGAGAGCATGACGTGGAAATTGGAATCAGCAATGAGAGAATCTCATCTGCACCTCTTCTCTTAGTTTCGGGTATGTCGTTATGTTTTCAGTTATGTTTGATTTCATCATTTTGATTTGGTTTTGGAGTTGTGTTAAGTTTCGAGACAAAACATCTTTTTTGGGGGAATGACTATAACGCCCTCGATTTTTCGATGATTTTATTTGAATGGGCAACGTCATATTTGTGACGTCGTGGCGTTACTTTTAACGTTGAGTTGACGGCGCAATGCCGTTAAGGCATTTTTGCGTTCGTGCGGTCGAGTCGGCCGAATTCTTGGTTTAATTGTAAAATTTTGCATCTGGAATTTAAGTTAAGTAATTTTGTACTTGCTCGTCAAGTTTTGTCGCAATCCGAGCATTTTTGGAGTCTCGGCGCGCGATTGAAGTTTTGGATAGTTTATGTTAGCCGTATACTTTGAAGATTAATATCTCGGGAATGGCTCGTCGGATTTTGGTTTCGACTTCACTGTTGTGTTCGTAGCGTCGGTGTTCGTCTTCGGTGCGAGTTTCGTTCAATTCAGCGCGCGTTTGGGCCTCTGTTTTGAACTTGTGTTTTCTTATTCAAAATATATAAATATGATTATTTTAATATTAAAGTACTATTCAAAAATGTCCTTTACTATTCATTCATATAGTTTGATCAAAAGGACATATTTGCAAAAGAATTATTTTTCCTGCAATTATACTCGAGTGATTTCTATATGAACTCGTGTAGGTCATTCTGCTACTCCAGTAGGTCATTCTGCTACTCGAGTAGGTCATTCTGCAACTCGAGTAGTTCAATTCTGCTACTCGAGTAGGTCAATTTTGCTACTCGTGTAGGTCATTCTGCTACTCGAGTAGGACATTCTGCAACTTGAGTAGGTCAATTATGCTACTCGAGTAGGTCAATTCTGCTACTCGTGTAGGTCATTCTGCTACTCGAGTAGGTCATTCTGCAACTCGAGTAGGTCAATTCTGCTACTCGAGTAGGTCAATTCTGCTACTCGTGTAGGTCATTCAGCTACTCGAGTAGGTCATTCTGCAACTCGAGTAGGTCAATTATGCTACTCGAGTAGGTCATTCTGCAACTTGAGTAGGTCAATTCTGCTACTCGTGTAGGTCATCCTGCAACTCGAGTAGGTCAATTCTGCTACTCGAGTAGGTCATTCTACAACTCGAGTAGGTCAATTGTTATTTATGTTCGGATGCCTTTTTGAGGGTCAAAACAATATTGTACGGAAAACTTGTTAACATGAAATTTGTTCTTCTCGACGAGATCTACAACTTTTGTGTTGGGCACTTTTTTATTCGAAGCCATCTTAGACCTCTATTATCGATTTTCCCGAAACTACTCATAAATAGTTCGTTTTTGACAAAACTTTTTATAAACATATATATATATATTCTTGGACTTAGGTTTAGAACCAAACTTCATCTTCTTCGTTATTTTCTCCCGAACCAGAGCAACGAGCGAGAGAGAAAGTTTCTTTTTCGTGAATCTTCTGGTGGCCGCCGACGGTGCTCCGATGCTCGAAATCTTCATCCGAACATAGATCCGGAAAGCTCTCGCCGAG